>CM062815.1:708842616-709442616 GCA_031772625.1 Pinus tabuliformis
CTCATATGTGGAAGCAAGACAAAGATTTTGTCCTTATTTTTATTAAACAAGAGACTTCTCTTCTTCCCTATATTAGTCCTTCCTTAATTAGGTTTCTTTGTGCTTCATTCTTCATTTATCAAATTTGCAATCAAATCCATGATTAACCTCTCTAAATGAATGAGTTGAGTACCTTTCTTATTTATAGTGATTGTAGCTCTTATTGAGGCCGACTTTAAGTGTTGGAGATCGACTTGCTGGTGGAGGGGTTTACATGACTAAAATACATTAAATAAATTTCTTTCTTTGACACAATGAGCCCAAGAAAGGTCTTATATATCATGACATTGACTTTTAACATAAGACACAAACCTTGGAGCACATAATGGGTGATTTTGACCTATTTACCATTAACCCAAACATACATGCTTTAATAAGTCAATTTCTTTTACAATAAAAATTCATTTTTTTTTTCTAAATACAATTATGAAGACTGACAGTAGTTACATTCTACAACACTCCCTCTTAACTAGGGAGGTATTCATAATTACATATATACATAGGTACAAGGATTATCTCAAATGATATGTTCTATGAAGAGTCACAACATAAGCAGTGCTACAGATTAGATACTTGATGAAGGTATCTAACTGGGTGGGACTAAGGTGTGTTCCAAGCTTCAGCCACTCTAGGTACCATCAAGCTTCAGCTCTAACACCAATCTAGGGATCTAGGTATCATCACAGGTTACCCAGATGTCCTCCCAAGCATCTTGTTTCCCAAATATGCTTCTTGAAACTAAATCAGATATATCCACCAGTTTGAGCATGATTTCAAAAATGTTCAACCTTCGTATGGAGAGATCATGCACAATTACAACCCCAATTAGTAATAAAATTTCAATATATGTGTGTGTGTGTGTGTTTAGCACAACCTTCGGGGTCCTCAAATATTCTGATGTTACTTAGATCATCATCATATTATCCAAATACATCTTTTCAGGACACCAAAAACACCAAACTCTATCTCAGCACCCTTTTAAATTTTTCTTATAACTTCATCAATCATGAAAAATCATTTGTAGTTCCTTACTTATTCTTTGATCAAGTATCCTTTCTCAACTATGGAGGATATAAACTTTCTTTCATCCAAGCTCCCTCTCAACTTATGGAGATCAACAATTTTATTCTTTTAGTTATACAGGTTCTTTTTTTTTGCATCATCATATCATCGAAGAAACTTCAACCTTTCAAAGCTTCATTCCTTCAGGGACATCATTCTTTCTATGTCAACAAGATCATCTATTCATCTTTAAAGGCATCATTGTTCTTACAACTCCCCTTTTCCATCATGCTCATCATAATTATCAAGTCATATTCAATTATGAGGTATATGAATACCTTCAACATCTTGAAGATTGTGTACCGACAAATATTCAACATCAAGTACAACCAAGTACAAATATACAAAAGTGTGAAGTAAACTATATTAAAATAGGGTTAGAAATTTTTCATAATGGGAGCATTTAATACTTACACTTTTATACATGTAAAATCTAAACCTAGTTAGGTTCACAATCAACAAGATTACACCTTTTATATCCTATACTTAAACAACTTTGCTATGGTTTTGTCACAAACCCTAGATTCCATCATCGAGACTTAAAGCCTTAGATATCAAAAACTAAATCAAGTTAGAAATCCAATCATATTATTTTAAATCTAACATTATGCTCTAGAATTTCATGTCAAATACTACTAGGGTTTTGTTACAACCCTAGATTTCATCAAATTAAAACGTGAATAATAATCAAGTTATCATTCTATCATTTAATATCTAAGGTTTCATTATTATTTCCTTACATCAATCTCTTAATAAGTTTTTATTATAAACCCTAGATACAAACATCAAACTCCAACAATTTTGACCAAACTAGGGTTTCAATTATGTAGAATCTCATCCACCTAGGGTTTCATTCGTGGGATTTTACGTTGACTATAGCGAGGTTTTTGTTGTAAACCCTAATTCTAGGGTTTCATCATGTAACCAAGATATCAATAACAAACCCTAAAAGGTTAGGGTTTCTTGATAGTATTACCAAAAACCTAAATATCAAGACAGTATGATTTCATCATGAGTTTTAAACACTAATAAGACTAGGGTTTCATTATTAACATACCCTAAACACCAAAAGGTTAGGGTTTTGTAGTGAATCCTAAAGGTTAGAGATTTACTAAAGCAAAAAAAATAGAGAATATACCAAAGGTTGATTTAATCAAAAGGTTAATCACCTTAAACAAGAATATTAGTGATTCAAAACCTTAGACATAAGAGAGTTAGTAATATAAAGAAATTTTTAAAATGAATGTATCTTACAAGAAGAGGATTAGCTACAAATCTTGTGGTCTTAAGCATACCTTTAGTTTCTCCTTTTATGGCTTCCTTATTGAAGGGATCCCTTTGAATTATGACAACGTTTTCATGGTTCATTGCCTCATTAGTCAACTTGAGCTCAAGAATCCAACTTGATTTACTAAGACACCATTATGCAATATTTATTGACAAGAACAACAATATACATGTACAATAGTGTAATGATTATTTGGGGTTTTGATTACCCTTTGGAGTACAATACTTTGCTAGAGAAATATGATAAGAAAACTACTCATTCAATTCTTGTTTTGGAAGGAATTGTCCTAAACCTTGTATTTCTTACAAGCCCTGGGCATAGGGTTTCTAAACAAATAAATGAGCCTTATATATTATCTAGGTTTTACAATCCTATATATTCACAAATTTTAACACAGTAACAGCTTTCCAGCCTAAGTAACTAAACATTTTATGTTAGTTTCTTAAATAAACATGCCATACATACCTCAAGATTACATACCTTTGACTTTTATGTTCCATTGAGCTTGTTTCTCTTTCTAGAAAACTGAAAAACACATTATTAGATGAAAAAAAATATAAAGAATGATGTGAGTACTTTATATTTAATGAAGACTTTAAGATTGTCTTATTTCCAAGATATGTAGATTAAGTTCACTTTAACAATCTTCAAATTTTGAGCTTCACCAACCACTAACTATATATGATTCTTAGTTTATAGGAGTGCTACAAAAGAACTGCTTTGGTCATTATAGTTTATCACTGAAGGAGGCTTGAATGATCACCAAAAAGTCGGCTTATACATTTATGTTTAGATTCAGACTTATATTATATATATATTTATATATATAGTCCATAGGTCTATAACCTCTATTCCAGGTGTCTCGACTTTTATATGGAGACTGCAGTTTGGTGATAGGCCTTCAAGAATAGGCCTAAATACCTTAAATGGTTTGGTCTTGGGTTTCTTTGACAAGTGTTCTTTATCGCTTTCTATGAGGGCTCTCTTTTAATATTCTGAGATGTATTTTGGTCACTCACAAGTATGCACAAGCCTTTGAAGTTTCGGATCTCGCAAAAAGTTCAGATTCTTTTGAAGTGATTTCAGACCCCTAACACCTGAGCACAAAAATTCGCTCTCTCTTTCAAAAGACTCAGCCTTGAATAGACTATTTTCTTAGCCTCTCGGATTGCCACAATGGTGTCACCAGTGCTTCCTTTAGATGCTTTAGTTCCTTTAGCTTAGGCCTATGGCCTAGTCACAAGGATATGCCCAGAATGCCTTATTCTAAAATCAGAGCTTCTTTTAAGAGCTCAGTACTAGATTTACTTCCTTGACTTGAAGTATTTGAGACCTTGTAACTTCCCTTGTGCCAAAGTCCTTAGCTATGATACCATGTTGAGAAATCCATTTAGGGAAGCATTAGGATTTATTAATTTTTATTTCTCTTTTACTTGACAATTTCTTTTGTTTAGTTATTAATTCTTCTTCCTCTTATTATATTTTCATCATCAAGATAATTTCCAAAACTATGAATATCACAAAGACACAACATGTAGGCACTCAGCCAGGGAAAAATCCCTATGAAGGGGAAAACCCAGTCAAACTCTTCCACTAGTAGATTCAAATCATATTGAGATAACCAAGGCCCTCTTGACTAGACAAAAGGCCTTCCTCACTCCAAACCATCAAGTCAACTTCTCATGATGAAGTCAAATTTCCAAAAAACTTTGTTGATTAGAATTTCAGCCCCCTCCTTCTTCTTTTGTAGTCCTTAATTTAGTTTTCCATCTTGCACCTTTGGCTCTTGTAAAATTTACCTTTTACTCTCATATGTGGTATAAATACAAAGATTTCTTCCTTCCTTTTATTATACAAGAGACTTCTATTATTCGCTATATTAGTCCTTATTTATTAGGCTTCTTCGTTATTCATTCTTCATTTTTCAAAATTGTAGATAGAATCCATGATTATCCTCTCAAAATGAGTCAAGTACCTTTCTTATTTATAGTGATTCTAGCTCTTAATGAGGTCGACTTTAAGTGTTGGAGGCCAACTTGATAGTGGATGGGTTTACATGACTAAAATACATGAAATAAGTTTATTTCTTTGACACAATGATCCCAAGAAGGGTCGTATACATCATGAAATTGACTTTTGACACAATACACAAAAGCTAGAGCACATAATGAGTTATTTTGACCTATTCACAATTTACCCAAGCATGAAACTGATGCTTTAATAAGTCAATTTCTTTTAAAATATTTTTTTTAAATACAATTATGAAGACTAACACTAGTTATATTCTTCAACAAGAGGAGGGCCAGATGACAACTTGAGCCTATTGATTCTGTTTTGAATCTTCATATTGAAATGGCTCATTCACAAATCATAATCTAAGGATTTTTTTGAAAAAATCAAATCGTACAATCCCATGGAAATCATCTAAAACTTGTCACATCTGAATTTTGTTGGAAAGGTTCCAACCACTGTGCTTGGGAATATTCTTTTATTCATTCAATTTTTCCTTCCTAATGGAATACATTGTAATGATGCTCGGGGTAAATCATTTACCCTCACACTTGAAGGTCATGTTAAGAATTGGTGTTATACAATATCAAATGCTTCTATTCATTCACTTGAGCAACTTGTTAAGGGGTTTCATGAAGCTTTTGATAGGTATGATTATAAATATGTATATAAAAGGATCAATCAACTGAGAATGGAACCCTATGAATCATTATAGGATTTTCTTAATCGGTTTCTTCACCTTTGCTATGAATTTTCCAAAGAATATGTCGATTGGGATTTCATGAGTGAAAAGTTCAGCCTTTGGTTCTAGTCTCTTTTAAATAATTTGCATCATATTATTTTGTGATTTTTCTCTTCCAACTTTTCTTGATCATGAGGCACCTCCATTCGCAAAGGAGGAATATATTATTCCTTTTATTCCTTACCCTCCTCTTTTTTCATTACCAAACAAAGAGGTACCTTGTGCGGAGGTTGAAGGTCTAAAATTTGGAAACCAATTTGCTTATTTGTTTCTCCCACATTCAATTTCTTCCCACGAACCAGTTGTCATTCAAAACAACTTTTATAGTTGTCATGATTCCATTGAATATAATCCCTTGACTCTTCAAGATAATACTAACATTTTTAATATTAATCTTAAATATGATTCAATTGAAAGTAGTTTTTCTCCAAGGGATACATGTCATCCTCTATCATTTACACCTCATGAACCTGTATACCTTAATTCACTTAATCGACCTGCTCCACCAATAATTACTCTAGATACTTTTGATTCTCAATTTGTTGGTTCACATGGTGATTAGGTACAAGGTAGTTATATCTCACAAGTAGAGTAGCAAAAGGGTGAAGACACTTTCCATATTTATTCCCTCTTTCAGATTCCTCCATGTCGAAATGATGATCAACTATCTTGTGATCTTAATAACCAGCCAAATGATCTTAAAATCCTTTGTCACGTTGAAACCTTGAAAAACCATCACCTTGACATTCATGTTTTTGTTGATATTAGAAGTGATGATTGCCTAAGTACATTGGATGATCTTTATCTTCTTAAGGAGACCTAGATTTGTAACGCTTCAATCTAATTATTGAGAAATCCTCTCATAGTTTGCAAACTCTAGTTTTAGATTGGGATAATCTTTTAGTTTAGGATGCTCTTGAAATTTCTTTGATCCATGCATTGTCAAATACCAAACTAGAAGAATCAGGTTCTAATATTTTTGAAGCTTTAATATATCCTATTGAGGAAGAGCAATGCCAATATCAAAATTACATTGGTATGCCATTATTTGACCATTATGTTGTTGAAAGCTGTTTTGATTTAATTAATTTTCAGCCTCCTCATGATATGCTCTTGCATTCACCTCCCTGTTATCACCAAGGCATTGTCCTACATGAAAATGAATGTTGAAATTAACCTATGGAGCATAACATGTATATTGATATGTTATTTTTGCAAGTGGATATGAGTACCCAGGTTGTGGATTTTGAATTAGATTTCAGTTGCAACTGATGCCTCTCTTCCCAGTCTTTTCATCTTTCCTCACCTTTAGCACACTATTCATTGTACTTGGATGAGTTTGATGAGCCTATTATGCTAATGGTTTCTTTCAATCCTTTAGATATTTACCCTGTTGGATTTTATTACAATCGGGTATAGGATGGTCTAGTTTCACAATTAGAAGATGGAAAAAATTAAATCCATTGTTCATGATTTGTTTGATTGTCAATCTTTCATAGGTCAGAAGGAAGATATTACAGATGTTCAAGGAACACCTCTAACTGATTCATTTATATTCTTTACCCATGAAGAGTTCCATAAGATAAATCCTAAATTTGATCAAGTCAATGGCATTAGCAATGTTTGCAGTGAGACATTTGATGATCGTGGTACATATCTACCTGTAGATCTTTCTAAGCCACCAAATTTTTAAGATCCATCATATAAAGTTTAGAGACTTGTAAGGGAATTGAGACACTTCAGCTCTTGGTGATGGTTATGTTAGGTTCTCGTAATCCTGGTGAGATCCCAAAACTAGATTGGATCCAAATATTCTTTCTTAATTCTTTCCTTAGCATTGTTTCACTAGATGTGAACTCATTCCTAAATAATTTTCAACGTCTTCAAGTTAACCTTTTGTTGACTGTCTTGGACCCGCCAAAATGTCAAGGGATCTCCCTGCTAAGAAGTCCCAACTAGACCTCAGACCATTTGGAGTAGAAGTTCCAACAGTGGGTAGTAAAGTTATTCCTTGACTGTGATAGTGCACAGAGGTAAGCAAGATATCATTGTCGGAAGTAAGGGTGTGACCTTACAGCGATTCAAGAGAGATGCATGGGTGGTTCTAACACACTGAGGTAAAATAAGTGTATTCCTTAGAGGAATGTAATAGTATGCAACCTGAAAGGAAGACACGAGATGAGTGGCATCACAAACTAGAAAGAAGAATAATCGAAAATCCAAAGTGATGATTTAAACCAACAATACGCTTCCATAATATTCATACAATCACATACGGAATAGTCCATACATCAATGCATAAGTAAAACTACATACATTGCTAAAGTAACTAGAATAGTGAACTATAATAACAACATATGCATGAAACATGTTGGCTCTGTTATATTATGTAAAGTGAAAGTATTATCCATACATACAACCATGAAAACCACTAGCCCCAATAGTGGAACTTTATATTCAACACTTCCTGCTCCTCCAAAGAGACGTACTCTCTACACTGTGGAGAAGCCAGCAGGCTTGTCACAATACTCTCCAAGCCCTCTCTAAGCAATGCCTAGCAAAATCTTGGCTCCCAAAATCTTGTTCTATGAGTTAGGAGGCTCTATTTATAACAAATGGTGGGGTGGCCCTTGACATTCCCTTTGTTACTCTTGGACTACCCTCATGGCTCTTCAACTTAATTATATAACTCTTTACATTACATATGAATGTTTGTATTCCACTACTGATACTTGGAATTTCACTTTACATCATGTTTACAAAAATGATACATTTTCCATGTATACCCATGTGGGACAAAATTGGCTTGAGTCAGCGAGACATGACAACACTAAGACTCAGACAGTTGTGAAAAGACCAGCTCATCAACCTCCTCTCTGTGATCCTCGGTGATGAACTGATGCCATGCTTGGTAGTGTGCAATGGTTTCTGCGTACTCTTTGATGATGTATTTCTGGAAATGAACTCTTGCCTCCATTTCTTCTAGGTATACTGATTTGGAACCTCTATCCAACTCGTCCTATAACAAGCACAGCTTAGTCCTGAGCAAGGTCAGATCGACGATGTACATCTTCATGTTATCTATGCTAACTTGCAAATCTATGATGGTGGATGTGAGCATCAACTAATCAAAGTACGCATCGAGCTCCAGTATGACTTGGTTCTTATCTTTGGCCTCGGTGAGTGTACCAATCGACGGGGTGTCATACTTTCTCACCATGACATCCAAACTCTTGTACAACTATTCATAGGAAGCCTCAACACTGATGATGAGTGGTGGGAGTTCCTTATAGTTTCGGATCAGACTCTAGATGCGTGTTTTGTCCAACTCCACCTGCGACTTCATCATCTTGTGCAAGTGAAGTGGGGCTCCCTTGTATCTCATTTTCCATGTTTGTATATGATCAACTGTGGCATGTATATATGTGAGTGTTCGTGCTATCTTGGTGCAAGCACTGTTGATGACCATGTAGATGGAAAATTTCCTTGTGCATAGTGACGAACCTGTCATACAGTCTTCGCGTGACTATTTCAAGAGCCGATACTTCAGCAAGTATGGCCTTCTTCATCTCCACTCTGGCGGATCCTATTAATTGTTCCTCTCTTTGCCTGACATCTTGCAACTCCTTAGCCATGCACTCATTTTTTGCTATCAAGAAATTAACACTCGAGCTCGTGGCTTCGAGATAAGACTTTGTAGCATCGGCCAAGGCAGATGGATGTCTTCGTACATCTGACACAAGCACCCATTCTTCAAAGTGCGCAGGTGATGGATGCTCATCCGGGGTGCACACTCTACATGCTTGTACAACTCTGTGTTGTGACTCATCAAAGGCTATGTTGTACACCTCTGTTCTTGGATGGTCCTTAAGGAGAATGGTATCCCCTTACTCACTCAAGACTTGCTCTTCTGTTGGAGATGGTGAAGCCTGTGGAGTGACCTCGGTTGCTTTTGGAATGAGGTCGATATCTTGATCTTGTTTCGGCTGCTCCATCTCCATGTCCATCTATTCTACTATATGTTCATCTTGTGGAGCAAGTTCCTATTCCTACGGCTGCTTACCTCGTTCCTCATTTTTTGCTTGTTCAAAATCTTCAACCTGTATCAACGCAGTTTTTGTTGTCTGTGTGCCTTGCACTTCCTCATGTTCTTTTTCATGCTCATGATGTGCTTCCTTCTCTCTTCTACACAACCCTTTTTCTTCTTTAAGCTTCTGTTGGACTTCCTACAATATTCTCTCTCCATCTTCTTTTCTTTTCTTCTCTCTCTTTCTTTGTGCTATCCTCCTGTTGCATTTTCGCCTCTTTGCATCTATCTCCAAAGCTACTTTTTCCACAAGTGGGTCTTCCTTAAACTTGTAGCTTTGCTCCATCTCTCTACTTTTGACAACCTTCCTCTTGCCTTTGTCTTGCATAGGTTTGTTGCTTGTTGTTGCTATTATTGCTACTCCCTGTGGTGTTGCTACCTTGAGTGCTTCTAACCACTCTACTGAAATGTTGACCGATTCATTGAGCCTAGAGGAGTTATAAAAATATCTCCAAGGGTCTTCCTCTGGCCAATGACATGCCCTGTGGATCCAAGAATAGTACACTCTCACATACTGGTCCCTACATAAACCATGTGGATCATATGGGTTGGAAATCTTGGTGTCGAACTTAAACTTCTTGAAGTTTACCACTTGGTCATTCGCTTCTTTCAGATTCTTGAACGCATACAATCCAATTCGCATAGGAAGCATAGGCTGTGGTGCCTTCTTATTCTTGTGTAATCCAGTTGATAACCCTTTTGAGATGTGGTATGAAACCTCCTACATGACCAAGTTTTCTGTGGAAAACCTCGACAACACATGCAAAGATTTCTTTGCATTGTACATCCTGATGAAAGTGCCCTCAAGTGAGGCGTACCAATCTGCAATGTTTAACAACGGCTCCATTGCTGCCTAGGACATGCAGGGTGGATCTTGTTCAAAGATCATTGTGTACAAAGGGGTGATGAAATGGTCAAATATTCTAGCCATGACTCGTCGGTAGTTGCAATCTGAGAGAAACTTGCAATATACATTCACAACACTCTCTAAAGGTGTCCATGCCCAACCCATGGTAGGAAAATATTGACGGGCACAAATTACATCGAGCAAGTAGGAAGACATGAAGAATCTTGCTTGTTGATCCTTGGGTGGACTCCGGGCATTGGATAGATGCACTTTCAACTAGAGAGCCAACATGTCGAACCAGTTGAACGGTTTTCCTTCACTTTCCAACTGATCCAACATAGCAACCCAACTCTACAAGAAGGTCTCTGTACTCCCTTGGCCATACAAGTAGCATGCGAAGATGACCAAGAACTGGTATGCCTTCCTGAGTGTCTTCATCCTGTATATCTGGTTGGGTGTCATCCTGAACTTTGTTGGCTCCTTTACCCAACACTTCAATATGTCTCTTGTGTTCATGTTGTTGTTGGGAGTGTAGAATGGTGCATCCATCCTACTCACTGGAAATGGAAAATGATATATCTGCTAATAATCCTTCGTCCTAAAGGAAGAAAGCCTTGCTCCACTGACACTGCTCAGTATCATTGTCTCAGGATCAGTGTGTGAGACAATCCAATGGATCACATCTGTGCATGGGAACATGGGAAAACTACATGCAACCTTGTACAATCTTGATTTATGGATGTTCACATAGACCTGTTGATCCTCTAGATTCTCCTCAAAGCTACTTGAGAAAATGGTGTTGATGTCTTGCCATGTGATCTTGATGTCTTTCTCAATGAATAGGTGTGTGTCTGTGTACATGGGAAAGCTCACAAACCCCTATTCAACCACATCCCCAGTACTGCATTCAATTGTGTCTTTTGATCCAGCTATCTTGGAGGCCATGATACATGTACTATTGAGAAGCTACTCAAAAACCTGTGGTACTGGAGACAAAGAAGACACTCATAGTGAGAAATCCTCAAACAACTCGAGAAACATTCAGGCAACAAACGGGTGACTGTTGGGCAAGATTGCGTAGCATTGACTTCAAGAAGCTGGGAGACTGTCAGCGAGAAATGCGAGTTGCGTAGTCCCAACTCCTAGTGATGCTACCTACTGGTTGGAACTGTGCAATGCGCAGTCCAATGAGGCTAGATACTGACTGAAATTACACAATACGTAGAACAGTCAGGTTGGGTTGCTGGCTAGAACTATGCATTGTACAGTTCTAGTGGGTAGGACTGGGCACTACCTCCCAGGATTGCACAGAGCATGGTTGAAAGACAATGTGGGCAGCCTCTGGCAATTCTTGGAGGCAAGGCAAAGCCTTGACTACCAGGAATGCACAGAGTATGCTAGGAGAGACAAGATCCAGACCAAGTTCGGCCCGGATTTGCCCAATGGCAACTTGAAAACACGAAGGACTATGACTATGTTAGAAGCTTGTGCAGATTTGATTGAAATAATCATGCATGCAATTCAAGCAAGTGCAGAACTCAGTCAAACGGAAAAACCAAGAATCTCATGAAGCGAGTCACCAAAATGGCAATTATGAGTGCAAATATAGTGTTATGCATGTGACACTAAGGGAAGGTAATGAAAAGCTTGAAACAAAATTTCTACAAGCTAAAAAAATTTGAAACGCCAATGGTCATTCAATACAACCAAGGGAACAACACTCATGCAAGTTGAAAACTAAAAAGCGACAAAAAAAGCGGAAAAAGGCATGAAAAGCAAAACTTACACGAAAAAGTTGCGTCGACTATGTCGAAGGTTCCTAGATGCCTCAGGAATGCTAGAGCTCCAAGATCGAATGTGAAGAATGATATCTGTGGTGTCGTTTAAATAGATTTTGTGAAATTAGGGTTTATGACGTGCATGCCACAAATATAGGAAAAAAGCGACACTTAGCGGGGAGTTTCTAAAAATGACTTTGCATGCAATTCCTACTGCTAAAAATAGATCCCTAAAATCTAGGGATTCTTATTTGATTTTTCTTTTTTTCTTTTTCAGGAAAAATTAACTAACATGCAAGCAAGGATTGTGTAATTCTGGAGGGAATCGGGAAACCTGCCGACACATGTGATGGACAACAATTGAGGGAAAACTTTTACGTTGTTTCTGGACTAAGAGGCCCTAACTGGCTGGCCAACTCTATGTAATTTTCCAGAGCAGTGATGTTCAATTGCTCTGTGCATTTCCATAGAGCAATGCATCTAGCTATTTCTGCACAATTCCAAAGAACATCACAGTTTACCTAGGCTGCTTTACGCATTTCTAGAGAGCAGTGCAGTTGGGCCAGTTCTACGCATTTCTGGAGGGTAGTGCACCTGGCCTGGCCTGATATGCGCAATTTTGGAGAGTAGTGCCAATTGGATGGAACTACACATTTCTGGAGAGAATTTTTGGTTGGCTTGCTCTACGTAATTTCTATAGCAAGTTTGTTTGGCCTCCTCTGTACAATTTCTGAGTGCAGGGCAGCTGCTGGGATGCTCTGCGCAATTCTTGAGGGGAAGACAAGATGTCCTCCAGGTTTTCGTAGTTTTTCCTGACATCTGATTGACCAGATGTGAACCAATTGTTGAGTGTTCTTGTGGTTGACTGATAGTACAAGTGAATGAACACAAGTTGTGAAACAATAGATGAAATCAAACAAGCACAAGTACCTGATCAGTGCAAGATAATTGCGATGATTTCGAGGAGCGAGGCTCCAAAACGAAGTGAAGGAAAAATTTTGGAGGGTGGTTGTAGCCACTACAACATTGGCGACACACTAGTAGAACTCTAGCTCTCTGTATGGACCTTATTCGTGAAAAGTGAGTCTAACTCCTTCAGAAGTATTGTTCAATTCTTCTATCGTCATGGCTTCAACACTAATCTTGAGTTAAAGATATAGTCCTTTACCATTCTCTTGATTGGTCAACATGCATTCCAAGCCAGTTCAAGTCATTTTTTTCAATTGGGGATGAGGGGTATATCGGTACACAAGTAATAAAGATGTCAGAGTCTTAGTTTCATCTTTGGTGTTGCTCCACTACTAGCAGGCCTAGACAGTACCCCGGCATAGTCACGCAGGGACACAAGCATCGCTCCGCTACCAACGAGCCTAGTCAATACATCGACGAAGTTACTTGCATCACCTCTCTGTGCAGGAATCCTTTCTCTTCTTTTTCCTTATTCATTTTCTCATTTTTCATTTTTTTTTTTTTTTAAAGAACTGTGCATAGGCACTTATTTATGTTAGAGATGGAAGAGGAATCCTGCCTTATTGAGAGCATAAGAGGTTGTCCCTTCAAAGAAGTATTTTATATATACCTCTGACAATACTTGTTAAGGTTTCCCCCTCACCTTACTCTACTTGATTGAGATGACAAGGGTTAACCTAAAACAACCGATTAGAGTAGGTGGTACAGTTAAAAGTGGAAGCATTGTGTTTTCACCAAGACTCACTTTGAACAGAACATATTTTCCATCACGGTATCATCGAATTAATACAACAAGATCTTTCATAAAAAAAGAGGAGAATATATAACCAAGTGTTGATAGTTGTACAAGTCCTCTTATATCCCACCTTGATGCCTCGAGAGCCACACACGGTTTCATGTGAAACTAAACCTATGGGTGAAATACAAGCAAAAAGGCAGAAAGCAAAGGATGGAAGTAAATGAAATCAAAGCAAGAAAACAAGCAATGCAAACAAAGTAAACAAAGTGAGCATGCAAACAAGTCAAAATAAGAAATAAAACACTACTCCTACTCCTAAACCAAACAATGCATGGAATGACTCACGAGAAGTGATACTTCAAATGCAGCCATTGATGCATTGGTTGAACCATGTTGGTAAAGGCATTGTCTACGAGAATGATAAACATGTAACCAACCAACAATAAAGATATAACAATGAAGACCAACATGCTCTGAGTTTAAAAATATCCAGATAAAAGAAAAGAATAAAAGCACAAGATAAGAATTCTGCAGACATATCATTGTCATGCATCACACTATGCATAGACGAAAAACATGCACACTCTTTTGATCATGACAAACAAGAAAACATGAGAAAGAAAGACAACTTACGTTTAGCAAGAGTGCTCGTTGTGTATGATCCCTCCAATTCATGAGTGATGGGATCATGTGATTCAGGTGGAGGATGTGAATTCTGTGAACTAGATTGATCTTCAATGTAAACATGAGAGTGATGAGGAGCCTTTGGAATTTCAACAGATTTCTTATCTGAAGTGGAATCAACCTCAAGACAGTGAGAGCCTAGCATAACCATCAGCTAGGGTTGAAGTGCCTCAACAGCTTGAGGGGTTTCAACTTCATCAATAGGTAGATCATCAAAAACGGGTGGCTTAGAATGTTTAACAACAAATGGATCAACATCGTGATCGAATGAAGGAGAAAAGAGATCACGACAACCATGATCAGAAAATTTGATATGTTCATCAATGTCCTCATGACCTGATGAATCGTACAGAGGGGTTAATGAGAAGCAAGAATGTTCACCCTCTGTGTTTCCAAAAATTACAAATGAAATATTTAGTGAATTTTCAAACACAGATGTGTCCGCTCTGATATGCAATGACATACTCACATCTAGTGTATCATGTGACTGATCGGAAGCAGATGCATTCGGGAATTTATTCTCACACGGAAAATCAATAATGGAAGAATCACAAAATATGTCAAGGAAATGCGGATGAGGTGTGGATAGAAGGGGGTGATCCTTCACCATGGGTTCTTCTTTAGATTCCCACACATACTCATCATAAATGATAGTGCAGGTTGGCTGCTCAACACCAAATTTGTCGACAACGTGATCCTCGTGAACAACAAGTGTGGAGTCTGGAATAGGAGAACTTGGAATAGAATAATCCATAGGATCAATAGAACGCGAGGACGAAGGTTGAGGAAACAATTCCACGTGACAACCAATATTCTTACTAGCCAAATCTGCGTAGAAATCAAGAGCAGGTGGGGTGGGAGGCTATGATAGTTCAATAGATAGATGCGCACCTTCTCCCACTTCACACTAAAGGGTCAGAGATGTTTGATGAGATGAGGACAGAAAATCACTTGCGACACCATCCGTGTTTACCTTGGATTTAGTAGCTCTAACACCGAGGTATTTTGGGGTCGATTGGAATGATTCTAACACTTGTAGATTTTCAAAAATGTGAAGAAGATGTTGAAATTTTTCATTGAGAAATTTCCAATCAATTTCATCTTCTGGAAATGAAATGCGAGATTACGAAAGTGATCCTGAAATTGCGCCAAGGATTCATCAGGGGCTTTCCATAGTTCGAGAATTTTTTTATTAAGTGCTTAATTGTCAAACTTATGGAAAGCATCAGATAACTCTATAAAAAAGTGACCAAACGAGTGAATAGATTTTTCGGGCAGCATGACAATCCATTGCAATGGGTTCCCACGAAGTGTGAATGTGAACAACGTGTAGATCATGTAATCCTCATGCGTTTCGAGGTTGTCACATAGATTTGCAAAGGCAAGACTATGCCTTCGTCAATTTTTTCTCCCTTCACCTTCATATGTGTTTTGTGACAAGAGATTCCAAAACTCCTCTAAGATTTCAAATTCATCTCCATAAGACATACATCTTAGAGGACGAAGTGTAACATAACCCCTGATAGATGTGGGAAGATTCAAAACAGACTTTGAGGACTGAATTTGTCATCTGGCCCTCCTTCTAGCACCAGAAATGTTGACGATGTTGGACCTGCCAACATGTCATGGGATCTCCCTTATAAGAAGTCCCAACTAGACCTCAGACCGTTTGGTGTAGGAGTCCCAGCAATGGGTAGTAAAGTTATGCCTTGACTGTGATAGCACGCAGAGGTAAGAAAGATATACTTTTCAAAAGCAAGGATGTGACCTTGCAGTGAGTCAAGAGAGATTCATGGGGAGGTTCTAACACATGGAGGGAAAAGAAGTATATCCCTTAGAGGCATGTAATAGTACGTGGCCTGAAAGGAACACACGAGCTGAATGACATCACAAACTAGAAAACAAAATAGTTTACAATCCAAAGTGATGAGTTAAACCAACAACACGCTTCCATAATATTCATACAATCACATACAGAATAATCCATACATCAATATGTAAGTAAAACTACATACATTGCTAAAATAACCAGAATAGTCAAACTACAATAGCAACATATGCATGAAATGTGTTGGCTCTGTTATATTATGTAAAGTCAAAGTCCCATCCATACATATAACCATGACAGTCACTAGCCCCAATAGTGGAACATTACAGTCAACAACGCCTGCTCCTCTAAAGAGGCGTACTCGATTTGCACTGTGGAGAAGCCAAGGCTCATCACAATACTCTCCAAGCCCTCTCTAAGCAATGCCTAGCAAAAACTTGGCTCTCAAAAGCTTGTTGTATGAGTTATGAGGTTCTATTTATAACAAAGGGTGGGATGACCCTTGACATTCCCCTTTGTGACTATTGGAATACCCTCATGACTCTTCAACTTCATTACATAACTCTTTACATTACATAAGACTGTTGTATTCCACTAATGACACTTTGAATTTCACTTTACATCATGTTTACAAAAATGATACATTTTCCACATATACCCATGTGGGACAAAATTGGCTTGAGTCAGCCAGACAAGATAACACTAAGACTCGGATGGTTGTGGAAAGCCCAGCTCATCAACCTCCTCTCTATGATCCTCGGCAACGAACTGATGCCATGCTTGGTAGTGCATAGTGGTGTCTACGTACTCTTTGAAGATGCCTTTCTAGAAATGAACTCTTGCCTCCATTGATTCTAGGTATATTGATTTGGAACCTTTGTCCAAATTGTCCTGTAACATGCATAGCTTAGTCCTGAGCAAGGTCAGGCTAGTGATGTACATCTGCATGTCATTTGTGCTAACTTACAAATCTATGTTGGTGGTTGTGAGCATCAACTGATCAAAGTACGCGTCGAGATCCAAAATGACTTGGTTCTTCTATTTGGCCGCGGTGAGTGTACCAATCGATAAGGTGCCATACTTTCTCACCACGACATCCAAACTCATGTAAAACTATGTATAGGAAGCCTCAACACTGCTGATGAGCGGAAGGAGTTCCTCATAGTTCCAAATCAAACTCTAGATGCATGCTTTGTCCAAATCCACTTATCGTTTCATCATATTGTGAAAGTGAAGTGGGGCTCCCTCGTACATCATTGTCCATGTTTGTACATGATCAGCTGCGACATGTATATCTGTGAGTGTTCGCGTTATCTTGGTGCAGCATTGGTGATGAGCATGTAGATGGACAACTTTCTTGTGCACAGTGACGAACCTATCATACAGTCTCTGTGTGACTATTTCAAGAGTTGATACTTCAGCAAGTATGGCCTTCTTCATCTCTGCTTTGGTGGATCCTGTTGATTGCTCCTCTCTTTGCCTAGCTGCTTGCAACTCCTTAGCCATGCGCTTGTTTTCTACTATCAAGAAATTAACACTCAATTTCATGGCTTCGGCATAAGCCTTTGTAACATCCCCCAAGGTGGTTGGATGCCTTCACACATCTGACACAATCACCCATTATTTAGACTGTGCAGGTGATGCATGCTCATCTAGGGTGCGTGCTCTATGTGCTTGTAAAACTTTGTGTTGTGACTCATCAAAGTATGTACACCTCTATTCTCGGATGGTCCTCAAGGAGAATGGTATCCCCTTGCTCACTAGATACTTGCTCTACCATTGGAATTGGTGAAACCTGTGGAGTGACCTTAGTTACTTTTGGAATGAGTTTGGTATCCTGATCTTGTTCTGGCTGCTCCATCTCCATGTCAATTTGTTCTACTATCAGTTCATCCTGCGGGGAAAATTCATGTTCCTCTGGCTTATCACCTTGTTCCTCATCTAATGTTGTCTCAGAGTCTTCAACTTGTATCGGCGTAGTTTGTGATGTCTGTGTGCCTTGCACTTTCTCTTGTTCATGTTCATGCTCATGTTGCACTTCCTTCTCTCTTCTATGCAATTCTTATTCTTCTTTGAGCTTCTGTTGGACTTCCCGCAACATCCTCTCTCCATATTCTAGTCTTTGCTTCTCTCTCTTTCTTTGCACTATCTTCCTGTTGCGATGTCACCTCTTTACATCTATCTTCAAAGCTACCTTCTCCACAAGTGGGTCTTCCTTAAACTTGTAGCTTTTCTCCATCTTTGTGCTTTCGAAAATCTTCCTCTTGCCTTTGTCTTAGACAGGTTTGTTTCTTGTTGCTATTGTTGTTGCTACTTCCTATGATGTTTTTTCCTTGAGTGCTTCTAGCCACTCTACTGCAATGTTGGCTGGTTCATTGAGCCTAGAGGAGTTATAACAATATCTCCATGGGTCTTCCTCTAACCAATGACACGCCCCATGGATCCAATAATAGTACACTCTTGCACAGTGGTCCCTACATAAAAATTGTGGATCGTACAGGTTGAAACTCTTAGTGTCGAACTTAAACTTCTTGAAGTCTACCATCTCAACATCCACTTCTTTCAAATTCTTGATCGTGTACAACCCAATTCGCATAGGAAGCGTAGGCCATGGTGCCTTCTTCTTCTTGTGTAATCCAACCAATAACCCTGTCGACATGTGGTATGCAACCTCCTACATGACCAACTTGTCCGTGGAGAACCTCGGCAACACATGTGGAGCATTATCTGCGTTGTACATCCTGATGAAGGTGCCCTCGGGTGAGGCATACCAATCTGCAATGTTTAGCAACGCCTCCATTGTTTCCTGGGACATGAGGTAAGAGCTTGTTCAAATATCATCGTGTATAGAGGGGTGATGAAATGGTCAGATATTCTAGCCATGACTCCTCGGTAGCTGCAATCTGAGAGCAACTTGTAATATACATTCACAACACTCTCTGAAGGTGTCCATGCCCAACTCATGCTAGGAAATTTTTGATGGGTACAAATTGCATCGAGAAAGTAGGCCGACATGATGAATCTTTCTTTTTGATCCTTGGGTGAACTCCAGGCATTGGATAGATGCATTTTCAACTAGAGAGCCAACATGTCGAACTAGTTGAACAATTTTCCTTCACTTGTCAACTAATCCAACATAGAATCCCAAATCAGCAAGAGGGTATATGTACTCCCTTGGTCATACAAGTGGCATACGAAGATGACCAAGAACTGGTATGCCTTCTTGATTGTCTTCGTCTTGTATATTTGGTTGTGTGTCGTCCTAAAATTTGTTGGCTCCTTTACCCAACACTTCAAGATGTCTCTTGTGTTCATGTTATTGTTGGGAATGTAGAACGGTTCATCCATCCTACTCACTAGCAATGGAAACTGATATATTCATTGATAATCCTCCGTCCAAAAGGAACCAATCCTTTCTCCACTGACACTACTCAGTATCATTGTCTCAGGATCAGTGTGTGAGACAATCCAGTGGATCACATATGCGCATGGGAACATGGGAAACATGCATGCAATCTTGTACAATCCTGACTTATTGATGTTCACATAGACCTGTTGATCCTTCAGATTCTCCTCAAAGATTCCTGAGAAAATCGTGTTGGTGTCTTGCCGTGTGAACTTGATGTATTTCCCAATGAATAGGTGTGTGTCTGTGGACACGGGAAAGCTCATAGACCCTTGATCAACCACATCCCTAGTAATGCTTTCCACTGTGTATTTTGATCTAGCTCTTTGGAGGCCATCATACCTGTAAGATGAGAAGTTGCTCAAAAACCTATGGTACCTGGAGACAAAGAAGACACTCATGGTGAGACAATGTCACCTAAAAACCTCAAACAACTCAAGAAACATTTAGGCAACAAACGGGTGACTGTTGAGCAAGATTTCATAGCATTGACTTCGAGAATCTATGATACTATCAGCTGGAACTACGCATTGCACATTCCTAGCTACCACTGAGGTTAACTATTGGTTGGAACTGCGTAATGTGTAGTCTAGTGAGGTTGAATGCTGATTGAAATTGCCTAATGCACAGAATAGTCAGGCTGGGTTGCTAGCCGGAACTGCACATTGTGCAATTCCGATGGGCAGGACTAGGAATGCCTCCCAAGATTGTGCAAATCATAGCCAAGAGAGAGTGTGGGTAGCCTATGCACAATTCCTGGAGGCAAGGCAGAGCCTTGACTACCAAGAATGCGCAGAGCATGTTGGGAGAGGTAAGATCCAAACCAAGCCAGCCTGGATCTACCCAATGGTAACCTAAAAACACAAAGGATTGAGTGTGTATGCGAAGCTAGTGCAGATATGACTAAAGTAGACATGCATGCAATTCAAGAAAGTGTAGAAATCAGTCAAACAGAAAAACCAAGAAGCTCATGAAGCGAGTCACCGAAATGGTGATTGTGAGTGTAGAAACAATGTTATGCATGTTGTAAGGAAAGGTAATGAAAAACTTGAAACAGAACTTCTACAAGCTAAAATACATTTCAAAACTAGCAGTTGTTCTATGACACCAAGGAAACAACACTGATACAAGTTGAAAATTAAAAAGAGACAGAAAAACCAAAAAAAGGCGTGAAAAGCAAAACTTACTCGAAAAAGTTGTGCCGACTGTCTCGAAGGTTCCTAGATGCCTCAGGAATGCCAGAGATCCAAGATCGAATGTGAAGAATGAGATTTGAGGCATCGTTTAAATAGATATAGAAAAATTAGTTTTTATGACGCACATGCCACAAATCTAGGAAAAAGTGACACTTGTCAGGGAGTTTCTAAAAATGACTTTGCATGTAACTCTTACTAATAGAAATAGATCTCTAAAATCTAGGGATGCTTTTTTGCTTTTTTCTTTTTCTTTTGGGAAAATCTGTCCAGCATGCAAAGAAGGATTGCACAATTTTGAAGGGAATCGGGCAACCTGCCAGCACATGTGACGAACAGCAACTAAGGGAAAACTTTTTCATTGTTTATGGACTGAGAGACCCTAGCTATTTGGCTAGCTCTACGCAATTTTCTAGAGCAATAATGTTGGTTGCTCTACGAATTTTCAGAGAGCAATGCAGCTGGCCAGTTCTGCGCAATTCCAGAGAACAGTGCAACTGGCCTGGGCTGCTCTGCGCATTTCTAAAGAGAAATGCAGTTGGGTCATTTCTGCACATTTCTGGAGGGCGATGCAACTAGCCTGGTCTACTCTGCGCAATTCTGGAGAGAAGTGTCAGCTAGTTGGAACTGCGCTTTTCTGGAGAGCAGTGCTAGTTGGCCTGCTCTGCAGAATTTCCAGAGTAAGGCTGGTTGTCTTGCTCTATGAAGTTTCTGAGTGCAAGGGATCTGTTGGGCGACTCTGTGTAATTCCTGAGGGGAAGACAAGTTGTCCTCCAGGTTTATGCATTTTTTCCCGACAGCTGATTGACTAGATGTGAACCAAGTGTTAGGTGTGCTTGTGGTTGACTGACGTAACAAGTGAGTGAAGACCAGCTCTAAAATGACATATGAGATCAAATAAACATATGTACATAATTAGTGCAAGATAGTTGTGTTATGCTCTTGACCTGCGAGAAATTTTAGAATACAGATATGCAAAGAAATACAACCTAGAACACAGAATAAAATGAGAAAAACAACAAGTATTTTATTATTCAGAGATAGATGCAATGTTCACTTGCCTCTTCGAGGGGTAAACCTCCAGGAGAGAAGATCTTGATTACAAATAAGACTGGATGATCTTTCCCTTCTAACTACAATTATTTATAGCTAAATGAGCTCCAACAACCTAACGACTAGTGGTCCTTTGCATAACATGGATTAACCACTTTATTTATTAATTATGGCACGTTTGCAACTAACTATGGTCCCTTTCTTAAATGCGGGTCAACCACTTACAATTATTAATATGGGCTTTATTGACTCTTTAACTAACTATGACTATGACTCGGCCTCATTGGGTTTATTACATATATAAATGGGTTAGGGTTGGACCCTAACATGCCCTCCCCCATCAACAACAGTCTCGTCCTCAAGGTTGAAGCTACGAAAACGGCTGAAGAATAGTGCTTGGTTCCTAGGTCGCATCTTCTGGAGAGGTGTATTTCCACTTGACAAAGACGTCCTTGATCGTGTGGCCACGGAGATGTCTTTCATGATTATCGAGGACCTGTTATGGTTGGAGCCAGAGTGAACCTTCCTCAACCAAATCGGGTAGACTAGTTTGAATTCTACAATTGTTCCCCACCACTTTCTTGAGGCATGATACATGGAATACTGGATAGACTTTTTGAAGTTGGTGGCAAGGCCAACTTGTAGGCCACTGCTCCAATGCATTGAAGTATTTGATAAGGACCATATAATTTTGGAGCTAGTTTCTAGAATCCCTTTTCTTTGAGCAATGTTTGCTTATCTGGTTGCAACCGTAGGAATACCTAATCCCCTTCTTGAAATGTGCACTCTGAATGATGTTGGTTTGCCTGTTGCTTCATTTGATTCTGAGCTTGATGGAGATTATCTTTGAGACGAGCTAGCATGGTGGCACAGTTCTATAGGAGTTGATCAACTACTTGCACCTTAGAACATCCAAAGATATAAGAAATAGGTGAAGGTGGGAGTTGGCCATACACTGCTTCATATGGGGTCATCTTGGTGGCTCCATGATAGTTAGTATTATACCACCATTCAGCGAAAGGTAACCATTGTACCCATTGATGCTTCTTTTCTGAAGTGAAGCACCTTAGACATGTCTCCAAACATTTTTTGACTGCTTCTGTTTGACCATCGGTTTGGGGATGATAGGCAGTACTTGGTTGGAGTTGGGTGCCTTGTAGCTTGAAAATTTCTTGCCAAAATTTTCTTGTGAAATTCGGGTCGCAATCAAGCACAATGGAAGTCAGCATTCCATGCAGTTTGAAGTTCTCGTCCATGAAATATTGAGCCACCAAAGTGGGGGTAAATGGGTGGGTTAGAGTGCAAGAATGAGCATATTTAGAAATTTTGTCCACAACCACCATGATGATGGATTTGTTGCCCGAATTTGGGAGACTAGTAATGAAATTCATGGAAACATCCATCCAAACAGATGTAGGGAGTGGCAATGGTTGTAGATAAGAATGTCATCAAAGAAGACGAGGAAATTTTTTAGGAGATATGGTTTTAGAAAGTGATTCATGAGGCTTTGAAAAGTAGATGGAGCATTACAGAGACCAAATGGCATGACCAAGAACTCATAATGGCCTTCATGAGTTCAAAAAGTAGTCTTGGGAATGTCTACTTCTTTCATGTGTATTTGGTGATAGCCAGAGCAAAGATCTTGCTTGGTAAAGAATTGAGCACCATGTAGTTCATCAAGCAAATCATAAAAAACTGAAATATGGAATTTTTCTTTGACTGTGAGCTTGTTGTGGGCCTGAAAGCCCAACACATGCACCATTCTCCATATTTCTATAGCACCATGACCACTGGTGATGAATAAGGACTGATGCTAAGATGAATAACATCGGCTTCAAGGAGTTCCTTGATGATTTTTTCAATTTCATTCTTTTGGGTGAAAGGATATCGATATGGGTGCACATTAGGTGGTTGGGCCCTTAGGACCAAAGGGATGCTATGATAATGTTCACCTCTAGAGTGTAGAAGCTCTTTAGGTTTTTCAAATACTTGTTGGTGGCGGTCTAAGACCTGTTGCATCTCAGGATGAATATGAAGAGCAGTGGATTCAATGGCCTAGCTGGCATTAAACTTGGCGATGACTCCATGATGGCCCTTTTTCAACAACTTTTCAATTTTATGTGAGTTGATGATAGTAGGAGAACCTGCCTAGAGTCCACGTAGTGTATGAATGTGGTCATTCTGCTTAAAGCTCATTGATGAGCCCCAAATTTGGTAACTTGTTGGGCTCATTTGGCCTAATTATCCTTGTTCAATCCTTCATTTTTCATAGCTTATGCATTATTTTTTAGTATGTTTATGTCATTTGTACGAATAAGGGTAGTCACTCTTACTAGGTGGCTAACACGTGCTCATTTCAGGTTTTTTGACACATGTTGGAGCAAAACCGAGCAATCACGGGCTAGAAGACAGCCAAGCTTGGGGTGACGATTCGTAGGGGGTTTTCTATGGCATTAAATAGCCTTCATCGGGATCTTCACCCCCAACTCCGAGCTCCAAAGGCCACCAAAACCGGATCTAGAAGGCAGCCAAGCAGATTTTGGAAAGGAGTTGTCTACTCACAGTTTGGGCAGCCAAGTCCCATAAATTTAGGAGGCCAGCTAGACCCCTCATGGTGTATAAATGTTAAGGCCTCAGCCTTCGTAAGGGACTTTTGGAAACCATTGCATATTTTGCACTACAGTGTTGTTAGCTCTACTTTGTTCTCTTGTAGCCATTTTTGGCATAACTCTTGACTTATGACTATTTTTTGATAATGAGAAGCAGTCTGATTTTATATCCACTCTGAGTTTTCTATAGGAGCCATAGCTCTCAAGGTTGGGCCCAACCTGAGAGCCTAGGGCTTCCTTTTTGTACTATTACCTTTCCTTTATGCATCGTTGTTCTCCTTTTATGCATTTGAAATGTATCTCTGTTGGGCAAATTTAGTTGTGTTGGTTAAATAGGTCACTGTTTATGAATAGAATTGCTTCAGATGTTTAAAATGGATTGGTAGGATAATAATAGGAAGAAGCTCCAAAAAAGGGTCAACAACACTCTCTGTTTCGCCTCATCCTTATTGGATCAGGGGTTGGAACTGAAGAAACAATGCTGCCCCAACAAAAACACTAGTTTGCTTGACCATGCAATCCTTAGTGTATTGTTTTCATTTGCAGAAGTTAGTTATGGGTTCAGATCTCTGAAATGTTTCTTTGCATTATTGATGTACATGGTTTTCTTTCTGAATAAAGCTGTTGTTCATTCGTTTTATTGATAGTTAGATTAGATTAGCTAGGACTTTGATTATTTGTAAGACGTTGTTGATTCGGTTAAATGTACATTGTGCAGGGCATCTCTACCACTCTCTCATCCACCTAAGCTCCATCAACGCCAGCTGTTCCATCTCCTAGCTAGGTTCCTCGTCTCACATCTGTCCTCTTGCCCACGTAACCCTACATTTTTGTGCAATCATTGTTTCAGCCTTCTTTGAGCCAATTTAGCCATCTATACCTTCTCATCACTCCATCCACCAGTCCCTGGGCCACTACCAGACCCCTATCCTACCTCCATATCCATTCATGCATCTTCCCTCACTCACCCATCCTCCAAAATCCATTTTTTAAACATCCTGTAGAAATTTCTGAACATCCTGTAGAAATTCTTGAACATCCTGTAGAACCCCTGCAGACTTCCTGTAGAAGCTCACAAATGAGGTTTCTTGAGAGCCAAACTTTGTGAAACTCTCTGGAAGGGTGTTAGGGACTCCTTAGACCCTCTCTGAACCTTCCCGACCTCTTCCAAGCATTTCTCCTCCTTGATCCACCCCTGCACAATCAAACAACAGTGAAAGCATATGCATGATGAAACTGACGACTTAATCAAAAATACAAAAAGATGTTTTCTCCAAGAAGAGGTAGTCTAGAAACATGTATTTTACCTTCATAGAAGTAATGGCATCTCTTCCAGTAGTTTGCATTCTCTCCTTTGCATTAGTAGGACTAGCTGGTAGAATTAGGGTTTGCTAGGGTTTGCGTTACTTTTTGGCTTTCAGTTCTTTCCGCAAGTAGATTAGCTTCCTTTGAGTTAGCTTTCATCCATCAGTTAAAAAGCTTCTTCTAAGAGCTCATAGAAGTTGGCTTAAGCCCCTAGCAGGACTTGTGCCAGCTGACCAAGTGACAGTTGCGGCAAGAGCTAGTACTTGTGCATACACCACCGTCGCTTCCAAGTTTGTTACGAACTACCGGGTTGATATAAGTAAAGAAGGGAGTCCCAGGAGTTGCAGCATTATTGCTGCAATACTGGAGCCCACCATCTTTTTGGCGCCGTTGCCGGGGAAGCGTCAGAGTATTTGTGATTGCTGCTTTTCTTCTATTTTCCTGTTCTCGCCTTCTGCTAAATAGTTTATTTCATTTCCATTCTGCAATTTCATTTCTGCAAAAGTAAAGTAGACACTTCCTGCTTTCATAGATTAGACTTTCAATTCTACAAGCGTAACATAGAATTTCAATTCTGCAAGCGTAAAATAGAATTTCAATTTTGCAAGCGTAGTCTAGTATCTCTTTCTCACAATTTGATTTCAGCATAGTAGATTAGTCCTTTCCTGCTTTCATTTCAATTCCGCATTTTCATTCTCCCAAGATAGATTCTAGTTAGTTGCAATTCCATCTGTTTCAGTTTTGCAGGTACAAGCAGAGAAAAAGCAAAAAAAAAAACCAAAAATCCTTTCATGCCTCGTAGGAACAGAGATAATACCGGAAAATTCCTACCCAACACCCCACCACTTCACTGAGTCACCCTTCTCTCTTCTTTGGTGGCAGTGATCCAGAAGAACCTATAGGTGAACCTCCTGAGATATACGAAGATCCTTATAACAGAAGAAGAGAAAGAAAACATTCCTATTGAAACCATCGCTGACAACAAAAATGGTGGAAACGATGACGAGAGAATAGAAGATACCTTCCCCATCCGAGAGACTAACAGGGACATGAGAATGAAGAACATAAGTCCCTCGTCCTTCCCTCATTTCCATGGATTGACCACTGAAGACCCTGATACCTTCCTGTTTGAGTTTGTTGTCCTTTGTCGAACCTATGGTTATACAGAAGATGAGAAAAAATTGAAACTCTTTCCCTCTACCCTCAAGGATGTAGCATTATGTTGGTTCATGGGGTTACCTGAAAACAGTATCACCACTTGGGCTCAGACGCAGCAAGCTTTCAATACCAAATACCAAGACTACTGTAGGTCCAAGGAAACCAAGGGAGAAATCTTTCAGATGACCATGGGAAGCGACGAGTCTTTAGAAGATTACGAGGAAAGGTTCCAACTTAGCTATAAACGAGCAAGGTGCACACTTGACCTTGAATCCCTAAAGCTGGTTTTGCTCCGAGGAGTCCCTGAAGACCTTCTAGATACCCTTCACATGCTAGCTGGGGGAGACATCTACCAACTGCCTTATGAGGACATAAAGACTGTGTTTAGAAACCACTCTAGGGCAGCCCGGAAAAGAGGTAGGGGAAACCCACTTTCAGCTAGTACCACCTTCTCCAAGCATGAGTTTTCTAACCAGATGGAAGACCTCAAGAGTGAGATGAGACAGACTATTGCCATGCAACTTGATACCTTCCGAATTCAGCAAAAGAAAGAGGAAGCTGAGAAGGCTTTGGCCATCTTCTTTCCCAGGTGTACGAGGAAGCACCCGAAGAACGAGTGTCCATTGCACTCAGTAGAGGTATGTTTCGTTTGTGAGGAGGACCACCCCACAAACCAATGCCCAACCTTACCAAGATTTAAAGCCATATACCAAGGGACTGAGGCACCCACTGAACCTCTCTACTTCCTCAACCAAAGGAGGCCACATGGACCTAGACCTTACTAGTAGGGGATGCAAGGGACATCCCAAGCTTATTATAACCCCAACCAGTCTACTCGCATGCCTTCATGCGGTCCCCCTGCTCATCCTGCCTGGTCTGCACCTCCTCCGTGGTCTTATCCCCCTCAATACAATGCTCAACCCACTGCTCATTCGTTTCACTCACATGTCCAGCCACAGCCTCAGTGGAATGCACCTCAACCGGGGTGGAGGCCCCAGTACAACACTCCTCCCACCATTTTGCCTACACCACCAGCTCAACCACAACCATTACCTCCTGCTCCTCCAAGACAACCCCAAATGCCTGCTCAACTGAACCCGAACCCTAACAACCGACAGGCCCAGCAGGTATATACTGGGGAGACAACATGTCCTACCTATGTTGTGGAGATCCAGGAGATCAACCTACGATCTGGGAAGACTCTTCCAGATTGCCAACCTCCTCCCCAAAGGACGAGGAAGACAAACAGGAAAGTGAACCCAAAGCCATTCCACCCTTTCCTGAGAGACTAACAGTAATCACTCAACCAAACCCGGAAGAGACTGAACTTCTAGGCGAACTGAAACAGTTGTGTGTGAAAATACCACTTCTCCAGGCCATCAAAGATGTACCGATATACAACAAATTGGTTAAGGAAAAGTGTTTCAGGCACCCAGGCAGGCGAAAGAGAGATGCCTCAACTATCAATGTCATAGGACAACTGTCCGATCTTATGTTGGGGCAAGTAATCTGTCCAAATTATTTGGATCCTGGGAGTCCTGTAGTTGATGTCCACATCAATGGCACCATTATCACCCATACCTTGATTGATCTAGGGGTTTCCATTAATGTGATGACCAGGGACACCATGCTTAAACTCAACCTTTAGAGTTCCTTAAGGAAGACCTCGACAGTCCTGCAGTTGGCAGATCGCTCCACCGTGACTCCCGAAGGGATTGTGGAGGATGTCTTGGTCTCTGTTGACTCTTGGGAGTATCCTGCGGACTTCTTGGTCCTTCAGCCCAAGGCAAAGCTTACTGGATACCCCCTCATTTTGGGAAGGCCTTGGTTAGCCACTGCGGATGCTTACATAAGCTGCCGAGCGGGAAACATGACCATCAAAAATGGTCTTATGTCCAAGCAACTAGTCCTATACCCTCCTGCCCAACCTCTGTTAGAGCATGACTTACCACTTTGGTTGGAAGAAGGAGACGAGGATGAGGTCTACTCTGCACCCTTGTGCACGATAGAAACCACTAGGGGAGGTCCTCAAACCAAGTATGATTTGATTGAGACGTTGATTCAAAATCCACCTCCCAGTGCTCTCTCCTTAGAAGAATTGGTGGAAGATACACAAGCCAGCACCTTAGTGGACCTCTATGTGACTGATCCAACCTCTCCCAGAGTTAAGAATGTGGATTTTGGTCCCAAAAGAACTCTAAAGATCAGCTCCTCCCTATCTCCTTCCCAGGAGAAGGAGCTGTGTAGCTTACTAAACAATCACTTAGATGCTTTCACCTGGAGCTATAAGGAGATGAAAGGAGTCCATCCTTCGGTCTGTACCCATCACATTTACATCAAAGATGATTGTAAACCAATCAGGCAACCCCAAAGGAGAATGAATCTAGCCCTTAAAGACATTGTCAAAGAAGAGTTGCAAAAATTATTGGATGCAGGATTCATCTACCCTATCTCCAATAGTGAGTGGGTTTCACCTCTAGTGCTTGTACCCAAGAAGAACGGGAAGTGGAGAATCTGTGTAGATTACCAAGAATTTAACAAAGCCACCAAGAAGGACCATTTCCCTTTGCCTTTCATAGATCAAGTGTTGGATGGACTGGCAGGAAAGAAGTTTTTCTCTTTCCTAGATGGGTTCACCGGGTATAATCAGATCCAAATCAACCTGGAGGACCAAGATAAGACCACCTTCACTTGTCCATGGGGTACCTTTGCCTACCGAGTCCTTCCTTTTGGGTTATGCAATGCCCCTGCCACTTTCCAAAGAGCTGTATTGAGCATCTTTGCCGAGTTGGTTCATGATTCGGTGGAAATCTATATGGACGACTTTACTCCTTATGGGTCCAACTTCCAAGAAGCATTGACTAATCTAGGAAAAGTTTTAAGCAAATGCATCGAGATGAACCTGTCCCTCAGCCCTGAAAAATGTGAATTCCTGATGACCGCAGGGACTGTGTTAGGTCATACCATTTCTCGCCAAGGATTACAGGTGGATCCTAACAAAATTGCTCTCATCAAAAAGGTTCCACCTCCTCAGAAGGTAAGAGATGTTCAGAGTTTCTTAGGTTTAGCAGGATATTATAGAAGATTCATTAAAGACTTCAGTAAGCTAGCCTCGCCATTGTTTGGCCTCTTAGCAAAAGATGTTGAGTTTAAATGGACTGACGACTGTCAGAGGGCTCTGAATGAATTGAAGGATAAGTTGGTGTCTGCCCCAATCTTAAGAGGTCCAAATTGGGCCCTACCTTTCCACATCCACACTGATGCCTCGAAAAAAGCCATAGGGGTAGCCTTAGGACAAGTCGAGGAAAAACTTCCATATGCCATATACTTTGTCAGAAAAAACTTATCCAAGGCAGAATTAAATTATACTGTAACTGAGAAGGAGTTCCTGGCCATGGTCCATTCCTTGAACAAGTTCTGACACTACATCACTGGCTATCAAACATTTGTACATACTGATCATGTTGCAATTAGATATTTAATGAATAAACCTGATGTGAATGCTCGTATTATTAGATGGTTACTTTTGTTGCAGCAGTTTGATTTGACTATCGTTGACAAACCAGGTAAAGAAAATGTTGTTGCTGACTTCTTGTCTAGATTGGATTTACCTACAGGTGAAGAAGGAACAGTGGATGACCAGATGCCAGATGAACATCTGTTTGCTATCTCAGTACTCTCTCCCTGGTTTGCTGATATAGCAAACTACCTGGTCTCAGCACAGTTCCCTCCGCATCTATCCTCAAAGGAGAAGAGCAGAATCGTGAGGAAGAGTGCCTCATTCACTTGGATCGGGGGCAACCTGTTCAAACTTGGCCCCGATCAGATCTTAAGGTGTTGTGTAAGGGAGGAGGAAGTCTTTGACATCCTCCTAACCTGTCACGATGGGCCGTGTGGAGGACATTTTGCAGCCAAGAGGACTGCCTTCAAAATTCTACAGGCAGGCTACTATTGGCCCACTCTTCATCAAGATGTCAAAAGATATATCAACCAATGTGACCGATGCCAAAGGATGGGGAAACCGACTCCAAGGGACGAAATGCCTCTCCAACCTCAAGTGACTCTTGAGCCATTTGAGAAGTGGGGTATGGATTTTGTGGGTCCTATCAACCCTCCTTCAAGGCAAAGGTCTTACATCATTGTGTGCACAGACTATCTGACAAAGTGGGCGGAAACCAAGGCAATCAAAGCAGCAACAGAAGAAAAGGTGGCAGAATTTTTAAGAGAAAACATCTTCTACAAATTTGGCTACCCAAGAGAGTTAGTCACCGATCAAGGAAGCCAGTTCACCTCCAACTTAATTGAAGACTTGCTTGATCATCAAAAGATCAAGCATCGGACTTCCACCCCATATCATCCTCAAGCAAATGGGCAGGTGGAAGTCACCAATAGAGCATTAGAAGTGATTTTGACTAAGGTGGTGAGCAGCAGCAGAAAGGATTGGGCAGATCGCCTAGTTGAGGCCACTTGGGCCTACAACACCACTTGGAAGACCACAACTAGTTTCACACCTTATGAGCTGGTCTATGGGAAGAGAGCTTTGCTGTCAATCGAGTTTGAGTACAACACATTGAGGATGGCAGCTCAGCTGGACCTAGATCTCAGCCATGCTCAACAAGAAAGGTTATTGCAGCTGAATGGGTTAGATGAACACCGAATTCAGGCCCTCCTCCACTCATAAGTGGTTCAGCTTCAGAGGAAGATATGGCATGACCGGCACCTCAATGAAAAACAATTCCAGCCGGGAGATTGGGCGCTGCTGTATGATTCCAGACATAAGGATTTCAAGGGGAAGCTGAGGACAAGATGGCTAGGACCCTATGTAGTGGAGAAGTGTAATGACAATGGTTCTGTCCGTATCCGGACCATTGATGAAGAAGCCCTTCCCATGCTCGTCAATGGGCATTGACTAAAGATCCACAAGAAACCTCTTTTGAGGCAAGAGTTCATCAAAACCGTGGAAAAATCAGTGCTGGTAATAGAGAAGGGTTCTGCCTCTGTTTTGGGCACACCCTGAGCATCATTATACACATATCAAAAAAAAAAAAAGGAAAATAAAAATGCAATAAAAAAGATCCTTGGGTGAAAACCTTTCTGAGGCGCCCAAGGCAGATGGTAGGGGTGAAAACCTCATTGAGGTGCCCCTGTCGTCTCTCTGAAAAAGAATTGGAATAAAAAGATCCTTGGGTGAAAACCTCTCTGAGGCACCCAAGGCAGATAGTAGGGGTGAAAACCTCATTGAGGTGTCCTTGCTGTCTCTTAAAAAAAAAAAAAAGGAAAAGAAGAAAGAAGAAGGAAGAAACAAAGGAAAAAACAAGCTTAATCTCTGGAAATTGTTGCAGGTTGCAGGAACACAATGCAAAAAGGAGGCCTCTCAACTCAAGGACAAGGGTCCCTACCAAGCTACCAGGCAACCTCACATACACTCCCTCCATGAACACTCATTTTTTCCAAGGTTTGGACACAATCTGGTCATGGTTTAGCCTTCTACAGGAAGCTACAGGACTTTCTACAGGAAGTTCTGTATTTCTACAGGAAACATCCTGTAGAGCCTTTGGGCGGGCCAGGACCGATTATGAAGAAGAATTTGAAGCTTGAAGTCCATTGAGGAGGCATGCAACCACTCTTTTCTTCCATCCTCCACTTGTTTCACCTCCTTTCACCACCATTGCTGCCATATGGCCGAATATACCTGCACAGTCATACCAGAACTTTGTTTTCTCAGATAAAAAAATGTTGTTTTTAAGAAGGAAATAAAGCATGCAGAGGCTCGCACACTTTACCTGTCAAGGCAATCTCAGGACCCTGCACCTGTGAACATGACTCAATTATTCGGCATGCACCCCAGGAGGAGAAATGACTACAGGATGTCCTACAGGAATCCTGTAGCAGCTGATCCGGCTGGAGCACATACCATGGAGACACCAGCAACTCATGAAGCTGGTGCATGCAGCATACACCACCAGGAAATCGGGTCTCAAGGTCTCGTAGCCAGCAGCAGCCAATGAAGAGGAGCTCCAGCACCCATACACAAAGCAGCAGCAAGTAGATCCAGCATTCCTCATCCTGAAGCTTGAAAAAACCCACGTCCACGGCTGCACAAGTAAGTGCCTAACCTTATTTCGTCAAATTACATAAGCTATACTCTAAATGTGCATGACTGTGAGAATGAACGGATTGAACAAGTCGGGTAGCCATTCAACTGGCCACCACAACCAGTCCAACGGCCTCGTAGGATCCGAATGGGCTTGGTTATGTCGAAAAGACGGGCAATTGACACGTGGGAAGCGTCCAGTCGGAGAGAAGCGGCAGTATAACAGGAATGGCGGCGGTGAATGCAGAGGGAAGAATTCGGCGGTCAGGGACATGCCGCGGAATGATGGCTGTGACGTTGGCCAACGGATCGACTGGGACAACTCACCCCCGCGCCATGAATTCCGCAGCAATTCAAAATCGGCCGGCTGAATCACTTATGATACATTGCAGTCATTTACTCATAATCGTTTTGCAGCCGAGTACGCGTCCTCAATCCTATGAAGGTTTTTAGCCCGATTTCTCGACCTGGTCCAACGTCTTGTTGCTGCTCAGAAAGTCCAGAACCATTGTAATGTTCTCCAGAAGCCGTGCACGATTTCTATAGGAAGTTGCGCTACAAGGAGCCCAGCATTACGGAGAAGCTTGGAGTGTTCATGTCGAGGGTGGCAATTCTTAGTGAGGTAGGCCTGAACATAACTTTCCCATGCAAATAATTCAAAAGGTGGTGAATTCGACGTCTTGAGAGGGTAGGGAAAATGTGAATAAAGTCTGTTTATGAATTCAAAAGCCGTTTTCTTATCGCTACATGAAATTTTCGTCGTAGTCTGCATGCGAGATTTTCTCCAGGGTTTTGAATTAAGATTGAGCCACTGTCAAGGCTCACCGGTGGGAAATTGTGAATTTTATATGACTGTGTGCATAATAGAGACATAGCTCTGCGCTCTGTGTAGAAAAATCCTGAATCTCTCCTTCTGTACACGAGCAGGCAAGTTCATAACAACAAAAATAGGTTTTTTATCATGCCGGGAGGGTTCATTAGAAAAGAGCCTTCAGACTCCAAGAAATTACAGGAAACCCCTGAGGTGGTGGACTTGTTTTCCTGTGCACACTAGATGTCATTCTGTGACAAGCTTCAAGGTCACGATAACGAAATTACAGAAGAATTCCTAAGGTCCTTGAAGCTGAAGTCAAAGACATTGGTCGTTGTCAACTTTAGAGGATTGACCCTCAGACTCACCCCACAGCTCATTAGCAGAGTAACTGATCTACTGATGGGGGTACCTAGGATAAGGAGGAGAGAAAATTGGGTCAGAAAGCTAAAAAATTGTTCTTCTTGCCAAAGGAACAATTTTCAGAGGACAAGAATGGAGTTCGAAGAACTAGCCTACAACCGTTTTGGAGTGAAGTCAGCCTCCAAATTATGAAGTATATTACGTGTGAGGGGCGATTTAGCATTGTGTATGGCTATCATTTCTGGTTGCTCACAGAACTCAGGCACCAAATGGACCTACCCTCCGAAAAAAAATTAAGCATTCCTTACTTCCTCCTACAATCCATGATTGAGTGTGCCACCAAAATGAGAGAGGGGACACCAGACCAGCTAGCCCATCATGGGCTTATCAAGCTCCTCGTGGAAGATGCACTCCACATTTACACTGCCCCTCTCTCCTAGGAAATTTTTTGGAATATGTCTAAAGATGATGACATTCGAGTTTTGGCCGAGGAGCTCACTTCCTCCAGCAACAAGGAGAAGGGGCACACTCAGGTAGAGAAGAAAACTAAAGGACAAGAAACCCCGGGCAAAACACCAAAGAAAGAACAGAGGGGAACGCAAGAAAAAGGCCAAACTGCCAAGACAGGGGATGGTAAAATTACACCAACACCCAAGGAGAAGAGACTACAGAGCAGGGTAGAAAAGACTGAGAAAGTCCAAGCCAATGAGGGTATCCCTAAGGCAGCCTTAGCCAAGCTAAAGGAAAAAGCACCCTCATCCAAGCAGGCTAAAACGGTGCCATCCGTTTCTACAGGAAGTTTAAAAACGACTTCTACACGAAGCCAGAAACCAGCCACTACAGGACTTTCTACAGGAAGTCCGGAAAAAATACAGCAGAAGGAGAAATCGGTCGAAATTTTAGCTAGGGGGGCAACAGCTATGCTGGCCACCCTAGGTACCTCTCCCAAGCCAAAAGAAAAACGAAAGAGGGAGACTCCTTTGTATTTTAAAGCAAGAAGGAGTGTGAGAATTAAGACTGGCAGATCCCAGCCTCCATCAAAAGAGCCAATCACAATTGTGGATACCCCTACCACACCAAGGGATAGGTCCCTCTCCAAGACATCCATTACTTATGAGCGGGGAGCCCGAAAACATCCTCATGGAGGGAAAGGATGGAGAAATTGAAACCTGAAGCCTCTCTACAGGATGCCGAGGCGGTTCTACAGGAAACTTTGGCTAGGCTGAAGGAAACTGAGCAGATGGAGGAAACAGCAGCTAAGTCACCACAGGAGGAGGAGAAGACCGAGGTCATCACGGAACCAAGCCCCCAGCCCAGCCTGGGCTCTTATTATAACTTTTTGGAGGCCGGCAAAATTATTCCTCAGAAATTCACAGTGCCACTATTTCTAGCACTAGAGGAAGAAAGAGTACGAACCCACACTTGGATGAGGATCGCTAAATCCAAGGGGGTAGCAGATATAGGGCCTCTAGAGGAAAGGCTCAAGGAAACACAAAGGGAGTTGGCAAGAGTACGTCATGTGGAAAGCTCCCAATAGGCCAAGTTAAGAGAAGAGAATGAGCTGCTTAGACAACAGCTACAACTACAGGGATAGAGGAGAGAAGAGGACACCACAGCAGAACCTCAAGAAAAAGAAGGAATGCAAGCTGATCTTGAGGAACTAAACTGGCAACTACAGGAAAGGGAATTGCAGGTAGGCATAGAGATACAATCTCTAAAACAACAGATGCAAGAAAAGGAGGCACAACTGGCCTGCATGGCCAGTTGGGCAATGGACGCTCTGCAATGTAGGCAGCCGGCCAAATCCTATGGCCTATACCTAAGGGATCAGTGGCTGCAATTCCAAATTAACACATTGGCACAGAGGGGTATCTCCCAAATCCAAAACCCCCAGCAGTTCATGGATTTATGTAACAGCAGTTCATTAGAAGACAAGGCCAAGCTATCAGAGTTCTACCTTCATAATTTGGCCCTTCCAAATGTAACCTCATGGGACCCCAACACAGCAGTAGGGGATATGCAGCTGATGGCAATGACCACGAAGAAAAGAGAGCGGCAGCAATCAGAAATGTCATGAACCGAGAACTACATGAACCACTGCTGATTAGAGCAGAGCCAGGGGACCCCACAGCACTGGTATCAGCCCACTAGCACCTAGCAACCAACTCTCAGGCTTTATTAGAATACATTGATCGACAGGCTCAGGCCATAGCACGCTTCGAGGATATGGAGCGATTATTAGGGGACAATTGTGTTCATGCTTGCACCCGTAGGTGGAACACATTGTCCCACAACCTCAAAATCATGGAATATCACACTCCAACTAGAATGAAGGAGGCCTTGGCACGAGTGCCTCCCTACAAGAAGTCTATGCAGAACCCCCAGGCTAGTCGGATCGGCCTCAAGCTAAGTCCACCTTTGCTTTTGGGATTGTTAGAAGGAAGCATAGAAGAAGAAGAGCATAAGCAGTGGGAAGAGGTGGAAAGGAAGGCCGGATTCCATGACAGTGAGGAGGATACTACTTCAGAAGCCTGGGATGTGAGGGTGGCGATTAAAGCAATGAAAGACGAGGAGTTGGACTAGTTGCTCAGAGGATGAGCAACCCTTTTAGCAGGGGGTGATGATGAGCCCCAAATTTGGTAACTTTTTGGGCTCATTTGACCTAATTATCCTTGTTCAATCCTTCATTTTTCATAGCTTATGCATTATTTTTCAGTATGTTTATGTCATTTGTACAAATAAGGGTAGTCACTCTTCCTAGGTGGCTAACACGTGCTCATTTCAGGTTTTTTGACACATGTTGGAGCAAAACTGAGCAATCATGGGCTAGAAGACAGCCAAGCTTGGGGTGAGGATTCATAGGGGGGTTGTCTATGGCATTAAATAGCCTTCCTCAGGATCTTCACCCCCAAATCCGAGCTCCAAAGGCCACCAAAACTGGATCTAGAAGGCAGCCAAGCAGATTTTGGAAAGGAGCTGTCTACTCACAGTTTGGGCAGCCAAGTCCCATAGATTTAGGAGGCTAGCTAGGGCCCTCGTGGTGTATAAATGTTAAGGCCTCAGCCTTCGTGAGGGACTTTTGGAAACCATTGCATATTTTGCACTACAGTGCTGTTAGCTCTACTTTTCTCTCTTGTAGCCATTTTTGGCATAACTCTTTACTTATGACTATTTTTTGATAATGAGAAGCAGTCCAATTTTATATCCACTCTGAGTTTTCTATAGGAGCCATAGCTCTCAGGGTTGGGCCCAACCTCAGAGCCTAGGGTATCCTTTTTGTACTGTTACCTTTCCTTTATGCATCGTTGTTCTCCTTTTATGCATTTGAAACGTATTTCTGTTGGGCAGATTTAGTTGTGTTGGTTAAATAGGTCACTGTTTATGAATAGAATTGCTTCAGATGTTTAAAATGGATTGGTAGGATAATAACAAGAAGAAGCTCCAAAAAAGGGTCAACAAAACTCTCTATTTCGCCTCATCCTTATTGGATCAGGGGCTGGAACTGAAGAAACAATGCTGCCCCAACAAAAACACTAGTTTGCTTGACCATGCAATCCTTAGTGTATTGTTTTCATTTGCAGAAGTTAGTTATGGGTTCAAATCTCTGAAATGTTTCTTTGCATGATTGATGTACATGGTTTTCTTTCTTAATAAAGCTGTTGTTCATTCGTTTTATTGACAGTTAGATTAGATTAGCTAGGACTTTGATTATTTGTAAGACGTTGTTGATTCGGTTAAATGTACATTGTGCAGGGCATCTCTACCACTCTCTCGTCCACCTAAGCTCCATCAAAGCCAGCTATTCCATCTCCTATCTAGGTTCCTCATCTCACATCTGTCCTCTTACCCACGTAACCATACCTTTTTGTGCAATCATTGTTTCAACCTTCTTTGAGCCAATTTAGCCATCTACACCTTCTCACCACTCCATCCACCAGTCCCTGGGCCACTACCATACCCCTATCCTACCTCCATATCCATTCATGCATCTTCCCTCACTCACCCATCCTCCAAAATCCAATTTTTAAACATCTTGTAGAAATTTCTGAACATCCTGTAGAAATTCGTGAACATCCTGTAGAACCCCTGCAGACTTCCTGTAGAAGCTCACAAATGAGGTTTCTTGAGAGCCAAACTTTGTGAAACTCTCTAGAAGGGTGTTAGGGACTCCTTAGACCCTCTTTGAACCTTCCTGACCTCTTCCAAGCATTTCTCCTCCTTGATCCACCCCTGCACAGTCAAAGAACAGTGAAAGCATATGCATGATGAAACTAACGACTTAATAAAAAATACAAAAAGATGTTTTCTCCAAGAAGAGGTAATCTAGACACATGTATTTTACCTTCATAGAAGTAATGGCATCTCTTCCAGTAGTTTGCATTCTCTCCTTTGCATCAGCAGGACTAGCTGGTAGAATTAGGGTTTTCTAGGGTTTGCGTTACTTTTTGGCTTTCAGTTCTTTCCGCAAGTAGATTAGCTTCCTTTGAGTTATCTTTCGTCCATCAGTTAAAAAGCTTCTTCTAAGAGCTCATAGAAGTTGGCTTAAGCCCCTAGCAGGACTTGTGCCAGCTGACCAAGTGACAGCTGCGGCAAGAGCTAGTACTTGTGCATACAGCGCCGTCGCTTACAAGTTTGTTACGAACTACCAGGTTGATATAAGTAAAGAAGGGAGTCCCAGGAGTTGCAGCATTATTGCTGCAATACTGGAGCCCACCACTCATAAATAACTCCTAAAATCTATTGTGATCGAGCCCAATGTGTGAATCCATTCAACACCCAAGATAATGTCACAACCACCCATATTAATAAAAAACATGTAGGTATTTAGGTGGTAGTCTCCCATCTGAAGTTTAAAACTTTTGCAGTAGCCTTCACATTTCATTGTCCCCCCATCAGCAATAAGGACTTGGAAATTAGAGACTGCTCGTAAAAAATAATGAACAGCTTCAGCAACTCGCTTATGGATAAAGTTATGAGTGTTGCCTCTATCAATCAATACCACTATGGAGTGATGTTTAAGAAAGCCTCTGATTTTGAGAGTTTGGGGTGCAAAAATCCTCGCCAAAGCATGTAGCGAGATAACTGGTTCATTTGGCGTAGTTGTGAGATCATTGTCATGTTGGGTTTCCTCAACTTTTTCCTCTGGCCCCCCAAGGGGTGGGGCTTCCTCAGATGAGCTGTTATCAAGAACAACAATTTGAAATAATTTTGGTTCCTTGCATTTATGCCACGGGGAGTATTTGTCATCACATTAGTAGCACAATCCTTGTTTTCTTCGTTCAGCCATTTCTGATCGAGACACCTTTTGAACCTTAATTTTTTGGGTAGGGCCCTGAGCCTGGGTGGGATGCCCCTTGGCTACAAAATTTGGACAAGTAGATTGGGAAGCTAAGGCAAGTTCCACATCGAAACCCTTTTTTCAAGCGTCCATCCATGTAGTTGGGTGGTGCTTCCAGACATGTGCTTGGATGTCTTCTTTGAGACCACTAATGAAACCCTCCAAGTAGAATTCATCTCCTAGACCTTTTGTTCTGATGGCCAATGTCTCAAAGGCTGCAATGTAGTATTTTACTGTTCTTGTCTGTCGGAGCTTAGTGAGATGGCCCAAAAAATTAGATTCTTTGTCAAAGCAGTCACAAAGGGATTTTGAGAACATTTTCCAAGTTATGTTGCTAGGATAACATTTCAGATGCCACTGCCACCATTTCCATCTCTCTTGGTCCAAGTAAAGGGATCCCACACGTAGTTTAGTTTGATCTTCAAAGATATAATTAAGGGTGAAATATTTTTCCATTTGTGCTACCCATACTATCGGATTAGAGCCATCAAATTTATACATGTCTAGCTTGGGTGGCCAAGGGTGGGAATGTTGGTGATTTCCATGGAACTGAATATGATGGCTAGATTCTCCTTCAAGGTGTTCATCAATACTATGCTCCTCTTGATGAGGCCCCAACATCCTATTGGTGAATTTTTCAAGCGCTTTTGCAATGTTTTCCAGTTGGTCCTTAAACTCATCCAACCTTGTTTCAACATGTTTGATCTTTTCATTGGCCATAACTTGAGCTATGGTTTCTAACATACACATATCTCAGTCACTTGAAGTCAGTCCAAAATAATTTGGGACAACCAGAAAATTGAGGCTGACAAGTAAATGGTACCACTGTGATCAGCTCGTCGTCCTGAATCTTATGGGCTAAGTCTCTTGTAAGCATCATGGGAAGGAGTTTTACTCCTCGTTGATCAATACTGCAGTGGCCAAATTCTAGAAAACTTAATCTTGCCCAATGTCCTATGAAAATTGGGCCCAGACTATAGCAACAATAAGCCTCACTGCGCAGAGGGTCGAATCTGCCTATGAAACCCCAACTGCTAAATTTGAGTTTCATTGCAGCGGCAGAACCCCAACTATTGGATCTGATTGGTGTGGTGGTGATAGAACCCCAACTGTTGATTTGAATTGTACTATGGGGATAGAACCCCAACTACTGGATCTGATCTAAAATATAAGATAATGGGCGATCTTCAGAGAGCAGAGGGAACTATGGTCACAAAGGAGTATCAGGTGCTACAGATCGCAATATACACAAGGGTCCAATAATAGTAGTCGGCCCAATCTTGCAGGGCACTAACTAAGGAGGATCAACCATACCCTTAGTCGTACTACCTAACTACCCTATCATACGGACGAGTAATCTCCCTGAGTTCTATTCTCAATGTACTGTAGCAGCAAGACGGCCAACGGCTTATCTAAGGCGAGGTTTTAGGTGATCCTAGGGGGCTTCTGATATACCAAAAGGGTACGTGTAAGTGCAGTTTTTGCGCAGTTCTGTCTAATGCACTACTACTCGAAGGGGTACCCACAGGGGTTACAAGAGAGCTCAACAAGCGTGACCACCTCTTGTATTTCCTGCATGCATGCCTCCCCAAAACCACTAGTTTATGTGCTTAACAATAGATCCTATGGTTTAAAGATGTTGGAACACGTCTCTAACCTAAAACAAATCTGCAAAAATTGGAGGTACAACAGGCCCTAGAAAGTGCTCTAATACCACTTGTTATCCTCCTGACCTGTGAGAAATTTTAGAATACAGATATGCAAAGAAATACAACCCATAACATAGAATAAAATGAGAAAAACAAAAAGTATTTTATTATTCAGAGATATATGCAATGTTCACTTGCCTCTTCAAGGGGGAAACCTCCAACAGAGCATAGCTCCATTACAAATAAGACTCGATGATCTTTCCCATCTAAGTTCGACTATTTATATCTAAATGACCTCCAACAACCTAATGACTAGTGGTCCTTTGCATAACATGGTTTAACCACTTTATTTATTAATTATGGTCTTTTTGCAACTAACTGTGGTCCCTTTCTTAAATGCGGGTCAACCACTTACAATTATTAATACGGGCTTTATTGACTCTTTAACTAACTATGACTATAAATCGGCCCATTGGGTTTATTACATAAATAAAGGGGTTAGGGTTGGACCCTAACAAGCTCATCTGATTGTCCTCCAAGTTTGCACGTTTTTTACCGACAACTGATTGACTGGATGTGAACCAAGTTATGGGTGTGCTTGTGGTTCATTGATGGGACAAGTGAGTGAACACAAGCTATGAAAAAACAGATGAGATCAAATAGATTGAAGTACCTTATTAGTGTAGGATAGTTGTGATGATTTCAAGGAGGGAGGCTCCAAAACAAAGCGAAGGAAAAATTTCGGAGGGTGGTTGTAGCCGCTACAACACCTTCTTAATCCTCAATATAGAGTTTATGATCAGATAAAATATTATTGTTAGATTAATTATTCTTCATGTATTAGACCCAGGTTTGGAGAGTACATATTTCATGGATGTACACAACTTTAGAGCCTGTCATTTTTTTATCAAGACAATGATCATCTTCAACTAAAGATTTTTTCCTTATCAAACCCTTCCATGGATGTTCATCTTCTTACCTCTCTTGTATATGTTATGAATTTAATCATTTTTTGGCACAATCCATCCTCTTGAGTTTTAGAAAGTGTTTGAATCATTTGGCTGATGTAATTACTCAAGCTAGTATTAATATTGGATTTTATTTGACACATACTTATGATCTCTTGTACTGGAAAAGAGGAACCAATAATTTCCAAGTGTTATCATGTGAGGAGGAATATTCTCTAATTTAAAGTGCTTGTAGAATCTCTCATATTGGCATATCCTTATCTTTGAATAATGGAACATCTCATATGTTAATAGTCAAATTCAATCAACACACAAACCTTAATAGTTGTCATCCCTTTAATTATTTTCATACTAATGTATCTGATGATAGTTGTTGGTTTATATTTGATTCATATCCTCATTGCTCATATAATAGTCAAGAAGTTGAGGCACTTTAGTGTTTTTCAATGGTTATGTCAAGTCCCCCCAATCTTGATAAAGTGTCTAAGCAAGATAGAGTATCTAAGAAATATCAAGTTACGTTTCTTTCACGTGATATTTATCATGATATCGATCTAATAATTGAAGACTTATCTTTGCATGAATTTCAATATTTTGGAGTTCGTTGTTTTTATGATCCAATTTTTGACTGGTTAGAGGAAGCATATTTGATGAGTCTGATTGTTAATGATAAGTTCCAATTCTATCTTGATATTAACATGTATGGATGTATGTTTGAGAAATTTCTTCAACATATTCATGTTTATAATATTATCTATTGTGGTAAGTTTGTAAGTTGGATAGAGCAATATTTCTAAGCACATCATTGTGCTTGCAGCCTTGACCTTCATCCTTATGTATAGGTAATATAGGTAAACATATTTATTTATGTACATTGTCCTATTTGTATTTTAATCATTCATATCTTTCAAATTACCGGTAAGGAACAATTTTTGTAGTTGCATTGGAAATTTCACTTCACTTGGCCCTAACCTTCTACCTTGTTAGATTAGGTTTAGATTTAGGCATATTTTAGTTTTCCTTTTGCATCACACCATCCTCACATTATTATTTTCATTTTAGTAGTCAAATTTTTGTTGTTTTCTTGTTTTTTGTCTTTGGTTTTATGACCTATCTCTTTTCTTTTCTCTTTGTTTAATAAGACCGTGCATGAAAAATGCTTTGTTTGGCTCGAAAAGAACCATGTGGTGAAGCTTGGAAAGGGGATTATGACACTCAATAATGCTTTTTTAACTTTTGGTCCCTCTTCTTTGCTTGGGTCTAAAAATTTTATCTTTAATAGTGTATAGATGGAAAATATGATTCATTACAGACAGAAAGCCTTTGGTGGAACTATGAAGCCCGTACCTATTTTAGGATCTTCATTCCTACCTCAACCTTGTAATTGAATGGTGCTTTGACCTGTCAAATCAATCAATGTTATGAAACCAGCTCACAAAAAGATAGAAAAGAAAGATCAACGCCTTAGAATTCAGCCTCTTCGAGGGGGCAACCTCCTTTACATTGCACAAATGAAAAATTCTTGGATGGTACAAATGACAAGACCTCCTTTCTATATATAGGAGTCTAAGGGGTCATAATATAATCATAGTCAACATAACAATAATAATGTAAGGGCACAATAATAACAATATTGGGCTTCTATGGGGCACAATAATAACAATATGGGGACTACATGGGCCCAAGTTACAATATAATAAGGGGGTTGTACTAATAATAATAAGGGGTTGCACTAGTAGTAAAGGGACCTAACATGCCCCTCTCCTTCAAAAAGTGTTGTCCTCAATTCTTGAGTAGTTCTTGATGCTTCTGTATAAAATTCTCATCCTTCCATGTGGAATCTTCAGCGGGTAAGTTCTTCCACTTGATTAGATACTCTGAAATTGATCAATTTCGTAGCTATCGACTTCTTGGTTATGTGAATGCTTCAGGTTCCAATATGATTTTTCCTTCCTTGTCAAGTTCTGGCAATATTGTTGGAACTGGGATCTTCGGCAACTTTTGAATGAGTTCCCACCCTGCTTTGCCATTCTTCCATTCATCCCTTGCTTTGTTTATCAAATTTGGTTGGATAGTTATACCAACCTATACCATTTCTGCAACCATATGTTCAATTTCACTCCTTTGGGCATATGGATATCTATAAGGCCTGATGCTTGGAGGAACACTCCCTAGAATCAACTAAATAACATGATCATGATCACGAATATGTGGGAGACCTTTGGGAGTCTCAAATACCTTGGAATGATTGTCCAAGACTTTTTGGAAATCTGGAGAAATAGATGATTTCGATGGGGGAACCATTAGCGAACATAATTGTGCAATTACGCCTCGTTGTTCTTTATTCAGAAGATTTGTCATTCCTTTAGAGTTAATTATCTTTCTTGGTTTCCTTTTGATACCCCTTAATTCAACTTCCTTTACTTCCGAATAAAATTTCATGAAAAGTTCTTTAAAAATAAAAGCTATTGTACCCAAAGATTGTAGCCATTGGACTCCTAGTACAACATCAGTACCACCCATTGGAACAAAAAGAATTGGTTTATTCAATACATATTCTCCCATGGATATCTTGATATTATGGCACTTTCCAGAACAATTTATGTTTCCTCCACTTACAACCGTCACTTGACACTCTGGTGCTGGATATAGGAATCAATTCAATTCCTTAGCTATCTTACAATGAAAAAAATTATGGGTACTACCCAAATCAATCAACACTATTACATTTTTCTTCTCGATATGTCCTTCTATCTTTATAGTTTTAGGAGTGGTAATTCCGACCAATGCATTACACGATATGGTCAGATTCATTTATTCTTTCTCTGGGGTTGGTTCCAGGTAAGTATCCTTTTCTTTTGATGTTTCTTCCTACTTTTCTTCCTGATATTTCACTGCTTGAACCTTCTTCTTCTTTATATTTCCTTCTATCTTAAGAGATTGAGGAGTGGTAATTTCTACCAATGCATTACAAGATATGGTCGGATTCATTTATTCTCTCTCTGGGTTTTGTTCCTAGTGAGTTTCCTTTTCTTTTGATGTTTCTTGATACTTTTCTTCCTGATATATCATTGCTTGAACCTTCTTCTTCTTCATGAGTCATGCTAGAGCTTTCAGGTTGCTTACTAGGTGCTTCCATTTTCTTTCTTCGGGGCATCAATTACCGATAATAATGCTTCACTATGCCCCTTGAATTCCTTCAAACTTATTTTCAAACCAAGCTTATGCAAAAAATTTAAAAAAATACACACCTTTTTTTTTCTTTGTAGGAGCTCGATATTGAATCTGATGTGCCTTTGTAATTTTGGATCTCCCAGTTTTGAAATTGTGACCTGCAATAGCCTTCTGTTTCTCTTTCCAATGCCACCAGTCTAATCAAAATTGGATTCTCCAAGGAAGAGTTATGCCAAATCTCCCACGGTGACCTGACTATAGACTAGTTCAGTAGAGCGAACTTGTACGATGTACCAGGTGTCACTATTTCAACCTTAGGACCTGAAATCGATACATAGAAACTAAAGCCTGTCCTCATTCTACAACTTCTTACGAAATTTCAATTTTATTCTTAGAGAGAAATCTATGACTATTTTCCCAAGTTCACCTATTTAGGATGTAATTCGGAAGCCTGTAGAAACCCTAAATGTCTCAGATTATATCTCCAACAATATAGCGAGACAAGATCTGAAATTTGGACCCGAGGTTCAGACCGCTTTCTTCTCAAATTGGTTTTTTTTTAGCTTTTGAAACTTCGTAGCGAACAAGTTATAGCGAAACTTCCACGATGACCTATTTTAGATGAAATTCTAGAGCTTGCAAAAACCCTAATTTCCTCATATAATATCTCTGAAAATAAAGCGAGACGAGATATGAAAATCGGACCCGGGCTTCAATAAGATTTCTTCTCAAATGGTTTTTTTTTTTAGCTTCTAAAACGTTGCAGACAAAAATTTATAGTGAAAATTCCATGATGACATGTTTGGAGCAGCGAAACCCTAGAATGCAAAGCTCTGATACCAAATGTTATGAAACTAGCTCACAAAAAGATAGAAAAGAAAGATCAACGCCTTAGAATTCAACCTCTTCGAGAGGGAAACCTCCTTTACATTACACAAATGAACAATTCTTGGATGATACAAATGACAAGACCTCCTTTCTATATATAAGAGTCTAAGGGGTCATAATATAATCAGAGCCGACATAACAATAATAATGTAAGGGCACAATAATAACAATACTAGGCTTCTATGGGGCACAATAATAACAATATGGGGACTACATGGGCACAACAATATAATAAGGGGGTTGTAATAATAACAATAAGGGGTTGCACTAGTAGTAAAGGGACCTAACAATCAAGTAGAGAAGGGAAAGGATAAAAATAAAAGCGAAAACATCAATTTCAGAGGTATATAAGAGTCTATGCAAAAGGAATAACCTCTCTTGCTTATAAATAAGTCAGGATCCCTCTTCCACCCTGGTGATAAATCGCCAATAAAATTCCAATGAGCATATTGAAAATAAAATAAGGTGTGAAAGAAAAGAAAGGCTTCCTGCAAAGAGAGATGAAGCAAGCAACTTCGCCAAGGTATTGAACAAGCTCCTCGCAGCGAATAAATGCTTGTGTTTTCTAAAAGTGACTCCATTGTGGTACTAAACAACCTTGCTAGCAGCAGAGAAACACTAGAGATGGAATTAAAACTATGAATATCCTAAACTTGCGAATATATATTATCGTTCTCCTCAATCGAAACAATTGGAATGACACGTCTTGTAAATGTGTTTAAATCTAAAAAAGGGATATAAGAGACTATATCTTTAATTGGGGTAAGTAGCAAAGCTGAGGTGATCTACATCGTGAATTAATACTTCTTGAAATACTAAGACCTCGTACTCAAAGCTAGACCTAAACAAAGAGGTTGGAGTTCTTCCAGTGAATTGCCAAGTGTTTCCATTGTGACAAACACCCCCAAAAATTTTGCATGCATCCAAATTTTGGATCCTTCTTATGTTCATGACATCTTTCATTTCAAGCCATTAAGGGCATGCTTGGTCATGTTCAAGTATTCAAGTCTTCCATTAATATTTCTAAGTGTCGAAGTGAATTTGTTTTTACATGCTTATATTGTGATGATTTCATAATGAACTTCTTCTAAGCAAGCCTAGCAATCGATGTGTACCCTTGGAATTCAAGCATTGTGTAGTCCTTAATAATAGTCATTGTGTGGTTCTTGATGACAGTGACTATGCAGTTCCTAGAGAGAGTTATTGCTCAATCCTTATGGATAGTGACATTGTGAGGGAATCCTCCATAGATAGTGATTTTACACTTTGTTGAAAGTGAGAATGTACTTCTTCAAGTCTGTCAATTCACTCTTGGCTCCTAGTTTCCCAACTTGCACTAATTGTGCTCACCAATATTAACCCTAATTACATGTTTTCTCTCCCTCTATAAAGTGCAAATTCTAGAGCTCATCTTTATGTTCATCTTTCTCTTATGAGATTTGTGCATTGTTGGAATAAAGGAGCAATATCTCACTTGTGGTTGCAAATTCCCCATCTTCTCAATGAGTTTCTCAATTGTCGCTTTTGCTTTTGTAAGTGTCATTTTTCCTTTCTTTTTCTCTTACATGCATCGCTTTTTCTTACTCTATCTTTGTTGCACTGAAAATTGTCACCTTGACATTCTATTATTTGTGTGAGTTCATTACCACTCATGATTTCCTCCTCTGCAAGTATAACACATCAGTTCCTCATATCAAGTCTTGAAAATAAGAGAAAAGCTCTCAAAAAATTTTAAAACTCTAGTTCCGCACTTTCTTTGTGTCTTACCTACGGTCCCACACCTAATGGCCATCTCCAACACACCTGACCACACTGTCTCTGTGTTAAAGGTGCATAGCCCTATAAAATTTAAAAAGGCGCAAGTATATTCTAAAAAAATCACTTTCAGTTATTTCTAGAAGCTTCTGGAAGGAATCTTGAGGTGGTAAGTTCGCACTTTTAAGGTTCATATAACCCATACCTTAAGGAGCTAACCCCTTGATGTGAGGAGCTTATCCCTTTGAAAGAGGATTCTATCCCTTCATAGGTGTACTTGTAACCTCCTCCTCTGCACCTTAAAAAGAAGCATTGAGCTGGTTAACTGGTTAGAGTTAGAAGCTTACTATTTTTTGAGGGAAAATGTTGTTGGAACTTAGTCTTCTTTAGTTGAGTTTTTATGAGGAGAGATTACATACCTCTATGAATCTCATTTGGAAGAGTGCAAGACTTGTCAAAGTAAAGGAAATTCCTGTTTCAGACCCCAGGAAGAACTTGTTCAACATCAAGACTGAAAAGGTTGCAAAGTTCTTCTACTATTCAAAGTTAATACAAATATGTTTGTTTTTCTCAATAAGTTGTTAATTCATGGTTTATTTTATGGATTCCTTGATCACCATAATAGGCATGATTTATAATATTTTCTATGCAGGTGCTATTTAATGTTTGCTTGTTTGTGATTGCAGGTCTTCAAAGATAACTCTTTCGAACGACTGGAGGATGACTACAACAAACAAGCATCGGATCTAAGGTAGGATATTAAAACCTTCATAGTATTTACTTATAAATTTCATATGTCTAGAGAAAGATAGGTTTGTTTGTCTATTTTTTGCTAGACTATCTTTTGATACTAGGGAGATCGGTCTTGTCTGCAAGATTGATTTATCCGGCCAACAAATTGGCGACTCCGCTGGGGAAGAATTTGATTTTTGGTTTTCCTTTGTTTTGACTTGAGAAAATTGTTTGTCTGGTTTTTTATTGATGTATACTAGCTTGGGTAGCTTTCAAAAATCTTGGCGTATTTTTTGTTTTTTTGAATTTTTCTGGGGACCGCACTTTGTCTTCACAGACAGTGCAGACATCTCCGCTTGTTTCCTTGAGTAAACAGTGCGGGACCGCACCTGTTGCTTCTCGAGCCTACGGACCTTGTTAAAAAAATTTTAAAACATAAGATATCTTCTCCCAGTTAAGTTTAGGTTTGATTTAGGATTCTTAGTCTCTACCCAGATCTGTATTTTTCTTGTCAAAAATCTCTTGTGAGTGAGTACCGATAGTATTTTTGTTTTGAATGATTTTCTAGATGTTTTGCATGCTTAAAGTGGTTTTCACTTTATCTCTGTAGTGACTCAAAGATCAAAATCTTGAGAAACCTTAGTTCACCCTGGTGTCTTTTTGTCTTCTTGATGAGTCTGACTTGGTTGTGAAATCTATCCTTTGTGAGAAATAGATTTAGTTTTCTTGTTGCAAATCTTTGAACAAACTTTGTTATAAGTTCTGAATTTCATTTTTACAAAAGAAAACATATCTGGATGTTTTTTGATTGGTTTGTTATTCTATGCAAATGAATCCTTAGTTTACTGAACAACTAAGTAAAACGTCCTCAAAAAAAAGGGAATTGAAGCTTTTATTCAATTCGATTTTTAAAGTTTTTAGATCTCAAAATTATTTTTTGTAGTTTTGAGTGTTTTTATAGAACTTGTAGATCTCTTTTGAAGCAAATTGTTTTTTTTTAGTTACGAGTTTTGAAAAGTGAAAGGGATTTATTGTGAGCATTAATTATTTGTATCATTTTGAGTTCTTATTAAAAAAAAAAAGATTTTCTTTCCATTTCCATGTTGAAAGAAAGAATTGTTTCTTAAAGAATTGCATTCTCGAACTCTTTCTTTTAGCTAGAATTTCATTGAAAGAAAAACTAATTGCTTATCATTTTAGGTGCATTTTTTTAGTGTGTTTGGAGTCGAGTCTTCACACCATCAAAGTTTCATTTCCATACCTATTGAATTAAAGAACAACCCATAAAAGCAACGCTTAATTAAAATTGATCTAGTAATCTTTTCTATTTCTAGGGCTCTTATCACCAATATAGCTTAGGGTAGTATCTTGGAGTAGGGAGTAATTAACTCTCCAAGGTAGTTAAAACAAACAAGTAGATACATCTTGCGATAGGAAATAGATCCAATTGTAATTGATACATTCTGGGAAACTTCTCTTAAAGGAGTCAATCACGAGATCATGTCTGAACCTTTGAGACAATCAAGTTTGTTTCATTAGGAAAGATAGAAGATCGGCGCGTATTATAAAAGGTAAACCTCAAATTAACCATTGTCAAGGAGCCTGGGGTCACTTGTTGGTAAACCTCAGATTGACCATGCCAAGGAGCCTTCAAGGGGATTGAGCTTTGATATTCAGCCCTTGCGTGTAGAATATGATCATAAACTATTCCCCCGGTTGTTTTTTGTTGTTGTTGGTAACCTTAGTGTCCATAAACTTAAGATTATTTCCGAAGGTGACGGTGAAGGAAAGATCTCATTGTACTTGGAGCAGACATCGACTAAACTCACTTGGACTCTCTATGGGGTTCTCTTCACTTGAGATGGTTTTGTGAAGAAACTTGTGCTAGTCTGTTTCATTAAGCAGGTTGTCGGGGTAACTGTTCCAACCGCCCTTTCTGTATTAAACTTCTACTAAGTTGGATTTCATCACCAACTAGTGTTTTTAGTATGGGAAGTTATTGTTTGTGCGTGGTTTGAACTCTTAAATTTTTAGGCATGTGATTCAGCTGTTTGTTTCTTTAGAGACTTTAGGTGTTTTTATTGAAATTTTCTTTATTTGCGTGTGATTAATTAATATTTAATCATGGTTGAATTACCGAGACAATCTCGTAGACTTCAGGGGAAACCTCCTGAGTATACACCAAGCCAACTTGAAGGGTTGTGAGCTCTCGTATCACGTAGTGACAATAGAGTTGGATCACCAGAAGCCAAAAATTCATCTCTAATTGTTCATCGTGATTATCAAATACAAACAACAGAGTATATTCAAGAGCTAATTTCATTTTCCGAAAGTACTAGTAGTATTTCTCCTTCCATTGAATTAGCTAAAGAACCTGAAATTTCTAAGCCTAACACTGAACCTGCTATTTTGGAACCATCTTCAAGATTTGTTACTCCAACTTCTAGTGATCTTGGTTCACCTAGAGTAGGAAATATCATTACTCAAAATCTTCCTTCTGGCCTCATTTCTATTGAAGAACTTGTTAGTCCAGATGAAGACATAACTCTTCCCGAAAACCATCAGACTTTAAATCTTAGGGAGTGTGAATCAATATTTTACAGTCCTTTTAGGAGTGACGCTTGGTATTTATCATTGACAAATTTTTTAGAAAACCTGGGTCTTAGTTTTTCACCACCTCGAATTCCTTTTCATCCTACACCAAGAGGTTATTATCCTTCATCGATCATGTCAAGACAGTCATCTATGTTTTCCCAATCACTGGAAACATTTTTATATGGCAATCCTTCTGTTCCTTCGGGGTACCAGTCACTCACTAGTACTTTTTCAGGAGCAACTCCTCAACCGACTGAACATGAGTTATCATTTGGTAGTAATGGAACTCAAAAGTTGAACGCAGAACAAATCCTTATGATGTCTAGTAATATTCCAAATCCTCAACCTCAAGGTAGTCAGTTACCGCTTGGGGGGCAACCCCAAGGTAGTCAGTTACCACCTGGGGGGCAACCTCAAGGTAGTCAGTTACCGCCTGGGGGGCAACCTCAAGGTAGTCAGTTACCACCTGGGGAGAAACCTCAAGGTAGTCAGTTACCGCCTGGGGGGCAACCCTAAGGTAGTCAGTTTCCGCCTGGAGGGCTACCTCAAGATTTTCAACCTTCAGGACAGTACATACCCCAAGGTCAACCCCAGACTCAGTATATTCCTCAGGATGTTTATCAACCCCAAATTCAGTACGTGCCTCAGGTTTATCAACCTCAAGGTCAGTACCCAACTCAAGGTTTCCAACCGCCCTCTGATCAATCATTTTTACAAGGAGCTAGAAATGTACTGCTTAATTATTAGCCCTACGTTCAACCAGGTTATGGTCCTCCATATGCATACCTTTTATGGGCCCATACCCCGGAATGAACATGGTGTGGAATCCGTCTCAAACTCAACAGACTATGCAACCTAATGTGTAGTTATCTAATCAACCTAGACAGCCTTTGGTTTCTGGTCCAACCTACTATTCAAACCCCTGCACCTAGTTTAGTTCAGCAGCCTGGGCCTAGCACACCTCAGACTCCGCCTCAAACTGCTGCAACTACTGCAACTTCTGTTCAACCTACCACACCTGTTTCTGGAGTATTTGTAGCTCTAGTTTCTACTATCCCTGCATCAGTGCAAGTTCCTCAAGTCTCTGCGCCACAGTTAGGACCTACAGTTTAGACTTCGGTCCAGATGCCTGCAAGACAAGCTGGTACAAGTACGATTGCCATAAATCAACTGCAATTCACCTATCAACCGTACTAGGGATAGTATCAATTCCGTCCTACTGTAAAAAACCTAGTTTATCAGTATCAACCGTATCCTGGCTATACTTATCAACAGCCTCAACAACCTCAGTTTGGTTCGTTAATCCTGGTTTCCCAGGAAGTTATAACATTCCTAATGCAAATCCAATTCCAGGTTATCCTGGATATCCTCCTCTTGGAGCTGGTCTCATTACTCAAGGTTTTCGCGACCCTAACCGTCAGTTACCATTTATTGCAACTTTGGATTTACCTGATTTGTCGTGCCTTACGAACGATCTGATTTACTATCTTTCGTATTGGCTGCCAATGCCTAGTAAGTTTCCCAATGATATCCCGAAATTCGAGGGTAAGTCAAGAGAGGATCCGTCAAATCACGTTATGACTTATCACCTCTGGTGTGCATCTAATTCAATCATTGATGATTCAATTCGATTGCATCTTTTTCAACGAACTCTTATTGGTCTTTCCGCCAAATGGTACATTGAGTTACCACGAGGCTCTTTTTATAATTTCAATCAGTTAGCCACTGCTTTCTTAACTCATTTTCAGTTTCCTGTCAGATACGACAATGGCACAGAACTGTTAACTTCACTAAAACAATCCACGTCCACATATATTTCTGATCATATTCATGAATGGCAACGTAGAAGGCGTTTAGTGAAAGTTTTCATTCCGGATCAAATTTTAGCAGAATGGTTCATTAAATCATTGTTACCCAAAATCACTGAAGATGTAGCTAAGGGAGGAGTTGTCACTGAAGAGCAAGTCATTGCTCAGGCTCAATACCTTGACCTCGTCTATACGCAGTCAGGTACTTTACATGAAAAAATCCTTGATCTTCCAAAACACGGTCAAATAACTACAGCTCCTTCAGGGTCTCATGCTGCTGATGGTATGATTGGTTCAGTTAGTACTAAAAGTAAGAAGAAATATTCAAAGAATTCTTCTCCTATAATAACTTTACCTGATTCCCCGAAATCAGAATCGGGTAGTAAAAAGAAGGGGAAGAAGAAAAGAAAACAAAATTCAAAAGATAAAACGGATAAAAATGAATCTACTGACGAAAAACATAAACCTCGCTATCCTTGTTTCATTTACGATGAGGATCATTTTACCAAAGAATGCCCACATCGAGCAGAGGTTTCGAAATTCGTTAAAGGTTCTCAAACGCCTGCTGTCTTGAAGGATCCTTTTCCTACTCAAGATAGTAAGATGATTGGTTCTTCCTCAAATGCCTTAGAATAAACCATTATGATGATGTCTCATGTCAGGATTACGACGCGATCGCAAGATTATGGTAGTAAAAATCCTATTGGTGGTAAAGAAGTAGAATCTTCTAATTCAAACACATCAACTACACCTCATCCTGGTTCTGATCCACTACAGATTGAGAAACCCAACCCTAAATTAGTAATCAAACCGCCCGCTAAAGGTATACTTCGTAAATCAGCTTTCAATCCACATGTGAGAGCTACTCAGAATTATAACATTGTTGAAGACTTAGCTATTTCCACTTCAGTAATGTCAGCTTTGGAAGTGCTGCAATTATGCCCAACAAAACGTAAATTACTATTGTCTGCTATAGGAGTTGTCGATATTCAAGATTCGAACCTAATAATCTTCGATTTAGAGAATAGTACACCCCGCCTACCTCGTCAAATGGCTTTCCAGATTCCAGTTTTAGTCAAAAACAGACCTTGTTTTTGGACTATGATTAATGAAGGGGCTTCTACATGTATTATGTCAATCCAGTGTTGGAGATCTCTTGGTTCTCCCACACTCAATCAATCTCCGATAATTCTTAAGGCTTTTGATGGCTGAGGGTTCCATCCTTTTGGTATTTTTCAGGATTTACCTATAGGGGTTGAAGGCAAAACCGTAAATCTAGATGTGGAAGTGGTTGATGCCCCTCTAGATTACAACCTTCTCCTAGGTCGCAATTGGTCTTATGCTATGACTGTTATTGTTTCATCGGTCTTTCGGTTTATCAAGTTTCCTCATAATAAAAAGATCATTACGATAGACCAGCTGACTTATTTCTCATCTGACCCAGCGTCTACAAATAGTATTCAGCACATTAGTAAAATAATTATCCCTTATAAGGATTTTGGCGTAGGTTTGATTAAAGATTTTGGTTTACTGGGAACTTTTTCCTTCCCTCCTCCTAACGTATTGCCTTCTATTGCAAATATTCATATGATTTCATCAAATACTATTAGTTTTGATGATCCTTGGATTGTACCTTCCAATTCTGAGATGGATTCATTTGGTGGCACGATGCCTTTGAGTCCCTTTGAAATTACATATCAGGTTGTATAGTCGTTTTCCGATTCTTGTTCAACCGAAACTGATCCAATGAATGTGGTCCATGGGGAATCACTTTCGATATCAACCTCAGCTACAACAAAACTTTCTTATCCTGTTCATATTGATGAGCAGATTCGTGAACTTTTGTCTATTGATGATTTACCATGGGAAGATCTTCATCACCGATCTTCATTTTTACTTGAGCTTGATCATTTTGAAAATGATTTTTCTTCTATTTTTACTGCTGACTATGTCAAAGAACCACAAAATCCATTGCAACATTCTGATTCTGAGTTAAATTTGGGAAATATATTAGGAATGGTTCCTATTGACATTTCAGTTAAGCCCGGAATTATTGAAAACATTCACATAGGTGCTTCTTGTATGGACGATGAAATCCAAACTTATAAATCCCTATTTCAAGAATTATGTGACGTGTTTGCCTGGTCATATTAAGAAATTCCAGGAATCGATCCATCAATTGTTGTTCATGAAATTAAAACTTACCTGAATGCTAAACCTGACGGCAACGCTTACGTCAGATACATTCGAGAAAAGTTGTTGCTATCAAAGCCGAAGTTGAGAAATTACTTCACGCAAGTTTCATTTATCCAATTCCTTTAACCGATTGGGTATCAAATATTGTTCCTATCAACAAAAAACAAGGAATCATAAGAATATGTATCAACTATAAGGATATTAATCGAGCTTACCCTAAAGACAATTATCCAACCCCTATATCGATCAAATTATTGATGATTGTGCCAGCAGTGAAATTTTCTCCTTTATGGATGGTTTTTCCGGTTACAATCAAATCAACATACTCCCTGCTGATCAACCTAAGACAACTTTCATTTTTCCATGGGGAACATTTTCTTATTGCAAATTACCCTTTGGATTGAATAATGTTGGAGCAAATTTTCAAAGGGCTATGTCTTACACATTTCATGACATCAAACACATTGTGAAGCCTTATCTCAATGATTTACCTGCCCATTCATTGCGTAGAGCTGATCATCTCACTCATTTACGAGCTATCTTTATGAGATGTAGGAATTACCGAATTAGGCTGAATCCACACAAATGTGTATTCTGTGTAGAAACAAGTCGCTTACTGGGATTTGTTGTTTCAAAGGCTAGCATTCGTGTCGATCCCTCGAGATTGAAGCTATCGTCAATCTACCTCCTCCTTCAACTCTTCGCCAACTCCAAAGTTTGCAAGGGAAAGCAAACTTTTTATGTCGTTTCATTCCTAACTACGCCGAGATAACGAAAGGTTTTACCAGGTTATTAAAACAGAATATTCCATTCTTTTGGGATGAGATCGCTAATAAATCTTTTGATGCACTTAAACACGCATTAACCCATGCACCATTATTACATCCTCCCAATTACAACCAGGATTACTTTTTATATCTTGCCGCTTCTCATTCCACCATTGGCATGGTTTTAGTTCAGGAAGATGAATTCAACAATGAACATGTGATTTACTATCTTAGTTGAAATCTGCATCCGACTGAACTTAAATATTCGCATGTGGAGAAAATGGCCTTGGCAGCTGTCCAAGTTGTCAAAAGATTTCGTCACTACATCTTATTACACAAAACGACGGTAATTTCTGACTGTAACCCTATGGTGTATATCTTGACTAAGCTAGGGGGCAAGTATTCCAAATGGATAGTTATCCTGCAGGAATTTGACTTGGAATTTGAAAAATCCAAGGAAAAGAAATCTTTGTTTTTTGTCAAACTGATATGTGATTTCCCCGCATACTGATACTGAAACTGTGGCGGAGCAGCCCATTGCGAATGAATCCTTGTTTCTTATCAGTACTCTTGATCCTTGGTATGGAGATATTATTGTTTATATCCAAACCCAATCTTTTTGGCTTGAAATCTCATGATCCCAGCGATGGAAAATACGTTTCCAATCCCAACAATACAATATTATCGGTGATACACTTTATCATCGTGGAGCGGATTTTGTTATCCAACGTTGTCTAACTCATGAAGAAGTTGAAAAGGTTCTGAATGACTGTCATTCCGGAGCATGTGGCGGTCATATGTCTGGGTATGCCACAACCCAAAAGATATTGTGCGTTGGTTATTTCTGGCCATCCTTATTCAAAGATTGTATCTATGCAATCCGGAAATTTCAAGATTGTCAAATCTTTGATCGTAAAATGCGTGCTCCACCTGCTCCTCTTCACCCTATAATTGTTGTCGGTCCTTTCGCAAAGTGGGGTGCTGAATTTATTACATGTAACCCTCACTCGGTCGGGGGGCATGCGTATATTATCCTAGCGGTAGATTATTTTACTAAGTGGGCCGAGGCGATGCCTACATTTTCGGCAGATGGAAAGAATTTTGCAACTTTCGTATTCAATCATATAATTGCTAGATTCGGTGTTCCTCAAGCTATTATTACTAATCATGGAATTCACTTTCAAAATATCATGATGACTGAACTAACAAATCAACTTGGCCTGCGCCACGATAGTTCTACTCCGTATTACCCATAGGCTAATGGTCTGGTTGAAGCTATCAATAAAGTTTTAGTCACTATGATTAAACGAATCATTGGTATTCATAAGTCAAATTGGCATACCATGCTATTTTCAACACTTTGGGCATATCGGACCTCAGTGAAAACATCGACTGGTTTCACTCCTTTTCAACTGGTTTACAGTTTGGAAGTAGTGTTACCTATTGAATGCGAAATTATGTCATTATAATTAGCCATAGAATTACTCCCAGCTACTTCTGAAGAAGAGAAACGTTTTTTGTACTTAGCTCAACTAGATGAGAATCGACACACTGCTGCAATAGCAATCGAGACTCATGCGAAACGAATGAAAGCTCAGTACGACTGAAGTGTTACACCTCGTAGTTTTTTAGAAGGAGACATAGTTTTACTATATGATCAAGCAAATGATAAGCTAGGGGCTAGAAAAATTGTACCTATGTGGCATGGTCCTTACATTGTTAAGCAAAAGTTGACAAAAGGGCCTATGAATTGATAGATTTTGACGGTGTCTCTTTGGGTAAACCTAGAAATGGACTTTATTTGAAGAGATATTATGCCTAAATTCTGTGTGGAGATTTTTTGTTAGATTAGTTTCTTTACAGCTGGTGTGTTTTAGATTAGAAAAGTGTGCCTAGTTTAGAGAGTGCTCTTATCAATATTCCTACTTATCTTGATTTTACTCTTGATATTGCGGATGTCACCTTCTCTTCAAACATACATTGGTTTTGCTGATGGTGCTTGTCATAGTACACAGAACATTTCTTCCGCATCTTGGGTTATCTATTCACCCTCTGATGAGTTAGTGTCTATGCATGGGGTAAGCCTCAGTCAAACAATGAATAACATTGCAGAGTATAGCGCAACGATTGAGTTATTATCTGAATCCATCTCATTTGGGATCGGAGTTTGATTGTTAGGTTGGATTCTAAACTCGTTGTATTACAGCTTAACAGGGTTTATGCCATTAGAAATCTAGTGTTATTAAGGTTATTTTTGAGAGTTCGTCTCTTGGAACGTGAATTTGATTACATTGAATATCAACATATTCCAAGACATTTAAATACATTAGCATATGCAGTTGCTTCTCGTATGGTGAATAGACATTAGCAATAATCAAAACTGTAAATTTAATAACATTCAATAACATGTTACACGAGATAGCCGGTAATAGTGATATATCATAACATAGAAGTGTGTGTCAAAATATACATTGTCTTCGATCATAGGTTGAAAAACACCTTATGATACGCAAAAATGATAATACAAAAAGAAAAAAATGTTGTGAGTCTACAAAATCAATCATCCTATCCCTAGTGATGATCACAATAAGAAACTACTGCTCGAGCCACCCTACATAGGAACCTCCTAAAAGGTCCTGGGACCCAAATCACATATCTCTGTAACCTAAGTGGAATATGATCTATTCCAGTCTTTGGAATATCTAGTGTCAAGCACTCTAGATGATGCTCCAAGTTGGTCAGGATCTCTGCTGATTGGTCCTGTGGGGCTGGTGCTGCTGCAGCTAGGTGTCTCCTCTCATAAGGCTGGAGAGCGGCTGGTCATCGTGGACACACATCTCCATTTAAACTTTTTATTGTCAGTTTTGGATGATTTAAAATAAAAATAAAAAATAAAACTTAGAAAATGTTGAAAATGGTTTTGCCCTGAATCATCCCATTGCTCTCCTGGTGGAAGAATCATGTCTGGATCTCCGCGGTAATCCATCATGGCATATGGAAAGTCCTAAATCACAAAAAGTTGGTTGTTCAACCAACGAAAATATTCAGGCGTAAATCGAACAACGTCTACACCCTCAGCGTGACGAGCCATCAAAGCAACCCAACGAACCATTCTAGGCTCTCGAGGAAGACCGGCATCAACAGGAATATGTTGTGGGGCTAACATGGGGATCCTCTCTAGAGCAAAGGTGACTATGATAAATCCATATCCAAAGTTTTTTAGCTGTCCATTCTTTGCTCTGGTTAATTGGCCTTTCAGATTTGCCAACACAGCCTCACACCAGTTGTATATTGTGCCTCGAACATAGTCTATAGCCATCTGCATCTGGGATCTAGTAGCCACATGCAATGTTGCACTCCCGCATAGTCTGGTAACAGTGAATGCAATAACTTTAAGCTCAGGATCATCACAAAACTTCAATCGGAGACTAGTGACAGACTGGCCACCTGGCCTAGTCCCGAAAAGAGATAATTGTTCGCCCCTCTTGGACAAACCAGTCAAAAAGTATATGTCCTCCAACTCGATTTCGAGCCGATGGCCACCAATCACGAAGCACTGGTCCTGTGTGTTCCATCTGTCTACCAGCCATGTCAAGAGGTCTACTTGGGCCCTCATGCCCGGTATGGCCCAAAACTTATACAATCTGCATGCTCTCAATGCCTGCAATGTGGGCATATGATTTATTGCGGCATTATCTACATCCTCATGCTTGCATTCTTGCCAAATAAGCATTTTGAATGTCCTACAATGCATAAAAAGTCATATTAGAACAAGCTTGTTCGAAAAATTTTGGGCAAAAATGGAGAAATTTAAGATTTAAAATTCATTGTGCGGGTCTGCACCTTCTGCTTACAAACAGTGCATAGGTACTTAGGGGTTGTGAGCAATAGGTGTGGACCCATGACTTTTTTCTTTATAGAAAAAAGTCGGGGTCCGCAGGGCCCGCGTGTTGCACCTGCGGACCCCCACGGGCGATTTTTTAAACCTATTTTTCCTTTTAAAATCAAGTTTAACGCCTAAAAACAAAATGAAATGCAAGTTAGGGAGGACGTGGATTACCTGGAGCTGATGGTTTTCGATTCCAACGGACGGATTTTCCAGAATATTCACAGGAACTGTTTACCCAAAAGCTCTCACTTCTCACTCTGAACTCAAATGGTAAAAATGAAGTTAGAAAAGTCCTTTTTATAAGTTTTTTCGAATAAATGAATTTTTAATTTATTTATTTTTCACTTTAAAAAGGTAAATTTTTAAATACATTTTTATTTATCTTAAACAGGTATGTGTAATGTTTTGAGTTTTTGTGCAAAATATTGGATTTTTCGGGAAAATTGATCATTTTTCAACAAAGAGCATACTTTTATCACTTTTTCGGACTCTTTCAAAAATTTACGAAAAAGCGAAACATTGGAGTCCTCTTTAAGTCCTTTTCAGACTCTCGAAAATTGAAAAGATTGTTGAGCACTTGATTGTTCGAACTCGTTAAAATAAATGAATAATCGTCCCTTCAGTATAAGTTTACCCCTTTTACAGACTGAAATGGACTATTTACGAAAAAGGTATACGTTGACTAATTATGGTCAATAGAGTTCTCTCCCACATTATTTTATCCTTTTTTGGGCTTGAGGGACTAAATTTACGAAAAAGTACCCCCATGGAGTTTTCTTAAGTTTTTCTTCTGACTCCCTAAAATTGAAAAACATTGAGTTTTTCCTATACTGGACTCGTTAAAATTTAACAGTAAAGGACCTGTTCAATTTTAAACAGGAACGAACCACTCCTTCTTAGGGTTCGAATTTTAAACTAAGTTGGACTCATCCGAAGGATGAGCTTATAAACAAGCAAATGTTATCCTCCTCAAGCTTGTCAAAAATAAAGAGGTACTTGCCAGAAATGGTGGGGGAAAAGAGAGAAAAATGAACCTGTTTGTTACACTTTGTTTTTTAGAAAATCCGTTAACCACTCTTGAACATGACACTTTTTGTTTACCTAGGTTGAAAAAATCATTTGCCTAACAATTAATCAAACCACATTGAAAGTCTTCAGCTGGTTTTTGGGTATTAACTTTGGGTCAAATGTCACCAAGCCATCTGTAGTGTCGTTATGTGTTCAAGAGAACAATTCAAACAAACCATTCATCTGTAAGATATCTGTCATCCATTTTGACCATCCCTGAGTCAGTCCTTGCCCATATATTTCTTCAAAACTTGATCTATGATTTCGTGTTGTGGGCTTGCCTACGATGGATCACTTTCTATCGACTTCAGCTCATTAACTAGGAAGTTGATCTAGAAATCGTTAGTACCTTGAAATTTGCATGCCCTAATGGTAGCTTTCTCGCCTTCTACGATAGGTTGCATCATTGACCTTCGATCGAATGATTCTATGACATGTTAGACTTCAGCTCATTTATTCACATTTCATGGATTGTACTGAGTACTTTGAGAGCCATTGACATTACTGGTGGTTTCTCTCACACTTGTTAACAGTCCATATCATTGATTGGTAATCAAGTGGTTTCTACCATGTTTGACTTCGACACATTCATTCACATGGATAGAATCGTACTAGTTCGAGAAGCAGAAATCAAGACCCTAGATCTAGTTTCTACCATCCAGGCTGCGAGGAATTTTGTTATTCATTATACAGTGGACTATTCATAAACAGATGGCTACATCCATACTATGTCTGCACATGTCTATACTCTTGATGTAATACAAAATCATTCCTGTATCAGAACAGTTTAGTCAGTTTTGATCTGAGTATGGGAATGCCTACCTCAGCAATGATATGTCTACACACACACATGCACATATATATACATATTGCATAGAATGTTTTTACAGGTTCCAACTGGGGTGTCCACAAGATGATCCTTGAAATGATAAAGTACTTCATTCTTCATGCATGATAGACTCTATCTTCATCTATTACAGACTTCGCACTTTAGGGGGCAATCTGTTGCACTAAAAATTTTCACCTTGACATTCTGCTATCTGTGTGAGTTCATTACCACTCATACTTTCCTCCTCTACAAGTCTAAAACATCAGTTCCTCATATCAAGTCTTGAAAATAAGAGAAAATCTCTCAAAAGTTTTTAAAACTCTACTTCCGCACTTTCTCTGTGTCTTACCTGTGATCCCGCACCTAATGGTCATCTCCGGTGCACCTAACCGCATTGTCTCCGTGTTAAAGGTGCAGACCCCTATAAAAGTTAAAAAGGCACAAGTATATTCTGAAAAACTCACTTTTAGTTATTTCTAGAAGCTTCTGGAAGGAATCTTGAGGTGGAAAGTTCACTCTTTTAAGGTTCATCTAACCCATACCTTAAGGAGCTAACCCCTTGGTGTGAGGAGCTTATCCTTTTGAAAGAGGATTCTATCCCTTCATAGGTGGACCTGTAACCTCCTCCTCTGCACTATAAAAAGAAGCATTGAGCTGGTTAACTGGTTAGAGTTAGAAGCTTACTATTTTTGAGGGAAAATGTTGTTGGAACTTAGTCTTCTTTAGTTGAGTTGTTATGAGGAGAGATTACATACCTCTATGAATCTCATTTGGAAGAGTGCAAGACTTGTCAAAGTAAAGGAAATTCCTGTTTCGGACCCCAGGAAGAACTTGTTCAACATCAAGGCAGAAAAGGTTGTAAAGTTCTTCTACTATTCAAAGTTAATACAAATATATTTGTTTTTCTCAATAAGTTGTTAATTCATGGTTTATTTTATGGATTCCTTGATCACCATAATAGGCATGATTTATAATATTTGCTATGCAGGTGCTATTTAATGTTTGCTTGTTTGTGATTACATGTCTTCAAAGATAACTCTTTCGAACGACTGGAGGATGACTACAATGAACAAGCACTGGATCTAAGGTAGGATCTTAACACCTTCGTAGTATTTACTCATAAATCGCATATGTCTAGAGAAAGATAGGTTTGTTTCTCTGTTTGTCGCTAGACTATCTTTTGATACTAGGGAGATCGGTCTTGTCCGCAAGATTGATTTATCCGGCCAACAATCTTTTGCAAGTGTTTCTTTTTCTTGCTTCCACTCTTACATGTATCTCTTATGTTTTCTTTGTGTTTTCATGTGTCACTTTCACTCTTGCATGTGTCACTTTCGTTTGTTTTCACACATCTTAAGAGCACTATGGAACACCTTATAGAGGTATATCTAACACACTCTCTTGCACTAATTGATGTTATTTGTCATTATAAAATGTTTTGGACACATTCTTATGGAATAGCACACCCTTTGGTTGCAGTCAGACTTGCATCATAAAGGTACATCTTAAGTGTCGCACTTGGAGACAAGTGTCATTTCACTATACACTTGTTGATTTTGGGTATTGTGTCTCTTCTTGTCATGTGCTTGGGTGTGTATGTGTGTGTGATCATGTTCAAGACCTATTATTGTCCTCACCTCTTGCACAACTTTGGAGCACATTCAACTTCTAGTCAAGTGATGAATACACTATATACTCCTAAGCCTCATTGATCATATCCTTACCACTTGGAGCTACACTCTATGCCCATCTTAAGGACAACCTCCTTTGACTATGCATTGAGCAACTGCAGAGTATAGACCCTCAACCTTGTTGCTTAGAGTTTCCCATTGTGTAGTCCTTGATCCATCTTGCCTTCTATTATGAATTGCATAGTATTAATGGACAATGGGGTCATATTTTATCCCTTACAGTGCTAAATTGTGCAATCCCAAGCGCTACCTCCTTATCCACTGTGCACTGCACAATTACAGTGCCTGAGCTTGTCATTCTTGTGTCATACAGAGCTCAACTACACAATGCCTCAACCAATCTTTCCCTTATTGTGCATTGTGCAGTCACGAAGGACATTAGGTGATCCAAAAATGGATCCTGGATAAACCTTTAAGTCTAAAAGACTTCATATAAGAGGTAAAAGGTGCCAAATGGCACAAATCCTTTGTAAATTAGAGGAAAATGAAAGTCATTGGTTGTTTTCAGAAATAGTCTCATTGCAGAGGTCCCTTCATTCTGAATCCAACGCAACTTGAATGGACGAAAATGGACTTCAAATGCAAAAGCTATCATAAAATGAAGTTGCTCTTTTTCAAAGGAAAAAGAGGCAAAATCCCTTGATAATGGGTCCTAAAACTCCTCTAGGTTTTCCAAATATCCAAAAAGGGCAAAACCATCGCAAAAGGAGGACCTCTTAACAATTCAGATTACACTATCGGGCCTTAAAAACATGAAGAAAACCATGAAATTGAGGCAATCAGAGGCTTACACCAAAACTGCATAGGAGCCTTCAGATCTAGCCGATCAATGGTCCAGATCCAATCGACAATCGCAATCAGCGGTGACCGTCAGAAGGTATCGGAGGTAGACACACAATAGAACCAAGCCGATGTGATACAGTGATCACCGATATCGGTGGATCACAATCGGAAAACAAAATGGAGTAGGGCCTTGTGTGTGTGTGTGTGTGTGTGTGTATCTATATCTATATATATATATATATATATATATATATATATATATATATATATGCGATGGGATAGGGTCGAGCGATGTGCCGATCGCCGACATCGGTGGATCGCAGTCGGCGTTGGCATCGGTCACTCCATATGGCTTCCCCCGAGTTCCCCCCGATATGTGATAACGATTTCAGGCAAACCTGATAGGGATATAAAGCGGGGTTATGAATATTTCAAGTCCGTATGAACAGTGTTCTATGGCTTTTTCCATGTTCTGTAGCATTTTCCTGTGTTAACATAAAACCATTGTTTCAAGGATTCAAAGCGTAGGTGTCTCCTTCCATTGTGGAATAGGTGGCATTCATCCCCGAGGGCGTTTAGCAATGATTTCTAACGCTCAAAGACGCGACTCGAGAATACCAAAACAGGGAGACGAAGAGCCCGAGAGGGAAATGAATCAACAGCGTTGTTTTGGCTTAAAATCCATGGATGTCAAAGACAGAGGAGCTGGTTGAGTTGCTGTTGAGTAGTTGTTGATTGTTGTTGGGTTTTTTTGCTAAAAGGAAGCCAAAGCAGGAAGCTATGGTGAAGGAGGCAGCACAGAAGCAAAAGAACAGCCTACAGGGTCACTTTGAAGCCAAGTGAAAAGCCAAGAGGGTTGTGAACTAATAGAGGGCCAAAGAAGCCAGAGCTAAAGAGCTAGAGAGCCAAAGAGCTAGAGTCAGAGCCAAGAGTCAGAACCAAGAGCCAAATAGCCAGAGTCAGAGCCAAGAGCCAGAACCAAGAGCCAAGAGCCAGAGCTTCAAGAGCCAGGGGATTAAAAAGTGTCTAATCCCACTGTTTATGTAAAACAGTAGGAGTTGAGTCAAAGAGCTTGTAAAAAGACTTATACCATAATCCCAGAGAGCCTAGTTGAGTTGAATAGAGCTCACGGAGATGTAGCCCAAGAAGTGTGGGTGAACTCCTAATTAATATTGTTTTTCATGTGTTTGTTTTACTGATGCATTGTCTCTGCTGCTTTATTTACTATTATATGCATTTATCTATTAGTTTTAGCACATTAATTTACAATACATAATCAATTTAAAACAAATACAAGCATACACCTATATTTTCAAGCATTTCTTAATTCCACATTAGTTAATCAATAAGACTTGGGAATATTTAAAGCTTTGGAAGTGGGAGAGGTTCTTGTAACTTAGACAAGAAGCCTAAGTGCCCCATTTACAGATCATGTGGTATCAGAGCCTGAGATTGGTTAACCAAACCTTCAAAGAAGGTTATATTAGAATGCTTGATTGACAAAGCAAAGACTACTTGTCTGAAAGGTGTTTGAACAGCAAGAGGCTAATTGTATGCTTGTTTTGCAGACTGACTATTTTCTGAGTTTACAAAGGTAAAGGGAAAGATGTTGATATCTTAGTCTAGGAAGGACAAATAGGAAGAAGGGTTGAAGGAATTATTCTATCCCAAAGGACCTCAAAGGAAGTCCTTAAAGCACAAGAGGTTTGTTGCAAAAGGTTGTTGAATAAGCACTTTATTTATCTTGTTGAAGTTTTTTTTGTCCATTGGCATAATGACAGCTTCTACAAGTGGGTCCTCAAATTCTGCATTCTTCACAAGATTCCTTGATGAAGACATGAAGCAAGGATATGTTGAGAGAAATGTATGAGGATGGAAGGAAGAGCAGCATGCTTAGAAAGCATCTGAATTCCATGAAGGAAGAGAAGCAGTTGCTTGCTGACAAATTGCAGGAAATGGAGAGGCAAATTCGTATTGCAAATATGAACCTGAAAAGGATGCATGAGTTGGAAACACAGCTCTTTGTTTCCCAAGAAGCCTTAGTCAAGTATCAGCTTGAAGAAGAGGTAAACCATTCTAGTTTGTCTTCAAATTCCTCTAAGAATTCTTATATTGGTTCTTTTGAAAAACATACTAAAGGCATAGGTTCCAAGTGAATGTCCAAGATGGGCTATGAAGGAAAGGGCTTGGGAAAGAATGCACAAGGTATTGTTGGACCAATAATGGTTGAGGAAAGGCCTAAGTATTGGGGTCTTGGCTATGGACAGTCTTATGGACAGAGTTCCAAAGCTACCATGAAGGCCACTGAAACAATCCCAAGAAGGAGTTTCATTTCATGTCCTCTAGCTCAGAAGTGTGAAGTTTGTATTCAAGAGGAATGCAATGGCTTGAAACATCATTTGTAGAATGCAGGTGTTCAGGAGCACACACTGAACCAGAGAGTTGGGTAGACTCCAATAGCCTTAAAGAGATTGATGGTCTTCCAAAGGGAGCCACTCCTTCATTTGCTTCACCTTCGCATGAAGGCAATAAAAGTGAAAGAGAAAGGTATAAATCTGGTTCTAAACATATTCCTTTTGATTTTGCAAAGCATGATGAATTTCCACATATGTATGGGAAAATAATTGCATGTTCCTTTTGTGGTTTGGATAACCATGATGTTTATAGATGTTGGAAGAGAATGGCCACATACAGGAAGCAGAAGAAGGAAAAGACGCAAGAAGCCAAAGGTCCATTAAACAAGGCAAATCATGTTGTCAAGAGGATGCACATGCAGTGCACTTACTTCCATAAGCAAGTAAATCTTTCTGCAAAATGTTGGACTCTGAATCCAGCAATGCTTCCAAAAAAGCTGAAGAAAGTGGAAAGAGAAGATGGCAGAAATGGAAGTGAAGATTCCATGAATGATGTGTCACAGCATGATTCAGATGATGATGCTGATGTGCAGACAAAGGTAGTACCTTTGGAAGGGATTGGTAAGGAACGGTTAGAGTTCTTATCCGATTGATATTGCATGTCTATTGATGCATCTACATTATATTTCATTTCAGCTTCGAAAGTACAATGTGATTAAGTGAAAGTTGAAGGATGAAATGCATGCATGAGCATGAGATGCATGAACACAAGGATGATGATGATTTCCTTGTTTTTGAACATGTATGTGTAATTAACTTTTAGGGTTGATTTCTTTGACATGCATGTGATGCCATGTTGACTGAGGAGAAGTTACTTTGGTCTCCAAATGGAGATAATGATGAAAGTTTCATCTTTTGGAAAAAGAGTCCTAATGGTCTTTTTCTACATGCTTGACTTGAAAGGTCATTTGTTTAAAGGCATGTTTTGTGGGCTTGTTGTCTATTCCATCATTTGTATGCAGATGTAATACATGGAGGTGTTCACAAGATGTGAAAATATGTTTCTTTTGTTGAAGCGGGAGTTTAGGCCATCCAGTTGTTGTATGTATTTCTGTTGTTGTTAACAGTTGTTGTTGACAGCCTTTCAAATAGGTACAAATGAAATTTTTGTGGAGCAGATGTACTTCACATTTGTTTGAGCCACCTTGGATTAATGATCAAGGCAAAGAAGTTCAAACCGCCTTTTGTGACTATTTCAGCAGAAGTTCTGCAGAAAGGCAAGGAGGAAGATAGTTCTTCCCAGGAAGACCAGCCCATCCAAGAAGGGAAGTGGTGAGAAAATTTGGTTCAAAGGCAATATGCAAAGGCAAGTGTAGCGAGGTTGAAAGAAGAGGGTGAGTCACTCTCATTTATTGTTCAGATTAGTATATCAGTCTTTTGGAGACCGAAAGTTCTCTTAGTGGGAAGGCATGATCCAAAAATGGATCCTGGATAAACCTCTAATTCTAAAAGACTTCATATAAGAGGTAAAAGGTGCCAAATGGCACAAATCCTTTGTAAATCAGAGGACAATGAAAGTTTCCGGCTGTTTTCAGAAATAGTTTCATTGCAGAGATCCCTTCATTCTGAATCTAACACAACTTGAATGGATGAAAACGGACTTCAGATGCAGAAGCTATCATTAAATGAAGCTGCCCTTTTTCAAAGGAAAAAGAGGCAAAATCCCTTGATAATGGGTCCTAAAAACCCTCTAATATTTCCAAAACTCCCAAAAGGGCAAAACCATCACAAAAGGAGGACCTCTTAACAATTCAGATTACACTATCAGGCCTTAAAAACATGAAGAAAACCATGAAATCGAGGCAATCAGAGGCTTAAACCAAAATTGCACAGGAGTCGTCGGATCTGGCCAATCAACGGTCCAAATCCGATCGGCAGTGGCTGTTAGAAGGTATCAAAGGCAGACACGCGATAGAACTGGGCCGATGCAATATCGCGATCGCTGATATCGGTGGATCACAATCGGCAAACAAAATGGAGCAGGGCCTTATATGTATATATCTATATATATATATATATATATATATATATATATATATATATATATATATGCGATGGGATCGGGCCGAGCGATGTGCCGATCGCTGATATCGGTGGATCGCAGTCGACGTTGGCATTAGTCACACCATATGGCTTCCCCCGAGTTCCCCCCGATATGCGACAACGATATTACGAACCCAATGGAAATACAAACATTGTTGCATAAGATTTGTGCCATTTTCAATGTATTTTCGCATCTTTCGTTATTTAACGAAATACAAAGGAACAAGGCCATTTGTGATATGTGATAGGGATTTCAGGCGGACTCCATAGGGATATAAAGCAAGGTTATGAATGTTTCAAGTCCGGATGAATAATGCTATGTGGATTTTTCCATGTTCTGCAGCGTTTTCCTGTGTTAACATAAAACGATTATTTCAAGGATTCAAAGCGCCGGTGGCTCCTTCCATTGTGGAATAGGTGGCATTCATCCCCGAGTGTGTTTAGCAATGATTTCTAACGCTCAAAGAAGGGATTCGAGCAGACCAAAACAGGGAGACGAAGAGCCCAAGAGGGAAATGAATCAATAGCGTTGTTTTGGCTTAAAAGCCATGGATGTCAAAGACAGATGAGCTGGCTGAGTTACTGTTGAGTAGTTGTCGATTGTTGTTGGGTTTTGTTTCTAAAAGGAAGCCAAAGCAAGAAGCTAAGGTGAAGGAGGCAACGCAGAAGCAAAAGAGCAGCCTATGGGGTCACTTGGAAGCCAAGTGAAAAGCCAAGAGGGCTATGAACTGATAGAGGGCCAAAGAAGCCAGAGCTGAAGAGCCAGAGAGACAAAGAGCCAAAGTCAGAGCCAAGAGTCAAAACCAAGAGCCAAAGAGCCAGAGTCAGAGCCAAGAGCCAGAACCAAGAGCCAAGAGCCAGAGCTTCAAGAGCTAGGGGATTAAAAGGTGTCTGATCCCACTGTTTATGTAAAATAGCAGGAGTTGAGCGAAAGAGCTTGTAAAAAGACTTATACCATAATCCCAGAGAGCCTAGTTGAGTTGACTAGAGCTCACGGAGATGTAGCCCAAGAAGTGCGGGTGAACTCCTAATTAATATTGTTGTTCATGTGTCTGTTTTACTGTTGCATTGTCTCTGCTACTTTATTTACTGTTATATGCATTTATCTATTAGTTTCAGCACATTAATTTAAAGCACATAATCAGTTTAAAACAAATACAAGCATACACCTATATTTTTAAGCATTTCTTAATTCCGCATTGGTTAATCAATAAGACTTGGGAATATTTAAGGCTTTGGAAGTGGGAGAGGTTCTTGTAAGTTAGACAAGAAGCCTAAGTGCCCCATTTGCAGATCATGAGGGTCATTATTTCGCCCTTCATTAGGGGAATTTTGAGGTCTAAAATGGGCCTCCTAAGGAAATTATAAAACAATAGTGGAAATAATAAAATAATATTTGATTACATCATCAAATTTTAGAGGGAAAAAAGAAAAAACAATTTTTTCAACTTGTATTTTCAACTTATCTCCCTGAGGGTTTACTCAAATTTCGAACAGAAACACTCGTTGGATGTAGAATTTGATTTCTCATCCGAGCATCCATGTTGCATACTTTTGATGGACCATGCTACACGAAAAATGAGAGATACATGAAAAAATGTGATTGCAATCACGTTTTTCATGTATTTCTCATTTTTCATGTAGCAGGGTCCATCGAAAGTATGTAACATGGATACTCATTGGATGAGGAATTAAATTTTGCATCCAACGAGTACTCCCACTCAAAATTTGAGTAAAACCTTAGGAAGATGAGTTGAAAATAAGAGTTGAAAAAATATTTTATTGTTTTATTGTTTTTTTAAATTTTTACTTTTTAACTCCAAAAATGGTGAATCATCCCCCATGGTTGACATCATCATCTTGAATCCTATTGGTTGCTATAGAGTTTATTATGGTTGTAAATTTTTCTTAGGAGGCCCATTTTAGACCTCAAAATTCCCCTAATGTACAATTCTTAATTGTGCAATACATGGATCCTCTCCCTCAAGCACTGTGATTTGTGCAGTGATAGTGCCTAAGCTAGCTATCCTTAATCCCCGGGTTTACCCAATGCACAATTAATGTCTTGCCTCTCCCCTTGCCACTGCACATTGCATAATCGCAGTGCCCATTCCTTCATTTCCTGCCTCCTAACTCCATGTACTACACATTATCAGGATCCTCTCTTAGTCCTTGTACATTGTCCCATCATAGTAGCCTCACATGAGAAAATAAAGATAGAATAAGTTGTTTCAGGACGGATGTTATCCTCTCATGGGTAAAATTCATTTGCAGATGCTATCATCCTATCATGGAAAGATGATGCTCAACAAGTTTACAGGAAGGACACTCATGGAGACAAGACACAAAGATGCTCTCATGCGGGAGTAAAGGAATTTTTTACCATAACGAATAAATGGAAACTCATATTGACTTAAAAGGTTCCAATATTCATATAGACCATTTAGAGGATGAATATGAAGTACAAGCAAGATCTATCATGAAGGATTGAAGAAATGGCAGTAAAGAGGAAAACGTGTCATTCATACATTACCATGAAGTCTCATGTCACAATCGCCAAATCATAGCTTCTCAAAATGTCATCACAAAATTCTCATGTTGTCCATGTATTTTTCCACATTTGTGGAATGTAATTTTGTATTTTTGAAAATGACAAAATGTAAAAAATGTGTGGAAGCCCAAAGGTCACACATGGAACATGAAAAGTCACTAGGAATTCTAAGAGTCATGTAGAAGCTCAAGAGTCATGAGGGAGGTGAAGAGTCACATGGGGAGGTGAAGGGCCACCTCATTTGTTATAAATAAACCCTCATGCCTCAAGCAAATGGAATTTTCACCTTGGCTTATTTGGTTTAGCATAGGAAAGAAGATCATTCTTTAGAGGAGCAATTGGTGACTTAATGTTCCACTATTGGGGTTAGTGTTGCATCATTGTAATCATGTATCTTGGAACTTTCATTTAATAATCATAAGCTCTCAGAGCTGGCGCAATTTCATGCATGTATCATGGATGTTGTAATACTATTATTTTAATGTTTGCAATATATGTTATGTTCTTACATGTTGAATAAAATGAACTATTTCATTGGATTTGATATATATCTTGTAAATTCTGTGCTGTTATTTGCTTTCATGATCATTGTTATCTTGTGAACTATTTTGCAGGTTAAATAATGAATATTTCCTTGCTTGTGTGTGTCTCTTCTAGGATAATACTATTACTTTTCTTCTAGAGGTTCACTCTTTATTTCCCTTCCGAGAAAGTACCTTATATATGTTGCAATTGTATGCTTCACAGTGTTAACTTGCTTGTTTCAAAGGTTGTGTGCATACTCTCTTATGTATTTTTGTTGTAGCTAAGGAAAATATCTATGTTATGGAGGTTAGGCTTATTATCTGGATGGGGCTCCTACTCAAAACAGTGTGAGGTCTAATTGGGACTTCATATCGGGGAGACCCCTTATGTTGGCAGACTTCCAACACTGTCAACACAACCACACCATTATGCATGGGATTATAAGGTAAAATGGTATCCTTCTTGATTTTTGCCTTCTTGTAAAATTCAACGAACTTACTATAAGTGTATTCTCCACCATTATCATACCTAAATATCTTGATTATTTTCCCTTTTTGATTCTCTATCAGTGCCTTGAAATATTTGAACATATCAAATGCTTCATCCCTGTGATTTAAGCAGAATATCCATGTCTTTCGGAAGAAGTCATCCACAGATATTATGTAATATAGATAGCCACCGAGAGATTTTACTGGCATGGGTCCACATAGATCATAATGTATGAGTTTAATGATATCATTGGTCCTGCTTTTTCTAGAAAGGAATGGTACCCTTAACTTATTTCCACCGACACATTTGGAACATACTCCATCATGATTAGCTTGAACTTCAAACATTCCAAAAACCATCCTTCTTACTTTAAGCAAGGCTTCATATTGTAGATGTGTAAACCTTCGGTGCCATAGCTCATTTTGATGTTTTCTATCATGAACCATTACTCGCATTGGTCTTCCATTGACTCTATAGAGTCCTTCAATTCTAGATCCTAAGGTAAATGCATCCCTCATGCAATATTCCATAGGGCGGGTGAGGACCTTTTCTCTTATGAATGAAAATATCATCCCTTCGTCTACCAAGGTAGATGTAGATACAAGGTTCTTCAATCCCAGAACATACATAACATCATGAAGAAGTACGGTTTCCCCATAATCCAAATGAAATGTAACTGAACCAAAACCCCTCATATGATAGGTAGATTTTTCCCAAGAATCATCTTCATATTAGTCTCCCTCTCAACCAAATTTGAGAGGACTTCATGATACCTAAAGAAATGCCTAGAGGCCCCACTATCGACCAACCAATTATCAAACAAATTTGGAGGAGAGGACCTAGAAAGAGAAGAAATAAGAATATATTCTTATTGAGTAGTAGTTGCATTATTTCCATACCTTGAATTCCTTGATCTCTTTTGAGGACGATGGTCTTCTTCTCCATCATCAGGAGCATATCTTCTTCTTCTATCATTGAACATGTTGTTGTTCAAGCCACAATTGTTGTTGTAGTTGGACCTTGGATATCTTCTCTTTTCCAGATAGTCTTGAGTGTAGTGACCATACTTGTGACAATTATAGCATTCAAGCTTTGACATATCCCTATCCATTCTTGATCTTATATTAGAGTCCCTAGATGTTGGAGTAGACTTTCTTGAATTAGATGGACATCCTCTTCCTTTCCCCTTCTTATTTCGAGCAAAAAATGCAGAAGGATCTCCTTCTTCATGCTTTTGAATTATCCCTCTTGAGATCAAACTGGTTTCTTCTTAAGTACGCTAGCCAACCAATTCATCAAATGTTGGGAATTTTTCATTGTTACTAATAGTTTTAATTAATGTCTCCCATATTAGAGGAAGACCTTGTAGAGAAATAAGAACTAGCTCTCTATCAAACATAGATTCTCTAGAAATTAGCAATTGATCCCTGAGTTGTGATAATCCCATGAAGTATGACTGCAAAGTCTCTCCCTTATTCATCTTGGTGTCCTTGATTTGGTTTTTCAAGGAGAGAATACAGTTCAAATTGTTGACTTTGTACATCCCAATGAGATTATTATAGATATCCTTGGACTTATTCAACTTTTCAATGTAAGCAAATGATATTTCAAAGAATCAATGATTATTTTCTTGGCTTTGATCTCACGTTTCTTATACTTAGCCTTGGCAACAGTAGGAGCATTTTCTCGTGGCTTAGGTACTTTTCCTTCCACATATTCCAAAATTTCATTTTCATCCAATGTCACTTCCAACCTGATCTTCCAAGGAGAAAAATTAGATGAGTCGTCGAGCTTCTCTGCATCCTTGAAGTATGAGGTGTACATCTTGACCAAGTAGCTTCTTCCAAATAGATTCCTTCAAAGGTTATTTATTTTGTCTCTTTTCTCCTTGGGCTTGTCTTCACCTCAACTCTAATACCATGTAAACTTTCTAGTGTTTTATGCTTAGCACAATCACTTACAACAATTCCTCTTCAATTAGCAATCACTTTTACACTTACAGTAAGAAATTGTAGATAGAACAATAATTCAAATGCAATAGAAGACAACCAAGAACAATGACAAGATAGACACAAGATTTGGTCAAAGACCAGGGAAAAACCCGACAAGGGAGAAAACCCTTTCAAAATTCTTCTTCTATTATATTTTCATCAAATGTTCAGCAGAGAGATAAAATATTTCAATTCATCAACAAAGAGAAAAGTTCAATAGCTTTGACTATCCAATTCAACTAACCAATATCTAATGAGAGATGAGCCCAAAAGTCAAATCCGATCCAAATTCAAGGTCTACAATTTTTGGTCAAATTAAACAATAATCAATAGCATTCAAAGACACCCTAACCAGTCAATGTTCATTAGTCAAAGTGCCTCCAAAATATTTGGTCTTAGGAACATATAACTTGGCCTCTTTAGCTCAGTCAAACATGGTCAAAATAGTCCCAAAAAATTGGTCAATATCAAGGTCAAACCTGCGATTAAATGGCATATGTGGTCAACCAAGGTCAAAGTGCCCAAACATGTTCATTTTCCTTGCCTCTAAATTTGGCCTCCAAGACACATCCAAAATCCCAAGTCAAACCAAGCTCCAAGATCAAGAAGTCAACGTTGGTCAAAGTCCCAAATCAGAAGATGAATTCGGCCAATAGAAAAACCCTCTCTCTCCTTCGCACGTTTGAAGAAAGCTTGCAATTTCAAAGTTGTACGAGCCAATCCAAGAGAAGAAAGATGTGTGTGATGATTCTCCAAAGTGTTGTGACATTAGGTCTACTTATTATATGAGTCTTATGAGGCCAAATTAACTTGCCCAGGTCGACTTGTACTTTTGTGTACTTATGGATTTCACTTTAAAATTCACATTTTTCCTTGACCAAATTAAATTCTTCAAAGGGCTAGTAGGGGTACTTCTTGATGAGAAAGGCTATCCAATGGAGGGAATTTTTCCCTAAGCTACCAAGTTAACAGTCATTTCCACCTTCTAACCGTGTAGAAGATTTGTGGACATAACATTACAAACAACTCCCCTACCCTTCAATGATCACATGGAACAACATATATATGAAAGTCATTTTGATTGAAAATCCAAAATCCTATTGAGTCTTCCATAAAGCTGAGATGATATTTTAAAGTTGCGGGAATCTACCTATACCTTTCACATTTACCTTGCACTTGTTCCTTCTACCTATCCATAATACCTTGCATTGATATCCATGTACCTTGCACTAGTATTTTTGCCCCAAGGGGAGATGTCTTGAAGAATTGAATTTTTAAAGAGAAAGAGAAAAAATAGAAAACATTTAATGTCCATAACTAGATTCCATCTACATCATTCCTTTGAATTGAAAATCTACTTTGAAACTATGTTGTTAGAATGGTTTCACATTGTAAATTAGACATGCACAAGAACATATAGTATTGCACACTTACATGCACACATCACATTATAACTTTCCAACGTAACAATAATGTTTTATGAAGAAAATCTAAGCCAACTATGCATGTTCTGTAATGCAAGAATTAGTGGATCTAGAAGTCGATCAATTAAAAAAGCTTCACGAAACCTTTCATATGCAAACCACTTCCTAAGTGCATTAGAAAACATGAGAAGTGATGGAAACGTTTATTGTCCATAGGTAGATTCCAACCACACCATTCCCTATATATGCAAATATACTTTGAAATTATGTTGTTAGAGTGATTCCAGATTGCAAATCAGACATGCACAAGAAAATTTAGTGATACTTCATACTCACACCCAGACATCAAATTATTACATTCCAACATAACAATAATGTTTTATAAAAAACATATAAGCCAACTTTTCATGTTCTCTAATGCAAGAATTAGTGGGTGCAAGTTGGGGATGTGGATCAATAAAAAAAGGGTCATGAAACCTTCCATATACAAACCACCTCAAACTTTCACCCTAAGTGCATTAGTAAACATGACAAGTGATGTAAGGTCTTTACTTGGACCTTAGCTCCATTCAAGAATTCCCAACTTGTCATTAAAAATAAATAATGTATTTCATTCCAAAGGGACCATCAATAACTTATGAGGAGGTTGACAAGATTGTCAATCATGAGGGAACTGAAGTTTGTCACTTCAAGATTGAAGGATGATTGATTCTTAAAAAAGTTGAATAGAGATTAGTCAAGATGACAAGACCATTCAATAGGTTTAGGATATTATTTCAAGGGATTATAAAAGGTTGTAATATACCTAAATATGTTCTAATGGAATAAAATGATATATATTAGTGGATACAATTAATACAACATTAAGCGCACTATAGTTTATGATCATTGTTGATTTTATTTTATGGTTTTGTAACCATATCATTTCCATTACAAGTCATTGATGTTTTACTTAAAACAATCTTCTATTCAACTTGCACATACCACTTCCACGTGGAATTTTTCATTCATTATATATCCTTGTCATCGATTATTATTTTTTGAAACCTATCATAATTTAGTTTTCAATCAAAAATTAGGAGAATCATCTCTAATTGCTACTTACAAATTCGGTTTGAATCATCATTGTTATTCAAGGAAAACCATATCACTTGAAATGACTCATTCACAACCTGTAAGGGAGCATATTTTCACTCCTGCCAATTGTTGTTGGGTCTTTGGATGTTAACTTGTTTCCTTACATTGGAAGAAGACAAGCCATTCGCTGATTCAAAACAATTTTAGGTCTTATTATAATATTATAAGACATTTTCAACATAGATGGTATATGTTGCCTCAAAATCCAGCAGATCTTGTGAGGGGTGACCTACAACGTGAAAACTAGACCAAAGGAAGACAATGAGGTGGGCTTACTATCACCACAAACTGCTACCTTCTGTTACTTTTGTGGAATTTCACCACTAGGGAGGCTTCCCTTTTAGATAGGTCACCTAAGGATATATCAATTTCAATTTTCAAGGTGACAAGAAAGACTTATAGAGGACAGGTTTTTCTAAGAACAAGACTTGGCAAGTGTAATAGAGCAATTCACATCATCTAATAAGGCTTATTTATGGCGCAAATGATCTGGGGCTCGAGATATAGCAAGCCAAATGGAATAATATAAAGTAAAGAGGCCAAAAAAAGGCTTCCAAAAAATGACTATCAACAACCAATGGAACAAAAAGTCTTCAGGAAGCCCCATGTTGGGCCTACGGAAAACTAGGGTTTTCCTAGGGAAAGATCTACTTAAGGAAAAATAATTTAGCCTTAAGATGGATGGATTGGCACTAGAAGGGGTCTATTTTGAGGAAATTGACACTCCTTTCATTGTTGAATTCTTCCACTAGCCAAAAATTCAAAATTAGATCAATTCATTCCCTAGATCTAGCTAGCAACTTAACCTTAAGGGATTGAAAATCAAATCAGGAGAGAGAAACTGAGATTTTGGTAAATTTGATGGATGGTCAACAAAGTAACAAGGTTGATATCTAGTCCTTGGGATGATGGAGTATATGTTAGTGAAATATGCTAAGTCTTGGTAACTTAGTAAGGGAATAATGAAGCCCTAGCTTTCAAAACCCTAACTACTACTTTTGTGAGGGAACAAAATCACTTGGGAGAACTAGTTTAAAGATACAACAATGGGATTTCCATTCACATTCTACTATTGAGTAACACATACAATGTTGTCATATAGATTCCATACATTGATCTTTAACAATAACTAGCACAATATAACCCTAGATAATAAATCATTCCATACATCAGACATAAGAATAAAAATTTCTCAAATCCAGGGCACAATTGCAAGATAGAATGCATGTAAAAGCCTTTATTGTTCCAAAGTAACATCTCCAAGACCAAACAAATAGCTCCAAATAGCAAAGTACACCATAAAGTCACATCTCCACAATAATTCAAGAAGGCTTAAATTCTCCAAGAGGGTCGAAATAGTCAAAAGTGATGATAATCCAATACAATGAGTTTGTCCTCTGTTTATACGAGTATGACAAATAATTATCCTACAAAACCCTTAAAAACATGTTTTATGCTCATATGAACTTGGGTTACAAGAAAACCCAATAGCTTTATGAAATATGTTGCAATTAGCCCACACATGTGAGCTATAAGCTCTCTAGGGTTAATGTCATCAAATGTATGTCTTCCAAATGCCATGTCCAAGGGTGATGAGATGTCCAAGATGATGAAGATGCATGTGAAGTCCATGAATTTAGGATTGGCCCTCAAATTCACCTCATTTCCTCTTGTGGGGTCCCAAGATCCAACTGGGGTGCCACAAAATGGTCTCCGTGAATCTCTAGTTGTTAAAAATGACCTCCTCTTTTCCATTGTTAGGGCTTGCTCTGGTGAAAAAAGCCCTCCCTAGTCTCACAATGTGAGACCATACTCATCTGGGTTCCAAATCAACTACTTCCCATCAATTTGTGTCAAGGCCAGCTTGCGGACATGCTAAGTCTAATTGTTTAATCTTGAAGAATCCTCAAATATGGGTTAAATTCAATCATCTTGGGTGTTGGAGGTACTCAGGGACATGTTCCATCCAATGATGTTGCTAGGAGGCTCAAAAGTATCAACAGTTCACCTATTTCTGCCAATATACTTCTATGAAGGGCTTGGGTACCTGTAACGTAAGTGCCCAAGACCTAGGTTGGTGAACCACCTACGAAGAACAATATGGATTCTAGTGTAAGCAGTCATTCATTAGGGGCAAAGATCAATAATGCATCTAAGTGAAGCAAACTTGAATGTTAAGGATAATTTAATACTTCAAATAAAGAACCCTTTCCAAAATCAAGACCATGATCCAGCAATGTTGTTTTCTCCCTAGGTAGGGATGGTTAAGGGTCAACTCTATTAGGTGCTTCCATCCCCTGAGGGGAAGTAACATTTCCCTAGTCCACCCTTCAATTGATAGGTGTTAGGGAATAGTAATGAAGGAAAAGGAGGGGACAAGGCTTCATGGTCAAAGGGAATAGCTAATGGGTGTGTCCAAATCTTGAGTGTATAAATGTGCGAAAGGGGAATTCGTTGTAATATTCTCAATTTTTGTGTGTGCAAAAATAACTAAGTGTTGACAAATTTTGGCAATATTAAATAAAAAAGAGAAAATATTATTTTGCGGGAGAAAAGCATAAAATATTATTTTATGGAGAATGGCAGCAAAATAATATTTTAATGGAGAATGGGAGAAAATCATTATTTTATTGGAGAATGGTGGCAAAATAATATTTTATTGAGAAAGGAGGTAGATTATTATTTTTATTCTTATTCAAAATGGCAGCAAAAAGTCTCCTAGTAAAAAATGGGTCCCACTAATAAAATAATACGAAAATTGAAAGTCTAAAAGCTAGAGGAAAGCTTGATGGAGAACTATAAAAAGAGAATAAGCTCAATTGCAAATCATTTTATTCTATCTATTTCATTAACTATTGAAAGAATCTCAAACAAGTTCAAGAGTTTCAAACAAAACTCAAACTAATTTTAGTGGACTTGGAGTGCCACCCTACTAGGGAGAAGATTATTTCAAATCTTCCATTAGAACTTATTGGTTTGTTTGGTTGAATCATTTCTTGAGATTTGACCAGAGATTTTATTTGCGGGATATTATTAGCACTATGATTTACTGGCAGGACTATACATTTCTCAAGAGGCTAAGTTGATTAGGCGGACCGAAAATAAAAGTCTAGAAATTGACTCGTTGTCAGAATTTGTTGGCCAGAATTCATTAGCACTATGATTTACAGGCAGGACTATACATTTCTCTATCAAGAGGCTAAGTTGATTAGGAGGACCGAAAATAAAAGTCTAGAAATTGACTCGTTGTCAGAATTTGTTGGCCAGAATTCCACCTTCAAGGAAGGGCCGAGTTTCAAACAAGAATAGAATGCCAAGTGGGTTTCCTTCCAGCCTTAGAAGCCAAGTCGTATATGCAATTTGAAGACCAGTTGTGTGGCTTGAGGCCCTATCCTTCCCCAAGAGGAATCGTGGATTTATTTGTCACCATATTCATAGAGGCCGAGTTCATATAGTGGAAGAGGCTGAGTCCTTATTAGTATTCCAACAGTAAACTCATGTGGCCAAATTGTTGTATAAAGGGAGGCAGATTGTTTGTGGAAGTTCCCTTGTTATCATAGCAGCATACTCATCTCAATGCAAATCACATCATTTTTCTACTGGACCAAATCCTTGAAACCTACAGTAGTGATAGTGCGAGAGCTGGGCCGAGAAACAAATGTGAACTCATAGAACACGCAAACTTTGATTTAAAAGGGAGACCACATATTATTTGGAACAGATCTGAAGTTTCCCCTTTGGAATGATATCACGAAGACTTGTAGCCGCTTAATGGTGTCACAAAAAAGTCTCCATATCAGTCCACTCTAATTATGTTCGTTGGCACTAGCTACAAATTAAAGGAATTGAATTATAGTCACACTGTGCTTAGATTCCATATCTGAAACACAGTTTGTATGCCTGTAGTAGCTCATTATAAGGGACGAGTTTTGTGTATGCCTGTGGTAGCATTTTCTTGAGGTCATGGTTACATATCTGTAGTAGCTCATTGTGGAGAGGTTGAGCTAATATTGTTCCTATAGCCGCTTATTTGAGGTGTCAAAATGACCACAAAACATTTTCAGATTAGAGTCTAAAATCCCGGGTGTACTCTCTGCCACAATATTTTAAAAGTGGGGATTTTCTCTCAATAAAAACCCACTCTTTGCCTCATCTTTGTTGCATATAAATTGTTAAAAAAGTCTGTGACATCTAATTGAATTGAATTTCTGATGTTTGCACTCTAATTATTTCGAAGAGTGTTAAAGAGATATTTATAAATATTTTGGAAACATTTGCTTAAGGGGTTGTCATTATGCACTAAATTACTTTATGAGGAAATCCCTGGCATTGTCATTGTCATGTTGCCTCATCTCAGGTCTGTCATGGCATATGAGGAGTATAACTCACACCGTGGAGGGATTACCAGCCAAGTGGTGGATGCATTGGTACATGTGGGATGCCATATGGTATAGGGTGGTACAACATAAAAGCATTGGCATCCAGTGGTGCACGGAGTTGTGCCACAGAGTTCAGTGTTATGCGAAGGAGTGCAGGGCTATGTATTTGTGTGCAACAAAGCATGAAGATGGACAATAGGTTGTTAGAGTGTTGCCACCGGAGAGATCTCTTGATGGGGATCTTAGGCACACAATTGGTTTGGCACACCTAGATTTGGAGAGCGAGTTGATCACAGGGCTGATTGTGAGCTTCCATTTATCACTCTCCAACATTGCGCACTGACATAGGGGATTTGGACATATCTCTTGATGCTCTCATCACGAACAATGAGACCTAGGAGGTTCATCTAAGATAGTTGGATGGGACACGGTGCATTAGGAGAGAATACTTCTAGTAGTGGCATATGGTCAAGGTGCGAGTTGGCGGATGCAGGCTTGGAGGTGGCCTGGTCTTCTGCAAAGGTAGCACTTGCTCCACCCTTGAGCCCACACTTAGGAAGATGCATGATCCCCTTTTAGCGAGACATTCTGATGTGTCTCAAAAGCATTTACAATGATTGATGGACCTTTCTTGAAGGTGGATTGTGAGACTCTAGGCAATATTGGGGAGTGCCTTCAAGAGGCAGGATAAGAGATCCATGTGCATGGTATGACCAGCGCAAGGAATTTTTGCATGCACGAGATTGATTTGTGTTGTATGGAGTCCATTTATTGATTTGTGATGTATGGATTCCATTTATTGATTGTGTTGGGTACCTATAATACTAGTGATTACCCCATTACTATTGTAGTTGTGTCCCTTATTAATATTGTTGTGCCCCTATTGTCCCCATATTGTTATTACTGTGCCCCATAGAATCCCTCTATTGTTATTTTTGTGGCTTTATATTATTATTGTTAGGTCGACTGGGTTATATTGTACTCCTTAGACTCCTATATATAGAAATGAAGTTTTGTCATTTGAATCATCCAAAAATTGTTCGTCTATGTAATGTAAAAGAGGTTTCCCCTCGAAGAGGCTGAATTCTAAAGCGTTGATCCATCTTTTCTATCTTTTTGTGAGCTGGTTTCAGAACATTTGGTATCAGAGCTTTGGATTCTAGGGTTTTGCTGCTCCAAATAGGGCATCGTTGCATTTTCGCTATAACTTTTTTTCTGCAACGTTTCAGAAGCTAAAAAAAAAAACAATTTGAGAAGACATCGCGCTAAACCTCAGGTCAAAATTTCAGAGTTTTTCGCGCTATATTTGTGGAGATATGATCTGAGGAAGTTGATCTTTTTGCAGACTCCTAAATTACATTCCAAACAGGTGACCTGGGGAAAATCATCATAACTTTCTCTCTGAGCATCGGATTGAAATTTTCGTAAGAAGTTACAGAAAGAGGACGGACTGTAGTTTCTTGTATATATTTTTTCAGAGCCAAAGGTCGAAACAGTGACTCGTGGCACGTCATACAAGTTCGCTCTACTGAACTAGTCTATAATCAAGTCACTGTGGGAGATTTCGTATAACTCTTCCTTGGAGAATCCAATTTGGATCAAACTAATGGCATTGGAAAGAGAACATAGAGGGCTACTGTAGATTGCAATTTCAGAACTAGATGATTGGAAATTACAGAGATACATCAGAGGCAATATCGAGCTCCTACAAAGTGAAAAAATGTGTGTAGATTTTTTTAAATTTTTGCTTAAGCTTGGTTTGAAAATTTATTTTGAAGGAATTCAAAGGGCATAGTAGAGAATCATTATCAGTAACTGATGCCCCGAGAAAAGAAAATGCAAACACCTAGTAAGCAACCTGAAATCTCTAGCATGACTCATGAAGAAGAGGAAGAAATGCTACATGATATATCAAAATTACAAGACCAAGTGCAACAGATGTCAATTTCACAAAAGCTAACAGAAGCTAAGATAAATGGCATGGAAGCTAAGATGAATGATTTGAAGATAGATTTGAAGAGAGACATGGCAGATTTGAAGACAAACACGGCATATTTGAAGACAGATTTGACAAATTTTCTACAATAAATACTTACTAATGGTGAAAAGGTAGTAAATGAAACACATGATGCGAACAAAAGAAATGTTAATCATGATTTCATAGACTCTAATGTGGGATCAAAGACCCACCATATTCCAAAAATCGATATGAGGAAGTTTGATGGCAAGGATCCTGCAACATGGATATTACAGATGGAGCAATTTTTCGATCTCAATAATGTGCAAAACACACAAAAGGTACGTATTGCAACTTTATACTTGGAACCAAATCAGTTTGTATGATATCAATGGCTTTTCTCTCGTAAACAAATTATCAATTGGTCAATTTTTACGAAAGAATTGATAGCACATTATGAGGATACAAAAAGCAACACTGTTTTTTAGTCAATTGATAAGTCTCAAACAAAATGGTTCAATAATGGAGCACATTGAAGAGTTCCAAAAATTGAACATAAAAGTAAAAAATATTCTAGAGGAACATAGGATTGATGTGTTCATAGGGACTTTAAAGGATAATAACCAACATGATGTTCGCCTTTGGGAACCCGATTCATTAGAGAAAGCATTCAGGTTAGCAAGAAAAATGGAAAGCAAAATTATGGCAACCAGGAAGCATACCACTCACAACTATAAAGATGGAAGTGTTGTTGCCCCTAGTCTTCCACAACCTATAAGGTTGACACCACAACAATTGGAAGAAAAAAGAGCAAAAGGGCTTTGTTACAGTTGTGATAGCAAATACACTAAAGGTCATAAGTGTGCTGAGAAGAAATTATTCTACATAGATTGTGAAGAGGAAGAAGAAAAGGAGCAAGAAAGGTCAAAAGAAGAGGATATACTCCGGGAACAAAGCCTAGATAAAGAAGAAATAATCCGACCATATCTTGTAATGCATTGGCAGGAATTACCAATCCTCAAACCATCAAGATAGAAGGACAAATCAAGAAGAAAAAGGTAATAGTGTTGATTGATTCAGGAAGTACCCACAATTTTATTCATTGTAAGATAGAAAAAGAATTGAATTGCTTCGTATATCCAGCACCAGAGTGTCAAGTGATGGTTGTAAATGGAGGAACAATAAATTGCTCGGGAAAGTGCCATAATATCAAGCTATCTATGGGAGAATATGTATTGACTAGCCCAATGCTTTCCATTCCAATGGAAGGTGTTGATGTTATACTAAGAGTCCAATGGCTAAAATCCTTAGGTACAATAGCTTTTAATTTTCAAGAACTTTTCATGAAATTTTCTGTGGAAGGAAAGGAAGTGGAATTAAAGGGTATTGCAGGGAAACTGGGAAAGATAATCAGCTCTAACAATATGACAAAGCTTCTAAAAAAGGAACAAAGAGGTGTAATTGCACAATTATATTCGCTAGATGTTTCCACATTGGAACCATCTATTTCTCCAGATCTCCAAAAAAATTTGGACAATCATTCCAAGGTATTTGAGACTCCCAAAGGTCTCCCACATATTCGTGATCATGATCATGTTTTTCATCTGATTCCAGGAAGTGTTCCTCCGAACATCAGGCCGTACAGATATCCCTATGTCCAAAAGAGTGAAATTGAACGTATGATTGCAGAAATGCTAGAGGCTGATATAATTCAATAGAGTCAAAGTTCTTTCTCTGCTCCAGTAGTATTGGTGCACAAGAAAGATGGATCATGGCACATGTGTCTGGATTATAGGGAGCTCAACAAGCTCACTATTAAAGATAAGTTTCCCATTCCTGTCATTGATGAATTACTGGATGAATTGCATGGATCAATTTACTTCACCAAGTTGGATCTTCATTCAAGATATCATCAAATTAGAATGAAGAATGAAGACATTCTAAAAACAACATTTAGAACTCATGAGGGTCATTATGAATTTTTGGTCATGCCTTTGGCCTTACCAATGCACCTTCAACATTTCAAGGTTTGATGAATTCCATTTTCAAACCATTCCTTAGAAAATTTGTGTTAGTATTTTTTGATGATATACTAATCTACAGCAAGTCTTGGAAGGATCATGTTGAACATGTTGGCAGGGTGCTACAACTATTGGAGGAGAAACAATTATATGCAAAAAGATCCAAATGTTTCTTTGGAGTACAAGAGGTGGAATATCTAGGTCATATTGTATCTCATGAAGGAGTTAAAGTAGACCCTAGCAAAATTAAAGCCATTAAGGAATGGAAAATCCCCACATCCATAAAGCATCTGCGAGGATTTCTCGGGTTGACAGGGTATTATCGCAAGTTTGTTAAGAATTATGGGAGAATAGCAGCACCTTTAACAACATTATTGAAGAAAGATGCATTTTCATGGACTCCAGAAGCAACAAAGGCCTTCGAACATCTTAAAGAGGCAATGTGCCAAGCACCGGTCTTAGCTACACCAGACTTCACAAAAACCTTTATTGTGGAATGTGATGCTTCAGAAAATGGAATTGGTGTTGTTTTAATGTAAGATGAAAGACCCATTGCTTTTGAAAGTCGTCCAATCAAGGGAAAGTTTTTACACAAAGCTATTTATGAGAAGGAAATGTTGGCAATACTCCATGCACTTAAGAAATGGCGACCCTACCTAATGGGAAGACACTTTAAGGTAAAAACAGGCCATGATAGCCTTAAATACTTTTTAGAACAAAGATTATCCTTTGAAGAACAACAAAAGTGGGTCACAAAGATGTTGGGTTATGACTTTGAAATCATCTACAAAAAAGGGAAGAAAAATGTGGTGGCAGATGCACTCTCAAGAAAGGATGAGGATGTGGAAGCATTGTTGTGCGCCATTTCTATTATCCAACCAGATTGGATAAACGAAGCAAGGGAGGAATGGAAGAATGACGAAGAAGTATGGGAACTTATTCGAAAGTTACAACAAGATTCCAGTACGTCTGATACATTTAGCTGGAAAAATGATTCGTTATGGTACAAAGATCGCTTATACCTCTGTAAGAATTCCCAACTAAAACAAAATATTCTTATGGAATTGCACACTTCTCCCTTATAAGGGCACTCAGGATTTTTTAAAACTTACCACAGGGTTAAGAAGGAATTTTTTTGGGATGGCCTTAAATCGAATATTCAAAAGTTTGTGGCGGAATGTTTGGTTTGCCAACAAAATAAAGTTGAAACAATTAAGACACCATGTCTATTACAACCTTTATCCATTCCAAGCCAACATTGGGAGGAGGTTTCAATGGATTTTATCACAGGTTTACCCAAGTCTGAGGGAAAGAGTGTCATCATGGTGGTAGTTGACAGACTTACCAAGTATGCACACTTTTGTGCATTATCACATCCATTTAAATTCAGTACAGTTTCTACTACATTTATGGAAACAATTCAAAAGCTACATGGAAACCCAAAGATTATTGTAAGTGATAGAGATCCCATTTTCACTGGAAATTTTTGGATAGAATTATTTTCTTGCCTTGGTACTCAGTTAGCTCATAGCTCATCTTATCATCCTCAATCTGATGGTCAAACTGAGATAGTAAACAAATGTTTTGAAGGATATCTTAGTTGCTTTGTATCTGATAAACAGACACAATGGGTCAAATGGTTGCCTCTGGCTGAATGGTGGTATAACACTTCCTTCCATACATCAACAAAAATGACCCCATTTATGGAACTTTATGGATATCAACCACCATCCATCACATCATATTTAAGAGAAAATTATAAGGTTCAAGCAGTGGAACATCACATCGAACATCAACAACAAGTCCTCCAACTCTTAAAGGATAACCTCGTGTTGGCACAGAATAGAATGAAACAACAGGCAGATCAACATCGCAGCGAAATATGTTTTGATGTGGGTGATTGGGTATTCCTACGGCTACAACCATATAAGCAAATGTCCCTCAAGAAAGCTAAGAAGGATAATAAATTATCACCAAAGTATTACTGTCCATACAAGGTGTTGCAAAAGATTGGTACTATGACATACAAATTGGAGCTTCCTGCAGCTTCTCAATTTCACCTAGTTTTCCATGTTTCATGTTTAAAGAAGGTTATAGGAGACAAGCTCCTAGTTCAAACAATATTGCCAGAACTTGACGAGGAAGGAAAAATTATATTGGAACCGAAAGCAGTCACAGAAACAAGAACTCGACAGCTATGAAATCGATCAATTTCGAAGTATCTTATCAAGTGGAAGAACTTATCCACTGAAGATTCCACATGGGAGGATGAGAATTTTATACAGAAGCATCCAGAACTACTCAAGCGTTGAGGACAACACTTTTTTGAAGGAGAGGGGCATGTTGGGTACCTATAATACTAGTGATTACCCCATTACTATTGTAGTTGTATCCCTTATTAATATTGTTGTGCCCCTATTGTCCCCATATTGTTATTATTGTGCCCCACAGAATCCCTCTATTGTTATTTTTGTGGCTTTATATTATTATTGTTTGGTCGGCTGGGTTATATTGTACTCTTTAGACTCCTATATATAGAAAGGAGGTTTTGTCATTTGAATCATCCAAGAATTGTTCATTTGTGTAATGTAAAGGAGGTTGCCCCCTTGAAGAGGCTGAATTCTAAGGCGTTGATCCATATTTTTATCCTTTTGTGAGTTGGTTTCATAACAAATTGTACATGTTGGTACCAGCAATTTTCAGTACTATGTCACAGCCGATCTGGCTTTGGGATCCAGGGATTTGGTTGGTTGATTGGTTACTTTGTTTCATGATGAGCAGGATCAGGATAGAGAGTGACCTAGCTCAAACTTGTTTTGACATGTGGGGGAACCTTGAGGCCTTTGTCACATGGCAAGGTCGATTTTCCTTATTGTTGTTATTGATCAGGGTTAGTGTTGGATGGGTAGGCCTTGACATCATGGAGATGCCTAGGAAAAATGTGTTGGGGCTCCATAGATATTTTTCCATTAGGTCCTAGTAGAGGAGGAAACAACTTGCGCGTGATGGGAAGATGGTCATGTTTAGAGTTGCACAACGACAACATAGTGGCACCCTTTTAGACAAGCATGGGATCTAGTCATCACATGACTTAGTAGTAAAACTACCCTTAGGGATGAGTTGGTGTCTACAGGGGAAGATCATGCAGATATTCCATCAGGCTTTAGTGATATTCTAATGGCTTGGGGGACTTCATCATTATGGCAAGATGTCCAGCAAGAGGAGATCCAGGGTAACACATGTAGACGAGGGTTCATCTCCACAGGGATTGGACTGCATCTTTAGGAGTCTACTATTGAATTGCATGAGATAGTTCACTCAAGAGGGGTAATTCTCAAGGGTCTGCTTGGGATTTTACATTGTCAGGGTGTTCTACTTATGCAAAGGGCTTCTGGCGACTTTATCTTATGGGACAATGAGTGGAGAGAATAAGGTTTCCCATGGGTCAGGATCGTTTGGGACCTTGGTGTCATAGGATTTATTCATGTGGGGATGATGTTATAGAAAGGAATAGTTCAATGGCGCATTTGGGACCTTGGAATTAGGCCAACGTGTGGAGTAGCAGCATAGGATGATATTGCTTGAGGACAAGCAATTTTTGGCAGGGACGACTGTAATATTCCCAATTTTTGTGCATGCAAAAATAAATGAGTTTTGACAATTTTTGGCGATATATCTATATATCTATATATCTATATATAGATGTATATATATCTATATCTATATCTATATATATATATATATATATATATATATATATATATAATATATATATATATATATATATATATATATATATATATATATATATATATAGATATATATATATATATATATATATATATATATATATATTATTTCGTGGGAGAAAAGCAAAAAATATTATTTTATGGAGAATGGCGGAAAAATAATATTTTAATGGAGAATGGGGGAAATCATTATTTTATTGGAGAATGGTGGCAAAATAATATTTTATTGAGAAAAGAGGCCAATTATTTTTTTATTTTTATTCAAAATGGCAAAAAAAAGTATCCCATTAGAAAATGGGCCCCACCAATAAAATAATAGGAAATAGGAGAGTCTAGAAGCTAGAGGAACGCTCGATGGAGAACTATAAAAGGAGGATGGGCTCAATTGAAAATAATTATATTCTATCTATTTCATTGACTATTGAAAAGAGCTCAAGAGAGTTCAAGAGTTTGAAGCGAAATTCTAACTAATTTCGGTGGACTTTGAGTGCCATCCTAGTTAGCTTTAGGGGAAGATTATTTCAGATCTACCATAAGAGCTTATTGGTCTGGTTGGTTGAATCATCTCTTGAGATTTGACAAGATTTTATTTGTAGGAGATTATTAACACTGTGATTTACTTGCAGGCCTATACATGTCTTTATCCAAAGGTCAAGCTAATTTGGAGGGTCAAAAATCAAACTATGGAGATTGAATCGTGGTCATAATTGGTTGGCCAGAATTCCACCTTCAAGGGCCGAATTGAAAACAAGAATAAGAGGCCGAGTGGGTTTCCTTCCAGCCTTAGAAGCCAAGTCATATAGGTAGTTTTAAGACTAGTTTTGTGACTTGAGGCCCTATCCTACCCCACGAGGAATCATGGATTTATTTGTCACCATATTCACAGAGGTCAAGTTCATATAGTGGAAGAGGTTGGGTTCTTATTAGTGTTCCAACAACAAACTCATGTGGCCAAATTGTTGTATAAATGGAGGTAGATTGTTTGTGGAAGCTACCTTGTTATCATAGCAGCAGACTCATCTCAAAGCAAATCACATCATTTCTCTACTGGACCAAATCCTTGAAACCTGCAACAGTGATTGTGGGAGAGGGATGAGAAATAATTGTGGACCTCATCGAACATGCAAAGGCAAATTTAAAAGGGAGACCACAGATTATTTGGAAAAAATATGAAGTCTCCCCTCTGGAATCATGTCACGAATGCCTGTAGCAATGTTATGGTGTCACAAAAATACCTACATACCATTCCACTCTAATGTTTTCAATTGGAACTAGCTACAAATTAAAGGGATTGAATTGTAGTCACACCATGCTTACATTCCATACATGAAACACAATTTGCATGCCTATAGTATCTCATTATAAGGGACAAATTTTGTGTATGCCTGTGGTAGCATTATCTTGGGGTCATGGTTACATATATCTAGTAGCTCATTGTGGATAGGTTGAGATAATATTGTTCCTATAGCCACTTACATGAGGTGTCAATATGACCACAAAACATTCTTAGATCAGTCTCTAAAATCCTGGGTGTACTCTCTGCCATAATATCATTTTCTCTCAATAAAGGACTACTCTTTGCCTCATCTTTGTTGCATATAAATTGTTGAAAAATTCTATGTGACATCTAATGGAATTGAATTTCTTATGTTTGCACTCTAATTAATTGTCAAAATGTGTTAAAGAGATATTTATAAATATTTTTGGAAACATTTTCTTGAAGGGGTTGTCATTATGCACTAAATTAATTTAAATATTTGCTCGATGGAAGTCATTATCATTGTAGCCTAACACATGTTTTGGTAACTACTAGAAAGTCTCCATTTCGGATATTACATTCGTGGATGCATGAGTTACCAACTCAAACCCTTTTTTTCCACCCCGCTTGTGCGCCTTTTACTTCTTTGTTATTTTTCTTTGTATTATTTCTTATAGCTCAAAAGTTAGAGCTTTCTTTTTATGATGTTGTGGTTGCATTACCCCTTTAAGATGAGTCATTTTATCACTCATCGGGGTTGGTACATGCAAGTGTTCCTTATTTTGATGTAATGGAGCAAGTTGTGCTCAAGATCTAGGTGATCACCAAATGAGTGAGGTAGAGCTCATGCTAGGCTTTTTCCCACATGCCGCTCTTTATGTCCCTAGTTGTCTTTTGAATATTGAATTATTTTCTTTGATTAGTTGTGGCCATGATATGTCTTTATATATCTTTAGCTGCATCAACCTCCTAGGGATAAGTTTCCCGGCCCTACTAAAGGTGTGTGAACATATGAGTGCCAAATCCCCAAGAACCAATGGCAAGTTGAACACGAAGAATGGAGGTGAGATATATTCTTGTAATGTAAGATGGAAAGTGTTAACTATGACATATGGAAATATGGAACTATGTTATCTCAATCAAGGCTTCACAAGTAGTGCCCCTTTTATACCCAAAGGACCTTAAGGGAGGTCCCACTAGACTAGGATCAAAGATTAACCCCCAAGGTGATTGAACAATATCACAATCAAAGTCTTTCAATATTTTAGATCACCCTATAATCCATACTAAATGCCAAAAAATAAACAAATATAAGCACCTAATTGCAGAATGACCAAAGTGTCTTTTGAATGGCAACCCATCTGGATCTAAGTGCCCATGTCAGATGGGTGAGAAGCACATGGTTGATGCAAGTGGCAGAGATATATGTCATATCATCATTTAATGGTTGTTGGAAAGGAATGTTCATTGTTTAGTTGATTAGTTGGTGTTTTGGGAAGTTTTAGTGTCTACGGGTAAACGCTTAAACCCATATACTAGTAGCTAAGTCTAGAACAACAGTTTAAAGTATTCTCTACCCTTTCTATAACCAATAGATAAAATAAGAGAACAGAGAAACCTACTTGTAGCTTTTGCTTGTTCCTTATCTCCCTTGACCGATTATGTCACTCCTTCCCGTACTTAAGCTGCTTGAGAAGTACCTGCACATGGAGAGAAACAAGAACCCATCAAAGCATATGATAATGATCTATTGATTAAACATAGCATGGAATCAAGTACATGATAAACATATGAAAGCATCAATGAATAACACAAGCATATGGAAAAAGCTTTGAACACTTTATTAGTAAAAGGAAGAGTTACAACCCAATTTTCCTAATTCAGCATCACTCCTCGATTTCAATCCCATCCTCTCCTCATAACAAGCAAGACACTTTGACATCATTACAACACTTGCAATCAACTCAAGTCTCATACTAACAGCATCTCCCTATAATTCAATAATTTTCAGCCCCTAATCACTTAGATGAGTGGTCTTCTTATAGGTGAATGAAGGAGGTTATGCAATAAATGGTGATAATGAATGCCCTCCCAAACTTAGAATTTAGTTCCATGGAGTGAGGGATAAAGGGATTAATGTTCCTTAACTCCCTTCCTCATCCAAATATGAGCTCAAAGGATTGTATAGCCTTGAGAAACTTCTAGAGGCACCCAATGGATGAGGAATCTTTCAAACCCTCACAGAAATTCGCTCAAATTTTCCCAACGCAGGCCAAAGAGGGACCAAGTGCACTACATAGCACCCTGTCAATGTATGGTTTGCATTGCAGTGCACCCTAATGAAGGCCTACCTACGCTGATCTTCTTAGAGGCAGTTTCTGGATGATTTCAATGATGGAACTTTTTGGGAAGCTAGGCATTCTAGTGGATGACTTCTTTAGGGCATGTAACAACTGCATTAGGGTTGATGGGCCCTAATAGTACCGATCTGTTAGTTGGGGTTGATGTGCCCAAATGGATCTGTAACAGTTGGTTGTCAAATGCAAGAGAAAATTTTTATCTTATGGGGGTAATCCATTTTTGTGGGTAATAATCCCTACAATTAAGCCAATGTCCTTATGGTCATTGTTGAGGCTACTTGTAATGCCTCCTCCCATATTTACCCAAATTCACAAGCTTGCTTGGGTAAACATGAGACAAGTCACTATGACATGACCCAAACTCCAAGTTCTAGTTAAGGAAGTGGAGCCTATAAACTGAACACTTACTGACATCCTACAAGGATTACAAATCACTCAGGAGCGATACAACCACCCCATGTGATCAATCCCTGAGATGGAACTCTTTTTCTCTAACCTAGCACCCCAACCACACGCATAATAAGGAAAGAGTGTGGTTATGAGGACCCAACCACACACACAATCCTGCTTCCATGCGGTGATGACCTAAATCCTCAAGTTCAATGCCAGCATTTCCGAGATCTAAGCCACTTTTTCAGGCTACCCTCCAAACCGTTGCCCAGAATTAGAGAAATTTTGAGGTCTAAAATGGGCCTCCTAATGAAATTATAAAATAATAGTGGAAATAGTAAAATAAGATTAGATTACATCATCAAATTTTAGAGGGAAAAATGAAAAAGCTATTTTTTTCAACTCATGTTTTCAACTTATCATCCTATTGATTTGCTCAAATTTCGAGCGACAACACTCATTGGATGTATAATTTGATTCCTCATCTAAGGAGTATCCATGTTTCATACTTTCAATGGACCCTGTTACACGAAAAATGAGAAATACATGAAAAAACATCATTGCACTTTCTATGGACCCTGCTACACGAAAAATGAGAAATACATTAAAAATGTGATTGCAATCACGTTTTTCATGTATTTCTCATTTTTCATGTATAAAGGTCCATTAGAAGTATGCAACATGGGTACTCCTTGGATGAGGAATTAAATTTTGCATCCAACGAGTACTCCCGCTCGAAATTTGAGTAAAACCTTAGGGAGATAAGTTGAAAATATGAGTTGAAAAAGTAGTTTTATTATTTTATTATATTTTAATCTTTTTATTTTTTTATTGCAAAAGTGGTGAATCATCCCCCATGGTTGACATCATCATCTTGAATCCTATTGGTTCTTATAAAGTTTATTTTGGTTGTACATTTTTCTTAAGTGGCCCATTTTAGACCTCAAAATTCCCCTAATGACTACATGTAACTTTCCATAGTCATAATTAGCATGATGACAATGCCAAACATTCAAACTTGAAGCAATAAATTGACCTAGACTACCTAATCCATAAATACATTTCATCAAACATATGGAAAACATGTAATCTACAAGTCATGAATGCATATATGATCATAAACTAATAACCTTCATCACCAAGAAGGTTATAAGCCCTCTCTAGGTAGCTGCAATGGCACTTCTTAGTCTATGAATTCATCAACCATTCAAATACTTATCAAAACATGTCAAGAGCCATAAATAGAATACATCATATAACCAACATATAATAGTATATAACCAAAATGGAAACCATGAAAATCAGCCATAACATCACCATCCTAATCAATACATATGCTCATAGATCACAATAGGAAAATGTCTCATATTAACATATGAAAATGCCAACCAAGTCAAGGACTTCCATGTACAACTTGACCATATATTGGGCTGAACCGAATATCTCTTTCAACCAATCACCCACGCACCATCTTCCAAGAATGAATGTGGTATCTCATGGAATAAACCAAAACAAAACCAACCAGGGCTTCTAGAGGCCAAACCACCTCAACCATCAACCATAGTGTTTCCACCTCTACAGTCTAGATATCACTAACATCGACCAGAACGGTCTCTACCCATGTTGTCCAAGGCTCCAAGAACTACTAACTCAACCCACAACCTTCCAGGGCTCCAGAGCATTTGTTCCACCTGCAACTCTAGGAAATAATAACTCAACCCACGAAGGGCTTCAGAGTGTTTGTCCCAACCTGTGGGTTCTAGGAACTAGTAACTCAACCTAAATTGTTATAGGGATTCCATAACCTTTGTTCTAACCCACAACCATTGGAAACCTAAGCACCAATAAAAAAAACACAACACAAATACCATGGTTATCCAAGAAATGGAAAGGTAAGGTTGAAACCACTATCAATCCAGCCAAATATCCATGCCAATGAAAACACATAATCAAGGAATCACATGCATATACCATGCATCCAAAAATTAGCAATGAAATCACACATGCAACCTATTACTTGCAAAGAAATCTAGTTATATCTATTGATCCAATTGCTCCTTTGCTTTCCTTTGCCTTCTTTCTCCAAATCTAAGAGAATACCATAGTGCTCCAATTAAATGCTCTAAGGGTGCAAGAGTATTAGAGAAGAGGGAAAGAATGAGAGAACCAAAAACTGAACTGACAAAAGCTGTGAACTTTTTGTTTGAAGTATTTTTATCATTGAGGTCTCCTTTTTCTTCGTTTTCCTTCATTTTTCCTCTAATTTCCCTTGCATGCAAATATGTCTCTTCACCTTCCTTTTCTCCTATTTTCCTTTATTTTCATAAATAAATGTCAATTATTGTCTCTTTGTCTTTTCCAATGCCTTTGTCAATTTCCATAGCCATTAATTAATCACAAGTGATACCCATTAAAGTGTTTTTTCCCAATATTCAGCTTGGAATATGTGTCCCATGACCTTGGTCTTATTTTATTTACATGGAAAATCAACCAGGGGATGTTACAAGCACCTCCCCCTTGGATCAACACCGTCCTCTGTGTTCAATGACACTTATAACCAGCAAAATATGCTACCCATGGAGCTCTATAACACAACTCAATGCATCATTTACATCAAACAAAATTTTTGAAAACATGAACACCATATTGCTTATTGGAGATTTATAACATAGCTCAATGCAATATTTACAACACACTACTTATTGGAGCTTTATAATACATATTGATGTAGTATTTACAATACACATAACACATATATAAATATAAATCAAACCAGATAAACCAAGCATGTCTGCTCAAACAACCAATAAAAAAGGATACATAGCTTGCATCTGATCAGCCATCTCCCATGTAGCTTCATCAGGCCCAAAGTGCTTCCACTATAATTTAACTTGCTCGATTGCTCAGTTCTGGAGCACGAGCTATTTTCACTGCAAAATGCATTGTGGTTATGGATGGAATTCTTCCTATGGCTGCACCTATAATACAGACCAATTAATCACATGATCAAATCCTGGACATACTTCTTAGGCAATCAAACATGGAAAACATCATGGAATTTTACTATTGGCGGTAGTGCAAGTCTATAGGCCACTGGTCCAATCCTCTTAAGGATCTCAAAAGGCCCACAATATTGAGGTTCCAACTTGGCACATGATGCAATCCTAAAGGAGCTCCTTTTGGGATTGATGTGCAAGTACACATGCTCCCCAACCTGAAACTCCTTGAATGCTCTATGCTAATCCACATAACTCTTCTACATGTCCTGTGTTTTCTTTAAAGTCATTTTGATAACTTGCATCTCTTGTTCCATCTTATCTAACATATTTGTTCCAATCAACACCATGTTCACTACATCATTCAAGTTGATAGGAGTATTACAAATCCTTCCCTTCATCACTGGAAATATGAACTACAAAGAATACACATACTTTTTTGCAATTGTTTTTTTCCTTCATAGTTGTAACCATTTTCACTAATGTATACTTCTTCTTTCCTTGCAAGATTCTTCTTTCCTGATCATTATCTAGGCACTCAATAGCCTTATCATAGCAGTCCACTTTATTCCCATGAACGAACAACCAATCCATGCCAAAAATCATACTATATGGTCCCAGATGAAGCACATTTAGATGTGTTGATGTTGGCATACCATTTAGCTTGAATGTACAAGCTCTCACCCAATGATGAACTCTTCTCTTGGTCCTTGTAGCCAACTGCACTAATCAAGATTTTGCATGCACTTCTTTATTCAAGCAACATTTATCCACTATGTCAGGATTGATATAACTATAGTTAGATCCAAGGTCAATAAAAGTATAAATAAATTGATCATAAATCTCATCTTCCATCACAACAGTGGATGCCTAATGATCAACCTACCTATTGTCCATTGCTACATAAATCCAAGGAATACTCTACCCAACTTCTCCAACTGTTTGTGCCTCCTGAGCACTATAAATCTAAGGACGCCACCTAGATGTTGTGGAAAATATCTCTTGCGATGTTATCCACCACAAGTCCAACACTGCAAAGGCTTCACGTCATCGGCTTTGTTTTGCTACTCAAGCTGATACCCATTTCCTCTATCAACTACATTGAGCTTCTTCTATGACACTACATTTTGTTGTCACCTGCATCCCGAGGTCTTCCTCGCTTCTTAACCCACTTTCCTTCAGTATTATCGCTACCTTTCCAATCCATCTTAGGCTCAGACTTATTCTTAGTTTTCTCATAACAATGCTTCAACTTCCCAATGAAATCCTCCAATGATAGAGGCTCATCATACTCAATTGTATAAAATATGTGTAGGTTAACCCGATAATGCAATATAAATCAAAGCAGAATACTATAACCTACTTCTACTATCAATTTGCGGAAGATTAAAGATCGAGCTAAACAATATAACTAGAAGAAGAAGAATCAATGGCACAATACACATGAAAATACTTTGGGGAAAGCCTCAGCTAAAAACCCCACACTATAGTATTATCATACATGGTGGAAACACATAGGAATTATACAAAGCCTTAGCTCTCACAGCTAGCCAACTCCCAGTACAATCCTCACAGATGCTTACAGACAATATTGGCTTCTCTCTAGCCTTCCTCTCTGCCCTCCAAGCTCCTATTTCCTTGCACTATTCCTTGTGGATGATTTTCCCATTACTAAGTGGAAAACCAAGCCTTCAAAATTGTGCAATCCTCAAAGATGAATCCTTGACTACATGCATGAGTTTTCTCCATGAGAAAACACATGCAACTGATAGTACACTGTCCTTGAACATTAATCTCAATTGGGTCTTTCTTAGAATAGACATGGATGAGTTTTGATGAGAAAATCTTCAACTAATTGGAGTAGCACTAGTTGAGTGCATTAATGCATCAACTAATTGTTAACTCACTATTAGTTCCTCAAACAATTTGGAACTAATTTAACTAGACTTAACTCAGTAAACTGAGTTAATTAATTACAACTCAAATAATGCAATCTTATCTCCTTAATTTAAGGGATAACTCTTGCATGACTTTAGAAAGACTTCTAACTTGAATTTCTCCAACTAATTAATTTAAAATAAATTAATTATTTATTTCCAAGTAGTTGTTAAGACTAAATTCGATTTTAATTCACAATTTAATTCATGGATAAATTAAATTGGAATATTCTTGTTGCCATATTTCAATGCTCTGTCTCAACAAGAAAGGGATTATCTGCCACCCCGATCATGTCTCTATGGAACTCAAATTTACACTTTGACAATGCCTTTGTCAAAATGTCAACATCTTTCTCCTCTGTCGCAATATACTGTAGCAACATGATCCTCTCGACCTGTAAAAAGCCACGGGCAACGAATCTTGCCTTATGCTTCTCCACACTACCATTAGTAGCTTTCTTTACCTTGCAAAGCCAACAGGAACTCAAAACTGACTTGTTCTCCAGTCTTGGAACCACGTCCCAAACACTATTACGAACTATGGAATCACACTCCTCCACCATAGCATCAATCCAAATCGGTTGTTGCACTGCATCCTCAAAGGAAGATGGCTTAGTCTCAACACATTCCCTAGCAAGGGCCATGTATCCAGTGTACCTCTCAGGTGACCTCCTTTGTCTGCGCTGAGAATATGGTGCTCCCACATTCTCTCTCGTAATCTCTCTTGTGTGCTTCCGTCCATCTCTAGAAGACTCTGCTTAAGTGGATGTCTCCACTCTTGGAAACTCTGCATGCGGCTATTTCGCATTAGTCTGAGGCTCCTCCTCCTTAGGAGCCAACAGTTCCTCCACAACCTGTAGTTGGAGCTCCCTCTCAAGGGAAACTCGCGTGGCCTTCTACTCATCAAACTTGAGATCTCTGTGAACCATTGTCCTCCGACTGATAGGCAAGTACACCCGATAGTTGTGAGGTGTATTAGTGTACCCCACAAATATCCCCAACTATGTTGTCGGCTCAAGCTTCTTCCGTGCATCCTTTATCACATGGCAATATATCGATGAGCCAAAGATCCTGAAGTGATCCACATCTGGTCTCTTACTGGAGAAAGCTTCCTCTGGTGTCTTCATCCCAAGTATGTGATGTGGGCTTCTATTCTACAAATAGAGCGCTATGTTGCATGCCTCAGCCCACAAATGAAGTGGTAGGCCCTGGTCATGCAGCATTACCCACGTTGCCCCTACAATAGTTCTATTCTTCCTCTTGGGCACCCCATTCTATTGTGGGTTATGAGGTGCCATCAACTCTCATTTAATTCCTTTTGCTGCACAAAATTCCATAAACTCTTGAGAGACATATTCTCCACCGTTGTCACTTCTCAAGGCCTTGATCTTCTTCCCTGACTCTTTCTCGACCAAATCTTTGAACTCACAAAACTTTGTGAAAGTTTGGTCCTTCTTCTGCATGAAATAAATCCAGCATTTACAAGAATAGTCATCAATGAAATCACATAATACCTTTGATTCATTGTGGATGCCATCGAGAATGGTCCATACAAATCAGTATGAACTTGCTCTAAGATAGCCTCTACTTGACTTTCTCGATCATGAAAGGAATACTTGGTGTACTTTCCTAAAGTACAACCTTTGCATGTGTCAACTTGGTCAAGTTTACCTTTGGGAAGTCTTGTATATATCTGTTGCATTATCTTCATAGCCCCATGATGCAAATGGCCCAATCGCCTGTGCCACAACTCGCCAATGTCTTGGCTTTGCACCAATTCTGCTTTTGTAGTCAATGCTGCACAATCATCTACCTCTAGTTTATAGAGATTCTTCACCCGAATCCCGATCCTCTTGGTCTGACCCGTGGCTATGTGTCTCAGGAATGCCTTTCCTTTACTAAAGACAACATCGTAGCCATTGTTCTCCAACATCGTGATCGATACCAATTTCTTCTTCAGTCTAGGCACATACATCACATCTTTCAAGGTGAGAGGAGCTCCATGCTCCCTTTTAAAAGCAACTATGCCCACTCCTGAAACACTATACCTTCCATCGTCACCCATCTCTATGCGCATATTGAGGTCTTTCTCCTCCAAGACACTGAATAAATTTTTATCACCGGTCATGTGGAATGAGGCTCCACTGTCAAGATACCAGACACAACCCATCATCGATGACACCATGCATGCAATGAGAGTAAAGTCCATTTCAAACTTAGAGGCTAATGTCTCACCTTCCGATCCTTTTGAGGATCCCTTCTTGGACTTCTTCGATGGGAAATTAGTCACATAATGTCCCATCTTGCGACAATTAAAGCATCTTACTTTAGACATGTCACTCTTCTTCCCTCCATGAGAAGAATTCAATTTGAAATGGGAAGTCTTCCCCTTCCCTTTCCTTGCCTTACTTGCTAAGGCCATATTTTTTTCATCATCATTCTTGGATGAAGAACCATCTCATGTGCTCCTCTTGATCTCCTCCTGCATAAGATCAGACCACAGTTGTTCCCAATCCGACAGTTTCTCCCTTCCATTCACAAAGTCCTGGTAGCTATTCCAACTCTTTGGAAGGCCAAGGGGAGCGAGGCTCACCATATCATCATCAGCAGTAGTTATTACCACACTGCCAAGCTCATCTTTGCAGGTGGTGATCTTGTTCATATATATGGAAATAGTTTCGCCCTTCTCCATCTTGATTCTTCGAAGCTTATCCTTGAGCGCCAATTTCCTCTGGTCGCTATTGTTCTGGTAGAGGTCCTTCAATGTCTTCCACATTGAAAATGGAGTATCTTTCCCATGGAGACTCGAGACAATATGGTCTCGAAATCGCTCAAGGATGATTCGTCTCACCTTCGCCAGATACTTCTTCCACTCAACCAACTTTTGTGCATTAGTTGAAGCTGGATTTGGGATTTCTTGATCAATGAATTCCTTCAAGCTAGTGTCTTCTAATACAGCCTCCATTCTATCTTTCCATGCTATGTAATTCGAGCTAACTTCCAAGGAATACTCGAGTCTCAAGCCATAGAACACCATTAGCCAACCTTGAAGTATGATATGAATTCAATTTGCACCTGCAACTCCAAACTTCAAACTTCGAATTCTCTTCTCAATATACTGTTAACAAGCTCTGATACCATGTAGAAAATCTGTGTAGGTTAACCCGATAATGCAATATAAATCAAAGCATAATACTATAAGCTACTTCTCCTATCAATTTGAAGAAGCTTAAAGATAGAGCTAAACAATATAACGAGAAGAAGAAGAATCAATGGCACAATACACATGAAAATACTTTGGGGAAAGCCTCAGCTAAAAATCTTGCACTATTGTATTATCATACATGGTGTAAATACATAGGAATTATACAAATCCTTAGCTCTCACAGCTAGCTAGCTCTCAGTACAATCCTCACATATGCTCACAGGCAATCTTGGCTTCTCTCTAGCCTTCCTCTCTGCCCTCCAAGCTCCTATTTCCTTGCGTTGTTCCTTGTGGATGATTTTCCTATTACCAAGTGGAAAACCAAGCCTTCAAAAATGCGCAATCCTTAAAGATGAATCCTTGACTGCATGCATGAGTTTTCTCCATGAGAAAACACATGCAACTAATAGTACATGTCCTTGAACATTAATCTCAACTAGGTCTTTCTGATGAGGGAATCTTCAGTTAATTGGAGTAGCACTAGTTGAGTGCATTAATGCATCAACTGACCGTTAACTCACTATTAGTTCCTCAAATAGTTTGGAACTAATTTAACTGGAATTAACTCAGTAAACTGAGTTAAATAATTACAACTCAAATATAACTCAATCTTATCTCCTTAATTTAAGGGATAACTCTTGCATGACTTCAGAAAGACTTCTAACTTGAATTTCTCCGACTAATTAATTATTTCCAAGTAGCTATTAAGAATAAATTCGATTTTAATTCACAATTAATTCAAGGACAAATTAAATTGGAATATTCTTCTTGCCATATTTCAACATCAGTATGATCTTTAAATGTTAATGGAAGTACATTGATGAACCTTTGAACCTTTGTCTTCTCATCCCTAAGATATGGCACATACCTCAACAACTCTAGAAACTTGGTCGTGTACTCTTCATCTATTATAGAACCCATCTTAAACTCATAGAATTATTTAGCCTTTCCATCGTAATATCTCTCAGAAAAGTACTTATTTCTGAACAGTCTTTTAAACTCATTCCAATTCAACTTCTTTGACTTGATGCCTCTGACATGCTTCATGTCTTCCCACCATATATCTACTTTTCCCTTAAGACTGAAAATAACTATCGTGTATTTCATATTCTTTATATAATCATGCAATTCGAAGAACTTATTCATCCCAAGTAGTCATGCTTCTGCATCTTCTGGTTTCTTCATCTCTCCATCAAATGTAGGCTTGGATTTATTGATCTCATCTCGAAAGTATTGCTTCTCACTCCTCTTATAAGGATGATGGAAGTGATGACCATGACGTCTCTCTGAACTAGAACTAGAATATAACCCATAAGCACTACCTCTCATGTCAGGTGTATCCAACCATCTGCCACCTTTGACTATGTTTGTTGGATAAAGTTGTGATTGATGTCAATAAGAAGGCACAATAATCCTAAAGTTCGTAGTTGGAAGGGTATTGATGGATAACTCTAGAAGTTTTGTTGGCAAGTCCTAGAATTAATAAAGAGCATATCTTAACGTTTACATGGAAGTGGCCTCGAGTTTATGAAAGGTGACCAAGCATGATTGAAGATAATGATAATTCCTAGTCGTATCATAGGTATATGTCAAATGTTTTTATGCCAAGGATTTGAAAGGTTGAAGTAGCACATGTATAAAACGACAAAAAATTAGCAATCATATATATAATAAAATAATATTTTGGCATATATATACCTTTATATATGTTTTTCAATATATATATATATATATATATATATATATATATATATATATATAAAATCAAACTTTATATTGAACTTAATCCCACATAAATACATATGGTCCTCACTGCTCACGACATCCAATTTATCAGTGGTTATACCACCTCAGTGGTCCCCTCATCTTAGTGGTCATGGTCAACCATATTTTGGTGGTTTAAATCACATCGGCAGTCCCCACACATACAACACTACGACATCCTTTATGGTCCCTACACAACCCACATTAGCACTCATCCACTGATGATTATCTCTATAACAATGAATGAATTTAAACATCGAGCATGTTGGAATTCAACATTATTTATGCCCATCGGATTTGCGCATTTTTTATCTACAATCGCCTTTTCTATATATCGAATCTCTAACGTAATTGATACAACTACACATCACATTAAATATATATATATATATATATATATATATATGTTGCCTTGAGGGGGCCTGGCCCAAGTTCAGAGTTATATAGCCAAACAAATCCCTACACTACTTATTCTCTATATAATCATGCAATTCAAAGAATGCCTGGCCCAGGTTCAGAGTTATATAGCCAAAAAAATCCCTACACTACTTATTCTCTATATAATCATGCAATTTGAAGAACTTATTCATCCCAAGTAGTCATGCTTTTGCATCTTCCGGTTTCTTCATCTCTCCATCAAATGTAGGCTTGGATTTATTGAACTCATCTGGAAAGTATTCCTTCTCACTCCTCTTATAAGGATGATGGAAGTGATGACCATGATGTCTCTCTGAACCAGAACTAGAATAGAACCCATAAGAACTACCTCTCATGTCAGGTGTATCCAACCATCTGCCACCTTTGACTATGTTTGTTGGATAAAGTTGTGATTGATGTCAATAAGAAGGCACCCTAATCCTAAAGTTCGTAGTTGGAAGGGTATTGATGGATATCCCTAGAAGGTTTGTTGGCAAGTCCTAAAATTAATAAAGAGCATATCTTAACATTTACATGGAAGTGGCCCCGGGTTTATGAAAGGTGACCAAGCATGATTGAAGATAATGATAATTCCTAGTCGTATCATAGGTATATGTCAAATGTGTTTATGCCAAGGATTTGAAAGGTTGAAGTATCACGTGTTTAAAAGGACCAAAAATTAATAATCATATATATAATATAATAATATTTTGGCATATATATACCTTTATATATGTTTTTCAACATATATATATATATATATATATATATATATATATATATATATATATATATATATATATATATATATATATATATATATATATATATATATATATATATATATATAGATAGATAGATAGATATAGATATATGTATATCTAAGTTTATATTGAACTTAATCCCACATAAATACATATGGTCCTCACTCCTCACGGCATCCAATTTATCGGTGGTTATACCACCTCAGTGGTCCCCTCATCTTAGTGGTAATGGTCAACCATATTTTGGTGGTTTAAATCACGTCGGCAATCCCCACACATACAACACTACGACATCCTTTGTGGTCCCTACACAACCCATAATAGTGTAGGTTATAACCCTGTGTTGGAAATAATATTGAGGGGGGGGGGGGGGGGTGAATCAGTATTAGCAAATCAAACACTTTTTCATTTTCATACTCAGATACATATACGCTACTTAAGTTAAAGGAACCTGTGTGTACACGCAACTTTGTTTAATACAACTAGCGTATAACCAGTAAACTTATGATTCAGTTAACCCATCATATGTTGATCTTTAATTAGTGCATCAGAGCTTCATTAACCATATAACGAGTAAACAGGTGTAGTAAAATAGAATAGATCATCACACATAAGAAACACACATGAACACCATGATATAAGGTGGAAACCCAATGTGGGACAAAAACTACCTACTGTTGTTTTCTTTAATATAAGAAAAACCAATTTAAAATCTTGTACTAGCGCAGACCCATACCAATACACAGGCACCCACCTGCGGAAGGCTACTACCTTCTCTCGTTCTCCAACTTCTACTAGAAGGGAGCTCCAACCCCCTGGCTCTTGTACTAGCCAGTATATTTACTCTAAGTACGTAGGCACCGGCCTACAAAAGGATACAACCCTCTCTTTTCTTTCAGGGACCACGTTTCATAAATTTTCATACTGGATCCATCAATAACATCAAGGCACAAAATCAATCACCACTGCAATACAACCATCAACCACATCTACATCATCAATCTCTGAATCACCCAACAACTGAATCACTGAAACCCTGTCATCAACACAGTGACCAGAACATAAAGCAAAACCTAGAACTCTGTAACAACAACCAGATCCAATCTGCGACTTCAAACAATATACGCGACCCTGATGAGTTGAAACTGCGTGTATACACGCTTTTACCAAAGCAACCCGACGTACATATCTCTGAATATTAACTCATAACTTTGTAGTGATACCAGACATCATTCATACCCAGATCATAACATTTATACAATAAAACATGCGTCAATAATTCATATCTAGTCTAAACGACATAATGATAATACATTCCAAGCCTTATGATCCCGATCCATCATCCATCTTCAACCACATAGGTGCATCCTTGGTTCATATCAAACAAAGCATCACAAACCCATAACTTGCATATTGGATCTCACACTTCATTATATATTCAATACTTGCACACTAGCTCTTCTTGGCCTAATGATCTTCTCCTTATATAGTCTTAGGCCTTACTCAATACCATGGTCCAAAACCACGTAGAACCAATATCTTGGACCCAATACCTGGGGTCAACACTTTGGACCAAATACCATGGACCAATACCCAAATACCATGGACCAAATACCACGGACCAAAACTTAGATTCCCAACATGTACGCGCCTTTCCTTCTGTAAAATTGCGTGTGTACGTATACGCGACTTGGTATATGGTAAACCCGCATGTATACACATTATTGTCATAGCGAACCTGCATATACCTCTCTGATCATTCTAGTTGTACTATGATCTGTCATCAGAGTGAGTTGCCATCAAGGACAACACCTATATCATAATGCCAACAATCTCCCCCTTTGGACTTGATGGCAACATCCACACCAAGTCACTCTCCCCCTTTGACATCAAGGGCAAAGGGCGGACCAAGATATTCTCTCCCTTGATATGCATTCTGTTGTCCATACGCCCCCTGAGTGTACGCTGAAATCTCTGATTGAGCTCCCCCTTTGCACATGCCAAGATGTACCAATCCATCCATGCTCTCCCTGAGCACATGCAAGGTCTGCATAACATGACTCTATACATACATCAATCTCCCAACCAAGTGGTAATACCAAATGTTTATACATGACTCAAAAACAAGAAACGTTACATCATCCATCCCATGCATAGTGGCGTAACAAAATACATCATATGACTCACAAAGACCAAGGACCTAAACAAGACCATGATAGTTATCAGCAACTATCATACACCATATGATCTACACCATAAGCATTTGTCATTAGCATCTAGGCCTATAACCTACAATCCATTCTCTTGGCCAATCAACAATTAGTAGCAAGATGTGTCAATAAGCATCATCACCAATGACTTCTAACCATAATGCCAACAATGCATTATTTGAAGTATATGCTCCCCCTAAACCTGTGCCATGCCATCATCAAACAGAGCAGATAAGTGACTGAACCATATCAGACTTCTGTACTGTTGCTTTTCTTCAGAACGTCATATACGTGACTGTGCAACGTCTAACTCGCGTATATACGCAACTTTTCTTCATGAAACCTATGTATGAGATTTATAACACTGATGTTCCACACTTTCAGCTTCCTCTAAGTCTGTGATGTCTATATATTCTGCTATGCCACATCTTTCTAGCTGTACTTCCTTTTTCTTCCATATCTTCAGTTGTGATGATGTTTTCTCCTTTTGGTATGGTGCCCAAAATCTTCTCTTGCATTCCTTTGCTATATGTCCAAGCTTGTTACATGCATAACATCTTACATGTTTCATATTCCTCCTATAGCAATCAATGGCTTTGTGACCAAACATATTGCAAGCAAAACAATATCCCTTGAAGTACCTGGAATGTGATGATCTTTTTGTGTGACAGTCTTGAACCATTCTACTTCTGCATCTGGCTGCAACATGTCCAAGATTATGACATACACAACATTCAACATTATTCATCAGAGGAAATAATCATCTATCACTTCCAAAATTAGGAGCAAAATATTTTCTTTGAGGAGTTTCTTTCCTTGGCTGTTGATGGGGTTGTCATCTCATCTCCTTGTTGAGCATTTCAAATTTCTCATTAGAGTTCCTTGCCTCACCTTGTGAGCTAGATTCACCTTCAACAGATTTATAAAAACCAAGACCAGTTTTGATAGCAGGTGGCCTTTGACTACTAAGAATATCATCCAAAATCTTAGTACTGTCTTGAAATCGTAATAGTTTATCCTTTTCTTCTAATTTACCTTTCAAGATATTTAACTCAACCTGATGTTGTTCTTCCTTTTCCAGACATTGCTTCTTCAAAATTTCTTCAGACTTTCTTCCTTCTTCCACTTGTTGCCTTAATTTGAGAATCTCTTTTTCTTGTTCTTCATTCAGCTCCTACAGCATTTGACGAACTCTGAAGGCACATTCCAGCTGAGCTTTTAAGCTGATAATTTCTTCTTTGAGGGCACTCTCCCTTTTGCTAAATAGATCTTGTTGATCTATGATTTTATCTGATGCTTCATTTTCTTGTTCATCTTCAATCTGAGGTGATTCACAATCTGAATAATTGCTTCCACCTAATGGCAAGTTGTCCCTGATCCTTTGAGTTGTCTTCTTCTTCTGACGTGCTTTCTTTCCCATTGTTCTACGGATCTCCTTCAAGCGATCAAGCTTCTACCAAAGGACCTACTCTGATACCAATTGTTGGAAATAATATTGAGAGGGGGGGTGAATCAATATTAACAAGTCAAACACTTTTTCATTTTCATACTCAGATACATATACACTACTTTAGTTAAGGGAACCTGCGTGTAAACGCAACTTTGTTTAATGCAACTAGCGTATATCCAGTAAACTTATGATTCAGTTAATCCATCATATGTTGATCTTTAATTAGTGCATCAGAACTTCATTAACCATATAACCAGTAAACAGGTGCAGTAAAATAGAATAGATCATCACACATAAGAAACACCATGATATAAGGTGGAAACCCAATGCGGGACAAAAACCACCTGCTGTTGTTTTCTTTAATATAAGAAAAACCTTTTTACAATCTTGTACTGGCACAAACTCATACCAGTACGCAGGCACCCACCTGCGGAAGGCTACTACCTTCTCTCGTTCTCCAGCTTCTACTGGAAGGGATCTCCAACCCCCTGGATCTTGTACTAGCCGATATATTTACTAGTACGTAGGCATCGGCCTACAGAAGGCTACAACCCTATCTTTTCTTCCAGGGACCACGTTTCATAAATTTTCATATTGGATCCATCAATAACATCAAAGCACAAAATCAATCACCACTGCAATACAACCATCAACCACATCTACATCATCAATCTCTAAATCACCCAACAACTGAATCACTGAAACCCTATCATCAACACAGTCACTAGAACATAAAGCAGAACCCAGAACTCTGTAACAACAACCAGATCCAATTTGCAACTTCAAATGTCATACTTCAAACAGTATACGCGACTCTGATGAACCGAAACTATGTGTATACGCACTTTTACCAAAGTGAACCCACGTACACATCTGTGAATATTAACTCAGAACTTTGCATCTATACTAGACATCAGTCATACCCAGATCATAACATTTATACAATAAAACATGCGTCAATAATTCATATCTAGTCTAAACAACATAATGATAATACATTCCAAGCCTTATGATCCCGATCCATCATCCATCTTCAACCGCATAGGTGCATCCTTGGTTCAGATCAAGCAAAGCATCACAAACCCATAACCTGCATACTGGATCTCACACTTCATCAGATATTCAATACTTGCACACTAGCTCCTCTTGGCCTAATGATCTTCTCCTTATATAGTCTTAGGCCTTACTCAATACCATGGTCCAAAACCACATAGAACCAATACCTTGGACCAAATACCACGGACCAAAACTTAGATTCCCAACATGTATGCACCTTTCCTTCTATAAAATTGTGTGTGTACGTATACGCGACTTGGTATATGGTAAATCCGCATGTATACGCATTATTGTCACAGCGAACCTGCGTATACCTCTCTGATCATTCTAGTTGTACTATGATCTACCATCAAAGTGAGTTTCCATCAAGGACAACACTTGTATCATACCTGTATCATAATGCCAACACCCTATACAGAAATTACCTGCATATGAATTCTAAAACACAAAAATTAAACAATGCGATAGCATAACACATAAAACACATACACATAGAGATTTTCCCCTGGATCCCAAAACTAGGACTACCAGCTTGATTTTTCATTATGTTCCTTTCAATGTTACAATACATATTTATACATGTTGAAGCATCCAATACCATGGACCTAAAACCATCGCATCCAAAACCATGGACCGAAAACGATCGCGTCCAAAACCATGTGCGAAAAATCATGCACAAAACCATACGTAGGTCCACCCAACCTAATATAGGGTCCAAAAACAAAATTTTCCAAGGCGCTACCTTGGACGCCATAGAATGGGGTACCTGTACCCCTCAAACCCCCTGTGACCCCCCCCCTCCCACTACGCAATCAACTCAACGAAGGTGGGGCTCCACCCCCCTTCCAACCCCCCAGTTAACTACGTGGGCTACTCGTGGAAAGAATATAACACAACCCAACATTCTCCCACTTTTTGTTTTATTTCCATAGGGGGCCACAAGAGCGCTTAATCATTTATCTAGCCCTGTAATGCCCATTGTTTCTTTACATCAAGAAAACTTCTCAGAGCTCCCAGATTTTGTCAATGCATTTGCAGTATTCTTCAAAGTGTCCACCTTTACCAACAACACCTTTTTGTCTTCTATCATATCCCTCACAAAGTGATACTGAACATCAATGTGCTTTGTCTTTGAATGATATGCAAGGTTCTTTGCCAAGAAAATTGCACTTTGGTTGTCACAGTATATCCTTATAGCTCCCTGTACTAACCCCATACTTGAACACAATCTCTGCAACCAAACTGCTTCCTTGCTTGCATGAGTGGCTGCCATGTGTTCTGCCTCTGTAGTTGATAGTGCCACTACAGATTGTTTCTTACTCATCCAACTGACTGCACCTCCAAATAGGTTAAACACACACCCACTTGTAGATCTTCTTTGATCCAGATCTCCAGCCCAGTCTGTATCAACAAAGCCACAAATATCCAACACTCTATCCAATCCTGGTCTTCCTTGGTAGCACAAACCATAATCACTAGTGCCACACAAATACCTGAAAGCTCACTTCATTATTGTCCAGTGCTCCTTCCTTGGTTTTGTCATAAACCTGCACAATACTCCCACTGCATGTGCAATGTCTAGTCTAGTACAAACCATCGCATACATCAGGCTACCGACTGCACTTGCATATGGAAGACGAGACATGTCCTCTTCCTCTTCTTGTGTCTTGGGACACTGTTCAACAGATAAATTTACTCCTACAGGAATAGGAACCTTCACCAGTTTACAATCCTGCATATTAAACCTCTGTAGTATTGTCTCGACATACTTCCTCTGGTTTAACCAGAGCTTCCTCTTTGCCCGATCTCTTTTAATTTCCATGCCCAAAATATAGTTTGCAGCACCAAGATCTTTCATGTCAAATTTGGAGGACAATTGGGTCTTCAAATCCTAGATAATTTCTTTGTCATTTCCAACCAGCAACATATCATCCACATACAAGACCAAATAAATAACACGGTCACAAATTAATTTAAAATACACACAGTGATCTACTTTGCTTCTGGTGAAGGTAATTCCTCGTATAAATGTATCAAATTTCTGATACCACACCCTTGGTGACAGTTTTAACCCATACAGAGACTTCGTTAACTTGCATACCAGTTCTTTTTTACCCTTCACCACAAAACCTTCAGGTTGCTTCATGTATATTTCCTCTTCCAGATCCCCGTGAAGAAATGTTATCTTCACGTCCATCTGTTCTACCTAAAAATCAAATCTAGTAGCAACAGATAAAAGTAATCTAATAGAATTTACCTCGGCAACAGGAGAAAAAATATCACCAAAATCAATTCTTGGCACCTGGGAATAACCTTTTGCTACCAACAGAGCTTTGTATTTCTCCACCTTTCCTTCTGCATTTGTCTTCTTCTTGAACACCCATTTGCTTCCAATGGGTTTCCTTCTAGTCGGAAACTGCACCAGATCCCAAGCCTCATTTTTGTGCAAAGATTCCATTTCATCAACCACGGTCTCTTTCCAGAGTTTTCCATCCTCTGAATCTATTGCCTCCTTCACAGTTCTGGGATCATCATCAGTAATAGATAAAGAAAAATTTGAACAGAAAGCAGATGGACTATACCTTTATGGTTGCCTTCTTTCTCGAACTGATCTTCTTACACCCGGAGTTTGTGGCTCTTCATCTTCTTATTCCACCTCTGTTGTAGAGTCTAATTCTTCCTCCTTTAGCTCAAACTCTATCTTCTCAGGTTCCTCTCTAAACACCACATCTTGGTTGTACACAACCTTCTTTATTACTGGGTTCCAAAGCTTATAACGCTTTAAACCATACTTATGCCCAATAAAGATTCACTTTTCAGATTTACTATCCAACTTGGTTCGTTTCTCCTTTGGAACATGTACATATACATCACGTCCAAATACCCTCAGATGTGAAAGAGAGGGTTTCTTACCAGTCCATACCTCTTGTGGAGTCTTATCCTCCAACGCTAATGAAGGTGATCTATTGACCAGGTAACATATTGTATCCACCGCCTCTACGCAGAATTCCTATCCTAACCTGGCACCACTAAGCATGCTTCTTGCCCTTTCCATCAACGTCTTGTTCATTCTTTCTGCAACTCCATTTTGCTCAAGTGTGTATGGAGTAGTCTTCTATCGTGTTATACCACACTTCTTACATAATTCTTCAAATTCGCATTCATTCATTGCTGGGAAAATGGGTGTAACATAATCTCTCTCGTCCGGTGGACCACCTCCCCCACACATCCGACCAAATTTGTAACCTGCATTTGCGGACTGATTCTCAGTAGTTTCCCTGATCAAACTGGAAGTTACCAAAGAACCATGCATAGCACTGAATAGAGAGCCGCTGAATATGTGAATCAATTAGAATTGATTGTATTTATTGTTTGGTCCTTTGGTCTTCCACTCATGGTGGGTGGGATAATAATGAAGAAGTTGACGTAAAAATATAAGAATTTGATCTATTTCAAAGGAGTATATTCATGTTCCTATTTCCCTAATATAATACTTTCTGGCTGGATATTTTCATTAATATATAGTCTCATTCCTACCTATTCTTGCATTTTGGTTCTTCAAAAATCACTGAGTACAAACGCACATCTGGGCCGTCGAGTAGCTGCTCACCATTCCGAAGTATATATATACGGTTCCGCACCTAGCGTACTCTGGTTCAATGCTTGAAGGAGCCCCCACCCCCACGGCTAGGCTAGGCTGGCTGGGCTGGTCAACCTGTACGCTAGGATGCCGGGCTGATCATCTGTGAACCAAACCTCGTACTACTCATGGTTAGGAGGAACATGTCAAGTATCTACCTAGGATCATGTCTTCCTTGGTTTATTCTGGATGTACAATGCAATTTCGGTAGTAATATTCCATTTCAGCTGGAAAATGCAGTCCGATGTTTGGGGTAATATAAGTGATCAGGGAGTGGTAACTCATAGTAGATTTATTCCTATAAACGCACCCCCAACGATTAGCTGACGGGGGGTTCACTCGCCTTCGTTTCCCTGGATATTGCTTTTACGGAGGATCCAACTTCCCCTTTAGCGCTTTATGGTCCGATGTTCACTTCCCTTTTACCCCCCTCATTGTTTCATTCATTTTGAGGGAATAAAATAGAATATCCGTTTCGTCTTGGCAGAAAAGGTGAGCAAAGGAAAGAGAAGCAGGGCAGGTACCCATTATCAATCATCGATACGACCCATCTCCACATTCATAGGCAACGGACAAGAACAAGACAGGGATGGAGAGACAAAATGAAGCTACCGGGCGAAGGATGCTTAGCGAGAAGTTGATTCAAGAAGATGGGAGTTAGCCAATTCTACTTGCTACCAGTCTTGGTCGAGCGATAAATCGATGGCGGCCAGTCGAGCCCCTTCAGTCCTTATGGTCGAGCCCCTACCAGTCCTCTCCTTAACAGTCGAGCCTGCTTACGCATCCTCTCCCTCTCCCTCTCCTCTCCTTAACAGTCGAGCACCTAAAGGTGATGGCGGCCTTAACAGTTTGAAAGTTTAGATCAAGCGAACAGAATTGGTAGGCGTCAATTGATCCATGGAACGTATCAAATCTTTCACATATAAGTTCGTTTTGAGATGAGTCCACTCATCTCACAATGAAATCATACAAGTATAGGTTACAGCTCCTTATCAATCAATCTCTATTGGTGCCGGCTCCAGCAAGTACGATAATTTGCTTAAGGCTTGCTTCCCTACTATTGACCCTTTACGAGAGGAGTTCCATCCCTGGTATGTGCCGCTTCCCAACCCAAAGATAGGAGGGAGAGCACCCCTTCTCCCGAAGTTACGGGGTCATTTTGCCGAGTTCCTTCAACATGGTTCTCTCAAGCGCCCTAGTATACTCTACTTGTTCACCCGTGTCGGTTCGGGGTACGGTTAGTTCACCAGGAGGATCACCCTCCCAATTCGAAGAAACTTGAGGAAACCAAGAATTCTGGTAATATTATTGACAACTTCCCGACCACTTTCATATTATAAAGAATAGATTGGTGGCCCCTATCTTCTAGTGGATCAGGACATCTCTCTTTCAAGGAGGCAACGGGGATTCAACTTCCCCTGGGGGTACCATGATCCATTCGTCTTTCCTTGTTCGCCGAATGAAGGCCGGGCGGGTGGAAGGAATCAGGGTTCTATCTGAGGAATAGGAGCTCAGGCTGCACGTGCAGTGCCCTCTCCCTGTTTTCGAGAGAGGATATATTATGCTGCAGAGCCAGCATACGCTCCCTGATCAAATCAGGTGAAACCGGCGGAAAATGCTCCCACCACGCGGCCAGAAGCTCCCTGCATTTGCGCAAATCGCTTTCCACGCATTGGATTTCTTGTCCAACCCGAAAGAGCCCAAAAATAAACTCGTCTCCCCCACCTTAGTGATTACGTCTACCTACTGCGATTAGAAATTCCGAGCTATTAATGAAATAGGCTCGTAAATGCATTAACCATGGTCGTAGTTAGACCAGAGGCTAATTCAAAACTCTCCACCGTTATCTGTCCTCAGCACCTTTATCTTCTACTCTGTCTAGTTTTCCACCAAAGTCTTAAATTATTTAAACCTATCAAAGACTTCAAATTTCTTCTTAAGGAAATATATCCATGTATTCCTTGAGAATTCATCTATAAAGGATACATAGTACATAGACTTACCTAGTCATGGAACCTGTTAGCGCTTGAAATTTCACCTCAGGCTGAGAAAGGTAAACTCCAAGGCAACATCAAACCACTTAGCCTCGTAGCTAGCCCTACGGGGCAGGAGAGGGCTCTCTCCGGTCTATCTCGGTAAAGATCTTCAACGGGCAAGATAACCAATGAGGAAACACTGATTTTAGGCTAGTAAACTGATAAAAAGGTTTGATTTGGGATTTTTAGGATTTTGGTGGAAAATCGGGGAAAGGCAATTTTGGGTGCGGGGATTGGACACAGTTTTTGCAAGGGGTTCTTTGGGGCAAGGTAGGAGACTGTATTGATGCCTTTGAATTAAGTGAATGGATAGGAATGACTGGTGAGGGGCTAAAGAGAGCAAGAAACCTTCAAGAGTTCTCTTTAGACAGATGAAAACATAAATATTAAGCAAACTTAAAAGCAGAGCATGGCAATCATGAATTCTACTTTAACACTTCATTTTCCTAATTTGCAGAAGGAAAAGTAAGAAGATGATTCACATAACAAACTTACAAGTACAAAGAGAAACACACCATCAATACATGTAACCACAGGAATCCCAAAAAGGACTGCAAAACCCTGGTCTTTCTTCCTTTGCCAAAATTGCAGAGATACAATGAGTAATACAATAGAGCTTCTCCCTCAAGAGTCCAACCATGAAAATGACCAAGAAAGTACATAATATAGGCAATCTAACATCTTTCCTTGCCTCTAGGGGTCGTGTCATGCGGAAAGAGTCGATAGTGCGGACACAACCAACCTCCCTAGAAGCTTAAGGCTTTCTAGTGACAAACAAGACAATTAAGAGCAATCCTTCTCTAAATATGCATTTATCATACAAGAAATCAAGTATTTAGATCCTACCTGTAACCCAACGCTGTTGTAGTAGTCCAGCCTCGTCGATCCGGATGAGCTCCTCCTTCTCTTCAAAACCTACATTCACTAACAATCAAACGATTAAATAGCACTTAAATATCTCATAAAACAAAACATATTTAACATACAGACCAAGGAGTATATGAAACAACTCATAAGTAACAAATTGTTGAGAAGAATGGACTTATTTGTATTAATAGGAAACAAAAGAAACCATTACAACCTGAGCCTTGGTGTTGTGCAAGTTCCTCCCAGGGTCCAGCAAGAGTTTTCCTTTACTTTGATCAGCTCACCCACTTCCAAATGAAACAAGAAAGGATGACAAACTCTCCTCACAAGCTTCTACAAGGAAGTCCTAATCTCAGCAGCATCTACCCTTAGGAATTTTCAGCTTTCAGCCTCCCCTCCCTCTGGCCCAATGCCTATATTTATAGTGCTCTAGAGGAAGTTAATCAGGTCCACCATCAATGGGATAAGCCCCTCTTTCAATGGGATAGCTCCCCTCTTCATGGGATAAGTTCCTCTTACATAGGGATGCATGAACCATCTAGAGGCGCCCAATCCACGTCAAACCATCTTCTAGAATGCTCTAGAAATGACCACAAGTAACTTTTTTAAAGTGAAACTTGCGCCTTTTGACCTTTACAGGAGTACGCACCCATTGCTTTACAGACAGAGCGTACAAGTACGCAGGTATTGTGAACTTGGGTTGCGTACACGCAGGTAAGGCTGAGAGAAACTGCGTACCCAGAGATAATTGACTTTAAATGACTTTTCTCTCTTTCTTGGAGTTTGACATGGAAAGCAGAGGCATGAGACTTGCCAAGGAGGATAGTATGACAGTTGATGGAGCCATACTAACTGCAAATAGTCATGGTGACATTTTTTAGTGTAACAGATTGCCCCCTAAAGTGCGAAGCCTGAAGTAGATTTAGGGTTTCAAATCATCTAGGAAGGGTGAAGTACTTTATCATTTCAAGGATTATCTTGTGGAGAGCCCGGTCAGAACCTGCAAATATTCAACACAAAATACATATATAAGATCATATCATCGCTGAGGTAGGCATTCCCATACTCAGATCAAAAACTTTAACTAGCAAACTAACTACTGCTCTGATACAGGAATGATTTCGCAGTACATCATAATCATAGACCCATGTAGACACAGTATGGACGAAGCCATCTGTTTATAATTAGTCTACTATACAATGAATACAAAACTCCTCGCAGCCTGGATGGTGGAAACTAGATCCAGGGTCTTCATTTCTACTTCCCGAAATAGTACGATTCTATCCATGCGAATAAATGAGTTGATGTCGAGGATGGTAGAAACCACTTGATTACCAGTCAATGATGTAAACTGTTAACAAGTGTGAGAGAGACCACCAGTGATGTCAATGGTTCTCAAAGTACCCAGTACAATCCATGAGATGTGAATGAATGGGTTGATGTCGAACATGTCACGGAATCCTTCGATCGAAAGTCAATGATGTAAACTGTCGTCAAAGGCGAGAAACCTGCCATTGATGCATGCAGACTTCAAGGTACTAACGATTTCTAAGTCATCTCTATAGATAATGTGCTGATGTCGATAGAAAGCGACCCGTTGCAGGCAAGCCCACAACACGAAATCATAGTTCAAGTTGAAGAAATGTTGCTGTAAGGACTGACTTAGGGATGGTCAAAATGGATGACAAGTATTTTGCATATGAATGGTTTATTTGCAGAGACCTCTTGAACACATAACGACACGACAGATGGCTTGGCGACGATTGACCCAAAGTTAATACCCAGAAACGGTTGAAGACCTTCAAAGTGGTTTAATCAACTTTAAGACAAAGGATTTCCCAACCCAGGTAAATGAAAAGTGTCGTGTTCAAGAGTGGTAATAAGGTTTTTTCTGTGACAAAGGATAAAAAATAGGCTCCTTCTTCTCTCTTTTCCCCCACCATTTTTGGCAAGTACCTCTTTATTTTTTACAAGCTTGAGGAGGATAACATATGCTTGATTATAAGCTCATCCTTCGGATGAGTCCAACTTAGTTTAGATTTTAACCCTAAGAAGGAGTGGTCCGTTCCTGTTTGTAATCGAACATGTCCTCTACTGTGAAATTTTAACGAGTCCAGTATAGGAGAAACTCGGCGTTTTTCAATTTTAGAGAGTCTGAAAAAAACTAAAGAAGACTCCAGGGTTGAACTTTTTCGTAAATTTGTGTCTCCCAAGCCCGAAAAAGTATAAAATAATACTTGAGAGAACCGCTTGATCTTTTACGACCAAGGAGTACTTTCATAGTTAGTGTCTTTGACCTGAAAAGTAAAAAGCGATCAAGGAAACGTCGTTTTATTTCCAATATCGGATTTGAAACGACAAAAATCCGGCAATCTTTTCCTGTTTTTACGGTCAGAAAAGGGCTATAAGGGGACCGTCTTTTAATTCCGTTTTAACGAGTGTAAAAGAAACGCTCGGCAATCTTTTCATGTTTTAGGAGTCAGAAAAGGGCTTAAAAGATGACTCTGATATTTCACTTTTTCATAAGTTTTAATGAGTTTGAAAAAATGATAAAAATGTACTCATGGTTTCCATTTTTCGTAAGTTTTAATGAGTTCGAAAAAGGGATAAAAATGTACTCATGGTTTTCATTTTTTCGTAAGTTTTAATGAGTTTGAAAAAATGATAAAAATGTACTCATATGGCCGACTTTCAATTTAATTTACGAGCAGGAAAAGACGGAAAGAACTCGGCATTTTCATTTGTTTTACGAGAATGAAAGATAGCAAAATAATCTCGGGATTTTCATGAGTTTAACGAGTCTTGAAAATAACTAAAATTGACTCGAGATAGGTTTCATTTTTACACAAGCTTGAAACAGAGAGAAAATTGTGCTTGATGCCCCCCAAGCGTAACTACTAGAGCGCATGCCCCCCAACTTCATTTCATTCAACTAAGTACAAGCTGGATGGAATGAAAGTTGAGTTACGAGATCATTTGAAAGACTCGACCTAAAACTGTAAGAAAATTATGCAAAAACTGAAATAACTAACCTAAATATACAACTTAACATTTATGAGATCTAGTCAAACACTCGACTCAAGTAGAGGAGGATTTGTTTCATTTTTTAACGAGCTTGACACAGGAAAAGAACTATGCTCGGATTCAGTTTCATGTTTACGCAAGCTTGAAAGGAAAAACTATGCTTGTTATAAGTTCACATGCCCCCAGCACAATGACGCAAAACGAGGTACATGCTCCCCAAGCTTCATTGCATTCAATGAGGTGGATGGAATGAAGCTTTACTTTCAAGATCTTGGAAAGACTTGTGGGAGTTGTTTCATTTTTTAGTGAGGTTGACACAGGAAAAGAACTATCCTCAAAAACCCTTGTTTCATTTTTTAAACAAGCTTGACACAAGATAAGGAACTATGCTCGTAACTACTCTCTACAATCTACCTAAAAAAAAAACTCTACTTTTAAAACCTTGATTCATTTTTTAACGAGCTTGACACAAGACAAGGAACTATGCTCTAAAATCCTTGATTCATTTTTTAATGAGCTTGACACAAGACAAGGAACTATGCTCATGAATACTCTCTACAATCTACCTACTTAACCTACCCTTGTTTCATTTTTTAACGAGCTTGACACAAGACAAGGAACTATGCTCTAAAATCCTTGATTCATTTTTTAATGAGCTTGACACAAGACAAGGAACTATGCTCAAAAAGTTCGCATGCCCCCAGTATAATGATGCAAAGCGAGGTACATGCCCCCCAGGCTTCATTGCATTCAATGAGGTGGATGGAATGAAGCTTTACTTTCAATATTTAACTCGAAAAGGGAGTTGTTTCATTTTTTAATGAGGTTGACACAAGAAAAGAACTATCCTCATACCTGATTCATTTTTTAACGAGGTTGACTCAGTAACAGGAACTATCCTCAAAATCCTACTTTCTACAATCTTCCTACATATCCTAAAATCTACCTGATTCATTTTTTAATGAGGTTGACTCAGTAAAAGAACTATCCTCATGCTAGCCTGTTTCATTTTTTAACGAGGTTGATACAAGAAAAAACTATCCTCAGAACATCCAGTTTCATTTTTTAACGAGGTTGAGACGGGAACAAACTATCCTCGCACAGCCTGTTTCATTTTTTAATGAGGTTGATACAGGAAAAAAATATCCTCGCACTCACTGATTCATTTTTTAACGAGGTCGACACAGGAAAAGGAACTTTCCTCGTACTCACTGATTCATTTTTTAACGAGGTCGACACAGGAAAAGGAACTTTCCTCGTAGCAGTCTGTTTCATTTTTTAACGAGGTTGATACAGGACAAAACTATCCTCGCTAGAAGCTTAAGGCTTTCTAGTGACAAACAAGACAATTAAGAGCAATCCTTCTCTAAATATGCATTTATCATACAAGAAATCAAGTGTTTAGATCCTACCTGTAACCCAACGCTGTTGTAGTAGTCCAGCCTCGTCGATCCGGATGAGCTCCTTCTTCACTTCGAAACCTGCATTCACTAACAATCAAATGATTAAATAGCACCTGAATATCTCATAAAACAAAACATATTTAACATACGGACCAAGGAGTATATGAAACAACTCATAAATAACAAATTGTTGAGAAGAATGGACTTATTTGTATTAATAGGAAACAAAAGAAACCATTACAACCTGAGCCTTGGTGTTGTGCAAGTTCCTCCCAGGGTCCAGCAAGAGTCTTCCTTTACTTTGATCAGCTCACCCACTTCCAAATGAAACAAGAAAGGATGACAAACTCTCCTCACAAGCTTCTACAAGGAAGTCCTAATCTCAGCAGCATCTACCCTTAGGAATTTTCAGCTTTCAGCCTCCCCTCCCTCTGGCCCAATGCCTGTATTTATAGTGCTCTAGAGGAAGTTAATCAGGTCCACCATCAATGGGATAAGCCCCTCTTTCAATGGGATAGCTCCCCTCTTCATGGGATAAGTTCCTCTTACATAGGGATGCATGAACCATCTGGAGGCGCCCAATCCACGTCAAACCATCTTCTAGAATGCTCTAGAAATGACCACAAGTAACTTTTTTAAAGTGAAACTTGCGCCTTTTGACCTTTACAGGAGTACGCACCCATTGCTTTACAGACAGAGCGTACAAGTACGCAGGTATTGTGAACTTGGGTTGCGTACACGCAGGTAAGGCTGAGAGAAACTGCGTACCCAAAGATAATTGACTTTAAATGACTTTTCTCTCTTTCTTGGAGTTTGACATGGAAAGCAGAGGCATGAGACTTGCCAAGGAGGATAGTATGACAGTTGATGGAGCCATACTAACCGCAAATAGTCATGGTGACATTTTTTAGTGTAACAGGTCGAGCTCACTATCCTAGGAGCTGTTTCAACCAATTCTAAATTGAGCACTAAAAACTAGGCAGTCAAAACAACTTGCCTCTATAAGCTAGGAAACCAATTCATTCATTAAATTTTTGCCTATCTCATGAATGAAACTTCTAGAAGAGATAAATAAGTGTCAAAATATCATAAAGTTACATCATTTACAACAAGGAGGATGAAAATATACTCCAAAAAGTCAAATCCAGTCAAAACTGCGTTTTGTTGAGCTGTAGGTGAATTTCTGTGAAAACTGCCCAACAGGTCGCGCCCTAATCCTGAACAGGTCGCGCTACTTTGGAGCTGCTTCTGAGGTACTTCCAGGTGTCCAAATGAGGCAAAAGTGGTCTTTTTGGAAAGTTCTGGATGTCTACTTTCCAACCCAAGTGGAATTTCTAAATTTGGTGGTCATTTGCCCCTCCAAAATTGTAATCTCCCAAGACTGCTTCCTGTGTGTCAAAAAGGTGGCAGAAAGTCATTTTTTGCTTGTTTTTTGACTTTCTGGAGGCCCAAAACTTGGTGAAATTTCTTGGCAATTGCTGAGAAAGTGTATCTTTGCATGAAAAATCCAAAAATGTTGAGTTTTCCCAAAAAGGAGTTGCCCAACGAAAAGGTCGGGCGCGGCGCGCGACCCGTTGGTGGAGAAAACTTGTTTTTTGCCAAAAAAAAAAATCACAAATGACCAAAAATGCTCAAAATTTTTAGAATTTTGTGCTGGAGTTAAGTCATTTAGTATCATGCTCCTTCAAGGAAGCCTCAGCCAAGATGTGGAGGGGATCGGGCCTTTTCCTTCGTTTTAGTGCTTTGGCCAACCGCCTTTGGATCACCTTCATTTTCGCCTTGCATACGTGCATTCGGGCCCAATAGTGGTTTTTCATGTTCTGGAGCAAGTCCTTATCTCTATTGGCCTTGGCCAGCAACCTCTCCAAATGAGCATTGACCCGGAGAAGCATAGCCTCTCGCTCAACGGGTACCAAATCGTCGGGTCTCTTGCGCGCCAAGTTGCGGTCTTCATGGATCCTCCGCAACTCATCAAGAGTATGCTCCTCTTCAAGTTGCTTGTTGCGTTGCTCTAAGTAGGTGATTGTCCAATTTGCCATGTCCAATCTTTGCTGCAATGAGTCATTTTCAGCTCTTAGGTGCTGAATGATCTCCTTTGACTCTAGGCTAGGAGAACTGATATCAAGATCAACAACCTCTATGCCTGGAACACCTGATGGCCCCTCATCAATCTTGGGTTGCTTGCCTCTCTCTGGTACCTGTGCTGCTGAAGAAGGCGAGGCCCCTTCCACCTGGTGTGGATATAACACTCGTTGAGCTGATGAAGACGGCGAGACCCCTTCCACCTAATGTGGAGAAAATACTCGCCGAGCTACTGCAAATAAGGCCCTGTGGCCTCTCTGATATGTGACCAATGGAGGAGAGCTGACATGTCTGGTCTCAGGGATATCATGCTGCTGTGATGGTCCTCCCTCCTCATGAAAAACCTCAGGGGGTGGTGATGCTGGTGCAGTGAAAAAATCTCGAGAGATAAAATCCTCCCATGTGATACCCTGCTGAGCCAACTGATGTATGACCACAAGCTGGATCAAACCATAATGATAGAGGCTCCTATATTGTTGTGTTGGGCTCCTTTTCTGCATCAAGGGCACCATCTTCTCTATATTCTGGCACAGGAGAAAAGGGATGTTCATCATCCGTACCCGTGTGAAGTGCATCAACAAGCGAATATGGTACGAATACACACATGAAAATCTGCCCTCACAGGTGAAATAGCACATGATAAGCCTCATCAAGGGAGCATACTCATCCCTCAAAAATCTGAAAGGAAATACACCAGTCATGTGCCTCGTATAGGCAGGTTTAATGTAGGGCTCATACTGAAATCTTTCCAATAGTTTGTGCTTGTTCCACACTTCTCCAACATTAGGTATCCCTGTTGCTTGAGCAATCATCTCAGGTGTCAATGTAAAATCCACCCCTGCAAGGTTCACATGCCCATCATGCAAATGCAAAACAAACAAGCGGGCCAATTCCCTGTGATGTTGAATTTGAGAGATCCTCTCGCAAAATTCATAACATGACTGATAGCGGAAACATGTGACTGCAATTGGACAAGCCTGCAAATCGGTTAAAGAGGTGGGCTCCTCTCTCCTATGGTGACCACTCTTACCACCCCTGTGAGGCCTCCTTTGTACCTCAACCTCTGGAGTTGACTCACGGTCATCACTTTGCTCATAGTCGGTTTCGGTTTCTGACATGGTTTTGAGAGCAAAGTGGCTGGAATGTACTGCTGCTTCTGCTCAAAAATCTGCTATTTTAATTGTTGAAATGTTGTTTCAAGGAGACAAATAACACAAGGGAAATGTTAGGGAAGGGAGACTTTTAAGGGAAATTGGGAAAAATATATGAAATAGGGAGTTTAAGGGAAGGAATCATGATATATACCCCATCACACAATTATAGTTTGCAAAGGTTTTATGAGAGGTAGAGTTTAGGGTTAGATTCTTGATTTTTAGGAATAGGGGTAGGGTCTTAGGGCTTTTGGTATTTTTGGTAGAGAGATTGAGTAAAAATGATGAGGGAGGTGGAAATGGGATGTAGGGAAAAAGTGAGGGTGAAAAGGATGACCTTGAAAACAGCAAGACAAACCCTAGCCTTACTAACACTTTGACATTCTTAAGCAAATATACATTGGACTCATTATTTCAAAATGATGACTTTAAAATACATTCTCATGCTTTTCAAGCTTTGGCAAACAATGTATTTTAATGATGGGAGGCCTACCTGCAACCTTGAAGCAATCCGGGGTTGTTTTGCAGTTTACAGGCGAATTTTGGTGAAAGAATTCCCAACAGGTCACGCGCAAGGCTGAACGGGTCACGCGTGCCCAATAGGTCGCGCCTGTGCTTTTCTTGAACTGCGATGGGCGCCCTGACACGTCGCGCTCACCCAACAGGCGCGCGCAAGCTTGAACGGGTCGCGCGCGGGCACTCTATGCAATTTCGCCCAATTTCTCTTCAATCACTCTTCACTATTGCTTTGAGGCACAATGATGACTAAATGGAGGGAGAGAGGAGCTTTATAGGCTTTGATTTAAATTAATTTCCTTTCAAACCTTCTTTCTAATGTTTATATCATGACACTTTTTCAAAATTTGAATGCTGCTGACTTTATGGTTTCCTTTTGTCCTGAAATTGATTGAACTGATGCTTTTCTTGAAAATTTTTGCAGGGATAGCTTCTGAGGAGTCTTGGCAAAGGGGACCAGGGCTGCATGCTGACTTTCAAAGAATTTTGAATTTTTACAACTTTTTACAAAAATTTGAGAAAATGACCTTGGGCTTTAAAAACAGGGTTTTTAAATCCAAGGTAAAAATTAGTTGTACAAGATGAAATCTTTTGAAGAAATACTTTGATAGTCATCCCTCTGGCCTGCTGGGCATTTATTGACTTTTAAAGACATGACCTTAAAGACAAATTGGACCTAAACCCTAGACCTAGGACTTTTGACCTCAAGACAAGACAAGTAACCTTGAAAGAGTTTATTGACTGAAACAACTTGATCCAGCAATGCCAAGAGGGGAATAAAGACACCAGCTCCTCCATCAGGGTTATGGCATGCCTAATGGAATGCAATGAGATGACACTGATGAGACACCTACTTATGCAAATGCAAAGAGCTTTGATCGTTGATGGAGGGCTACTAGACTGACTCTAACAGAACCTTCACAGGTCCAAACACATCACTTTTCACAAGCTCTAATATCTATTTCGCTCTCTTACCACTAGAGGGGAAACTCACCTGATTCTGTTTCCCATAAACACAATTTTCACAGAAATCAAAATCTAGAGAGCTATTACTCATACCTTCTACCATACCTTTACCATGAAGTATTTGAAGGCCCTTCTCTCCAATATGTCCAAGCCTTTGATGCCACAGCATGGTCTTCTCTCCAGAGACCACTAGATTTTCTGCTCCACTTTCAAGAACCACAGAGTTGTTGCACCCATCAACAAAAGTGCTACCTTGCAGCTTGTACAAAGTTCCAATCCAAACTCCCCACATCAATACCAGTGCTCCCCAAACCATCTTGCTGGTATCCTTCCTGAACACTGTTTTTACACCTGCATCATCCAGCTTGCTTACAAAAATCAGATTTCTGACAAATGCAGGAATATGCAGAAAAGCCTGGAAGTGTTCTAAGCCTTCCATCTTCCAACTTCAACTTTACTTTTCTGTGACCAATGATTCTAGCCTTCCTATCATCCCCTAAGAAGACATCACCACCATTGTATTTCTCATACTCGCAGAACCACTCTCAATGGGGAGTGAAGTGAAAGGATTCACCTAAGTCAATCAACCATGCCTTGTGATCTACATGTGTACTTGAAGAAGCCAAGTACACATCCCCACCTTCATCTAAGGTGGTTTTCACCTCTGCAGAAGCAGCATCATCAGATCCCTTTCCTTTATCAGGAGCTTTAGATTTACAGTCCCCTTTGTAGTGCCCTTCCTTTCTGCATTTCCAGCATACCACCTTTATATATTTTCCTAGAGATTTAGATCTCCCTCTAGATTTAGATATCCCACTCGATGACTTATTTTTGTTTTTGTTCTGGTACCATCCTCGTACAAACAATGCATCACCATTCTGGCTTTCCATATTCTTTCGTCTCATCTCCTCCATCATCAAGGATGAGACTATTTCGTCAAACTGCAAGGCAATTGCATTGCTACCTATTGCAATAACCAGACTATCCCATGAATCTGGTAGAGAACACAACAAACTAATGCTCTTATCTTCATCTGAAATTTTAATATCAATAGACAATAATTGACTTACCAGAGTATTAAATGCATTTTGATGCTCTGTCACCAAATCTCCATCTTTCATCCTCGGGTTATACAGCTTTTTCCATAGGAACAGTTTATTCACCAGAGACTTAGATTGGTACAAAGTCCCTAACTTGACCCACAAAGCCTTCACCGTAAGTTCCCCTGATACATTCGGCAATATTAAATCTGAGACACACAATCGTATTGTGCTCTTTAACTTCCGATCCAACTTCTTCCATTCTTCAATGGACAATCTCATTGGTTTAGTACCCAGATCTACCGTGATCCACTGATCTTTATCCACCAACATATCCTCCATCTTGAGTTTCCACAACTCAAAACTCTGACCATTAAATTTCTCGATCTCTATCTTTCCACTACTCGCCATCTTCTTTCACTACCAGAATTGATCTCGCAGATCTCCCACTGAATAGGGTCTACCACAAGCCCGAGAAAAACCCTCAGCAAAAAAGGCATCCCCTTGAAGCCAAAACAGCTCTGATACCAAATGTAGGTTATAACCCTGTACAGGAATTACCTACATATGAATTCTAAAACACAGAAAATAAACAATGCGAGAGCATAACACATAAAACACATATACACAAAGATTTTCCCCTGGATCCCAAAACTGGGACTACCAGCTTGATTTTTCATTATGTTCCTTTCAATGTTACAATACATATTTATACATGTTGAAGCATCCAATACCATGGACCGAAAACCATCGCATCCAAAACCATGTGAAAAATCATGTACAAAACCATAGGTAGGTCCACCCAACCTAATATAGGGTCCAAAAACAAAATTTTCCAAGGCGCTGCCTCGAACCCATAGAGTGGGGTTACCTACACCCCTCAAACCCCCTGTGACCCCTCTCCCCCCTCCCCCACTACACAATCGGTGCAACGAAGGGGGGCCTCCGCCCCCTTCCAATCCCCTAGTTAACTAAGTGGGCTAGTCGTGGAAAGAATATAACACAACCCAACAATTAGCACTCATCCATTGATGATTATCTCTAGAACAATGAATGAATTTAAACATCGAGCATGTTGGAATTCAACATTTATTTATGCCCATCAGATCTGCCCATTTGTGATCTACAATCGCCTTTTCTATATATCAGCTCTCTAACGTAATTGACACAACTACACATCACAGTATGTGTACACACACACACACACACAAATATATATATATATATATCTATATATATATATATATATATATATATATATATATATTATATATGTTGGCTTGAGGGGGCCTGACCTAGGTTCGGAGTTATATAGACAAACAAATCCCTACACTACTAGCCTGTTATGAAACCAGCTCACAAAAAGATAGAAAAGAGAGATCCACGCCTTAGAATTCAGCCTCTTCGAGGGGGCAACCTCCTTTACATTACATAAATGAACAATTCTTGGATGATACAAATGACAAAACCTCCTTTCTATATATAGGAGTCTAGGGAGTCACAATATAATCCAGCCGACCTAACAATAATAATATAAAGCCACAAAAATAACAATAGAGGGATTCTATGGGGCACAGAAATAACAATATGGGGGTAATAGGGGCACAACAATATAAATAAGGGGTATAACTACAATAGTAATGGGGTAATCACTAGTATTATAGGGACCCAACATGCCCCTCTCCTTCAAAAAAGTGTTGTCCTCAACGCTTGAGTAGTTCTGGATACTTCTGCATAAAATTCTCATACTCCCATGTGGAATCTTCAGCGGATAAGTTCTTCCACTTGATAAGATACTCTGAAATTGATCGATTTCGTAGCTGTCGAGTTCTTGTTTCTGTGACTGCTTCCGGTTCCAATATAATTTTTCCTTCCTCGTCAAGTTCTGGCAATATTGTTTGAATTGGGAGCTTGTCACCTATAACCTTCTTTAAACATGAAACATGGAAAACTGGGTGCAATCGAGAAGCTGCAGGAAGCTCCAATTTGTATGCCATAGTACCAATCTTTTGCAACACCTTGTACGGACCATAATACTTTGGTGATAATTTATTATCCTTCTTAGCTTCCTTTAGGGACATTTGCTTATATGGTTGTAGCCGTAGGAATACCCAATCACCTACATCAAAACTTCTTTCACTGCGATGTTGATCTGCCTGTTGTTTCATTCTATTTTGTGCCAACACTAGGTTATCCTTTAAGAGTTGGAGGACTTGTTGTTGATGTTCGATGTGATGTTCCACTGCCTGAACCTTAGAATTTTCTCTTAAATATGATGTGATGGATGGTGGTTGATACCCATAAAGTGCCATAAATGGGGTCATTTTTGTTGCTGTATGGAAGGAAGTGTTATACCACCATTCAGCCAGAGGCAACCATTTGACCCATTGTGTCTGCTTATCAGATACAAAGCAACGAATATATCCTTCCAAACATTTGTTTACTATCTCAGTTTGCCCATCAGATTGAGGATGATAAGATGAGCTATGAGCTAACTGAGTACCAAGACAAGAAAATAATTCTGTCCAAAAATTTCCAGTGAAAATGGGATCTCTGTCACTTACAATAATCTTTGGGTTTCCATGTAGCTTTTGAACTGTTTCCATAAATGCAGTAGAGACTGTACTGGCTTTAAATGGATGTGATAATGCACAAAAGTGTGCATACTTGGTAAGTCTGTCAACTACCACCATGATGACACTCTTTCCCTCAGACCTGGGTAAACCTGTGATAAAATCCATTGAAACCTCCTCCCAACGTTGGCTTGGAATGGATAAAGGTTGTAATAGACCCGGTGTCTTAATTGTTTCAACTTTATTTTGCTGGCAAACCAAACATTCTGCCACAAACTTTTGAATATCTGATTTAAGGCCATCCCAAAAAAATTCCTTCTTAACCCTGTGGTAAGTTTTTAAAAATCCTGAGTGCCCTCCTAAGGGAGAAGTGTGCAATTCCATAAGAATCTTTTGTTTTAGCTGGGAATCCTTACAGAGGTATAAGCGATCTTTGTACCATAACGAATCATTTTGCCAGCTAAATGTATCAGAAGTACTGGAATCTTGTTGTAACTTTCGAATAAGTGCCCACACTTCTTCGTCATTCTTCCATTCCTCCCTTGCTTCGTTTATCCAATCTGGTTGGATAATAGAAATGGCACACAACAATGCTTCCACATCCTCATCCTTTCTTGAGAGTGCATCTGCCACAACATTTTGCTTCCCTTTTTTGTAGATGATTTCAAAGTCATAACCCAACATCTTTGTGACCCACTTTTGTTGCTCTTCAGAGGATAATCTTTGTTCTAAAAAGTATTTAAGGCTATCATGATCCGTTTTTACCTTGAAGTGTCTTCCATTAGGTAGGGTTTCCATTTCTTAAGTGCATGGAGTATTGCCAACATTTCCTTCTCATAAATAGCTTTGCTTAAAAACTTTCCCTTGATTGGACGACTTTCAAAAGCAATGGGTCTTTCATCTTGCATTAGAACAGCACCAATTCCATTTCCTGAAGCATCACATTCCACAATAAAGGTTTTTGTGAAGTCCGGTGTAGCTAAGACCGGTGCTTGGCACATTGCCTCTTTAAGATGTTCAAAGGCCTTTGTTGCTTCCAGAGTCCATGAAAATGAATCTTTCTTCAATAATGTTGTTAGAGGTGCTGCTATTCTCCCATAATTCTTAACAAACTTGCGATAATACCCTGTCAACCCAAGAAATCCTCGTAGATGCTTTATGGATGTGGGGATTTTCCATTCCTTAATGGCTTTAATTTTGCTAGGGTCTACCTTAACTCCTTCATGAGATACAATATGACCCAAATATTCCACCTCCTGGACTCCAAAGAAACATTTGGATCTTTTTGCATATAATTGTTTCTCCTCCAATAGTTGTAGCACCCTGTCAACATGTTCAACATGATCCTTCCAAGACTTGCTGTAGATTAGTATATCATCAAAAAATACTAACACAAATTTTCTAAGGAATGGTTTGAAAATTGAATTCATCAAACCTTGAAATGTTGAAGGTGCATTGGTAAGGCCAAAAGGCATGACCAAAAATTCATAATGACCCTCATGAGTTCTAAATGCCGTTTTCGGAATGTCTTCAACCTTCATTCTGATTTGATGATATCCTGAACGAAGATCCAACTTGGTGAAGTAAATTGATCCATGCAATTCATCCAGTAATTCATCAATAACAGGAATGGGGAACTTATCTTTAATAGTGAGCTTGTTGAGCTCCCTATAATCCGGACACATGCGCCATGATCCATCCTTCTTGTGCACCAATACTACTGGAGCTGAGAGAAAGAACTTTGACTCGGTTGAATTATACCCGCCTCTAGCATTTCTGCAACCATACGTTCAATTTCACTTTTTTGGACATAGGGATATCTGTACGGCCTGATGTTTGGAGGAACACTTCCTGGAATCAGATGAATAGCATGATCATGATCACGCATAGGTGGGAGACCTTTGGGAGTCTCAAATACCTTGGAATGATTGTCCAGGACTTTTTGGAGATCTGGAGAAATAGATGATTCCAATGTGGAAACATCTAGCGAACATAATTGTGCAATTACACCTCTTTGCTCCTTTTTTAGAAGCTTTGTCATGCCATTAGAGCTGATTATCTTTCCTGGTTTCCCTGCAATACCCCTTAATTCAACTTCCTTTCCTTCCACAGAAAATTTCATGAAAAGTTCTTGAAAATTAAAAGCTATTGTACCCAAGGATTGTAGCCATTGGACTCCTAGTACAACATCAACACCTCCCATTGGAATGGAAAGCATTGGGCTAGTCAATACATATTCTCCCATGGATAGCTTGATATTATGGCACTTTCCAGAACAATTTATTGTTCCTCCATTTGCAATCATCACTTGACACTCTGGTGCTGGATATAGGAAGCAATTCAATTCTTTTGCTACCCTACAATGAATAAAATTGTGGGTGCTTCCTGAATCAATCAACACTATTACATTTTTCTTCTTGATTTGTCCTACTATCTTGATGGTTTGAGGAGTGGTAATTCCTGCCAATGCATTACAAGATATGGTCGGATTTATTTTTTCTTCATCTAGGCTTTGTTCCTGGAATATATCCTCTTCTTTTGACCCTTCTTGCTCCTTTTCTTCTTCCTCTTCACAATCTATGTAGAATAATTTCTTCTCAGCACACTTATGACCTTTTGTGTATTTGCTATCACAATTGTAACAAAGCCCTTTTGCTCTTTTTTCTTCCAATTGTTGTGGTGTCAACCTTGTAGGTTTTGGAAGACTATGGGCAACAACACTTCCGTCTTTATAGTTGTGAACGGTATGCTTCCTAGTTGCCATAATTTTGCTTTCCATTTTTCTTGCTAACCTGAATGCCTTCTCTAATGAATCAGGTTCCCAAAGGCGCACATCATGTTGGATATTATCCTTTAAAGACCCTATGAACACATCAATCCTATGCTCCTCTGGAATATCTTTTACCCTTATGTTCAATTTTTGGAACTCATCAATGTGCTCCATTATTGAACCCTTTTGTTTGAGACTTATCAATTGGCTAAAAAAAGTGTTGCTTTTTGTATCCTCATAATGTGCTATCAATTCTTCCGTAAAAATTGCCCAAGTGATAAATTGTTTACGAGAACAAAGCCATTGATACCATACAAACTGATTTGGTTCCAAATATAAAGTTGCCATACGTACCTTTTGTGTGTTTTGCACATTATTGAGATCGAAGAATTGCTCCATCTGTAATATCCATGTGGCGGGATCCTTGCCATCAAACTTCCTCACATCGATTTTTGGAACATGGTGAGTCTTCGATCCAACATTAGAGTCTATGGAATCATGATTAACATTTCTTTTATTCTCATCATGAGTTTCCTTTACTACCTTTTCACCATTAGTGACCCTTTCTTGTAGCAACTTCTTCAATTCATCCATCTTATCATCCATGCCATCAAATTTAGCGTCAATCTTAGCTTCCATGCCATCCATCTTAGCTTCCATTCCCTTTATCTTAGATTCCACGCCATTTACCTTAGATTCCACGCCACTTATCTTAGCTTCTGTTAGCTTTTGTGAGCGTGACATTTGTTGCACTTGTTCTTGTAATTTTGATATATCATGTAGCATTTCTTCCTCTTCTTCATGAGTCATGCTAGAGCTTTCAGGTTCCTTACTAGGTGTTTGCATTTTCTTTCCTCGGGCATCAGTTACCGATAATAAAGTTTTACTATGCCCTTTGAATTCCGTTAAACCAAGCTTACACAAAAATTAAAAAAAACTACACACCTTTTTTCACTTTATAGAAGCCTGATATTGAATCTGATGTATCTCTGTAATTTTGGATCCTCCAATTCTGAAATTGCTACCTGTAGTAGCCTTCTGCGTCCTCTTTCCAATGCCACAAGTCTGAGCCAAATTGGATTCTCCAAGGAAGAGTTATGTGAAATCTCCCACAGTGACTTGCTTTTAGACTGGTTCAGTAGAGCTAACTTGTACGACGTGCCATGAGTCACTGTTTCAACCTTTGAATCTGAAACACATGCACAAGAAACTATAGTCCGTCCTCTTTCTGTACCTTTTTACTAAATTTCAATCCGATCCTCAGAGAGAGAGTTATGACGATTTTCCCCAGGTCACCTGTTTTGAATGTAATTCAGGAGTCTGCAAAAAGACCAACTTCCTCAGATCATATCTCCGAAAATATCACGAGAAAAGCTCTGAAATTCGTACCCAAGGTTCAGCGCGCCAATTCTTATCAAATGGGTTTTTTTTGTGACTTCTGAAACATCACAGAAAAAAAGTTATAGCGAAAATGCCACGATGACCTGTTTGGAGCAGCGAAACCCTAGAATCCAAAGCTCTGATACCAAATGTTATGAAACCAGCTCACAAAAAGATAGAAAAGAGAGATCCACGCCTTAGAATTCAGCCTCTTCGAGGGGGCAACCTCCTTTACATTACATAAATGAACAATTCTTGGATGATACAAATGACAAAACCTCCTTTCTATATATAGGAGTCTAGGGAGTCACAATATAATCCAGCCGACCTAACAATAATAATATAAAGCCACAAAAATAACAATAGAGGGATTCTATGGGGCACAGAAATAACAATATGGGGGTAATAGGGGCACAACAATATAAATAAGGGGTATAATTACAATAGTAATGGGGTAATCACTAGTATTATAGGGACCCAACAAGCCCTTTCGGCATTAGCCTGCGGAGCGCGGACTGAAGTCTCACCCGAAGAAGTATGGGGGGTGCTGGAACCAAGTTTCCACACACTTGAGATGTCTGTGGTGACAATTTAGTCCAATTGTGCTTATCTTCATGTAGGTTACTTCACGCACTGTTATAACCTTCAATACCCTCGTGATCTGTTATAATCGCCTTTCGCGCAGCCCTAACCAAGGGCTGAGATGCTTTCGCTCTACTATGGCAGCAAACTACACTATTTCCCCAAACTACACCACGAATCTTACTTATCTTCTTACAGATGTTAGTTAACTTCCCACAAACATATATTCTATCTTGTATTCACTTAACCAACACATTCATACATAGTCATGCATCATATAAGCATTAAAAGTGTAATGTATATTCAATGTATCATATGCATAAAACAGGAAATAAATATGTAGAATGGATATGAAACTTCTCTTTATTAATGCTTCAATTGTTACAGACTCAACTCACCTTGCACACTCAGCTGCGGACTACTAGGCCTCTGCGCACTCAGCTGCAAAGCCTTCTCCTAATCTATGACCCAAAACTAGACTTTACCCTTCAAATATGACTCAACTCTTCATCCTTAGATCTGTGTGTTAACTACTTAGAGCCTCGCTCTATTTATACAATCCCATGGTCCACGGACCATGGGTAGATCTCTACATTTGACATTATAATAAAAAGATTGACGGCGAACAACCTTATGACTCTTTTACAAGCTATGCGCTCTGCACCCACAAAATATGGAGTCTTTACATTGAAGTTACAACTTTTTACCAAAATATGGGCTCTAAGCCCCAAAACTTCCTTGGGGAATCCCGCGCCCAACAGGCCCCCAACACAAACATCATGACTCGCACTCGAGTCACTCGGTTGGTGTGGAGATCTTTGCGCGAAGACCTCCCAATTCTGCCTGGATTGCTGCAAGATCGGCAGCGCACTAAGCGGTTGCCTGTTGTACCTCCTCGATGCACTGTTCAGAGACCACTGTAGCTAAACTGCTGCCCTGAACTTTTTCCTGTGTTGCCTGTAGCTGCACAAGCTTTGCTTCAATGGAGGCTGTAATGATGTATGCCTCATCAATCCACGACTATAATCGCACCTTTAGAACTACTTCCTTATGTTGAGCAGCATCTACCTATTCCTTGAGTGTTTTCACCTATTGCATCCTCGCAAGCCTTTGTTTAAGGGCAACGGTTTGCGCGGTCCCTTTTACTTCGTCGTATTTCTATTGTAGCTCGCACGCCTCTGTCTCTAGGCATTGTATGTTCGATTCCTCCTGCAGAGTCGTGAGAACCTCAAACAACTACTCGAACAACTTGCACTGTTAACCTCTGCTATGGCTGTTGTAATCGTGTTGGCACGTTGTTCCTTAACTTCTGGCATAGTTTAAGGTTGCGCCTTCAATTGTAGCTCGGCTATCTAAAGGTTTAGTTCAAGATGAACCCTAGCCATCTCTTCCTTTGCCTCGTGCACCCCTGCTGCGAGTTTCTAGACATGCGCCTCCTCTGATTCCTCTGCTTGGATGGCCAAATTTGGGACCATCTGGTAGGCTTCCTCCACCACCTATACGAGTTGCCTGTTCTGTGCCACTTCCTCGTCGCGCTGCAGGCTCAACTGTTCAATTTTGATGCGTTGCTCACTCATTACCTAGAGTGCGTGACCCTCCCTGGCTCGTAGTTCTACATTAAATCCATCCTATAAAAAATAGAGCATCTCCCGATGGAGTGCAACGATATTTATCCCGATTCCCTTCAGCCCACTGACCATAGGCTTGTCGACCTCATTTTCTGTAACTAACACTCCCTCTGGCAGCACTAATGTGTTAGTTGTCCTAGCGCGCAGCATTTTCTCAGTTTTGATTGTGCCTAGTGCAAGGTTGGTTGACACGGTGCCAGCCTGTGGGATGCGCACCTGCAACTCATGTATCTACTCTTGGAGAGCCCCCAACACCATTTGGTGTTCCTCCACGAACTATTGGAGGGTCTTCGCAGTGACGTCACTTACCGTCTCCCCAATTTTGTGCAGATCCCCGTCAATGAGGGTGATCGGGTCGAAAGAAGTCTTTGAAGCCTTCGACTTCTTCCGTGACCCTACCTGTTCTCTTGGGCACAGTCATTTCAACTGGGTGGACATTGTTTGCGGGTCTGCACCACCTTGTTCTGTATTTGTCTCCTATTTGGGTGAAGGTGACTTGTCCTCTTCCTCGGATGCCTTCTGTTGTTCTTCTGCCATCTTCGCAACATCACGTGCCACCTGGGCCTTAGTTGTTGCCACTTCATTCCTGCATTTTTTTTCCAACTGCACCATCCGTAGTTTCACCTCGTCCTTTTTCCGCTGTGTAGTGTAGTTTTCTACTTCCACCGTGGAGCTGGCTGAAGCATGCCACTCTGGCAGAGACGACTCAAGGACTGCGAAGATGACGTCGTCTGTCGCTAGGTAGGGTAGCTCGCACCACGTCTTCGTGGGGTCCTTTCGCACACTAATGTAAACATGATGGAAATCTACCTTGAACTCGACCATGGCTTGCAATTAATCCCCATTCTGATGTTCATCTCCATGAACACCCAGAATATTTTACTGTCCCTTATCCTCTGTGCATCTCGGGTTACCTATAGCGAAGCGTACTTCGTTTCCTCTGAAAGGTCCTGCACAATCACTGGGAACTAGCTGTCTTCAAACAAATCCCATGCCACCAGTACTATGGACAATAGAAGCCTGGAAGCGTTTCTTTTCTGGCACCTCCCTTTCAAATTTATTCAAGAATGTATCTACCTCACTTAGACCATCATAAGTAGGTAGGTCTCTTACTTCTGTCGATACGCAGCGCAACGACCTTGTCATCATATTACAATTCAGTGTAGTTACCTCATGTAACCGATTCTGCCATTGCTCATCTCCTTGTCTGAATTCGAAGTATAGGAGTTTTCATTCTCCCATGTAATCAACCCATCCGCGACAGGATTCACCTAGACCTAGTTTCACGTTGTTATCTTATAGATGTATTCCAAATCATCATCACTTTCATAGTCACACATCGGCTCTGTATAGCGTGATCCTTCAGCAGGGTCCAGGAGTATAATTACGCGTAGTGACTTCTTTTCAAAAATCAATTTTCACTTTTTCAGATTAATCACCAGTTCATGTCAGTGGCCCAATCAATTCCTAAGAGTGCGGGGCAGGGATTGCTATCATCAACAATCTCTATCACTTCAAAGTCTTCCAACGCGCTCGCTCCCTCAATATCCACAGTTATTCCTTGCAATCACCCCATGGATATTATTTTCTATTGGTTTTCCATTCTTAACTGAATGGGGGACCACTGCAGTGCAGGTCACCCCATTCGCTCCCATGTCTATTTCAGCAGAACATTCGCATCCGATCCTAAATCCGAGATGACTTGATCCATCTCATATTCTTCTATTTGTGCGGTTAATCTCATTTCTCTTCCCGTTTTGGTCTTATGTTTTCCGATCTTCCTGACTACTCACGGTTCCCTTGGCGCGGTCCCAACACATATGTTAATGAGTTCCTGTAACCCTTTCACCACCTTACTATCTCAGAGTAGCTTCATACATGTTTCCAGGAACATTGTGAGCATAGATGGGTCCATCTCCGGCTCTGGTTTATCTTTGCTTCCGAAAGTGGAGGCATCAACTAAGCTCTTCTTGGATTCCATGAAGGTTTCCTGAGTGTGCTCAAAATCAAACTCAACTTCTTTCGTTGGAGCTTTGTGAACCCAAGTACTATATTTTGGTTGTTTTCCTTTGTCATCTCCCATCATGATTCTACTTCAGAGCACAATGTTTACATTCAGATCTTCCTCGCACGGTTTAGACCTCATCATCTACAGGTTCTGAGTCGAGGGAGGTGGTAGCACTCCTTTGTCGCGTATCCTAGCTATCAATGTAGGACAATCTTTTGTCTCATGATCAAACAAGTTGCAATAAAAACACAACGGGCACATTGGATTTGTGCAATCGTGGGAATAATGTCCTGGTCCTCTGCAATTGTATCATATCAACTGTTTGCGACCTCTTCCAGGTCCCCCTCTGCCTCAGCCTCATCCGCGCCTCTAAAATCCTATTCACGCCATTCCTGCATTTTGGTCAAGGGGCCACGTTTCGGCCTGAATTCTATAGGTGGGAGTTCTATCCATCATTAAGTCATAGCTCCTACAAGTGCATTCATCATGTTCTACTGACCTACAAAAGTTGCAAAACAAGTGTTGCGAATTTTGTGTGTACTTCTGTAACAAGTGACAATTGTCCATGGCATGTTTTCCTACTATTTGACAAATCATGCACCACAAAACAGGTGTCGCGCTAGGTCCTTCTTACGCTTCTGGTCTTAAGGGCATCAGTCCTCCTCCTATGAGGTAATTTGCGAAAATCGGGCATTCATCCTTATCATGACCCTGACCCTTGCATTTTACGCACCATACCTCTTCGCACGCTTCCGATCGAGTTGTCCTCTCTTGTTTTAGACTCTGCATCTCAAGGCATAAATTCTTTAGTTATGCATGGATTTGCTAAACTCCTAAGTTAGGATCCTACATCGAGGTCTCATGTAGCCTCATAGAAATCTCTAAGGCCTTCCCCTAAGTTGTTATCTTCGGTTGTGATAGCGCACTTCTTAAATGAGGCATTAGCAAAGCTACAAACCACTCGCGATGTTGTCCATCCATCAGATTCATATTAGCTTCACGAATCATACATTTCAGCCTTTGATCCAGCTCCCAAGGAGTCTCCCCTAGTAGCATTGTGATCTCTTTGAATCCAATGATCGAGTGTGCTTCAGACTTCGGCCTGCTAAATTCTTTGTTTAGCGCTGCTTGGATATTTGTGATTCATGCATTTGGATTATCGTTGTAGTGCTTAAATATACCAAGTTAGCACGCAGTCTTGTAGGTCACTAATCAATGTTGCTTTCTTTATATTGTCATCTGTAACTCCTTGTGCTTCCCATGCATCCCTTACCATGAACCAGAATTGGTCTGAATCCTCATTTCCCAAACCCTTGAACACAGGAAACTTCACTGTGCTTTCCATATTGAATCATGGTGGTGGTGGAGGTGGTACGAGTGAAGATGGAGGTGATGGTAGTGAAGCTAGTGGCGATGTGGGTGGAGGTGGTATTCACGGAATTCTTTCCCTGATTAGATGGATCGCACTTCGCAGTAAGACCTTCACGAGCTCTTCCTCGTCCCCTCGCGGAAATGAAATCAAGGGACTAGTTTCTAGTCCCTTATTCCCTTTGTTCCTGTAAGTTTTTCCACTTCACGTAGCCCCGAACATCAAGGTAGCTCCATAACCCTCTTTTTTGCACAATAGCATTTTAATCCAAGCATTCAAAGACTTTACATACTTACCTAGTCCTTTGAGAAAGCGTCACTCTACCTCATTGTAACTAACTGAGGTGTCAACCGCAAACTCAGTAATGAATCCTCCTATAATACGATCGAGCCAATGATCAACGGCGTGTATGATCTTATCCTCCAATGCTTCCAACCTTCGCACTAACTCTAGGGTCCACACAATAGGACTGTCAATTTTCCACCTTCCTTGGCTATCGGCTAGCTTCGTAATCCACTCATATAGCTCAATAGGGAAGGATGCGAAGAAGATTTTGTGGTTCTTCGTGTATAGGTAGTAGCCTAACCACTCCTCCTTTGACAATTGCGAGTTCCTGTTCTCCTGCGCTACGAACTCGTGAATTTGTCTATCAAACCAGCCTTCAATTTCCTTCTTAGTTGGATTCTAATGATACAACATCAGACATCTCTATGCAGATTCTAGTCCCAGCAACGGAACCATTTGTTGGCTTGAGGGGGCCTGACCCAAGTTCGGAGTTATATAGCCAAACAAATCCCTACACTACTAGCCCTTTCAACATCAGCCCATAGAGCGCTTACTGAAGTCTCACCGAAGCAGTATGGGGGGGTGCTGGAACCAAGTTTCTGCACCCTTGAGATGTCTGTGGTGATGATTTAGTCCAACTATGCTTATCTTCATGCAGGTTACTTCATGCATTGTTCTAACCTTCAATACCCTCGTGATCTTTTATAATTGCCTTTTGCGCAACCCTAACCAAGGGCTGAGATGCTTTCACGCTGCTATGGCAGCGAACTACACTATTTCCCCAAACTACACCGCAAATCTTACTTATATTCTTACAGATGTTAGTTAACTTCACACAAACAAATATTCTATCTTGTATTCACTTAACCAACACATTCATACATAGTCACACATCATATAAGCATTAAAAGTGCAATGTATATTTAATGTATCAGATGCATAAAACAAGAAATAAATATGCAGAATGGATATGAAACTTCTCTTTATTAATGCTTCAACTATTACAGACTCAACTCGCCTTGCGCACTCAGCTGCAGGGGTCTGCGCACTCAGCTGCGGACTACTAGGCCTCTACACACTCAGCTGCAGAGCCTTCTCCTACTCTACGACCCAAAACTAGAATTTACCCTTCAGATATGACTCAACTCTTCATCGTTAGATCCATGTGTTAACTACTTAGAGCCTCACTCTATGTATACAATCCCATGGTCCGCGAACCATGGGTAGATCTCTACAGCTGACATTACAATAACAAAATTGAGGGTGGACAACCCTATGACTCTTTTATAAGCTACACGCTCTACACCCACAAAATGCGGAGTCTTTACATTGAAGTTACAATTTTTGACCAAAATCTGGGCTCTAAGCCCCAAAACTTCCCTTGGGGGATCCCGCGCCCAACAATATATATATATATATATATATATATATATATATATATATATATATATATATATATATATATATATATATATATATATATATATATATATATATATTTGTGTGTGTGTGTGTGTGTCTTTATGGAGTCCAAAAAAAACGTTGAAGTAAAAAGCTCAAAATGTCGGTTCAAAAAAAAAAGGTATGTGATAAACATAAAGGAAAAAGAGAAATTCAGCCTTGATTTACAACCTTTCGAACCCCTATGGAGACAACAAGGAAATCTGAAGATAAGGACTCATTCAGTGGTAGGGTTTCATTGTATTCTTCTTGAAGGATTCGTTTGGGAAAAATATTATTGCACGTTGAATCTCATCCATGCGGCCTCACCTTATAGGACTAATGACAACAGAAGCTTGTTGCAAGATTACACATCTCTCATCATCATCCTAAAGTAGACCAGTAGCTCGAAACCTTATTTTTGTTAGAGATTGCAGACTTGTGACCAGAAAATAAGGCTTAGAACTGTGAAGCTCAAACCTATGGGATGTATTAAGTTTTGAACCTCTATCATAACATTTTTAAAGTGTAGGCTAGAAGACTTTCACTTGGAGAGACCTCAACGTTGCTTGGAGACAGAATCGAAGGGTATCTTAAAGAAAAAACCTATGCTACTAATATAGACCTCAGGCTTGTGGAATTTCAGTTTGGACCTATGACTATTAATTAAACTAAATCTCTCATTTTTGTGACTGAGCTAAACTCAGACTATGGTGACAATTCTTCGAACATGTTACAATTATCAGCCTCATATTTGTCACAAAAAAAGCTCAGATATGTGGGTAGCATCGACAAAAAGTTTGTAACTATAGCGTCGCTTCTTTGCAGACCTTATGAAGGGAAAAAACAAGTGCTTGGACCTGTTTACGAAGTGACATAGATTTTCTTGGGAAGCTTTTCATTACAGTGCTTGGTTGGAAGTTTGAAGAAGTATTGAGCGTATTGTTGAAGACTTCTTAAGTAGCTTATCAGATATCATTTTGAAGATCATTTTTTGAAGCTTAGAGCATCCCTTGAAGAGTACTTGAAGACTTATTTTACACCTTTGAAGCAATTGTGTTGGAGAACTATTGAAGGCAACCTTGTAGGAATTATCTATGTAGAATGAGCTTTATTGAAGCCCTCGTGGAGTAGCCTTGTGGAAGCCTTTTAGGGTAATCACGAAGAGTATTGGTGACACTTACTAAAGTTTTCATTGATGAATAGAGGGTTATTAAAATCTAAGTGAGGGCATTGTTGAAGAACTTGAAGATATTGTCCGGGCTTGTTGCAGAAGACATTGGAAGCCTTGAAGAATCATTAAATCCATATTAAACATCTTGAAGTCATGGGTTGGAGCCCTAGAGGATAGGAGTCCTCAATAATATTATATTGGAGCTTGTACCAGTGAGAGGGTTGGAGCCCTAGAGGTTGGTTCCTCATAGAGTCAAGATTGGAGCCTTGTGAAAGATATGGTTGGAGCCCTAGAGCTTGGAGCCTCATGAAGTCCTAGTCTATGCTTGGAAAAGTACAGGTTGGAGCATAGTGGATTGGATATTAGTGTCTTCACCTGGGGTTGGAGCTTGGTGGATTGGAAATTAGTGTCTTCATCTAGGGTTTGAGCCCTAACCATTATTGTACCTAATTTATTATAAAGAAGAGGATTAAAGTCCTCATTATTTCTGATTAATAAAATCATTTATTCTATATTTTTCATTTTGTGTTCTGGTTATAAGTGATCTAAAAACAGGTAAAATAACAATCATAAAAGAATATTGATTCACCCCCACCCCCCACCATTATTTTCAACAATTGGTTTCAAAGCCAGTGCCTTCACTCAAAGCCTAACAGCTTGAAGGTAGGGCCTCAGAACACAAATGGCAAAGTCAAGGAAGAAGGCTTGAAAACTCGTTGAAGGTGTCACCTCCTCCGTGGATAATCAAATTGGTAAATCTCCATTGTTCAATGGAAACTTTGATATAAGGCAAAAAAGAATGAAGAATTTTTAATGGCTCAAGGTTTTGAAATTTTGGAATCAATGGTTACTAGAATCACAATGGAAGATTCCATGGAACATAATTCAATAAAAACAAAAGCAATCTTGAGTAGGCTACCAGATCCTATAAAGGCCAAAGTGGAAAAATGTTCATCAACAAAAGTGGGACAAACTTCAAGATCTTTGCTCAAAAGGAGCATTGACGATGACCTCTAGTCAAGAAGATGTTGGAAAGAAAGAAGCAAATCCATAACCCGTTAAGGAATCTTAAAACAAGAGTGAAGACATTTAGGCCAAGGAATACATAGAAGATGAAGAAAATGAAGAAGATCTCGAGGAAAACTTGAAGTTGCGCTAGAAGAAATAAGCATATTGAATAAGGAAAATGAGGAACTCGAGAAGCAAGTACAATATGATGACTATGACTTTGACAAGACAATGAAGGAATTTGATATCTTTAAGATTCAAATACAAGAAAGAGATGAGGAACTCACCAAGCTTAAGGAGGAATTTCATCAAAACAAGAAAATGAATCATGAAGAAGTCATATCCATGACAAATCAATTGGATAAAATAAAGAAAAGGGAAGACACTTTGTCAATTCATCTTGAACAAAGTCAATAATACTTGAACAAACTTTAAGTGAAAATTGGTCAATACAAGAAAGAGGTCTTCCCTTAAATCTCAGTTGGAAGAATCAAAGAAACAAGCACAAGGATATGAAAAGGTAATGGAAGCTTTGGCCCTCTTGGAAGGACAAGTAGGTGAAGCAGAAAAGGAAATAAATACCATGGCATACCAATTTAAAGAAAAAGATGAAGAGATATTCAAATTAAAATCAGATATCATCTCTCTCAAGGCTGAAGCATGTGAAGAAACAAGGAAGAAGGAAGAAATAGATATCAATCTAACAAAGAAGGATGAAGAATGCAAGATGATGAAAGAAAAAATTGATCTCCTAAAGAAATAATTTGCCTTGCTATATAAGAGTCTAAAGAGCTCTCAAACCCTAGATGACATCCTAAGTCATCAAAGATCTCCCCTTGATAAATCAGCTCTAGGTTATGCAGGTGAACCCTCAAACAAAGATTATGCAAACCCTAATGCATCAAACAAAAATGATGTGGAGAAGCTTGGAATAAATATTGATGCCCCTAGTTCCAGCAAAAGCAAGGAGAAGAGTCAATATGGCATTGGAAGAAACCCTACTCCAAGAAGATATGTAGATGGTGTCAAGAATGCAAGAGGCAATAAATTTGATCAAAGGATTTTAAGGCAAAATGACCTTAGAAGTACATCAAGGCAATCTCCATCCTCCAGGTACCAAAGTATATTTTTAGGCTATTGCTATTCTTGTACAAAATTTGGGCACATGGAAAAATATTGTAGGGCATACAATAAGGTCAAGTATAATTGTCCACATCAACTCCCTAGAAGCAACTTTGCAAGAAGAATTCATGCTTCCTCGTTCATGAACAAGATGGAATGCTTCAAATGCCATAACATTGGACATATGGCTCATGATTGTAAATTGAATTGGGTTCCTAAACAAGATAAAACCATGACTACCAAGCATGAAAGGAAATTTACACAAGTATGGAGAAGGAAGAAAATCGGATAAGAAAGTCCCTTGAACACTTAAGGTGTCAACTCATGTTATTGATCTGATGAATAAATCCTTTGGATGTATATTCCATGTTTTGATGATAAGGTTTTTCCAAAATGATATTATGCATGTTGTTAGGGGGAGCCATTGAATGTTTGACCATTCTTGAAAAATGCATGCTTGATAAGTCCTGGGAAGCCCTTGAAAAAGTCATACATGGACAATCATACACTTAGATATATCTCTTGATGAATTGTCTCTCAAAAACGGTGTGGAAAATATTGTTTGACAAGTTGTATAAAGACATCATCTACCTCATTCATTTCCATGAAAGCATGCAAAGGTTTAGGGGGAGAAAATCCATTAAAGAAAAGCATGATATTGTCCCCTCACTACACATTCATCGATGAATATGCCTTCCACTTGATCACAAGGTTGTAATTTTTTTTTCTTATCTTTGGTTCCATAAAAGGAGAGCAAGAAAATTTTATGCGGGCAAAGGGAGTCAGTTGATCACATGAAGAAATGAAAACTAAGACATTTCTCTTGTACCACATTGACAAAAAAAAAGAAATCAACATGACAGGGGGAGCAACATGACAAGAAGAAGCATGATAGGGGGAGAAATTGATGGAAAAAGGAATTATCATGACACCTCAGTTTCCATTGATGTCAAAGGGGGAGAGAATGCTAAAAAAAGAAGAATATTGCCATCAATGAAAAAGGTGGATATTGTTGGATAAAGTTGTCATTGATGTCAGTAAGAAGGCACCCTAATCCTAAAGTTCATTGTTGGAAGGGTATTGATGGATAACCCTAGAAGGTTTGTTGGCAAATCCTAGAATTAATAAAGATCATATCTTAACATTTACATGGAAGTAGCATCGGGTTTATGAAAGGTGGCCAAGCATGATTGAAGATAATGATAATTCCTAGTTGTATCATAGGTATATGTCAAATGTGTATATGCCAAGGATTTGAAAGGCTAAATTAGCACATGGATTTAAGGACCAAAAATTATATATGACAATCATATATATAATATATTAATATTTTGGCATATATATACCGTTATATATGTTTGTGAAAAATAAATCTATATATTATATTTATATGATATAACATATATAATAAAACATTATATTGAATTGAATCCCACATAAATTCATATGGTCATCACTCCTCACAACGTCCAATTTATCGACGTTATACTACCCCAATGGTCCTCTCATCTTAGCAGTCACAGTCAACAATATTTTGGCAGTTTAAATTACGTCGGCAATCCCCACACATTCAACACTATGACATATTTTCTGGTCCCTGCACAACCCACTTTAGCACTCATCCACTGATGATAATATCTAGAACAATGAACGAATTTAAACATCGAGCATGTTGGAATTCAACATTTATTTATGCCCATGTGTGTGTGTGGTTGTGTGCATGGAGTTCAAAAAAAAAAGTTGAAGTAAAAATCTCACAATATTGGCTCAGAAAAAAGGGATGCGATAAACATAAAGGAAAAAGATAAATCCAACCCTCATTTACAACCTTTCGGACCACTGTGGAGACGACAATGAAATCTGAAGGTAAAGATCTGTTCAACGGTAGGGTTTCATTGTATTCTTCTTGAAGGATTTGTTTGGGAAAAATATTATTGCAGCTCGAATCTCATCCATGTGGCCTCACCTTATAGGAATAATGATAATTTTGTTACAATATTACACATCTCTCATCATCATCTCGAAGCAGATCAGTAGCTCGAAACCTAAGTTTTATTAGAGATTGTGTACTTTTGACCAGACAATAAGGCTTGGAACCGTGAAGCTAAAACATCTGGGATGTATTAAGTTTCGAACCTCTGTCATAACATTTTTAAAGTGTGGCTCGAAGACTTTCACTTGGAAAGACCTCAACATTGCTTGGAGATAGAATTGAAGGGTATCTTAAAGAACATACTTTTGCTACTAATATATACCTCAGGCTTGTGGAATTTCAGTTTGGACCTATGACTATTGATTAAACTAAATCTCGCACTATTGTGACTGAGCTAGATGCAGAATGTGGTGACAATACTTCGAATCGATTACAATTATCATCCTTAGATTTGTCACAAACTGAGCTCTGATATGTGGGTAGCATCGACAGAAAGTTTGGACCTATAGTGTCACTTCTTTGCAGACCTTGTGAAGGGATAAAACAAGTTCTTGGACCTATTTACGAAGTGATTTATATTTTCTTGGGAAGCTTTTCTTTGCAAAGCTTGTTTGGAAGTCTCAACAAGTATTGAACGTATTGTTGAAGACTTATTAAGCAACTTATTGGAGATCATTTTGAATATTAGTTTTTGAATCTTGGAGCATCCCTTGAAGAATACTTGAAGACCTGTTTTACACCTTTGATGTAGTTGTGTTGGAGCCCTCATGGAGTAGCCTTGTGGAAAACTTCTAGGGTAATCATGAAGATTATTGGAGACACTTGCTAAAGTTGTCATTGATGAATAAAGGGTTATTTGAAAGCTAAGTGAGGGTATTGTTGAAGAACTTGAAGATATTTCCAGGGCTTGTTACAGAAGACCTTGGAAGCCTTGAAGAACCGTTAAATCCATATTGAAGATCTTGAAGTTGTGGGTTGGAGCCCCAGAGGGTAGGAGTCCTCAAGAAGATCAAGTTGGAACCTGTACCAGTGAGATGGTTGGAGCCTTGGAGGTTTGTGCCTCATAGAGACATGGTTGGATCCTTATGAAAGATAGGGTTGGAGCCCTAGAGGTTGGAACCTCGTGAAGTCCAATTCGGTGCTTGGAAAAGTACAGGTTGAATCCTAGTGGATTGGAGATTAGTGTTTTCATCTAGGGTCGGAGCCCTAATAACTATTGTACCTTATTTATTGTAAAGAAGAGGATTGAAGTCCTCATTTTTTTTATTAATAAAATCATTTACTCTATATTGTTCATTTTTTGTTCTGGTTATAAGTGTGTTATAGACATTTTTGTGCCTTACAGCATTAAGCATGAAATGTCAATAATCCAAGGGATCCAAAGTCCCTAAATAAGTTGTTCCTACCCCTAAAGGAACAAGGTCAACCAATGACAGCTTCTCCCAGAAGTTCTCCACAAAAAACCACTCAGAAATGGTCAAGTCAGGATCAATTCAAGAGCTCCACTAGCTGTCTGCGCTGAAATGCAAACTCTGCACTGCCTACCTGCACTGCAACGCAGGTAGAAGCACTACCAGGGTGCGCTGAGCGGGAATTGCCAAATGGCAAGTTCATTCAACGAGGTGTCAAGACCCTCGAAGCTTCCAGAATCTTCCTCAATGACACTTGCCTCAGTGAATTCGACTAGTGATGAGTAAGAGGTTCTCAACCTCCAAGTGGAAGCAAGAACTGACAGAGAGAAGCCACAAGTCAAAACATGAGATGACTCATCCTCTCTGCTCACATCTATATATGGATCTCTCACCCAGAGGTTCAGGGGGCTGGAATTTTGTATTTGCAGAGAATTGCTGTTGGTTTGAGATTGAGATTAGTACATTGGGTGATTTATGCTTTGTTGGAGGAGAGGAAGGGATTCTTTTGCTGGGAGGTAGATGCTGGATCGGGACTCACTTGGTTGTATCTCCTCTTGAACCTTGTTTATCATATCAATAAAGCTACTTGAGTTTCTCCTATATGCTTGTATTTCAATGATGTGTTGTTGTATTTGCATATTTAGTTTATATCTGATCCTAAACTAGTTATGAATGTGAATCTATATCTTTCGTGTAGTCTTCTGCTCTTGTGATCTTGCAGGAATCGTGTGAAGCTGGACCAGTGAAAGAGCAGGCAGCGGGAAGCGAACGAAAGAGAGAGAGATTGGATCGACAAACTAGTGGAAGACACAGGTTGGTTACACCCTTCTTTCTCTATTTGCATCTCATAAAGAAGAATACTCAGATAGCTTTCCTTATTTGTTGCTAAGGCACTATCACCTCTTAGAGTGGGATAGGGGCATTCCGTATTGGATACTTTTCCCAACAACAAATTGGCGACTCCGCTGGGGAGAGTATCTTGTTGGTTTACTTGTGTTTCTATTGCTATTCATTCCATAAACTCAAGAGTGCCGAATCGAACTGCATTTGCTATTTACAAATGCAAAGTAGAGATCAGCTACTCTAGCCCTCTCACTGGGCCTGTTTATGATCTGAGAAGCTGATTCACAAGTGCTCTAACAGCCCTTTGTGATAGATCTTAGTCCTCCTATAAATCATCCTCCTAATTGTACCTAATTGATAGCTTTTATCCGGCCAAAAACTGTAGAAAAAACTGCAAACCGAAACCCAGAACCCAGAAACAACTCTCATTTCTGCTTCAGCGCAGACTCTGTGAAGAGGTTCTGCATTTCAACGCAGGTCCCGTGAAGGCTACCTGCGCTGAATGTCAAAACCTCTGTGTTAGGAGTGCGCTGATCAGTCTTTGCCTTGTGCAGCTGTGGTTCCCTGCTTCCTTTTGCTCAGTTTTCATCTCTGTTTTTGCAGCCTGTTATCAGTCAGTGTACCTATCTGAAACCCCTTTTCTTTGCCTCAATTCCACCTCAGTTATATAAAGAAACTGTATTTGTTCTTTGTGTATTTGTTACATCATTTGCAGTTTCCCATTACGAAAGTAATCTAGTCATACTGTCGCCCCTAGATCTAGACCTGTTATAAGTGTCGTTTTGATCTTAGGAGTGAGTTTGTTTGCTGTTCACAGTTGATTTAGCTTTTACTTTTGTCTTTTGGTTTGAATTTATGCATTTCAAATTGTCGAAACAAGTAAATCATAAAGTGTCGTAATCATCTTTTTGATTTTGAAAAAGGAACTTGTTTGTATTTTCACTTGAAATCGAATTCAAATTTATATAACAGCTTTCTTTTTAGGCATCAATATTAAGAAAGCGAAAACAAATACATGCATATGTGCATTTGCATTTTGACAGTTTGTATGTTGATTTAGGGAAAAGTGCATTACTGTGTGCTCTATGCTCTTTGAGAAAAGATGGTGTCTTTCTTTTCCCCTTGTAGCTAGGATTTTCATTGTTGAAAAGATATAAAGCTTGCTTATCATCTTTAGACTGCATTTAGGAATTGTATCATACATCTCGTGGTGATCCAAAAAGGCAAACTTCTAAAAAAGATCAACCTAAAATAAATTGAATGAACTTAACAACGCTTTGCAACATAACACACAACATAGAGGTCTAGGCTAGAGACGTGTTCCGGCGTCGTAAAACCTGGTCACTGGTCGCCTCACTGATGGTTGGGTGATTCCTCTTGAGAGACGATTAGTACCAGTACGGATTGTGCTCCCACGTACCGTCGCGTATATATTGGGAGACCCCTATAGGAATATAACCTTTATCCTTAGGAAGCCGTGTCGGCCGCCCTACTGATCGCAATGCACTGAACACAGCATTCAGGAAGATCGACCGCCCATACCCTAAAAAGTATTCTGCGGTTTTGCGAAAAGTTTGGCACACCCTCTACCTAGAACTCCAGAGCAGTTCCTTTTGGCCTTTTTCAGACTCTATAACAGAAAAAGTCCATCCGAGCATTTGTCACTTCGGGCTCGTTAAAACATCAAAGGAGACTAGAGTCATCTTTAGCTTTTTCTCGACTCTTTAAAATTGAAAAAGCAAGTTGTGTCTAAGAGTCGTTAAAATTTATTTTAAACGGAACAATCACCCCTTTTGTCCTGCGTTGATCTTTAGGTTGAGAAATGGAGCCCACCAACCAAGGAATTCTCCTTGGTGGAAATCCTAGTCCCTTCTCCTCTTGGGGAGATGTTGGTGCGCCCCATATGGCCACATTGTCGCTTCCAGGACTAACAATTGGCCTGCCGGTCTGGCTCTTCTCAACCAATGTCGTTCAGAACACCACTATTCCTGAACAGTCGAATCAACAAATAGACGAGTCTAGAATTTCTCACCAACCTTCTACTTCTTATAATTCTTCCTCTCTTCCTTCCTCTTCACGTAACGGAACTGGTAAGCCTAAAAACCAAGTTCCTAAGGAGAAGAAGGAAAAGAAGAAGAAAGAGAAAAAGAAGAAGGAGCCAAAGGCAAATAAGGGAAAACAAGTGTCGTCTGATGAAAACCCACACACAGCACTGACCAGGCCTAAATCGCCATGTGTCATCTACAAGGGAGACCACTTTCACAGAGATTGTCCCTGCATCCCTCAGATACTAAGGGACTGGTCTCCCCGTTTGCACAATCCGGTGTCATCAACCTCTGATAGCCATGTTGAAAGTACACCGTCAACTAGCGAAAGTGAAGTTCCAGGACAGAAAGGGAGGGCTAGACCTCCCTGTAGACTGTGCGAAGGCAACCATGCCCTCCACCGTTGTCCCTTCTTAGATGAGGCCAAAAGAGTCTTGGAAGATCGCCTGGTTTCACCATTGCGACTTCCTCCTGGATATCAAAGACTCTTGCCAAGTCCTTCGTTAGTTGAGAATCCAGCTGGCCCGCTCAAGTGGTCAGCTGAAGCGTCTATCATTGAGGATGAACCGACTGAATCCATACCTGACGAAAGTCAAAAGGTCGAAGCGGCAGTTGACCCGGTCTTGCCTTTAGAGGATTTATCTTCAAATGATACAGTCACTGAAGAGGATAAGGATGACACCATCCAGATTCTTTTCATCAACACAGACTCCGACGAACACGGGGGCAATGCACCCATTCCTTTATCGCAGGAAGGAAGTTCGTCAGAGCGATATCCGGCCGTCTATTCGGTCCCACCACCAAGCAACCTAGTTGTGTCCTTCGACTGGAACCAACTAGGCAGACCCCGGTTACCAGCCAGTATACCATTCAGAATTATCGTTCAAATATACAGAATGGTAATGGCTGGCACCATCATTGACGAAGGGGCATCTGTGAGTATCCTTTCCTCTATTGCTTGGAAAGCGCTTGGTTCACCAGCGCTTTTGCCTGAAATGAGAAATCTGACAGGCTTCGATAAAGGAACCAGTCGACCTTTAGGGATCCTCCCCAATGTGCCTATCACATTGAAAGGGAAGACCGTTCAAATGAACGTGATGTTCGTTCAAGGACCCTTGGATTATAACCTACTCCTTCGACGAGACTATATATATTGCATGGGAGCCATCGTCTCCTCACTCTTTAGAGTAATGTGTTTTCTGCACGAAGGAAGAGTGGTCAAGCTCGTGGACCAGCTTTCATTTCCTGGATCACGCATCGCAAATAGTCATACACCATCCCTAAACGGTCTTTTCACACAAGAAATGTCTCAACCCACGGTCCGTCCTCCCGATGAGCGCGAGTGATTCGGAAGGATATGATTGGAACCCAAGGGGCATGCGTCCTGGTCTGCTTCGGCAGGAAAACTTTAGGTATAGGGTAGGTTTCTGCGGGAGAATATGACTAGTCTATACCCCGCCCATGCTGGAAGAGGTTTATTCTAGAATAAGATTCTTTTGTCAAAGTTATGTGAGTTGACAGACGGAGTCTCTCACCTTTGTCTATTTCGGTAAACATCGCCGAGGAAGTGTTTTATTCGTGGCCACGAATGGAGCAATCTTTGGGTAACCTGAAAGAGGTAGGCCTTTCCTGCTAAAACAAATGTTTCGGCGGACAAAGTAGGGGTAACCTTGAAATCGCACTTTATACCTGGGGGCATGCAAACCTTTTGGAGTGCAAGCAAGGGGCGGCTATTTATTTTTTAAATTTTTAGGTCCTCCCTTTAAACCTGTAGGTCTAACCCTTTAAACTCGTAGGATTAATCGTCCCCGAACTTGCATAACGAAAGGATTCCAGGGGCAAAGCTTTATGAGGTGCAAGCCCCATAAAAAATGGCATATTAAATGAGACTTTCTTATCATATGACTGGATAATCGATCAGTTTTAGCGTATAGTTCATGCTCATTAAAAAATAAACATAAAATCGAGCAGTTTTAGCATATAGTTCATGCTCGTTAAAAAATAAACATAAAATCGAGCAGTTTTATCGTATAGTTCATGCTCGTTAAAAAATAAACATAAAATCGAGCAAGTGTTTCGACCCGTGTTTAAGCTCGTTAAAAAATGAACTACCCGGTAAATAACCACTGCGAATGTAAATTATCAGCCACTAAAGCCTTGGTCGTGTTTGCACCATCACCTCCACTTTTCCATTGGCCAATCATTCACCTCCATTTGATTGTTTACCCATTTTGAGGAACAGCTGCGAAGAGTGATTTCACTAGCCATCCTTGTGACACTGCCGTGATTTGGAAAATTCCAAAGCTTACCTGGAATCAACTGCTGACCCGTTTCATCACTCGTTCCTCAAAAGACGAGTCTTCTTTAAGCTCTTTTCATCTGACTCGTAAAATATGAAAAGATTGCTGAGTTTTGGCCTTCCAGCTCGTTAAAGCAACCGGAAGTGCTATCCCTCCTCTAGATTTTAATCTTTTTGGACCTGAGGGATTATTGCACAAAAAGATCGAGCGCTTGCTTTGTTCGGCTCATTAAAAATATCGAAAATCCATCCCTTCTGTATTGTTTTATACTTTTTCGGACTTAAGGGATTAGATGACGAAAAAGGAACTTTGGAGTTATCTTTACGTACCTTTTCAGACTCTCTAAAATTGAAAAGGACCGAGTTATCTTTGTCGTTAGACTCGTTAAAAAGCATTAATAGTGACAAACTTGTCTTTAGACGAGAACGAGTTTCACTATCGCTAGGCTCGTTAAAACATAGCGATGGGTTTGCCCGAAGGGCAAATTATAGAACAAGCATATGTTATCCTCCTCAAGCTTGACAAAAATAAAGAGGTACTGGTCAGAAATGACTGGGGAAAAATTGGGAGAAACTCAAAGAACTTTTATTGGTAGCAAGTCGCTCTTGAACATGACACTTCCACTCCATGCCTGAGTCGGGTTGGGTTGTTTCATTCACCGGTCACATCACCATGGTCTCGCCATACCATCCATCATTGGGGTAAATGCTACCAATCCATCACACAAGTGTCTCCGATATGTTCAAGAGAAGTCATCCAGAGAAGTCAACCATGTCCCATCCACTACCATACATTATCCTTCATCCTTTCATGATCGCCACCCTGAATCGTATATCATCAGATCGTTTTCACCTCCATCAAAATCATTTGCTCCGTTCCGTGTCACTGATGTGGGATACATTAAGGCCCTCCTTTGACGGATCGCTTCTTGTCGACATCAGCTCATTATCCAAGAAGTTGATCTAGGAACAACCCTTTCAGTACTTTGAAGCTTGCATGCCTCAATGGCAAGTTTCTCACTTCCGGCGACAGGTATACATCAATGACCTTCGATCAAAAGATTTTGCGTGGTGTTCGACGCCAAGTCCTTTATTCACACCACGTGAATTGTACTGCAGTACCTTGAGGGTCATTATCATTATCGGTGATTCCTCTCGCGCTTGTTAACAGTTTACATCATTGACTGGTAATCAAGCGATGTCTTTCCATGTTCGACTTCAGAACATTTCTCACATGGATCGACTTGTACTTAAAGTGAAGATCGAACGAGATTGAAGACCTCGGATCTAGTTTCATCCATCCGGGCTGCGATATATATTCAGGAAAAATAAAGACATTGACATGTACAACATTGCAGCAGATAATCATCCTACCAAAAAGGATGATGATTTCATCAAAATCATCAGTCTACCATCAGACGATTGTCTGTTCTATGTACAGAAAAATGAATTTATAAAGCTGAGCATGGGAATGCCCGCCTCAGCTAGATCATGAAAGCAGTATGAAAAATAATGTATTGTATTGTATCTTATTACAGGTCTCCTCCCAGCATCAGAAGAACTTCGGATCCTCCTAATAAAGCATTTCACCCGATAAACGACCTCATACTTTAGGGGGCAACTGTTATAGACATTTTTGTGCCTTACAGCATTAAGCATGAAATGTCAATAATCCAAGGGATCCAAAGTCCCTAAATAAGTTGTTCCTACCCCTAAAGGAACAAGGTCAACCAATGACAGCTTCTCCCAGAAGTTCTCCACAAAAAACCACTCAGAAATGGTCAAGTCAGGATCAATTCAAGAGCTCCACTAGCTGTCTGCGCTGAAATGCAAACTCTGCACTGGCTACCTGCACTGCAACGCATGTAGAAGCACTACCAGGGTGCACTGAGCGGGAATTGCCAAATGGCAAGTTCATTCAACGAGGTGTCAAGACCCTCGAAGCTTCCAGAATCTTCCTCAATGACACTTGCCTCAGTGAATTCGACTAGTGATGAGTAAGAGGTTCTCAACCTCCAAGTGGAAGCAAGAACTGACAGAGAGAAGCCACAAGTCAAAACATGAGCTGACTCATCCTCTCTGCTCACATCTATATATGGATCTCTCACCCAGAGGTTCAGGGGGCTGGAATTTTGTATTTGCAGAGAATTGTTGTTGGTTTGAGATTGAGATTAGTACATTGGGTGATTTATGCTTTGTTGGAGGAGAGGAAGGCATTCTTTTGCTGGGAGGTAGATGCTGGATCGGGACTCACTTGGTTGTATCTCCTCTTGAACCTTGTTTATCATATCAATAAAGCTACTTGAGTTTCTCCTATATGCTTGTATTTCAATGATGTGTTGTTGTATTTGCATATTTAGTTTATATCTGATCCTAAACTAGTTATGAATGTGAATCTATATCTTTCGTGTAGTCTTCTGCTCTTGTGATCTTGCAGGAACCGTGTGAAGTTGGACCAGTGAAAGAGCAGGGAGCGGGAAGCGAATGAAAGAGAGAGAGATTGGATCGACAAACTAGCGGAAGACACCGGTTGGTTACACCCTTCTTTCTCTATTTCCATCTCATAAAGAAGAATACTCAGATAGCTTTCCTTGTTTGTTGCTAAGGCACTATCACCTCTTAGAGTGGGATAGGGGCATTCCGTATTGGATACTTTTCCCAACAACAAAGTGATCTAAAAATTGGTAAAATAACAATTGTAAAATAAATATTGCTTCACCCCCCCTCTCAGTATTTCCAACAATGTCATCCCTATCCAACCTATGTCCTGATCGAGACCTACTACCATATGCCCCATTAGTCCTTTGCTCATGTCCATTATTGATTATTGGTTGTCCTTCTCTCTACAATTCCAATAAGCTCTAAAGGATGACTGCATTGACTTCTGCTTGATTTTCCTGAGCTCTAGAAAGTCTTTCACGTGACTAACTTATCGTGTCATTATATACCTTGCAACTTCTAATTTATGCCTTCAGACTTCTCAGTATATTTTATATATCAAGAGATTACTCATCTCCTTTGTTATACGGAATCTATGAATGTGAATATAAGTATCTTCCCTAGACATAGTGGCCTGGTTTAGAACAACATAAATCAAAGACTATAGATTTTTCCTTAGAAGAATTGGAGAATGGAAAGATGACTAAATTGTGATATGTCGCAAGCTCTTCTCTCCTCTCAGCTTGTCAACTCCAACCATAGCTTCAAATGTTATAATTAGAATCTGCACAAACAAACAACACAAACCAAAGATCTATGACATCTATGTAGCATTATCCAATCATTCTATTCAATGGATCAACATAGCAATGAAACACATGTACATAAGAATAACACAACACATGTAGCAAAATGGTATACTCTTTGTATTAAAATGGAAAGGAGATAGTTTACAACCAAAAGTGGAAGTTGATCTTGTAGAAAAAATCCCAAGTTGACTTGTCCTTCCTTTCCATAATGTACACCTCAAAGACACCCTAATGCATGGGAATTATGTCTCTCTTCTAATCAAAGTATCAGCATAAGGGTATGATTAATCTCTAAAACCCAACCCCTAGCTTGTAGATGACAGTAAATATATAGGAGAGGATGGTAGTTTTGGAATTCTTATCCATTTACCAATCTAGGATTGAGATCCACTCTTGATTGGAGGATGAGCTCAAGAGATAATAAGGTGAAAACTCCAAGGTAGGGGGATAGGATTTGAAGTTCTTATCCAAGGTAAATGGTTGTAACAACTCCTAGAAGCTTCTGGAAGAGGAAGCTTCAGGATTTCTCTTATTTTTCCTGAATATTCTTGATCAGCGCATCCTCAACAAGAGAAAACCTGCTTTGACCAGAGAAAGTGCAGAACTGAGAAACCTGCCACTCAAAGCAAGTCCCTAAGGGGCCAAGTGCGTTGGGCCTTAAAAGCACTGAAATAAAGAAGTAAAGGTCAGAAACTTAGGGATTTAAGAGATTCATGCTTAGGGATTCGTGTAGGGATGATGGCAAGGTGTTCATGGATGTTGATGGGTCCAGTTTGTAGTCCTATTGACCAGATGTGACAAAATGGCCTATAACAGATTGCCCCCTAAAGTGCAAAGTCAGAAATAGTGGTTGATGACTGAAGTGCTTTACCTTGTGACAAGTTCGGATCAAGAACAACTAGTCGGATCATCATTTGTTACAATACATTTACATCATGATATTTTTGTTGAGGGAGGCATACCCATGCTCAGCACATAAGCTAACATTACATGTACAATGATCAAGTAAACATGTCCACTAATGACAAAGGGTGGACCCATGATTGGATGATTATTTGTATGATCATAGCCATCATACATTGTGTTATTTTATTAATCCTAAAATTGTAGCCCATATGGATGAAACTATATTTGGGGTCTTCTATCTCATTCACGTGATCGTCCAACGTACGAGTCTAACCATGTGAATAAAGAAACTGGAGTCGAACACGGTAGACACCATATGATTACCAACCAATGATGTAAGTCGTTAACATATGCGAGAGAAAACACCGATGATGTTAATGGCTCTCAAGGTACTGTAGTATAATCCATATAGTGTGAATGAATGAGGTGAAGTTGAACACCATACAAAATTTGTTGGTCATGGGCCAATGATGTGAACTTGTCATTTAGAATGAGGAAACTCTCCATTAATGTATGCAAGCCCCAAGGTACTGAAGGAATATTTTCTAAGTCAACATCCTGGATAATGATTTAATGTCGACAGGAAGCAACCCATCACAGGAGGGCCTTGATGTATCTCCCATCAACAACACGAAATAGGTATCATGATTTGAGACATAAAGACTTTAATGTGGGATTGGTTCTGGAATGGAAAACATGGAATGAAGGCTTAAGAGTATCAAAACATATATTAACTGAATGACTTCTTTTGATCTCATTGGTGACACTGAATGGAGTCGGTAGTGTTAGAGCCTAGATTTGTCTCAGGCTAAAAAGACAAGGTTCTATGTCCACATCAAACCACGCTCAACCTCGTAGCTAGCCCTACGAGGACAGGAGAGGGCTCTTTCCGGGTCAATCTCGGCAAAAGGTAATGGATGAGGCTCAAGATGACTAAATTTTTAATTGATCTTAGGCTAGGTATGAAGTACAAGGAGTTTGAGGTTGATATTTTGAGGTTTTTGTTGAATCAAAGGGAAAGGCAATTTTGGGTGCGGGGATGAGACACAGTTTTTGCAGAGGTCTATTTGGGGCAAGGAAGGTGATATTCTTGATGCTTTTAAAGAGAAAGAATGGGTAGGTCTGACTGGTGAGAAGCTAAGGAGAGCAAGAAGCTTTCAAGGATTCTCCTTAAACAGATGAAAACATGGAAAATCAAACAAATTCAAAGGCAGAGCATAACAATATATGGATTCTACCTTAACACTTCATTTGTTCAATTGCAGAAGATGAGAGAAGGAAAATGATACACATAACAACTTACAATTACTGAAAGAAACACACCATCAACACATAAAGCCACATGGATCCCAAACAGTGCTGCAAAACCCTGGTCTTTCCTTTGCCAAAAATGCATAAGTGAATGTGCAATAGAGTGTCAAGCTTTTCCCAAGAGTCCAACCCTGAAAATGACTTAGAAATTACATAATATAGGCAAGCCAACCTATTCCCTTGCCTCTAGGGGTCAAGCTCATCATTCTAGGAGATGTTTCAACCAATTCTAAACAAAGCACTAAAATCTATGCAGTCAAAACAACTTGCCTCTATAAGGTAGGAAACTGATTCATTCATTAAATTTTCACTCTTTGGTGAATGAATCTTCTAGAAAAAGTAACTAGGTGCCAAAATTACATCATGTTCACTCAATTACATCAAGAGAAGTCAAAAATTACATCACAAATCAAAACTAGTCAAACTGGCCGAATTTCTGAGTTGAAAGATGAAAAATTAGGCAAAAAATCTATATGCGCCGCGCTACTTTGCTATTGATTTTGAGGCACTTTCTGAAGTCCAAATTGAGATTAGGTTGGCTTGTTGGAAAGCCCTGCCTGTCTACTTTCGAACCTAAGTGGAATTTTCCAATTTGGTGTCCATTTGCCCCTCCAAAAGTGAATTCTCCCAAGACTGCTTCCTGTGTGTCAAAATAGGGGTAGTGAGGTCATTTTTTGCATGTTTTTTGACCTTTTGGGGACCCAAAACTTGCCCAAATTTCTTTTCCAAGTACCAAAATTCATGATTTTTCATGACAAATCCAAAACTGCAAGCCATTTGTGATTTGGAGCTCCCAATCCTAAGCGCTGCGCTAGAGAAAAAGCTTGTTTTTTGTGCCAAAAATTTCAAAATTGACAAAATTTTCTCCAAATTTCTTGAAATTTGGGCTGGGGATCCCCAATCAAGTACCATGCTCAGCCAAAGAGGCTTCGGCCAAGATTTGGAGTCGATCGTGCACTTTTTGCCTCTTTTTCTTTTTGATTACCTTCTTCAATTTCGCCTTTAGATTCCTTATCCGTGCCTCGCAGACCTTGTTCCGCGCCATGTAGTGGAAAGCCATGTGTCTCAGCAATGCTTTGTCCCTATTGGCCCTGTTCAGTAGTCTCTTTGACCTCATATCACTCATCTCGCTTTCTAGAGTTCCTAGCAAACTTTTTTGCCCCCTTCAATTCAAGGAGCTTGACTGAGATATCACTTTGATTTGAAGGCCGATAATTAATCTGCTTTGGAATACCTTGATCATAAATTTGCTGGCCCAAGTAATTAATATTCTGAGAATGGAAACCCGATATCTGAGGCAAAATTTGACTAGAGGCAGAAGACTGTACCTGCCCTAAGGCTGTCCTTGAAAGATGAGTGTGCCTGTTGTGTGAATTGAGTAAGAAATTGGTTATTACTCTGTGACTGCCCTTGACTAGCTAACTCTACATGTGAACCAGATGGAGATTGCATTTGATTGCCTGATTGTGTTTGCATCAAGCTTTGATTTCGTGCCTCAAACTGATTTCTTAGCTATACATGCAACTGATTCATGGTTGAAGGTGCCTTTGTCAACAATGGATCATTGCCTTGAAGAATAGAGGATGGTGTTTGATTAAAATTGATTTCCTTGCTTCATTGGCAAAGACAGCCTTGATGTCATTTTTGGATATGGTGAATAAGGGGTTTAAGGAATAGTTTTAGATTTTGGGATAACGATTAGGGTTTAGGAATGTGTAGCTAGGGTTTGGGAATTTGCATGTGGAATTTTGAGAAATGAGATTTGGGATATGGGATTAGTGAACTTTTTAGGGATATGTGAGTTTAGGGATAGGGAAATCAAGAGAAAAATGGAATAAGGGAGTGGTGAGGGAATAAAGGATGGACTTGGTAACAAAACAACAGTTTGAAACCCTAAGCATCAATATTCTTTCAGGAATTTCAAAGGTAGGGCTTGGTTTCCTTTTGAACACTCACCATACACAAACACCATCAAACCACCATCAAATTTGGATGAAAAGCAATAATCAGAGGGTTAACCTACTTGAACAAGTGATGATCCACAGGTTTCGGGTGATTTGGAGAAAATTTGTGAAGTTGTTGATTGGCACGGCACATTGGGAAACTGGCGTGGCGCACAGGGAAGGCGTGGCGCATATAGCTTCATTTCTCAGTGCAAAAATACACTAGCGCGGCGCACAAGGAAGGCGTGATGCATATAGCCTGTGCGTAGTGCCTTTTTGCAGGAGACATTTGGAGGCCTTCCCAGTGTCGAAATCAGATGCAGGATAGCTCGTTAGAAAGTTATTTGAGTCTACTTTCTAACCCAATTTTAATTTTTCAATTTGGAGTTCATTTTCCCTATAAAAAATCAAATATCCCAAGACTGGTCAAAATGTGCCAAATGAGGCTGCCCAAAGGCAAAGTGCTGTTACAATCAACTTTTGAATGCCTTCCTCAACTCCAAATTGAGCTCATGTTAGCTAGTTGGAAAGCTCTTCGTGTCTAGTTATCATTTGAATCATCAATAAAGTCATTTGGCCAAACAAGCTAGGAGAAAACTTTATTTTCCCAAGGTCACTTCAGAGGTGCATTCAATTCTCCTGAGGCAACGGTATTTTTGACATTTCTCTAAAACCATGACACCTGTGTAAAAAGTGAAGGAGGTTTTTCTTCCTTGGTATATTTTGGACAAAAAACTCTCTCAATTTTCCAAAATTCATCTTTTATTACTCAGAAACATCATTTGAGTGGAACCTATCCCGATGTGTGGAACAAGGGAATTGTCGAAATGAAGCGAAATGAAGGGGATAAGGGGCTTCTAAATTCTTGAGAAAATTTTGGGAAGTAGGGAGGGATGTTAGGAAGCAGGGGAAATTTGAATCTCAGAGATTGAGTGAGGGGAAGGGGTGAAAAAAAAGTGAAACACAGGCCTAACCTAGAAAATTGCCAAGTTGTAGCAAGAAACTAGGGTTTGTGAAAAAATGAGGAATTCGGGGGATCTCAGTGATGGGAAGTGTTTAATAAGGTACATTAAGGATAGGGGAAGGTGTATGAACATCCGGATACAAATTTTGCTAATGATTTGACCATTCAAGAGAAATTGCGTTCAAAACCCTAGGAGAGGGAAATGACCTTACCTAGACGCAACTGAAGCATGAACAAGGTGTAAAATGACCCAATTGAACCTGACATGATAAAGAAAACCCTTTGAATGATGATACACTCAGCTGAATAGTGACATAGACTAACATTTGGGCAACTTTGAAAGGAGTGAAAGCAAACCCTAGACCTAATGCCTAGTGACCAAATTTTGCTTGAAGACTCACTGAAATGACAAAATTTGACCTTGACACTCTGAGACCACTTTGTAAGAGAATATTTGATCACAGGAGGAAGGCTAGAAAGACTAACACTAACAGGTAGCATTGACTCAAAAATGAAAATGGAAGCTCTGAAATGGTATGATAAACCAAAAGACACGTAGATTTTCAAACCCAATGTCCATGGAGATGAAGTGGAAGAGTTTCTTTTTCAAGAACGACTCACTACTAAAATAGGTGAAGTATCCCATTTTCTAAATTTCCCCAACCATTGTTGGTCAGTACCTCTTTATTTTTTAACAAGCATGACGAGGATAAGATATGCTTGATCTGTAAGTTCGTCCTTCGAATGAATCCCTCCGAGTATGTTTAACAAACCCTAAGAAGGAGTATTTTGGCCCCATCATGTTCGATGATTCCATCATTCTTTGATGCTTTTAACGAGTCCAGCAAAGATCTAACTCAACATCTTTTTTATGTTTAGAGAGTTTGAAAAAGAGGCAAAAAAAAAAACTCCAAAGGTTCCTTTTCGTAGATAATCTCTTGGGTCTGAAAAGGTAGAAAATAATACTCAAGAGAAGGTCCTAGATCCAACACACCCAAAGAAGGTCAAAAGGTGCATTGATCAGGAGGAAATTACATTGGGGCCAATGCTACAACACATTGTCTCCCCTTAAGAGGGTGCATTGGGCATAATCTCCAAATTGGTTTTGTTTGTTTGCTTGAAATCTTTATTGTTTTTTTGCATGAAATGTATCCTAATAATTCTCCTTGTGATGTTGCAGGTGTCTATTAGAACAAAATGGACTTGATATGGAGGGGAATAGAACACGAAAACAAGATTTGACTACAGGTAATGATCTTGCGAAAATCTAGGCATGAAGGTATCATGGGCTCCTAAAATTCTTATGGCTTCCTGGTATGAGATAGTAGATAGATTCATTGAGGTATCTTGTTCATGCATGGGACGTTCAAGCACACTCATTTAGACTTGGTGCACATACATTGGAAATACAAGTAGAGGATATATATTTCTCGATTGGTCTATCAAGGTGAGGTTCCCTCATCTCTTTGTCTAGTTCAAGGAGTGGTAGAGAAACAGTCAAAGATTATGTCAATACACATTTTCAACTGAGATCCCAACCAACTAAGTATGGAAAAATCGACATCAAATACGTAGTCCATTTTCCTCTAAGAACTATCCTATTCCTTATTTCCAGATTGGTTAGTAGTGCATCTCTTCTTGTGGCAAATAAGTCACATATGTAGTATGCTCTAGAATGTTTGGAGCCTATAGTATTCAACTAGAGTGAAGGGGTATTGGTAAACATGAAAGAGAAATTGACTAAAGAAAAATATGGATGGTTGAAAAACTTTGGCTATGGTTCGATTCTGATCTCTTTTGCTCTAGAGGAGATTCCATTTCTTAGGCCACAATATATCATGCTTGATCCCATAGATCCGAGAGTCCCACGGATGAGGAGATGGGTGGATCTCATGTCTAGGAATGCAATTCCTTCTTCGATAATCTTTTCACATGTCTTATTCAGATAGTTACACATGCAACTTATCATGATAAAAGACTATCCATATGTAGGGATGTATTTTCGTAGAGATCTAAAGCTCATGCTTCCTGATAGCGAGAAATGGGGAACTATAGATAAGACATTTTGACCATTTTTTGTATTTTTAAGTTTTACAATTTTTTGTGATTTTTTATGTATCTGAGCCTAAACTATTGATTTGTACAAATGCAGATGTTGGTCCCATTTGACTAGTGGTTTATTCTTATCTTCATCGTGTAGGATACCCTCTTTAGGCACCAGGGCAGTACAGGCGACCACAATAGGATGAGAGGTACTTCAGGATCTTGATGTGGTCGAGGTCCTAGCAGAGTTTGAGCATCATATGGAGGGGTTGACCCATGGTATACCTGAGACTAGGGTTAACAAGCTCCCTATGTGACTGCAGCGACATACTATTAGCGTGTCTAGCCATACTAGTTAAATTTTGTGCAAGATGGCTTGTGCAGTGATGGGCTACCATGAGCATTATGATTAGGTTACTAGGAGTATTATAGCCATATTTTGATCGCATCTGTATTTTATGTCATGTGGCCACATTTGTCTCGAGAAAAATTTTTCTAAAACCAAAACTTTGATATATATAAAACTATCTACCTTTAGTGTTTCTTAAGGTTCTGTTATTTTGTTTCAATGTGATGTGGTGTGTATTGATTTGATTTACATGTGTCGTAGATGTCTATCTAAAACATGATTAGCAAGTGCACTTGTCCATGTATTTAGATTTCTAGAAATGTGTTGATACTGGATGAAATCAAAATATATTTCAAGAACGCAAACCCTCATGAAAATGCGAAACATAGTTGGACTTATAACTGAATAGACATTAGTCAATTGTAGTACTATGAGTTGTGATTTGACTCTGATAAATATACGATAGATACCAAATGAGATAGCATCAGAAAAATAGTTCAACCAATACGCTATACTCAGCGATGTTGCTTGTACAACGACTGATACAAATGCCTTGTAAACTCACTAACTCACAATTTGGAGCAAATATGGCCCAAGCTGCGAAAGAGAGGTTTTGAGTACTACGACTAGAACCATCAGCATAACCAACATATGGTTTGAGGGATACCGAAATTTTCAAACCAAATGTAAACATAATTAATAGAAACCTAGGAAATTTTGAAGGGAATACACTGTAAACACACTCAATCACACCTATATACAGTATGTACACAGTGCACTATGCAAAACTCAAGCATAGTATTTTTTAAGATACAACCCATTTTTGGGTTGTGTCAAGGGAAATCCATCAAAATAAAATAGCTCATAGGCCCCTTTAGCAAGAACATGTTTGACAATATATGGACCCAGCCACATTGGCTCAAACTTCCCTGATCCTAATTTATCAAACTCTTGATCATATAACAAAACGAGGTCTCCTTCCGAGAAGACATGAGGCTTGACACTCTTGTCATATTGCACCTTGATACATTTCTTATGGGCTTCGTTAACCATAGTATTGTTTCGTCGGGTTTCATCTAAGTGTGTCAGATGTAAGAGATGTTCCTCTTCCATGGAAGTAGCAGGGAGTAGTTTGACAAGAAGTTTGAGGCTTTGAAGTTCACATTCAATTGGAAGGATTGCTTCCAGACCATAGACCATTGAGATCAAATGCATAATCTCTTACCCAATGACGAACTCTTTTCTTATTACCTATAGCCAAATGCACAGGTCAAAACACTAATAAATTAATGATGAAAATCACCATAAAAGAGGAAAAAAGTAACTCATTTTTACCATTTCACATTTACCTCTTGCAGAGTGAGTTTTGAGTGTTTTTTCCCCCAATCTTCTGCAGTTGATTAAGACCAATCCAGTGGATCATTTCAAGCATGTCACTTCCAAGTAGGATCTAAGACCTTTCTCTTCTTTTTCATATTTCCATTTCGCAATTTCATGCACATTTTTCAAGGTTTTGAGGCCCCTAGGGCTCTGATTCCTCGCCCTAGATCCAACACACCCCAAGAAGGTCGAAAGGTGCATTGATCAGGAGGAAATTACATTAGAGCCAATGCTGCAACACATTGTCTCCCCTTACGAGGGTGCATTGGGCGTAATCCCCAACTTGGTTTTGTTTGCTTGCTTGAAATATTTAATGGTTTTTTGCATGAAATGTATCCTAATAATTCTCCTTGTGACGTTGTAGGTGTCTATTAGAACAAAATGGCCTTGATATGGAGGGGAATAAAACATGAAGAACAATATTTGACTGTAGGTAATGATCTTCCCACAATCCAGGCTTTAATAAATTGTGGGCTCCTAAAATTCTTATGGCTTCCTGGTATGAGATAGCAGATAGAGTTATGGAGGTATCGTGTTCGTGCATGGGACGTTCAAGCGCAAGCATTCAGACTTGGTGCACATACATCGGAAATACAAGTAGAGGATATATATTTCTCAACTAGTTTGTCAAGGTGAGGTTCCCCCATCTCTTTGTCTAGTTCAAGGAGTGGTAGAGGAAGAGTCAAAGATTATGTCAATACACATTATCAACTGAGATCCCAACCAACTAAGGATGGAAAATCGACATCAAATACGTAGTCCATTTTCCTCTGAGAACGATCCTATTCCTTATTGCTAGATTGGTCGGCAATGCATCTCTTCATTTGGTGAATAAGTCACATATGCAGTATGCTCTAGAATGTTTGGAGCCTACAAAATTCAACTGGAGTGAAGGGGTATTGGTAAACATGAAAGAGAAACTAACTAAAGAAAAACATGGACAGTTGAAAAACTTTGGTTATGGTTCAATTCTGATCTCTTTTGCTATAGAGTAGATTCCATTGCTCAAGCCACAACATATTGTGCTTGATCCCATAGATAGAGAGTCCCACGGATGAGGAGATAGGTGGATCTCATGTCTAGGAATGCAAGTCCTTCTTCGATAATATTTTCACATGTCTTCTTCAGCTGGTTATGCATGCAACTTATCATGATAAAATACTATCCATATGTATGGATGTATTTTCATAGAGATCCGAAGCTCATGCTTCCTAATAGCCAGTGATGGGGAGCTATAGGTAAGACATTTTGACCATTTTTTGTATTTTTAAGTTTTACAATTTTTTGTGATTTTTTATGTATTTGAGCCTAAACTATTGATTTGTACAAATGCAGATGTTGGTCTCATTCAACCAGTGGGTTATTCTTATCTTCATCATGTAGGATACCCTCATCAAGCACCAGAGGCAGTACGGGCAACGACAATAGGATGAGAGGTACTACAAGATCTTGATGTGGTCGAGGTCCTAGCAGAGGTTTTGCATCATATGGAGGGGCTAACCCATGGTATACCTGAGACTAGGGTTGACGAGCTGCCTATGTGACTACAACGACATACTATTCGCATGTCTAGCCATATTAGTCAACTTTTGTGCAAGCTGGCTCGCACAGTGACGGGCTGCCATGAGCATTATGATTACGTTACTAAGAGTCTTACAACCATATTTTGATTGCATATGTATTTTGGGTCATGTGACCACATGTGTCTTGGGAAAAAAATTTCTAAAACCAAAACTTTGATATATATATATATATATAACTATCTATCTTCAGTGTTTCTTAAAGTTTTGTTATTTTGCTTCAATGTGATGTGATGTGTATTGAATTGATTTACATGTGTCGAGGATGTCTATCTAAAACATGATTAGAAAGTGCACTTGTCAATGTATTTAGATTTCTAGAAATGTGTTTATACTGGATGAAATCAAAATATCTTTCCAGAAGGCAAACCCTCATGAACATGCGAAACATAGTTGGACTTCTAACTGAATAGACATTATTCAATTGTAGTACTATGAGTTGTGATTCAACTCTAATAACTATACGATAGATACCAAGTGAGATAGCATCAGACAAGAGTTCAACCCCTACGCTATACTCAGCGATGTTGTTTGTACAGCAACTGATACAAATACCTTGTAAACTCACTAACTCACAATTTGGAGCAAATATGGCCCAAGCTGTGGAAGAGAGGTTTTGAGTACTACAACTAGAACCATCAGCATAACCAACATATGGTTCGAGGGATGTTGACATTTGCAAACCAAATGTAAACATAATTAATAGAAACCTAGGAAACTCTAAAGGGAATACATTGTAAACACACTCAATCACACCTATATACAGTATGTACACAGTGCACTACGCAAAACTCATGCATAGTATTTTTTAAGGTATAATCCATTTGTGGGTTGCATCAAGGGAACTCCATCAAAATAAAATAGCTCATAGGCCCTTTTAGCATGAACACGTTTGACAATATATGGACCCAACCACATTAGCTCAAATTTCCCCGATCCTAATTTATCAGGCTCTTGATCATATAACATAATGAGGTCTCCTTCCAAAAAGACGCAAGGCTTGACACTCTTGTCATATTGCACTTTGATACGTTTCTTATGGGCTTCGTTAACCATAGTAGTGTCTCGTCGGGTTTCATCTAAGTTTGTCAGATGTAAGAGATGTTCCTCTTCCACGGAAGTAGAAGGGAGTAGTTCGACAAAAAGTTTGAGGGTTGGAATTTCACATTCAATTGGAAGGATTTCTTCCATACCATAGACTAATTGGAAAGGTGTAAAGCTGGTAGAAATCCTAACAGAAGTTCAGTATGCCCACAAAGTTGCCTAAAGAATGAGATGTCAGTCTGGTTTAATCACCTCAACTTTCCTATTTACCTAAGGGTATTAGGGAGTGGAACTTTCATGGGAAAGTCCCATCTTGGTAGTTAATTTAGACATCGTTTGATTGCGAAAATGTTTTCCATGGTCTTTAACTATAGCTTGTGAAACACCAAACCGCGCAATCACATGGTTAAATAAAAATAAAGCATTTATTTCACCGGTATTGTTATATGTAGGCATCACCTCATCCCATTTGGTAAAGTAATCAACTGCTATGATGATATATCCATGCCCACCATCTAAGTGAGGATTACATGTCATGAAAATAATACCCCTTTTGGCAAAAGGACCTATGGCAATAACAGTATGCAAAGGAGTGGGCACAGCACAGAGCTTTTGATCAAAAATATGACATGCATGACACTTCTAGACAGTGAAGATACAGTCATGAAATATGGTGGGCCAAAAGTAACCAAAACATAGGATCTTCTGTGTGTTGGCATATCCAGATAAATTACCGCCACATGCCCCTGAATGGCATTCATTTAATACTTTCTTAGCCTCCTCATGAGTGAGGCCCCTCCAAAAAACTATATCAATACAGTGGTGTTAAAGAGTGTCACTGATTATAATATAATGTTTGGCTTGATATTGGATATGTCATTGATCAAAACGAGAGGTATCAGACCAGAAAGTATGGGTCTAGAGATATGTGAGAATGTCTCCATACCACAGGTCAGATGAAGAAATCATAAATAATGACTCATCTGGAATAGAATCTCGAGATGTCATTTCAGCTTCAGAATTGGGAAGGTCACAAATTAACTCAACGAAAATTATAGATTTCTTCGACTTGGATTTGATGAATTCCAAATCAAACTCTTGTAGGATTACAATCCAATTAGAGTGTTTTCCCCCTACTAGTTGTCATGAGAGGATGTACATCATGGGGTTGCAATCCGAAACAACCTTAGTTTTACAGAGCATGATGTAATAGTGAAACCTTTGAATAGCTTGGCAACTACCAAAGATAACTTCTCAACATGAGTGTACTTCACTTTGGTATCATTGAGATTTTGAATCAAGTAATAAATAGGATATTCAGTTCCTATATCATCCTCCTAAACCAATACCATAGCAATGGTAGTACTCACAGCGACGAGGTACAGGAAATCATTGTGTTTGTAATCAAGGGGATATAATAAATATGCACGAACTAGTACATCTTTCATGGCATCAAACACTTTCTGAGTAGTGTCATATCAATGGAAGGGGACCCTTTTCTTTAGCAAGCGAGTAAATTGTTTGGCTAGTTCTACGTAATTGGGAATGAACCTCCGAAGAAAGTTAGCCTTCCCTTGGATTCATTGAATATGAAGAAGGGAAGAAGGAGCAGGAAGATCAATGATCGCAAGAACTTTCAAAGGATCAATACGAACTCCTTGTTTTGATACAACAAATCCGATAATATGGTCGGAACTAACACAAAACACACATTTGTGTGGATTGAGTCGAATGTTATAATGTCTACATCATAAAAAGATGGCCCTAAGATGCATCGGGTGATCATCGTGATGTCGTGAATGAGAAGGAAAATTGTCCAAATAAGGTTTCACAATATGTTTGATGTCATGGAAGGCGTAATTCATGGCCCTCTAGAACATAGCCCCAACATTATTTAATCCAAAATGGAGTTTTTTGTACACAAATGTGCCCCAGGGACAAATGAATGCAATCTTATGTTGGTCCGTCGGGAGAATGTTGATTTTATTATAGCCAGAGAAACCATCCATAAATGAAAATATCTCGTAACTGACACAATCATCAACGATCTAGTCGATGAACGGGGTGGGATTGTTTTCCTTCTAACAAGCAAGATTTATGTCCCAATAATCAATGCACATGTAGATAGTTCCATGTTTTTCATAATAGGAACAATATTAGGCACCCAATCTGTTAAAGGTACAATATAGATGAAACCAACTCGCATAAGTTTTTCAACATCAGTTTTGATGGTAGAGGCTTTCTTAGGATGAACAGGGGCGAAGGCGTTGCTGCACTGGTTTAGCATTAGGATACGTTTTAATGTCATGCACAATGATGTTTGGATTGATACCATGCATTTATTCATAAGACCAGGAAAAAAACATCTATGAATTCCTGGAATAGGGCTTTGTAAGTCTTGACCTCATCAGGAGAGAAAGACACATCGATATGTAGATTTTCAACAATGTTAGTTTTGGTTGAAATGTCAAGAGGAATGGTCTCTTCAATGTTTGACAAGTTCTTCTCATAATCAACATCATAAATGGATGTGGAATTAGTAGATAACTCAACGATATTGGGTCAATACAATTCGTTAAGATCCTCCTCGAAGGAATCTGGCAAGACGAAATAATGATGATGATTGTCCCATGGTGTATCATTTGGGATCATGATCTCCATGATGCTCTCATTAGTGAAAAACGTATGAGAGAAAGGATCATACAATATACCATAATCTAAAGAAAATTCAACCCAATTGATTGAAGAGGAAGGTTCAGAATAGGTCGTGCAAGTCAAATGGATGCCTTTGTAATCAAGCTCAACAAGGCTAAGAAGCATACAGTCACCAAAACTATCAATATTATATTGATCTGGTACTACCCATAGATCAACTGGGGCACTACAAGAATAAATCATATTTATATAGGGGACCAAAGTAGATCTATGAGGCAGTTGCGGGGAAGGAAGCGGAAAGGTCCCCATGAGAGAGGAATCCTTTAGAAATCCAACTCCAACTTGCTAGTATGAGTGAGGAGTTTCACCCACGAGAGGGACACTTCCATTAACTGAAGAATCAATAGCAAAGTGATTAAGTTGATAGATGGCTGCAATATTTCCTTTATGAGGAAAAGCGATCATTCGAAAATATGTGGAAACAACCAGAGCCATGGCATAGACCCATGTGCGACCCACTAGAATATTATAATCTAGAGGTCTATTAATAATTTGACTTCTATTATCTGCCCGGGGTAGCTCAAGTGGCGATGATCATGGAATGAAGTCTCATTGAACAGGATATCTTGGATTCGAATCTTGTGCTACCCTCCCCCCGTAGTGGGGTGAATAATGGACATGTAAACTCAAAAATCAGAGAGTCCTACCAAGCTTACAAAAAAAAATAACTTCGACTTCTACTAATATAGTATTTCCACCTAATTCTACCTGTAGAGAGTTTAAAATCCCACACGGTTTGTAATTTTTACCATCAAAGGCTTTCAAAGTGGTTGGTAATGGGCTCAATTGTGGAGGAACAACAGCCTTCCAACAAGACAGGGACATAGTATAGGTTGAGGCACCTTCATCCACAATGGAACGATGAATATTTTTACCACGAAAAATAATCTAGATCATGAAAGCTAGCTAAGATGGAAGTCGAGGTGTATGGTTCTCATGGTTAAAGACTACCAGGTTGGAATCCAAAGGATCAATACATCCAATTTTCGAGAGAAAACCTTCTTTTGGGCGGGGAAATTTTGCAATGCCTCAAGAATAGACATATTTGATGGGGACTAAGCCAGATCCTCAACTATGTTATAGTTTTGAGCAGCCCTTCCACGAGGGTTGAATGTCGATTTATGAATAACACGCTTAGGAGGCTTAATCATTAATTCAGTAGGTACGACATTTGGAGTAGATTCCAATGGAGATGTGGTCAAACTGGTAGATTTATCAGTAGCCTAACCATTAAAATATTCATATTGCCATAGTCCTTACTCCAGGTAGCCACGAAAATATAATTTTTAGGATTAGTAGATGAAAGCATTAAAACCAAATTAGAGGAAGTAGGGTCTCGCGCAACCAAATTGGTCTCCTGATTTGGGAAAGGGTCTGTCAACAGAAGGTGTAGTGGAGGATTTAAGGAATTGATTCACCTCTACTTGGTGCCGACAATCACGAGCGAAGTGATCCTCATTACAAATTAGACGTGTAATGAAGTTTCTTCTTCTCTTCAGGATACTGATTGTTTTGTTTCACCTGTGGAGAATTGTCTTTCTCCTTATTTCTTTTACCTTTCTTCTTACTTCTTGGTTGAAGAGATTTTCCTTTAGATTATTGAATGACATTTATCTCAGAAGTAGAAGCCACAAGAGTAGGAGGGTTTTGAGCAGTGACAACAAGAGTTGAACCAGATGGTCTACTTGTTGACTGCTGGCTAGTAGAACCAATCATGCCATCAGTAACATGTGATCATTATTTACCAGGAGTTTGAGAAACAATATTGGTAGGTCGCGGAGCGCCAGGTATATTATCATACAACACGCCATATTGGGTATAAATGAGATCCAAGTACTGGGCACAAGCGATCACATGTTCTTAGATTTTGAATTCGCCTCTAGCTACATCTTCTGTAATAGATGGAAATAAAGACTTTATGAACCATTCAGCTACCAATTGATCAGGAACCAAACAAATACTTTATGAACCAAACGGTGTCGCCACTCATGAATATGATCAGAGGTGTGAGTGGCTTTGGTCTATTTGAAATTAGTTAATAGATTTGTTCCAGCCACATTTATGATGGGTAACTGGAAATGTGTTAGGAATTTAGTTTCTAAGGTGCTAAAGTTATCAAATGAAGCTCAAGGTAATTATATGTACCATTTAGTTGTCATACCAGTGAGCGTACGTTTGAAAATATGCAAACAAACAGAATGATCATTGAGGGAGTTGGAAGAACACCACAAATTATATGTCATTATATGCATGGATGGGTCTTCTCCAGAATTTCCATTGAATTTAGGAATATCAAAAGGCAACTTAGTAGGACTAACCGGCCACCAAGGAGAATGAGCAATGGGATCATTTGTGAGCTTGGTCAGATCTGTCAATTTGAGATTCACCACTAATGGAAACTACATGTTAAGGTATGGTGGAGGATACCCTAGATAAAAAGTAATAGCTTGAGAAACAGGTATTTTTGTTCTGGGATAAGGAGGATTTTGATAGCCAGTATACGCATAACCCTGTTGTCCAGCTCCAGGATGACCTTGCAAAGGTTGGAACGGCTAAGTTTGGACTTGTTGACCGTAAGGCATGTGAGGGATACTTTAATAAAGTGGATATGGTTGCCTTATGGGATTTTTCATCATCCCAACATAAGGTGGATTTGGTTGTGGTTATTCCTATTCCATACCATACACATTCTAACCCATCTGAGCTTGAGGGATGGCTTGCCCAAACTATTGTGAATGTATGTTACCTTAAAGAGGCTAAGTATAAATGGGTTGAGATGCACCAGACACTGACGGAATGGAATGAGTTAAAGGTACAGCCTGTAAATGTTGGCTTACATTCATTTAAGTATGAATAGGTTGAGACATGGGTTGTTGAACAAAAATTTGAGGGGTAGATGGAACAGGTTGAGAAGCTAAAGATGAAGCCACAACTGAACCAGGTTGAATAGGAAAAGTAGGTTTCCAAACATTAGCATCCATTCCTAAATAAGGAGGACTCATTTGAGGTTGAGCACTAATTTGAGGAGATGGAAATGAACCTACAATAGGTTTCCCCCCTGTCGAAAGAGGAGGGTAATACAGAGGAAATTGCCTCCCTCCAAGAGGAGGGTTCCCAGTAGGAGATGGACTGGGTTGTTGTAAATAACCATGTCCACTAGCATAAGGGAAAATCTGCTATCGAACTATAGGTGTAGATGGAGGAAGCAGAGAAAACTGTGTAGCACTCATTAACGGAGTTCTATATGGAATTCCAAATGTAGATGTCATCGGAGAATTTCATGGACTAGATGTTGCACCACATAAGGTACTAGATAAGGATCAGTAACCGGGTAGGATAGATGGGCCGCCATATAAATGTGTCTTTGGTTTGGTTACAAACATGAATGAGTTTTCAAATTGAGTTGTCTCAACCATGGTAGAAGATGTAGGCTAAGAAACCAAAGCAGACTCAGTCATGGTTAATCCCAAAGACAATTTCCAATAGAAACTCAGAGGTGAGTTGAAAGGAACATAATCAGACAAAGGAGGTTGAAAAGGAGTATGAGGAGACGGAAAAGGATGGGCCTAATAAATATGAATTCCTGCTTTAATGGGAGAGGAGGGTTGAGGCTCTTCCTGTGGGATCTCTTCACTGCTCATAGGACCAAGTGGAAGGGGTTCATCGTCGGGTCCAATATATATAGTTTGGGGTTGTATCTGAGATAGTGGAAGAGAATGAGAAGGTCATGAACTGATAGGTGAAGATGACTGAGGTACCTCGGGTTGTATAACCTTATGTTGAGTTGTCTCTAACTCGGGAAAGTCGCGTTCAATAACCTCAAGTAAAGAGATTTCAGGTGCTTCGATATCAATTGTGTTAAAGTCACTAGACAATGGAGAGGTGATATCGGGCTTCATATTCACAGGAAAAGATGATTCTAGTGGATCTATCTTAGATGGAGGAACAGAAGTAATAGCCCATAATGTACTAGATTCGATAGTCTGCATTTTCTTCTGCTTCTGATGATGGCTAGGAGTTGCCTCTGGTGGAAGAGGAGGCTTATTTTTCATTCTACATGAATGATGGGGTAAAGGGTCTTTTTCTTCCATGGTGGATTAGTAAATTTTAACAATTAACACAAAAAAAATAAATCAAAGAGGGTATACTAGGTAGAATTGTTTACCAAGAAACTATGAACTACAATATACAACCTTGGAGAACCAAGGAATTACGTACGGGCAGGCAATCTCCCTGAATGTTGCATTCGATGCATCATAGTGTACAATGTGGCTGACTTGATTACCTATGGTGAGGATAGAAATCTATGGTGGGCTTCCAAAATATGCTCGATAGTATGTGGAAGTGCAGTCTGTGTTAGTGTTGTCTAATGCATAATTGTATGATGAGAACGTTCCCATATAATTTTCATGTGTGGAGCGCCATCCAGTATACCCAGAGGTACATGGAGAACAGTTTGATACACTTACGTATGTGGAACAGGATATGACCCCCAAAATGCAATGCTGGAAAATAAAATAAAAAAGAACAACAACAACAACAGCGCATATGTTTAAAGACATCGGAACACGTCTCTAGCCTAGGCCTCTAGATGTTTGCGTTAATGTTACAAATTCTCCTTAGGTTTATTCAGTAAATTTTAAAGTTTATCTTGATTTAAGTTTCGATTTTCAAGACTCACCATGAATTTTACTTGAATGTCCTAAAATACAAACTAGCATGATAAAATGAATCTTTTCATTTCAATGAAAATCTATAAATGAGAGGGAAGAGAACAAATAATATGCAACAAAGAAGATTTGTCAATCAATTCCCCTAATGCCACTGTTTCTAACTACAATTTTCACTCACAAAACCCTAGATGCAATGCATAATGCATAATATTTTTCTTTTCAATTCATGTCAGAGATTGATTCTTCTTCAAAACCCTGTTTTGAAGAAGAAATCATTAAATGTGTTGTGTAATTTAATTCTCCAGCTTTTCAAAAGGCAGCAGCGACTTCAAGCTCCTATCCCTGCACAAGCACAATTCAAAACATCATCAGCAATCAAAAGCAAAAATCTATTTGGAGAAAGTCTCACTGGAAATCCCGAACAAACTTCATTGTCACAGCTATTGAATTAAATGATTGTGTAAGCACTGGGAATGCCCTGCTGTTCATTTATCAGAGGAATGTGATCCGAGATTTTAGGGCTGCTATGGTTGGGCCTCCAGACATTGTAGTTGCGACACCAGCTTGTATTGTGACATGTATTTCTACAAATATTCTTCAATCTTCATCTCTTGAGGAGTCACTTGCTTCATCTCTGGTTCATTATATTCCACATCGTTGTTAGCGCATGAAATTGTGATGAAACACATTTTACAAGCTATGACAAATGTTGAATGCCTTACAAAAGATAAGTTAATTTTGGCTGAATATCTGGCGTTTATCATGGTTCATTTGCAGTCAAATTGCTCATTATGCCATTTGGAAAGGCCAAAAATGATTCAAGAACTACAGGTTAAAGCTGTAATCATAACAAATAATGGATACAGACGTGCTGGTTCTGAGCCACTTCACTTTAACAGAGAATTTGGTAATCCGGTTGATATGAAAAAGTTCTTGCTGACACAAATGTTGTCTGGATTGAAATTGATAGTGTGTATCTGCAATTTGCTGCTAATGAAATGAGATCATTGAATATGTTACAGTGGCGTAAATTTTTTAAAGAACTTAGTGTCACTAATCTTATGCAGGTAGTTAATATTGAGAAGAAACTGCAAGATCAATCTTGTAGTATATGGAAATACTTGGCATGGGAAGGGCAACTTATGGAAACAGACCATGGTAACTGTGTTTTAATAAATGTTTATGTGCCAAACGAAGGAGAGGGCCCAGAAGTGCGTCCTCGGCTAAATTTCAGTATTGTCAAACTGGAATATGAGGAAGGGAGCAAGAATACTTAGAGGTCTACAGAAGGAAGGCGGATCAGACTAATCTCTCAAAGGGCTCGCTTGCTTGCTGATTCTGAAGTCGAACTAGAAACATCTCATCTCTGCTCTTCGTGAAAGCTCTTTCGTAGGCCGGCCAGAGGAGCAAACGGGTATGGATTTTTTGCCACTGCAATGATGACCTTTAGTGCAGGATTCTTGAGTGCATTTTCTACAAATTACCTTGCTTTGGTCGCTCTTCGCTGCTTGGTTGGTGTTGGACTGGGAGGTGGCCCTGTGCTTTCCTCTTGGTTTCTAGAATTTATCCCAGCTCCCAACAGAGGACTTTGGATGGTCATAATTTCAGGATTTTGGACTATTGGCACATTATTCGAAGCCTCACTAGCATGGATTGTGATGCCAACATTGGGTTGGAGGTGGTTACTTGGACTATCTTCGACACCTTTGTTGATTCTGCTTCTGTTCTATGTTGCAGTCCCAGAATCCCCGAGGTATCTTTTGCTGAAGGGTAGAACTGATGATGCACGCCATATCCTTGAAAAAATTGCACATGTAAATAAAAAGCAACTTCCACCTGGGAGATTTGTTAATGATCTCAGCATGGAACTCAATGAAGTAGATACCATTGATGGGTTAGAAGAAGCTTGTTTGTTGGAAGCCCATGGGAAATTAGAGGAGAGCCACATGGAAATAAAAAGTGAAACTGGAGTACTCTCGCAGGTCTATAGTCTTTTTTCCCCGTCGTTAATCAGGTCAACACTTCTTCTATGGATAGTATTATTTGCAAATGCATTTTCCTACTATGGACTTGTCTTGCTTACTTCCGAATTGAGCGGTGGAGGTGGGAATTGCACATCAGACACTATGCCTTTAATTGCTTCCGATGAGAGTAGTCTTTACAGGGATGTTTTTATTTCAAGTTTTGCAGAGATTCCTGGGCTTCTATTGTCAGCAACTATTGTGGACCGTTTTGGGCGCAAATTGTCAATGGCTACAATGTTTTTTCCTATCTTGTGTTTTTCTTCTTCCCTTAATATTTCCTCAACATGAAGTTGTCACGACTTTTCTTCTCTCAGGAGCAACGCATTAAAAAAGATCAACAATTTCGTATTTAAAGACGATTGGCAGAATTTCGAAGGAAAAACTCCATTCAATGTCAGATGTCAAAATTTGTGGTTGTTTTCACCTAATGTAGATTTCGGATAAATATTGAAATCCACAGATTACAGTCAATAGCTGGACACGGTTTAAATGGAGATAATGCTGAAGGTAACTTTACTGGTGTCGGGTGCAGCAGTGAGCTTGTGAATAAACTCCCATATAATATGGAAGGAGATCTTGATACTGTTTCTGAGAGAGTGGCAGCAGTTTCTCAAGATTTCAGTGGAGATATTACTAACAAGCCTCAAACTTCAAAAGTCAGTGCAGAGAAACTTTTGGCAAGGGCCAGCTTCTATGATGATTCAACTTCAGAAAGAGGAGATTTGAAAGCTGTAAATGACATGGCCATGAAGCTGCTTGAGCGAATGGTTAGTATATGGAAAATGCAACGTGGCAACCATTGCAATATGTGGACATTCGATTCATCTAAAGAGCACACGAAGGAAATCTATGAGCCCCACTGGTCCGTGTACAAATAATGAAATCATTTGACTCAGCAATCAAATTATGGGATGTCGAGCAAGGAAGACAATTGTTCAAATTGAAGACGGTGAACCTATATATTCAATTGCTTTCAAATTGGTTGTGCGACGGGTGTCTGCATATATGGTCTGCGAAGGAGGGAGTCTGTGTTTATGCTGGTAAAGGCCATGGTTTTGCTCACCTTCCCGATTCTCTTAAGGAAACCTTTCAAACAGAAAACATTTTGAAGGGGCGCATCACGTGCTTTGGCAGAGAACCCTTCTAAGCCTGTGAACGAGCCTCTTGTTTGTGATATATACTGCTATCATTTCCAGGTTCTGTTTCTACAGATGAAGATAGGCAACACATATTTGTTTCTGACACTAAATCATCATCGAATCATCGTGGCAATGCAGATGGAAGCGTTTTAGACAGCGTAGGCAGATAAAGAGCATTCAATGAATACAATTGGCACAATATGCACAAATGTGAAATTGTTAAAGATTTCAAACAGAAAACGAATGTGAAAAGTAAAGACCCGAAACATACACAGAGACATCTGTCATAAGCAGCAATTTAGGAACGAATTTTTCCTATTTTTATCCTCAGCCCTAATTCTATGGGATCTGAGCACCAGTTTTGCCTTGTAATTAGCCAAATCATCAGCAGATTTGAGGAGCGCTGTATTATTTTAGGATAGGTGTAACGCTCCTTTCTAATTTTTGTAATTGTAGTTGAAACAGTGCCCTGATTGTGGGGTCGATCTGTTGTTTTTGTTTTAGAATAGTTTATAAAAATAATCATTTTGTAATAAAAAAGGTTAGAGTTAGTCAGAGAGAGAGGAGAGAGTTTCTGAGTGCTGAGAGCTGGTGGAGAACAGAGCTTACCATGTACAGTTTTTGGCAGAGAATTTAATGAAATTACACAGCTCTGATTTCTGAGATTCATGTGGTATGTTAATTTAGCATAGGTGTTTCTTGTGTTTCATTTGTAATCTGTTATGTTCCATTTCACTACATGATCGTATCTAATTGAACAAATGAAGTGTTAAAGTGAGAATTCATGCCTTCCATGCTCCGCTTTTAAGTTTGTTCAATTCAATGTTTTCTTCTGTTTAAGGAGGATTCAAAGTTATTGTTTGCCCTCCTTAGCTCCTCACCAGTCTTGCCATCCCATTTAAATCTAGATTTGATGCTAAATTTCTTGCCTACCTTGCCTCAGTCGATAATCTGTGTTGTTCATTCTACTCTCTGTTCAAGCTGTGATTTTACCCATGCAACCCGGAAAAACCCCGTCATTTAATTAAAAATCAACCTTTCTAATCAGTTTACTAGCCTAATATCAGTGTTACCTTATTGGTCATCTCATCTATTGAAGATTTTATCGAGATTGACCGGAGAGAGCCTGCTCCTGCCCCGTAGGGCTAGCTACGAGGCTAAATGGTTTGATGTAGCCTTGAGGTTTACCTTTCTCAGCCTGAGGTGAAATTTCAAGCGCTAACAACTCGGGTTGTATAACCTTGTGTTGAGTTGTCTCTAACTCGGGAAAGTCGCGTTCAATAACCTCAAGTAAAGAGATTTCAGGTGCTTCGATATTAATTGTGTTAAAGTCACTAGACAATGGAGAGGTGATATCGGGCTTCATATTCACAGGAAAAGATGATTCTAGTGGATCTATCTTAGATGGAGGAACAGAAGTAATAGCCCATAATGTACTAGATTCGATAGTCTGCATTTTCTTTTGCTTCTGATGATGGCTAGGAGTTGCCTCTGGTGGAAGAGGAGGCTTATTTTTCATTCTACATGAATGATGGGGTAAAGGGTCTTTTTCTTCCATGGTGGATTAGTAAATTTTAACAATTAACACACAAAAAATAAATCAAAGAGGGTATACTAGGTAGAATTGTTTACCAAGAAACTATGAACTACAATATACAACCTTGGAGAACCAAGGAATTACGTACGGGCAGGCAATCTCCCTGAATGTTGCATTCGATGTATCATAGTGTACAATGTGGCTAACTTGATTACCTATGGTGAGGATAGAAATCTATGGTGGGCTTCCAAAATATACTCGATAGTATGTGGAAGTGCAGTCTGTGTTAGTGTTGTCTAATGCATAATTGTATGATGAGAACGTTCCCATATAATTTTCATGTGTGGAGCGCCATCCAGTATACCCAGAGGTACATGGAGAACATTTTGATACACTTACGTATGTGGAACAGGATATGACCCCCAAAATGCAATGCTGGAAAATAAAATAAAAAAGAACAACAACAACAACAGCGCCTATGTTTAAAGACATCGGAACACGTCTCTAGCCTAGGCCTCTAGATGTTTGCGTTAATGTTACAAATTCTCCTTAGGTTTATTCAGTAAATTTTAAAGTTTATCTTGATTTAAGTTTCGATTTTCAAGACTCACCATGAATTTTACTTGAATGTCCTAAAATACAAACTAGCATGATAAAATGAATCTTTTCATTTCAATGAAAATCTATAAATGAGAGGGAAGAGAACAAATAATATGCAACAAAGAAGATTTGTCAATCAATTCCCCTAATGCAACTGTTTCTAACTACAATTTTCACTCACAAAACCCTATATGCAATGCATAATGCATAATATTTTTCTTTTCAATTCAACTTAATTTTCATATGATAACTAAGATATTCGCCTAATCACTGATAAAAAACATTTTTCAGAACGATGACTGAAACACCAATTCTTTCAAGTAATTCAATGATCAAGCAATTAGTTTGCTAATGACCTAATGACAAGAAGAAAGTAAAACCCAAACAAATTATTATCAAAGGCACTCAAAACCAAAAGAAAACTAGATGAAGGTTTCTGAGAGGGTTAAACACACTCAAGGACACAATGAAGACCAACTAGAATCAAATCAATCATAGATAAAATAATCAAAACGTAATTTTTGCATGAAACAGCGGCAATCACAGGTGCAAAGAGGTTACTAGTTCTTTCCAACATAGGTATAGAGAAGTCCAGGGTGCTCTACAATGCTCTGTCAGCAGAACATGGGGTGTACTGATCAGGGAAAAAGGATTTTCTGACACAAGTCAAATGCAGCTCAATGGAGGATCTTCTTAGGGTCAATTCAAGATGAGTGAGACACTAAAGGTCATAAGTAGAAGTGTAACAAGGGAAAAAGTGAAGGAAGCCACTAAGGGAATTAATTGTTCCCCAGTGGAGCATCCAATTTGTTATACGGAATCTATGACTACAGACAGAAGTATCTTCCCTAGACCTAGTGGCTTGGTCTAGAACAACATAAATCAAAGGCTATAAAGTTTTCCTTAGAATAATTGGAGAATGGAAATATGACTTACTTTTGATCTTTCGCAAGCTCTTCTCTCCTCTGGTCTTGTCAGCTCCAACCATAGCTTCAAACACTATAATTAGAACCTGCACAAATAAACAACAAAATCCAAAGATCTATGACATCTATGTAGCATTATCCAATAATTTTATTCAATGGATCAACATAGCAATGAAACACGTACATAAACATAACACATGTAGGAAAATGATATACTCTATGTATTAAAATGGAAAGGAGATAGTTTACAACCAAAAGTGGAATTTGATCTTGTAGAAAACCCCCCAAGTTGACTTGTCCTTCCTTACCACAATGTACACCTTAATGTCACCCTAATGCATGGGAATGATTTCTCTCTTATGATCAAAGCAACAACATAATGGTATGATTAATCTCCAAAATCCAACCCCTAGCTTATGGATGGCAGTGAATATATAGGAGAGGATGGTAGTTTGGGAATTCTTATCCATTTACCAATATAGGCTTGAGATCCACTCTTGATTGGTAACAACTCCTGGAAGCTTATGGTAGAATTTGGGATTCTTCTTATTTTTCCAGAATTTTCTTGATTAACGCACCCCCAATAAGAGCAAACCTTCTCTGATAAGAGTAGGTGCAAAACTGAGCAACCTGCCACTCAAAGCAGGCCCCTAAGGGGCGAAAGTATGTTGAGCCTTAAAAGCAATGAAATGAAGTAGTAAAGGTTTGAAACTTAGGGATTTAAGAGACTCGTGCTTAGGGATTTGTGTAGGGATGATGGCAAGGTGTTCATGGATGTTGATTGATCCAGTCTGTAGGCCTATTGACAATGTGACAAAATGGTCTATAACATCCTTGCTACTTAGTTGATCTATGAGGAGAGTCATGTGAACTATAATCCCCATTTTTCCTTTTCATCTTTTATCTTCTTCTTCTACAAACGTGTCATGTTAGATAAACCAAATATAGACATAATAAAAATCATACCTTAGTGTGAAGTTCAAGGGAGGCTATCTCGTATGCACGATCAATCCAAATTATCATGATATATATATATGTGTGTGTGTGTGTGTGTGTGTAATGACATCAACATATTAATCATCTCAACATTATCATCATAACACACCAACGTCATCATCATGATGCAAACTATAACAATGATAATCACAATGCATTGTCTACTACGCATGCATAATAATCACATCTAGCCCATCAAGTCCAATTTTTTGAACCTGGAAGCTCTGATACCACCCTATAATGCCTCCTTCCAAATTTACCCAAATTCACAAGCGTTCCTAGGTAAGCATGAGACGTGTGTCACTATTACATGACCAACCTCCAAGTTCTAGTTAAGGAAGTGGGCCCTACAAACTAAAAACTTACTGGCATCCTACAAGGACTGAAAATCACTTAGGAGCTGAAGAACCACCCCAAGTGATCAATCCCTAAGCTGGAACTATTTTTATCTAACTTGACACCCGAACCGTACACACAACAAGGAAGGAGTGCATTTACGAGGCCCCAACTGAACACACAATCCTGCATCCATTCAATTTAGTGCCAACTGTTATGATATTTGAGCCACTTTTTCAGGCTAGCCTCCATACCACTGCCCAAAACTTCCTGTAACTTTTCAGAATCATAATTAACATGACGACAATGCCAAAAATTTAAAATTGAAGCAAGAACTTGACCTAGACTGCCTAATTTTATCAAACATATTGCAAACATGCAAGCTACAAGCAATGAATGCATATCTGATCATAAATTGATAGTCTTCATCTAAGAATCAACAAGAAGGCTTTAATCCCTCTCTATCTAGTTGCAATAGCACTTGTTATTCCATGCATTCATCAACCATTCAAATACTTATCAAAACATGTCAAGAGCCATAAATAGAATACATCATATAACCAACATATAACTAGTATATAACTAGAATATAACTAGAATGGAAACCATGGAAAATTGTCCATAACATAACTATCATAATAAATAAATATGGTTATAGATGTCAATAGGAAAATATCTGATATTAACATATGAAAATTCCAACCAAGTCAAGGACTTCCATGTACCACCCAACCATAGATTGGGCTTAGCCAAATATCTCTTCCAGCCAATCACCCTCATGCCATATTCCAATCATAAATGTGGGATATAATGGAATAAACCAAAACAAAACCAACCAGGGCTTCCAAAGGTCAAACCACCTCAACCCTCAGCCACAGTTATTCCACCTCTATTGTCAAAAATCACTAACATCAGCCAGATCGGTCTCTACCCAAGTTTTCTAGGGCTCCAGGAACTAGTAACTCAACCCACATCCTTCTAGGACTCTAGAGCGTTTGTTCCACTCAGGCTCCAGGAACTACCAACTCAACCCACCAAGGGCTCCAAATTGTTTGTCCCAACCTACGAGTTCCAAGAACTAGTTGTTCAACCCAAGTTGTTTTAGGGCTTCCAGAGCATTTGTTCCAACCCATAGCCATAAGGAACTTGAGCACCAATATATATATTAAAAAAAAAAAAAAACCACAACAACATGGTTATCCATGAAATGGAAAAACAAGGCTAAAACCACTGTCAATCTACGAAAATGTCCATGCCAATGAAAACACATAACCAAGGTATCACATGCATATACAATGCATCCAAAAATCAACAAGGAAATCACACATGCAACCTATTACCTGCAAAGCAATCTGGTTGTAGTTTTTGAACCAATTATTCCCTTGCCCTCACTTTCTTTCCTTTGCCTTCTTTCTCCAAATCCAATTGAGTACTAGAGTGATCCAAGAATGCTCTAAGTGTCCAAGAGTATGAGAGAATGATAGAATGAATGAGAGAGCCAAAATCTAAACTGACAAAAGTTGTGAAATATGTATTTGAAGCCTTTTTATCATTAAGGTCTTCTTTTTCTTCATTTTCCTTCATTTTTCCTCTAATTCCCCTTGTGTGCAAATATGTGTCTCTTCAACTTCCTATTCTACTATTTTCCTTTATTTTTGTAAATAAATTCCAATTGTTGCCTCTTTGCCTTTGCCAATTTCCATGGCCTTTAATTAATCACAAATGATGTCCACTAAATTGTTTTTCCCGACATTCATCTTGGAATACATGTCCCATGACCTTGGTCTTATTTTATTTACATGAAAAATCAACCACATGTTGTTACACTACCTCTATTAATTCATGTGCTTTCTAGAAGCACCTAGCCTTAGTCTCATTCATGAGACCGAATACTACCTTAGTTGCATTTGATGCTCTTTCCTAGGAGGATATGTCAACCATGACCTATTTCATTATTCTCAACAATATTTATTCTAGAGGAAAAAAATATGATTGACTTGTATGTATAAATTTTTTTTATTATTATTAATGTGGTGTGTGATCAAAGATAATAAGTTATCCTCTCTTAAAATTCTTTGGACTTTAAGCATGGGAGACTAAAGTTCTAAACACAAGAAGAGTTTCTCTCTTATCGTGTCTTTCTTAGGAAGGCTTGTTCACTAACATGACATAACTGTCACTATGTAGCATAATCAAGTTAATGAAGCATGCAAAAATCCGTTCTCCTATCACGTGTCTATGCCAAGAATTTTTATCCATTTACATGACATACCTAGTAATTTTTTAGGAAAATCAAGTTAGTGAATTCATGATAGGGGGTCATATTTAAAGTTCCTTGACTCTAAAGTATGGGAGACTAGAGTACTAGGCATGAAAATTTATTTTCTTCATGACTTTCCTTGGTTAAGGAGGCTTATTCATTTAAATGAGTATTGGTTAAGAAAGCAATCTTTATTTATTGGGTAGAACCAAGGTAAGTAATCACCAACTCTCTTTATAAATTTATTTATGGCCACAAAACTTTAGGTTTATTTTTTTATTTCTCAAATTTTTTGATGATTTTTTCTTGTTGATGTACATAAATCCATCACCCTCTCATAATTCTCTTTATGGTTGATGTTGATTTGTTGCTTGTGTCCTTTAATTATTTCTAGATTCCTCTAACTTATCTTTGATTCCTAGTGCTTCATTTTATATGGCCAAGTGACCTTAGAATTTTGAAAAATTATATTCAAATAATAGTGTTTCAAAATGATTCAATCAAAGTCTCACTACTAAATAATAAAATTCTTATTGGTATATAATTTACCACCATTCTAGTAAGTTCCATTATTCATTATAATATTATTGATGATAGTAACAATATGTACTTAGATTTATTTACAAAAAACATGGGTTATACATGTAGTTTGAATGTAGTTTGAATGGGCACTATTGAATTTATATTAGGTTTCAAGCTTAAGCCATAGGTCACATCATAGGAGAAAACCCTAGTCAGTGAGTGGGATAGGTTAAGGATTATGGAATACAGAGTGATTGACTTTTCGAAGGATCCCTTGGTAGGTTGTCAAATTTGGGCATCAACATGAGTTTTGGCCAGGAACTGTTACCATTCCCTCTTGGTTCCAACCTAAATGTTGCTAAGTCATTATAAGAGGAGGATTTTATTGTTATGGATACCATTATTAGAGATAATTCTCACACTCATGTTTTAATTGATCCAATGGCCAGGCAAAGTGTTTAGATAAGTGGGGAATGCTCTAGGATTCCTCCATGAAGTGCATAAATCTTACCAAACTATAGACATTGGTATTTCTCATGTTGTTTTTGGCCCCAATTTATGAAATGATTTAACATACACCATTACCATTAGCACGGGAAATTCCAGTTTCTCTCAAAAGTTAGATAATGCGGAGATACCTTTTAAATTTGGTTGTCATTCTTATGATATTATTGTTAATGGATGTTCTATCCCCGCTAAAAAATATTATCAGTTCAAAGGTGGAGGAGATTCCTATCCACCTTCTCAATCCCCAATTTAGGAAGATAAGTACTTACCACAAATAATCCAGTAAAATTCAACTCTGGCTACAACTACGTTGAAGAAGACAATCAAATTTGAGGATTTGGTTTGGTATCATGAGAAAATAATACACTCATTTGTATTCACTAGAAGACACTCAGATTCAGTGATCAACACATATAGAGGTTACATTTTCAACTGAAAGTATCATGAAGGCCAAAAATTAAAATCTCTCCTAAGGTTCAAATTAAAAAATTGAACTGTGTGGGTGCACCATTGCTGGAAATTAACAACCACATTGCTCTTTATTTGATAGTCACGTAGTCACGAAAAATTCAGTCAACACCTTGGGTCATGAACTTGCTTGAAGAACACTCCAACTCTTGACATGATGAGCTGAAAAAATCAAGCCTTAAGCCCCAAGAAGCCTTAAAGACAAGGATATGGTAGTTCTCATCTCATTTATGAGCAAAACAACCACATTAACAACCGCATTTCTCTTTATTTGATAGTCACGTAGTCACGAAAAATTCAGTCAACACCTTGGGTCATGAACTTGCTTGAAGAACACTCCAACTCTTGACATGATGAGCCAAAAAAATCAAGCCTTGAGCCCCAAGAAGCCTTAAAGACAAGGATATGGTAGTTCTTATCTCATTTACGAGCAAAACAACCACATTAAAGAGCCAGAGGAGGGAAGGAGTGTCCAAAAAATCTATAATTACAACTTCATGGAGACCCAAAAACAAGAAGAATTAGTGCATCGTTATGCTGCCAAAATTGCTCCCAAGCAATCTAGCATTCCATTGCTGGGTGCACCATTGCTGGAAATTAACAACCGCATTGCTCTTTATTCGATAGTCATGTAGTCACAAAAAATTCAATCAACACCTTGGGTCATGAACTTGCTTGAAGAACACTCCAACTCTTGACATGATGAGCCGAAAAAATCAAGCCTTGAGCCCCAAGAAGCCTTAAAGACAAGAATATGATAGTTCTCATCTCATTTACGAGCAAAACAACCACATTAAAGAGCCAGAGGAAGGATGGAGTGTCCAAAAATTCTATAAATACAACTTCATGGAGACCCAAAAACAAGAAGAATTAGTGCATTGTTATGCTGCCAAAATTGCTCCCAAGCAATCTAGCATTCCATTTTGAGGAGAATTCCACCATTGAGAGAGTCTTCTATGCTTCTTTGAGAGAGAAATAGTTTGAAAAAGAGATTGAGAAAGAGAAATCCTTGTTGATATTTTTTGAGCACCATTGCTCAAACAATTATCTTCAAGTGTCTTTGATACTTCTATTGTAACTCTTCCACCACCAGCAATCAATAAAGAGGATCCTTTTCCTATGCCTTTGTTGATTTGTTTTGCTTCATTAAGATTGTTTACATGTTATTTAGTGTAGTTTTGATTTAGTTTGTTCATGCATTGCTACCATCACTTTCAATTCTTTGTTTATCCATTTTTGTCCACTAACAACATCCAATTGTTTGTATGTTCCTTTTAGGTAACAACCAACTCCAAGGAAGGTGTTTTTTGGTACTCATATGCAACAAACACACCATTACAAGATGGCGACTCCACTTGTTTCCTTTCTTTGATCTAATTGGTTTTTTTGTAGTACCTTTCTCTTTGCATTTTCACTTCATTTTGCCTCTCTTATTTCTCTAGAATTTCGCAGCTCACTTAGGACCTATTTCCGGCTAGGAACGAACCTCTATTTAAATTTTCGCATTAGTTGCGCAGCTTTTACCACAGACATATTCACGGACTGTGTGTTTGTGCAGAACATAACCCGCATGGTTACAGAGAGCTCAAAAAATCATTGTAGTTTATTTTTCGTGAGTGTTGGGAAACCTTTAGTGAATTTCATGCACTTCTGCAAGTTTTTATAGTTTAGATAGACTATTTAATTGCTTTACTAACCACTATTAGTAGGGAAATTGTTTACTCTTTACTTTGAAATTTTGCATTCCAAACATAACTTAATTAGGAGGAGAGTAAGTGGCCATAATCCACATATATTAATTAGGGGAAGAGTAATTGGCCATAATCCACCCGTCTTTTCAACTTGTTTTTCTCTTTTTTCACAAGTCTCATCCCATAGCTTAATTAGGAGGCGAGTAGTTAGCCTTAAATACACATATCTTTTTTACTAAACAAATATTTTTACTTCATTAGTATCGGGACTAGGACCTGGTTTTATTAAAGAAAGGAAGCAGCGCCTGCTTCCCTTGCATCTTTTAGATGATCCGAAGCTTGCATATGAAATATTTCTTAAAGCACTCAGTTTTTCCATCTCCCTTTGAGGCTCACATAGTATAATAGGAAGGAAATAAGTGGCCCATCATCAACATATTAATTCTTTTCATGCAAGGAACAAGCACAACTTAGTGTAAGTAGGGTTTTTGTAAAGGATCATTGCATATCCACATCGCTACACACTTTGTATTCTCATTATGTCACTTGCACACATTGCACTACACACACTAAGATACTCTAAACTTTGTACAAAGGGCGTCCAATTTCAGAAGCTTTTGTACTTAGCTTATTCTAGCTTACATCTTCACACCATAAGTGAAGTAACACTCTCTAAAAGAAACCACAACTTGAACACATTAAATTCCCCACATGGGCCATAAAAGAATTTACAGTTGAAGTTAGGACCATTGGGGGTAGGCATCCCATAAGCCATCATGATCATGTTACATTTTCGAAACATAGAAGTTGTCTTTTAGGGTGCATAAAATCCTTCATCATCCCATATAAAAGAATACCCAGGCATGCGAGAAACCCGATTCAGAGGGGGTAAGGCTTAGGTCTCAATGTGTATGGTCCTATATAAGGCTACCCAACCTATATAGTGCTCCACAATAATTAACTAAATACCAAGAAGCTCAAGACTTGACTACCCCTGTCGGACAAAGGTATCCTAGTGGCCAAAGTTTTAGGGCATCTTTCCTTATAGGTGGAGGTGTGGGTAGCACTAAATCCTTTTGATTACCTTGGTTGATTTTTTGGTTGATGGAAGCGTTGCCAGTTATGTCGGGATGTAGCCCTAGTACCTATCAAAAAATATATCATCACAAGGCCCCATTACTTTGAGAGTGGAAAGGACACATAGGTCTTGCAGGATTTTTATCATACACAAACAAACAAAGACCTTTTTCTTATTTGATTGATTACATATCATAAATTAAATGGAAAGTAACCATTTATTTTTTCTTTTTTTATGTATGTGCTTTACTTGCTTGCTTTAATACATATTCCCCCATTACCCCTCACCACAAAAGTAGAACACACTCCATTTTACACCATAGGGGACCCAATGGTACCCCGTCGCTCTATGCGCTCCCAAAACCTCTCCCCATTGTTAGGAGGTGCATTAGGTCTCTCACCAGTTCAGTGTAAAAGACATCACACAACCACTGTTATTGGTTCATCCTTTATTAGAGAAACCTGGATTGGGACCCTCCCCCTCAAGGTACTCCTTTCACCACCCCTCAGGGGAGTCCACACACTACCACCCCACCACCCGAGTAGTCCTTCTCATACCTCCCCACAGGGAAACCCTTTTCACATCATAGTTCAAAATAATTTTACGATGGAAAATAACACCAAAATACCATTTCTCGCTTCCTTAAATCTCCTAGATCTAAGCAAGTTGACAAATGACCCCATTGCACATAGTTAAAATTGGTCCCCTATTCCAACTAAGTTACCCTCATATTTACCAAAATTTGAAGGGAAATAGAGAGGAGATTTGAGAAACCATATAATGACCTTTCATCTATGGAGCTCATCCAATAGCATCACAGATGACTTAATTCACCTACAATTTTTTTAATGCACCCTCACTGGGTCTGCGGCATAATGGTACGTAAGAAAGGCCTCAAGTTCCCATGGGACCTTTAACTCTCTAGCTAGGTCATTTATCACCTTCTTTCATCTCCTAGTATGTCATGATACTGGATTAGAGCTACTCACCCATTTTCAGCAAACGACTGCCACACATATCTCAGACCATGTCCATGAATGGAAAAAACGTCGTAGCCTATACAAAGTGAATGTAACTGAGGACCTCCTTCTCGCCTTGTTTTTAAAATCTCTTGTGCCTATAATCTCAAAAGATGTGATTACCATGTTGCCACAAACAAAAGAAGAGGTTATCAGTAAATCTCAATAATTTGAGCTCATTTATACTTAGTTTGGATACCTCTATTACATTCTACCTTATTCCCCTCTGTTATAGTCATTCAGACAAGAGAACCCAAGAGCATCAAGTGTTGCAGATGGTTTGATTGGAACCATAGCCCAAAATAAACTAGGAAACACTTTCCAATAGTCTGGAAATGTGCATAATGGAAAAAACACTTATCAGCCATATAGTACTCCACCTACATTACAAATACTATCCCAATCAACCTGTACCCTTGCAAAACCCTACTACGCAGAGTAACTAGTACTCTACCATGCAAAGTAGCCAATACCCTCCCAGGCAGGTTGTTTAGTAAACTTCATGTTTCGCAGAGGTGGTTTCCACCTCCCAAAGCACTTACACTAACCTAGGACAAGGAATCCTTACTTCCCTTTTCCACATCCCAATAGAAAAACCCCACACCTTAGCCTAACATTGGGGTTAATTTTGTTCAACCCTCTTTCCTACAACAATAACAATCTTTTGAATAGTTGAATATAGCAAACCCATCGAATTCCAACAAAAAGAAAGGAAAGAACAAGTAGAAAGGGGATCCTGGGTAAAGGGGAAACAACCAACAACAACCTTCGTGAGCATCAGCTGGGGGGAATCCCCCTAACCGAAACCAAAATCAGGTTCAGAACAATAACAACCCACAAAAATAGAACAAGAAATCTAGTCTAAGGACTAACTATGTGTGTGCCATTTATGGGTAGCATGGGCTTTACACCCATAATTACCCTCAAATCCTCGATCTGAAGAGAATTAAAGAATCCAGGGGGCAGGGAGGGCCAAACTCCTTCCCACACTAAGGAGTAGTGAATACCCATCATGAACCCTCCCCCTAGAAGTATTAGAATCCTCCTCGAGGAAGTTGCAAGGATCCCACCAATCTTGACATCTTCATGGCTTTTGAATATGTTCTCCTACAAACATGAAATTGGGAGTACGGAACCCCTCTAGAAACCAACCCTTCCACATCAACCATTGTTATAGCCATGGAACCTTTTACGTTACCTCGAACCTTGATAGAAACCATCCCATGAATGGTTAAAGGGCCACTACATCAAGCATGACATAATTCAAATGTTTCTCATATCTATAGCATCATCGATGATCTACCTCAATCCCCATTAGTTATTTCAGCACTAGAGGTTTTACAACCTTCCAACCCAACAAAAATCCTTTCTTTCTGCTTCAGGCATAATCAACCCGGTCAATTCATGTTTGATGGATTTTGATTTGGATAACGCTACTCCGCATCTTCCGTCAATAATTGCCTTCCATATTTCAGTCACTATTTGGAATATCAACATCATTGCATCGTTGATGAGGGAGCATCTACCTATATCATTTCCAAATCATTTTGCTAGCAACTAGGATCCCCCAAGCTCACTACATCACCCATTACACTCACCGCATATGATGGGCACCCCTCGGCTCCCATAGGAATTTTTCAAGACATTGCGGTAGAGCTTGCCATCAAATATTTCTCATATATATTGAGGCTTTTGATGCCCAACTAGATTACAATATCTTGTTAGGTCATAGCTACATGTATGTGATGACAGTAGTAACATCTCCAATGTTTTGTATCATGATGTTCCCCCCCATGATGGGAAAATCATTACGATAGATCAACTCACATACTACGAGAAAAGGACATCCACTACCCCCAATGGTGTACTACCCTTAAGAGGATTCCATAGAGAGTTGGTAACATATTTTACTGAAGCAGGACTAGGGATATTTATGGCATGGCATCACTCATTGGCACATACCCCGGTGACCCACCTTTAATTGAGCCTGCCCCTATAGCCTCTGTGTGTATGATGAGTTCATCAAACACACCTCAGCCTTAGGAACCAGTTCCAAACACCCCTAGTGTTGTGATTACTGACTCAATGTTCCTTCCATATGCAATCACTCATACACCTTTCTTGTATCCCCCAGTTGGTTTTGTTTTGCACCAAGTATTATCAACACTAACATTACCAAATATGGATTTCACGATACCTGTCTAGTATTTGGCCCCATAGGCCATGACAAAAAACTCAGATATTACCTCGACATGCATCATTCTTGTAGCCATCCCTTAAGAAGTCACCCCAAAACGAGTTATACATGCATCGACAGCAACAGGTGCTACCAAAAGAGATAAGCAAAAAGGATAGAAGGTGGAAACCTCAGTCACTTCCTCATCTAGGTTCCACCACCTTGTGCATTATGTGAAGTATCAAGGCACCCTAACAAACTATGCCCAAAATTAAGAGCTAAAAGCTCTTCTTCACACCCCAAAAGCACCAGTAGCCACACCTCCACCTTCAGTAGATAAGGCCACATCAACATGTAATAAGGTATTATGCACCAACCATCCATGCACTATATGCGTAGAGTACAGATAATACACACATCACTATCGTGAAATTCCTCATTATCAAGATGCATTGGGAGCCCCTGCTCAAGCCAATGTGGTGACACCATCACTTCCCACCATGTTAGTGGCGAATGATGGGTCAAAAACCATGTATCGTCTCTTCAAGGAAGAAGCTTCAAGGTCGGTTTATCCTTGCATCCATTTTCATTCTACCTCTCCCCTAGTGTCAGTCTCCAATAAGATGGAAAATATTCCTATGACGATGTTACAAAAACTTTCACACTCATGTGCCTTATGCGACAGACTAGGCCATTTGATTAATCAATGCCAAGAATTGAACAAAATTAGAGATGTTTTTCTCTCATTGGTCCATCTTCCTCGACCTGCTCACTCAAACCAGTCTAGACACAAGTGCGAACATTGTCACATTTCTTCCCAAGTTCATCATAGGAGGAACGATCAATACCGCCAGTGATTTCGAGCAGCAAGAGAATCATTGCATAAAACTAACATCAGGACCATAAATACTCCCCCCATCGTCGATGCAAACCTCAAAAGGTGGCTTGCACCCTTAAGTGCCCCACCTCATGACACCAGCCACCTGTCGGCATCACGAATGATAAGAAATGCTATTACACACATCATTTATTTCATTGGCCATAACTTGCATTACATGTAGTACACACATGCAACATTTGTACCAACAACTTTCATAGTTTGTATTTGTGTCCTATGTTGCAAATATTTGGACAACTTAGCATACAGCACCACTCGCTTCAGGTAGTCCCTAAAAACCCTCCTCCCATAGAGTCCTAGGACGCCAACATTATCTCAATAACCTTCTTCCACTCATCACCAATCCACCATAGGGGAAATTCCCCCACCACTTAGTGTTTGTGACACACAACACTAAACACGTTCATTTCCTCAACTGTAGGAACCCTTATTCGCATTGCCTACTCATAATTTCTTGGTGTTGAGACTGCTTCACCCACTACAAAGGTAGTACCACCCCCAACTATACATACCCATGAAATTTTTACATTGTTAACATCATTGGTTTCTACGACAACAACCAACAAGTCATTCTCGTTTTTGTCAACCATCATTGTTAGGTCCCAATCCCATCCTCATGACCTTTTGCAACCTCTATCACCATTAGACAATATTTTTCAAATGGATGAAGATATTATCAATGCCATAATGGAACCAGAGTGTCCTTTGGATTCCATGCATCACCGCTCTTTTTTTTATCTGAGAAAGCATTCTCACCTATTGTTGCACCAAGCCACAATATTTTCACAGTAGAGACAAAGGACTTCCTACCACCAAAATAGGTAGATTGCTTCAAAAATCCCATTCCTACACCAGACGCATTCCAATATCTCAACTCAAGGTAGATATTCCAACCAAGCACTACATAGTCGAAGAAATATCACTAGGGGCAGCATGCTCCCCAGAAGAAGTGGCCTTGTACAAAGCCCTCTTTCAGTAATATAGGGACATATTTGCATGGTCTTACTGCAAAATGTTAGGCATTAGTCCTGCAATTGTGGAGAACCACATAGACACATAGCCTGATGCCTACCCTGTTAGGCAAAAGCAACATCATCTCCACCCCTCTAAGGCAAAAGCGATTAAGCAAGAAATCGACTAGCTTCATAAGGTTAGTTTCATATACCATATTGTTGAGAATTCAATAAGGCAGTAAGTATGTTAATTCTCTTAACTTGATAATTTATTGTGTTACATTTTTACTTATTAAATTTGTTCCTTATTATTACAGTGTGTGATACACCAAATATATACCAAAAACAATAAGAAGAGTGACACAGTATATAGGCTGCAAGCCAGGGCCAAAACCCCTCCTCTTGAGGGGAAAACCCGTAAATATATTCTCTTCTTATAGATTATTCGATTGACAAATACCATGACCTAGTGACTCAGAAAAATAGCCTCCAAGATCAAGATCAACTCGGCCTCCTGCTACAGTGATTTTTACCTCCTATTCTAGATTTGAAATTATGCCTCACGACAACTGCTGCTACTCCTCCTAGAGACTTCAACATCCCTCAAATAGCCTTCTCTTATTATTTGCTTTCCTTTCCTTGAGACTTAGGGATATTGAGGTACCCGAAGTGACCTTCACTTTCCTTTCCTTCTCCATTTACTTCAAGATCGAACTAGAGATAGACCAAGTGCATAAACCCTAACTTCGACTTCACAAGAGAAATAGATCTAGCCTAAGCACTTTGACTTCTTTGACTTCCTCTTCTTCATACCCTCTTCTTCAGCTTATTTTCTTCCTCTTTTTCACATAGAGAATGAGATGAGTGAGTGATTCTAATGGAGGATAAGCTCCTCTCTATATATAGGCTCTTCGAAGGGTGGACATGGCTCTTCATGTAGGTCGACTTGACAGCACCTTAGGCAGACTTGATCTTGGAGGTATTTCGACACTTTAAAGACAAAATAATTTTTCCTTTACAAGATACAATGTACCCATAGGGTCTTCAATATATTAAAATGACTCTTAAACCTAGGACAAACCCTAGGAGCACTCAATCGGTGCTTGACCTATAAAATAGAAGAACTTGAGCATGAAACCCATGCTCCAATAATAATAATTTATTTTTCATTTCATTATTTACTAAAGTACATTTCATACTTATGAAGATCGAACCTACTTACACATTTTTCAACACTCCCTCTTAACTTGGGAGTATTCATAAGAGGTACATGGTCATTCTCAATCAGAAGAGATCTCATAAAAAGAGTTGGATTGGTATCCCATTTGTCTAGCATCATATCAATTAGCATTGTTACATAGAAAGGCCTTGAATAACATCTCTATCCGCATTATCAGAGAACAATGTTGGCGAGACCAATGATTCATAGACACCAAAATCATTGTCTCTCAAGATACATACTCCACCTGAGTGTTCACAAAGTATGACCTTCCGTTGGACTATTCTTATCTTGGGTAGCTAATCCTCAAAGAATATTGGTACATGACTACTCTTGTCTTGAATGCCTTGCCACATTCTCAAAGAGTATTGAATGCCAGATGGTTACCTAATCCTCCATTCTTTCTTCCCAGGTGAAGATGTTATCACTTAAGAAAATTTTCAAATTCTGAGCATCAGTTTTTTCAAAAGAGTGGTGTCAGTCTTGGTCTAGTTTTTCCATGTTGTTTTAGAGTCTAAGATTTTGAATAAGAGTCTTGTTGGTATGTCAAAAGGGGTCAATTCTCTGTTCTTATATATTATTGGTCTCATATCTCACATTAACATCATATGTCGAAACCTGTTTCAAAGTTCTTATGCGCTACGAAACTGTCTAGGAGTTTTCGTAGCGCAAAATCCAGTCTAGGTGTTTTCATAGCGCAAAACCCAAATTTTGCACTAATTGCGCTACGAAATCGGGGATTCGTGTAGATCCGTAGAAAATCTCATCCATCTATCAAATCTATAAAAATCAGTTATCCTTACATCATCAGTGGTCAGTCCATACACTTTGCCTATCACATTCAACCGCTTATCCTCATCATTAGGGTCGTTAAATGTCTTGGTACGCTCAGGTTACAAATTTCAAAAAAAAAGAGGCCAAATATTCACAGTCATAATTATGTTTGGGTTCATGCATGAGGAGCAACTTGGCAAGCGTTCAATTTGAATTCCTTGAAAATCAAGCGAGGCAGCTTTCAAGTGAGGCAGCTTTCAAGCGAGGCAGCTTTCAAGCGAGGCAGTGATCGAAGATTGAGACAGTGCTAGTTTTTCAAATTTTCATTCCGCTGGAATTTCATGGAGGGGTCTACAGAAAGAAAGGATCATAGGTCAGGCAGATGTCTAAGGAATGAACCTGAAGGTTTAGATATCATCCTAAAGAACGATGAAGTCGAGCAAGCCTTTAAACAGGTTGGCTGTTGGAGGTTTTGCGAAAAACTTCGAGGCCATATGCAAGTCACCAGGGAATTTTCTTTAAATTTCACAGGACTAAATTTGAAAGTTGGGGTGCTTGAATTGCCAATCTCTCTAGAGGTTATATCTGCAGTCACTGAGATTCCAAGGGGACAGGAAAGATGGTTTAAAAATTTCAAGTTTGATATGACCCCCTGCAAAGAATTTCTGAAACCAGAGTTCATGGATTCAGACTTAAACAAGTCAGTGCCCAGAAGTTTTGTCAAAGATTCATACGCTAATCTACTTACCTGCATACAGAGGTACTTCACCTATGAAGGAAGGTATCATAAGGTGTATTCCTACCACTTCAAGCTTCTGCTTCATTTCACTAGGAAGATATCTCTTGATTTACCTTTTTACTTGTTTCGTAGCCTAGGAAAAATGTGTGACAAGGTTCAGTTAAAGAAGGAAGCCTGTGAGACCTCGTTGTTTCATCACGGCTTAGTCAAATTGATCGTTTTGCATGAGCTCCAAAAAGTAGATAGGGAATGGTCCGTGTTCATATTTATGTCTAGCTTCAAGAATGAAACTGGTCTCAGCCCTCAGGCTACGAAGAGTTCTCCACCAGCAGCTAGTCATCGTGCAGAAACAAGATCCAGGAGATTTGTAAAATTGAAGGCTAGGAAATAGGTAAAGGAGCCCACCAGACCATTGGTAATCCAAGACACACTCCAACAGTCACAGAAAGAGAAAACTCAGATCAAAGAGGGTGTACATGAACCATCTACAGGTGAAGCAGTCCAGAGAAGAATAACCAGGAGCCAGTTAGCTAAAGAAAAAGGCAAGACAGTGGTTACTGAGGCAAGCCCGGTTTCAAAGGGAAGTCTGAATGATTTGCTTCAAGCCATTGACATTGAGGAGTCTCCTCTGGTCCGAGCAGACTTGATAGAAACAGGTAAAAGCAAAACCAGAAAGGCCAAAACCTCTAAAAAGCTCAAATTTGATGATCAAGTTTCTGAATTTGTTTTTAAGCCAAGAAGACCTATGACAAGGCATTCAAAGGAGATACAAGAGACGCTGCTAGAAGCCAGTGAAATAAGGGAGGTAACAAAATCTCATGAAGGACCTGTGACTTCATCAGAAACATCATCACAACTGCATAAAAACGATAGAGGTAAGGCAGTTATCTCGCAAGAGGAATATAGTGTTGAGGAATTGAAAAAGAAGTTGAAGTTAGCAAATCTTGAAATTGCTAAACTGAAGAAAACCTCAAGGAAACATGCAATCAAGGAAGCTCATTTTAATAAAATGGAGGCTCTGTGGGAAGACAAAACAATTTCAATACCCGAGGTGGTCAACTGTCATGCTCAATACTACACTTGGTCAGTCCCTGCAATAAAGGAAGCAAAATACATCAGAAAAGTTAATACAAGACTGAGAGCTGGGATCAAAATTATGAAGAGGCAAATCGAGGATTTGAAGATACAACTAAGCCAGCGGGAAGGACTTCCTTAGCTAAGGAAAATCACTCAGCAAGTAAGGCTAAGTCCTAAATTTTGATGATTCACCTTTTTGAAGTTTTCCTTGAAGAATGGTGCCTCTGCATTCAGTTTTGAACAGCTTCAGGGCAGATGAAAAGGACATTTCAAGAAAAAGAAAGCTCAAGACAGTCAAATTTTTGCATTAAAACTGTGTTTTTGAAATTATACAGCAGTTTCGTAGCACGCTACGAAACTGCTGTAGGTGATGCCTAATGCACAGCAGTTTCGTAGCGCGCTACGAAACTGTTGTAGTTGCATGTTATAATTCGGTTGACCAATTTTGAGTGACAAAGGGGAGATATTTTTGAAAGGGAATTTTTGAAAAGGATCATTTATAAAGTGCAAGCATCCAGCAAGGACAAAACAAGCTGAGGAAAGATAGATATGAACCATAAGTTATTTGTTATAAAAATGATCACAGCTAGTATGGTTCATGATATTTCAAGCAGCATTAAAGAGGTTTTGTCTTCACACATGTTTACGAGGAAGGTCTACAGTGCATGAAAAACATGGCAGTCCAATACATTTTTGTGTAATTAAAGAAGAACAACAGGGATAATTGATTTCGAAGATCCTTATGGAGACCAAAAGCAGAAAAACAGGGGCAGTTTCCTAGTTTCCAGGAGAAATAAAGGGATGAGGCATCAAGGGCCAGCAAGGAATTTCAAACCTCCACCAAAGCTAAACTGAAGAAGGCCATTTGTCAGAGAACGAGTTTGGATTGTAATAAATGCTACTACCAACATGATGAGGAGTTATACTCCTAATTGTTTTAGGTCTCTAGGACTGCTAGTTAGCTGTCATTTGCATTTAATAGTTAGTTTTAAGTATCAATAGGTGTCATAATAGGAAGAATTTGAATTCCCCTCATGCTGGAGGAGGAATCTTAGTTATGTAAAGAGCTCTATATATAGGAGAAAATCGAATGTACAAGGGTTGAATATTTTTCAGAGAAACTCTCATATTGAGCTTTGTGTAATACTCTGTTTTCAGTAATACAGTACTTGGCTTTACTTCTCAGGAATCAGAAAGAATTCAATGTCTCAGAATGTTTTGTGTTGTCCTCCTCTCATTATCTACAGTGGTATGAATGTGTGATTACTTAGAAATCACTGATTGTGCTCTAACTTCCTTCATACATTTATAAACTGTGTGGCTCTATATTTTTCTGATATATTCTCTATATGTTGAATTCTTATGCCCTGACTTCTATGTAAAGCTAGCATTATTGACAATACTGAAGCATGTTTGACTCCATAAGCCCAATGGATATTTTCTAAATTGTGTTTCAACCTTCTACAATTTTTCATTTGTTTCGTAGAGTTAGCCATCTTATTCATTATCAAAATCTTTAATTTTGTGAGAGAGCCCTCTCAGGTTGGGGAGGCTAAGCCTCAGCCTAAAGTAGGTTTGAAACAGTTGCTCAAAGTCTACCTGATCAGCAACCTGTCAGGGCTACGTTTTGTGATAACAGAAGACAAGAATGTAGTGTCTATCTATCCCTCTCAATTAGGGAGGACATATCAACCAAACCAAGCTTGTCTCTCAAGTATACAAGCTTCTTGTTCGAATGTGATGTCTTCAATATGTTAGCTACCTGCTCATCAGTGGAGATATATTGTAGTTGTAGTGCAACATTTTGTACTAGCTCTCGAATATAGTGATAATTATGCTTTGTCTTTCCATGAAACAATGGATCTTCAGACAAACTTATAAAAGTTGTGTTATCACAAAGTATCATTGTAGGGCTCATTGGTCCTTCAAATAGGTTGGATAGTAACTTCCTCAACCATAATTCTTCTCTTCTTACTTCACAAGCTGCAACGTATTCAGCTTTAGCACTGCTCAAAGCAAATTTGTCTTGCTTTATGCTCATCCATGAGATCATGGAGGATCCCAAACTGAAACATCCTCCCGTAGTTCTTCCATATTGCTCACTGCCTCCCCAGTTGGAATTTGTATATCCAATCAGTTGGACATCATTTCTTCGGTCATACTTCAGACAGTAGTGGATGGTTCCTTGTAGATATCTTAGAATATGTTCCCCAACTACCCAATGGTCATGCTTTCGCTCCACTTGGAACTGACTTAGAATATTTACTGCAAAGCATATGTCTAGTCGAGTACTCACCAAGTACATTAGTGAGCCAATGAGTTGCCTGTACTTGGAAGGATCCACAGGGATAGATTCAAAACTTCTTAGCCTCTTCAAGTTTGTGATCATTAGAGTAGTCATAGGATTGCAATCCATCATATCAAATCTTTTCAGTATCTCGATCATGTACTTTCCTTGACCCAAATAAAATTCATTAGGTCCTTGTCAGACTTCTAGTCCCAGGTAGTAATGCATCAACCCAAGATCCTTCATGTCAAATTTTGTTGTTAGTTGCTTCTCACATTCTTCAATTTGACCTTCTACACCTGTTAAGAGAAGATCATCTACGTATAGAAGAATGATTACAGGTTCACAATCTACAACCTTGATGTAAAGGTTTGAATCAACATAGATTTTTTTGAAGCCTATCCTTTAAAGGTATGCATCCATCCTAGTATACCATGCCCTTGGTGCTTATTTGAGGCCATATAGTGCCTTCTTCAACCTACACACGTATTCCTTTCTATCGTCAACTTCAAATCCCAAGGATTTATCTATGTAGACTTCTTCATCTATTGTGTTGTTCAGAAACGCAGTCTTCACATCCATTTGGCGGGTGTTCCATCCCAGCAATGTTGCCAGAGAGGCTAATTATCAAATCATTGTATATCTTGTTGTTGGAGAAAATGTTTCTTTATAGTCGATGCCCTCAAGTTGAGAGAAGCCTCTTGCCACAAATCTTTCTTTATACTTATCTATGCTTCCATCGACTACATGTTTGATCTTATAGATCCACTTGGAAGTAACTACAGATTTTCCTTCAGGCCTAGGTACAATCTCCCAAACATATATATTCTTCGTTCATGGCATCCTTCCATTCTCAATTATTTACAACTTCTTCAAATGACGATGGTTCTACTTCTATCAGTTTTTTCATGTATGCAACATATCTAGAATATATCTTCGATTTCTTTATTTCTCTAAATGATACTGCTACTCCATGAAATTCTGCATCAAGTGTTGTAGATGTCAACCAATTAGGTCTTTTCCTTGTTTCAAGGATGACCATAGGTTGAACAGGTTCACATGTACCTTCTTCTTCATGGTGTGATTCTTCTTTTCCTTGGTCAACTTCCTCCTAAAATATTGGAAGTTCTTCATCATCAGAGTCTATAGAAATTTCCTTTGATTTCTTGAATGTTATGCTTTCATCAAATATGTCATCACGACTGACTTCTATTTGCTTTCCATCTCTCATGTAGATCCTATAATCTTTTGATGAGTTGCTATACCCAACAAATGTTCCCTTCATTCCGAAGGGATCCAACTTCTTTATTTTATCCTTCGGTATATGAATATATACAAATGGTTTCTTTCCAGTGAACACTTCTTCTGGAGTTTTGTTGTATAGAGATCTGTGGGGACCTTGATTCTGGATGTAGACAGATATCTTGGTGGCTTCTCCCCACAAAAGCTTAGGTAGATCCTGATCGTGTAACATTGTTTTCACACTTTCTTCATTAGAACTATTCTTTCTTTCTACAACTCCATTTTGTTCAGGATTATATGGGACTATCAGTTCCCTCTTAATCTCAAACTCCTTACAAAATGATATAATTTATTTGGGTGTATATTCTACTCCATTATCAAATCTTAGTATCTTGATTCGCCTTTCTGTAAGGTTCTCCACTTCAGCTTTGAATTCTTGAAATTTTGTAAATAATCCATCCTTGGTTTTCATTAAGTAAACCCAGGTATTTCTTGTATGATCATCTATATTTGTGACATAATATAGATTCCCTCCAAGTGATTTAGGAGTCATAGGACCATATACATCAAAGTCAATGAGATCTAAGATTTCTTTTTACTGTGAAGCACTGCTTCCAAATGGTCTCTCGGTATTCTTACCTAACGCACATCCCTTACAAACACCTTCATGATCCTCCTTCAGATTCAGAATTACATCTACTATGGAACTTAGGGTTGGAAGGATTTTGAAATGTAGATGACCAAATATTTGATGCCAAAGTTCATATGGTCTAATTTCAATGTGAACTAGCGCTTGGACCATAGGAGATATCATTATGTAGAGTCTTCCTTCTCTAATGCCTATAACTTTGGCTTGATCTATACTTGAGTCTTTTCCGCAAACAATGACATTTCCATCAATGTAGGCTATTTTATCGCCCTTATCTTTTAGACTTGAAATAGAAAGTAAATGCGTGTGAAAACATGGATTAAAGAGAATGTTGTTGAGGTGGATGTTGCTTCCGTCTTCTAGATTTATGGAAATTGATCCAATACCTTTCACGGGATAGATCTTGTTGTCTCCAAGTTCCACTGAATAAGCAAACTTTCCTTTTGATAAGGTCTTCAATCTATTGGAATGACTAGTCATGTGCCTTGATGCACCACTGTCAATTACCCAACTGTCCTCATCTTGAAATGTGTCTTTGATTGATATATTTTTTGTAGAGAACAATAAATTCCATGCATTCTTAATACCATTCTTGAGATGGCTTGCAATCTTCTTGATGAACTTCTTCACTATAGAGGAGATCTCCATGATGCCCTTAGCAAACCTTAGCTCTGATACCATTTTGAGAATTCAATAGGGTAGTAAGTATGTTAATTCTCTTAATTTGATAACTCTTTGTTACATTTTTATGTATTAGCTTTGTTCCTTATTATTATAGTATGTGATACATCAAACAGATACCAAAAAAATAAGAAAAGTGACACAATATATAGGCTACAAGCCAGGGCTAAAACCCCTCCTCTTGAGGGGAAAACCCATAAATCTCTTCTCTTCTTACATATTCTTCAATTGGTGAATACCATGACCTAGTGACTCAAACAAATACCCTCCAAGATAAAGATCAACTCGACCTACTACTGCAGTGACTTTGACCTCCTACTGTAGATCTGAAATTATGTCTCACGACAACTACTGCAATTACTTCTACTCCTCATAGAGACTTCGATCTCCCACAAATAGCCTTCTCTTCTTCTTTGTGTGCCTTTCCTTGAGACTTAGGGCTAATGAGGTGCCCTAAGTGACATTTTCTTCCCTTTCCTTCTCTCATTCCTTGAAGATCGAACTAGAGATAGACCCATCACATAAACCCTAACTTCGACTTCATAAGAGAGATGTGTCTAGAACAAGCACTTCGATTTCGACTTCCTCTTATTCATACCCTCTTCCTCAACTTATTTTATTCCTCTTCTTAACATATAGAATGAGATGAGTGAGTGATTCTAATCGAGGACAAGTTCATCTCTATATATATGCTCTTCGAAGGGTGGATGTGGCTCTTCATGTAGGCTGACTTGGCAGCTCCTTAGGCCGACTTGATCTTGGAGGTATTTTGACAGTTTAAAGAGAAAAAAAAAATTTCTTTACAAGATATAATATTCCCATATGGTCTTCAATATATGACAATGACTCTTAAACCTAGGACAAACCCTAGAAGCACTCAATGGATGCTTGACCTATAAAATAGAAGAACTTGAACATAAAACCCATGCCCCAATAATAATAATTTCTCTTTCATTTTATTATTTACAAGAGTACATTTCATACTTATGAAGACTGAACCTAGTTACACATTTTTCAACACCTATCACTTAACATCTTGTGTTTCTAACCTTGTACCCATCATGAAGAAATAGGGAACCATTCAAGTTTGTACTTACTTAAGAGATGTGAGTAAGGCATGTCCCAAAGACAATTATCCTACACCCTTCATTGATCAAATAATCGATGCATGTGCCATACACGAATCCTTATCCTTCATGGATGTTTTCTTAGGGTATAACCAAATTCAAATACAACATATTAATCAATACAAAATAGCCTTTATGACCCCATGGGGCACATTCGCCTACCCTGCAATGCCCTTCAGCCTTAAAAACGTTAGCGCCACCTTCCAACTGGCCATGAATTACATCTTCCATGGCTTGGCTCATATAATGCTAGCCTATTTGGATGACCTTACTATGTGATCCAAAAAGCACTCAAGCCATTTGGAAGATCTCTGCCTAGTTTTTTAAAGATGTCAGAAATATAACCTATGCTTAAACCATCTCAAGTGTATCTTATGTTTCCACACAATACAACTACTAGGATTCATTACTTCCCAACAAGGCTTTAGAGTTGACCCTCTGAAGGTCCAAGACTTCCGAGAAATCCCACCTCTGATAACTTTGAAGAAATTACAAAGCTTACAAGGTAAGGAAAACTTATTAACTCGCTTTTTCCCTGATAACACAATTTTTGCACACAATTTATTGCACATTCTTCATTAGGACATTCCCTTCCATTGGGATGAAGAAGCTCAAAAGTCATTTGAGGCCTTGAAAGATACATTATCACAGGCACCATTGATATTCCCCCTAACCATACCAAGGATTATACCCTCTACCTATTAGCATAAGAAGTAACCATTGCAGAGGTATTAGTCCAGGAAGGAACTAATAATAGAGAACACATCATCTATTACATAAGAAAGAACCTCTCTGGTCCTACTTTAAAGTATGAGCCAGCTAGAAAAAAAAAATATCCCTAGTCCTTGTACATTCAGTATAGAAGCTTCAATACTACATCATCTTGCAGACCACCATCGTAATTGCAAACTTTAACCCCATGAGATACTTGCTCACTCGTCGTATGATGAACCACAAGTATGTCCGATGGGTAGTTATTTTGTAAGAGATTGACTTGGAGTTTGATTACCCTAAAATCAAGAAATGTCTTATTCTTGCAGTGTTCATCATGGATCTCCCACGGAATCCCAAGGGTCTCCTATTAATGATTCTTTCCTGGAAGATCACTTATTCGTCATATCTGCAGACAACCCCTGGTACGATGATATCCTCCTCTTCCTTCGAGCTTAGAAGTTCAACCTTCAGCTTACTCATGACGATTGCAGGTGCATTCACCACCAAGCTCCCCGTTACCTCCTTATAAGGGACGTCCTCTACCATCGAAGCATCGACACCATTCTTAGTTGATGCCTTACCACTGAGAAAGTTTAGCATATCTTAAATGAATGGCACAGTGGAGCTTGTGGCAACCACCCATCTGAGATGGCCACTGCCCAAAAAATCCTCTATGCTGGTTATTTTTAGCCCACTTTGTTTCATGATTGTGTTCAAGCTATCAAACGATGTGAACATTGTCACCGGTACACTCACAAAGCATGAACTCCACCAACTCCCATTAACCCAGTCATTATTGTTGGCCATTTTTGAAAATGGGGCATAGACATAATGACCTACAACCCACAGTCTCAAGGTGGGCATAAGTAAATTATGGTCATAGTCGGCTACTTTAACAAATGGGCAGAAGCCATACCCACTTATAATAACATTGTTGCGCTATTTTTCTTCAACCATATCATCACATGGTTCAGTGTTCCCCAGGAGTTGGTCTTGGATCATGGAAAATACCTCGATAATGAGATATTTCAAGAAATTTTCCAACTCCTTGGTTTTTCACATCAGTTCTCTTCCCCGTACTATCCCCATTCTAATGGCCAGGTAGAGGTTGTCAACAAATTCCTCAAAATAATGTTGCAGCATATGGTGAACAACCATAAAACCAGTTTGCATCAAATGGTTTTTCCAGCACTATGGGCATACCATATAGCAGTCAAGGCATCCACAGGGTTCACACATTTCCAATTAGTATACGGGGTCTAGGTTGTACTCCCTATTGAATGCAACATCCCTACCTTACACTCAATCATTAAACTCCTCTCGGATACCTCACCTTTAGAACAAAGGCTTGTACAATTGGAACATGTTGATGAAAGTTGGTGTGAATCACTCTAACATAATGAATCCCACAAAAAGAGGACCAAATCCTCCATCAATCACAACATCACCCCTCGTTCATTCACACAAGGGGATCTATTCCTTCGCTATGCTGTTGCCAAAGAAGATTTAGGAACAGGGAAGTTCAAAACTTTATGGAAATGCCCATACATAGTTAAACATTTCCTTCTCAAAGGCGCATACATGTTAGTAGATCCATATAGGACTTGCCTCAAAGACCCCGTCAACGGGATCTACCTCAAAAAATTATATCCATAACATTCAATTCATTCCTATGATGTAAACGCGTGCATGTTGACTTATTTTTTTTATGATCACCTCATCATGGATGTAATATAAAACCATACTCTCATCATGTGTCGTAGATGGATCATTCGCCAACCTATCATCATAGGTTCATTGATGGTGCTTCTCAATGACCAAAAAATCTCACAGCAACAGCCTGGGCCATATACTCCCCTAACCTAACACACTTCCACTAGAATGGGCTTTGCATTGGGTCAACCACCAATAATCAAGTTGAATAAGATGTCATCATAGACCTCTTGGTCAATGCCTCCAACCTAGGTATCAGTCACCTACATGTGTTCCTTGACTCCCAGATTTTTGTATCGTAGTTGAACAGAACCTTCAGGGTACATGACCCTTGCCTTTTTCATAAATACCTGCATGCACAAAGGTTAGCTCGTGGTTTTGATCATATCACATTTACACATATACCAAGAAATCATAATCATATAGTCAATCGTATCACTAATCAAATCCTAGATTGGCACACATCACATATACATTATGATCGAGACATGTAAAGCATAATGAACATATCCGTCAAATAAATGCAAAGTACATCATATGTATAAAAACATAGCATATAGACACATCATGAGAGTCACCAAAAACTGAACTCATAGGGGCCTAATAGGTATGTGATCATGATTTTATCATTTGATGATTTATATATGTTTTGTTTTATGATACATCTCCATGCTGATACCATGCATGTTTGATTGCAGATGTTGGACCTTGTGTCCGTTCGTTGGGCAGGTTGGTAGGTGTTGATCCTTAACGGTCTAGTGAGGGTGGTGTTACAGGGCAATATAGTTTAGGAGGGTATAGTTCGACCTGCTTGGAGGCTTCTTTTGGAGATTGATGGCCCCTCTAAGGAGGGGGAAGTTGCAACACTTCGAGAAGAGGTGGAGAGGTTGGGGGCATGAGCAGAGACTTTCGAGGATGCATGGGGTCAAGCAACAAATATACTCCATGAGATACCTGAAGTTGGATGAGCACCATGCTAGATGAGGAGACCATCGAGAGGATGATGGCACGAGACAAAGCGAGGTGCCCTGTCCTCCGTCAGCTAGTTAGATCCAGCACTGGGTGAGGCGGGAGGGCCTCATGCCGGTGGCGCAGGTGGTGCACTAGGTGTTGGATCCCTACCCTAGATGTAAGTTTTGCATGTACCAAGGGAAGCACCCATTATGAGGATGCTCCCCTTTTTGACGACTCACTTTTTTTGGCTTGGGCCAGTAGATGTACCTAAATATAATTTTTCGATGATGACATACATATATGTGTGTGTGTGTGTGTGCATGTATATGTTTGTGTATATATATATATCTATGTGTGTATATGTGTGTGTGTGTGTAGATATATGTATATACATATATATATGTGTGTGTGTGTGTGTGTGTGTGTGTGTGTGTGTCATCATCCAAAAATTATATTTAGGTACATTTGTTGGCCCACATCAGAAAAAATAAGTCGTCAAAAAGGGGAGCATCCTCATAATGGGTGCTTTCCCTGGTACATGAAAAACCTACATCTAGGGTTGGGATCCAACACCCCCTACACCACCTGTGCCACCGACATGAGGTCCTCCTGCCTCATACGGTGTTAGATCTAACCAGCTGACAGAGGACAAGGCACCTCGATTTTTCCCATGCCATCGTCCTCACAAGGGTCTCCTCATCCAACATGGCCTATCCAACATTAGGTATCTCATGGAGTATATTTATTGCTTGACCCCATATGTCCTCGACAGCCTCTACACATGCTCGTAGCCTCTCCACCTCTTCTTGGAGTGTTGTAACATCCCCCTCCTTAGAGGGGCCATCCATATCTAGAAGAAGCCTCCAAGCAGGCCAATCTAGACCCTCCTCAACTATACCATCGTGTCTACATCTTTTCCCCACAGCATCACCCTCACTAGAGTGTTAAGGATTAGCACCCACCAACCTTCCTAACAAGTGTCTGCGAGGTCCAACATCTGCAATCAAAGATGCATGGTATCAGCATGGAGATGTATCATAAACCAAAACATATATAAATCATCAAATGCTAAAGACCTATTAGGCCCCAAGCATCGCTTGGTGGTAAGCCCATCTTTAGATCTCCTTAGAAATCCACGCTAGCATATTGGTACTCCATGATAAGATAAGGGTTGGATAGGAACCAACCCTCAAATGTGCACATTCAATAACGCCCTACCTCCCCTCTGCCTACCTGTGGAATCACAGGTTCCCATCGTCATATTCATGGATGTCTCGATGGCCCTGGAATCACTGCTAACATGGAGCACAACATCACCACTCTCTCATATAAAATGTTGCATAACACACTACCATAGTAGAATCTTCTTACCTCACCCCTACAAACTTGTGATAGTTTTGCTATCATACTCCTATGGAGGAAGCCCTCCTAGTCATAAAATATGCTCGTCTAAATCCTCTCATGCACATCTAGCTATACTCCTGAAATACGGTTTGGGGTCGACGACCCCAACAACCATACAATCATTGTTGTTTATGCCTGCTCCACCAAATCCACAATAGCGGTAATGAGGATGAATCCCTCTTGGAATGCATCATCTATGTCAAAAGCTTTGTTGGTATTACCTCACCTCAAGGTACTAACCTAGTAAATAAATACACATCTACCTTAGTGGTGAATGCCAAATCTATGCCTCGGATATCAAACACCTACTTGTCAGGCTACCATCACTAAATCACAAACTGCAGGAAATCCTCCTGTGACCTCAGCAGAGGTTCTGAACAAACTTTAGAAACCCCCATCTTTCCAGTTGTACTCAAGCCTGAGCATCGCCTACCATTGCAGTTCATAAGTGGTCCCAATCTCGCTCGTGACATGTCCCAACCATCCTGCCAAAGTAGAGAAATATCAAAAAATAATACCCATGGCTAAAAAATTGAATTTCATTAACATCGTGCACTTGTTCCTAAAAAAGGCACATAGTCGCGCATCTGTCCCTCAAATAGGTGTGCAGTCATGCATATGTTCATCAAACAAACACGCAAAATTGTACACAATTTCTCTTAACATTTGTTTTTTGCAACCAACTCACAAAATAGAAGAAAAGATAGATCAACGAGTTAGAATTTAGCCTCTTTGAGGGGGGAACCTCCTTTACATTTTATGAATGACAATTCTTGGATGACATAAATGATAAGATTTCCTTGGTATATATAGGAGATTAAGGGGTCACTATATAATCAGAGCCTACATAAAAATAATAATGTAAGGGTACAACAATAACAATAGTGGTCTTCTATGGGGAACAAAAATAACAATAGGGGACTACACTAACAACAACAATAGGGGGAATAAACTAGTACTATAGGGACCTAACATGCCCCTCTCCTTCAAAAAAGTGTTGTCCTCAACACTTGAGTAGTTTTGGGTGCTTCTGTATAAAATTCTCATCCTCCCATTTGGAATGTTCAGTGGATAAGTTCTTCCACTTAATGAGATACTCTGAAATTGATCGATTATGTAGTTTTCGAATCCTTGTTTCTGTGACTTCTTTATGCTCGAATATGATTTTTCTTTCTTCATCAAGTTTTGGCAACGCTGTTTGAACTCGGAGCTTGTCACCAGTAACCTTCTTTAAGCATGAAACATAGAAAATTGTGTGTACTCTCGAAGATGCAGGCAACTCCAATTTGTATTCCATAGTACCAATCTTTTTCAACACCTTGTAAGGACCATAGTACTTGGGTGATAATTTATTATCCTTATTAGATTGCCAAAAGGCCTTAAGACCTTGTAAGGACTAAAACCTTGAAATGGGAAGGTACATTAGTAAGGCCAAAAGGCATGACCAAAAATTCATAACGACCCTCATGATTTCTCAAAGTTGTTTTCAAAATTTCTTCAGTCTTCATTCTAATTTGATGATATCCTAAACGAAGATCCATCTTGGTGATGTAAATTCCTCCATGTAGTTCATCCAACAATTCTTCAATGACGGGAATGGGAAAACTATCTTTAATAGTGAGCTTGTTGATCTCCCTATAATCTGGACACATGCGCCATTATCCATCCTTCTTGCGCACCAATACTACTAGAGCAGAGAAAGAACTTTAACTAGGTTGAATTATACCAACCTCTCGCATTTCTGCAACCATACGTTTAATTTCACTCTTTTGGGCATAGGGATATCTATAAGGTTTGATGTTTGGAGGAACACTTCCTGGAATCAAATGAATACCATGATCGTGATCACGAATAGGTGGGAGGCCTTTGGGAGTCTCAAATACCTTGGAATGATTGTCCAAGACCTTTTAGATATTTGGAGAAATAGATGATTTCGATGTTTGAACCTCTAGTGAGCATAATTGTGCAATTACACCCCGGTTTTATTTATTCATAAGATTTTTCATGCGATTAGAGTTGATTATCTCTCCTAGTTTCCCTGCGATACCCCTTAATTCAACTTCATTTCCTTCCCAAAAAAAATTCAAGAAAGTTCTTTAAAATTAAAAGTTATCATCCCCAAAGATTGTAACCATTGCACTCCTAGTACAACATCAGCACCACCCATTAGTATGGAAAGAATTGGATTATTCAATAGATATTCCCTCATGGTTAGCATGATATTATGGCACTTTCCAGAGAAATTTATAATTCCTCCATTTGCAACCATCACTTGAAAGTCTGGTGTTGGATATAGGAAACAATTAAATTCCTTGGTTATCTTACAATGAATAAAATTATGGTTAATTTCAATCAATTTTTACAAAATTCATATCGATGCTCGAAGAGAAAGTTATGATTATTTTCCCTAGGTCACCTGTTTGAGATGGAATTCTGGAGCCTGCAAAAACCCTAACTTCCTCGGATCATATCTCTAAAAATATATCAAACCAATATTTGAAATACATATGCAAAGTTCACTAATATTTCGACTCCACATGGTTGTAATTTCAGCTTCTAAAGCCTCGTAGAAAAAAGTTATAGCGAAAATTCCAAGATGACTTGTTTGAAGAAGTGAAACTCTAGAATCCCAAAGCTCTGATACCAAATGTTATGAAACTAGCTCAAAAAATAGAAGAAAAGATAGAACAACGACTTAGAAATTAGCCTCTTTGGGGGGGAAACCTCCTTTACATTACATGAATGAACAATTCTTGGATGATACAAATGATAAGACCTCCTTGGTATATATAAGAATCTAAGGGGTCACAATATAATCATATCCTACATAACAATAATAATGTAAGGGTACAACAACAACAATAGCGGTCTTCTATGGGTCACAACAATAATAGGATGGGGGATACATGGGCACAAAAATAAAAATATGGGCCTATAATAACAATAACAATAATGGGAATGCACTAGTATTATAAGGACCTAATAGTCGTATGTGTCACATGATTGTCTTCTTCTTACCCGCAGGGACCTCGACTAAGTGATCTCGCACCTATTACCCTTACAGTGGTGCACACCATGCAAATTTTTTGCATATAGCCACATGATTTTTGCAACTATCATAACTTTAGCCATGATGACTTCAGCCAAAAGATGACACAGTTATTTTCCTAACAGTCACATGCATCACACGGCTGTCTTTTCTTACCTGCACATCCTCATGCAATTGTCTAACAGTCGCCCGTAGGGGTTCATATTTTTTTCCTGAAAATATCTATACTTGCCACCCTGTATGACCTATCTACCCTAGACTACTAAATGAACAGAGGTGGGTTAGAGGTCTCTAACCTATCTCCCACCATGTGCTACCCAGGTGCTCTGGCTGACGGCTATAACTGAAACATCGTCTGAACTTTGCTCTAGACTATACGTCAGCAAGTACAAATGAGGTGGAAATATGGGCCCCACACCCTTATATATTCCCCCTTTTCCATTCTTCCAAAGGCCCATTCAAGAGCTCACAACCTCTGATTCACAAAAACATCAGCGGCGTTGCGATCAGGACATCCCCACCTACATCATGGTACCCTCCATTTTATTTCGTCAACATCCTCATTTCCAGGCCCATTTTACTTTTCAGAGTACCCATTAGGTGCACCTTTCCATGTTTTTTGGTTCATATTTTTAGCGCATTTTAGTTTACATATGGTTTCATCAAGATTTTTTCACTTGGGGTCATGGTTGTCAAAGTTTCAAGTTCCTTGTTGTCTCTCAAAAAAAATTAGTCCCCCGGTGCCAATCGGCAGTTAAGGTATCATTCTCCACTCATCATGATAGGCTTCCTCCAAAGCTTTGCATATCAAGACATCATTTCTCTGATATAAACCATAGGGTCCATCATCTCGACCAGGTTTACCATCACCTTCCACCTGCACATGGTAAACGTCCACATTGGTCGATCACACTTCCCATATGGATTACTCCATTTTAAAGTTCACCTTAAACTATCAATATCCATGACCATACCCCTAGGCTCAGGATCCATCTCATATGTATGTCTTGAAGATCAGCCTCAATATTCTCTTCTTTTCTCATCGCTTACCAAACCCACTCCCAAGCCACCATATTTATTCATTATTAGATTGACTCGAATGCACACCCACATTCTACATTTGGCCTACCACTCCCCCATATGGAAATAACCCATCTACATCACTTCATATGCCTCATCAACCTCGCACCAAGACCAACCAATGGAGCCCCCACCCTCAGCAAAAAACCCACCTGCATCATTAGATAGGCCACCATTTTCTTGAGGCACCCATCTCTATGATTGTACATCCCAAACCACTTTTACATTCTTTTGGCAAGTGTACAAAGATTTTTCAAGGAAAAGGATTCTCACCCATATTTTTTGTGTCAGTTACCCGATGGCAGTCATTAATCACCCTTGGTTGGAGCTCGCTTTTATCACCCACACCATGAATCATCATTCATTTAGTATCCACCATGACAGTCAAAACATACTCATACCCACCCTAGACGTCCTACCAACCCCAAAGGAATTTCCCCCAGAAAAATTGTTCTAACTGCCGCCACTCGCATTACAACTCTAACCTTGGCCATTTTTCCATATGTACTCATGTTTTCATCTCTCTCTATCATGCATTTATGACTCATCATATTACAACCATTTATTATTTCTTCACAAAGATTCCTCGAATCAACTTTTCGGGCAATAGGTGCTTCGTTCTTGTCGACTTCAACACTCATCCTCTAGGATTGAAGCAGTACCTTGGTTTCTCCCCCTCTTAAGGGACAACCTCGGGTGGCATGGTGGGAATCATTGTTTCCTATTGATGTCATCAATCTCCCTGACATTTGACATTGGCATACCTTTTCAAGTCAGGGTAGTACCATACTTTGTGACCATTGTAGTCCTCTCATTTATTCGAAGACCCATGCATCCCATAGCACCTCCTTCAACAATGCTTACATTTTAATGCATGGGAGGTACCCAGAGTCAAAGACCCATGCATCCCATGGCACCTCACATAGCAGTGCTTTACCTTTGATGCACAGGAGCACTAGTTCCTTCTATTTGTCAGAGACACCCCTAAGGGCATAAGCAGTTATCTTCATCATCCATTAGCATGTCATCCACATCAACGTTGACTTGACAGGACCATTTCTTGTATGATTTTAATACTTAGTCATAATCATCATAATGAGCATGGGATATGCCTACCTCATATAGACACTTTTGTATAAGTATTTCTTCAAAGCATGGTTCTCTTTATTTCTCAATCAAGGATTTTCCCTAATCATCTCAACAGTAAGTATACCTATCTCTCAAGAAGTTAGAAATACGCTTAGTCAGATCAGCAAAAATGTGATGTATTTTGGCTATATGATTTCTCCTAACCTCTTACATCACGTGGCAACTTTTATAATGAGAAAATTGTACACTCATATGTATGCACTAGAAGGCACTCAGATTCAGTGATCAACACATACCGAGGTTATATTTTTCACTGAAAGCACCATGAATTCCAAAAATTAAAAGCTTGCCTAAGGTTCAAGTTAAAAAATTGAACCATGCAAGTGTAACATTGCTGGAAATTAACAACTACACAGCTTTTTCTTCGATAGTCGCGCAATCGCAAAAAATATAGTCATCACCTTGGGTCGTGAACTTGCTTGAAGAACAATCCAACTCTTGACATGATGGGCTGACAAATTCGAGCCTTAAGCCCCAAGAAGACTTAAAGGTAAGGAGATGGTAGCTCTCATCTCATTTATGAGGCAAATATCAATATTGATGAGACAAAGAAGGGTAGGAATGTCCAAAAAAATTGTTGTAACCCTAGGAAAAACCTTTCGCTGAAAGGAACTCAGTGCCTAGGACATCTATTCAAAATAACAAAAATATTTTCTTTTAATATTTCAAACACTTTTGCCCATAGATATTCCTTTAGAATGTAATGTATTTTCTACTCTTGGAGAAAAATACAAAAAACTCACAAGATGGCCAAGATGTCTATGAGTATAACTTACTGAAGGTGTATTATGGCTAGAAAGAACATAAAGGAGAAGATTCAATGCAAAAGGATACAAAAATAGAATATTTTACACAATGCCTTAGTTGAAATTATCAAAATTTGAAGGAATGAGGTGATGAAAAATGTGGAGTGCAATTTAAGGTTACTTTTAATAAAAAGCGACAAGTATTGTCAGTTATTTTCAAACCAATAGCAAGTCTATTAATTAAAAAGAACCAACGGCTTCATTACACATTTCTCCATAGAAGAATAACACATAAATGACTTACAGAGATAGAAAACATGCTATAATCAACACACATTTGGAATTGTAGATTTAACCCCATACAGAAATTACCTGCGTACGAATTCTAAAACACAGAAAATAAACAATGTGAGAGCATAACACATACACGCAGATTTTCCCCTGGATCCCAAAACCGAGACTACCAGCTCGATTTTTCATTATGTTCCTTTCAAAATTACAATACATATTTATACATACTGAAGCATCCAATACCACGGACCGAAAACCATCGTGTCCAAAACCATGGACCAAAAACCATCGCATCCAAAACCATGTGAAAAAATCATGCACAAAACCATAGGTAGGTCTGCCCAACCTAACATAGGGTCCAAAACCAAACTGGGGCACTGCCCCGGACCCCATAAAGTGGGGTTACCTACACCCCTCAAAACCCCCTGTGACTCCCCTTGCTACGCAATCGGCACAACGAAGGGGGGGGCTCCGCCCCCCTTCTAACCCCCCGATTAACTACGTGGGCTAGTCGTGGAAAGATTATAACACAAACCAACATTATCCCACTTGTTGTTTTCTTTCCACAGCAGGGCACAAGAGAGCTTAGTCATTTATCCAGCCCTGCAACGCCCAATGTTTCTCTACACCAAGGGAACTTCTCAAAGCTCACAGATTCTGTCAATGCATCTGCAGTATTCTTCAAAGTGTCCACCTTTACCAGCAACACCTTTTTATCTTCTATCATATCCCTCACAAAGTGATACTGAACATCAATGTGCTTTGTCTTTGAATGATATGCAGGGTTCTTTGCCAAGAAAATTGCACTTTGGCTGTCACAGTCTATCCTTATAGCTCCCTGTACTAACCCCATATTTGAACACAATCTCTACAACCAAACTACTTCCTTGCTTGCATGAGTGGCTGCCATGTATTCTGCCTCTGTAGTTGATAGTGCCACTACAGATTGTTTCTTATTCATCCAACTGACTACACCTCCAAATAGGTTAAACACATACCCACTTGTAGATCTTCTCTGATCTAGATCTCTAGCCCAGTATACATCAACAAAGCCATGAATATCCAACACTCTATCCAATTCTGGTCTTCCTTGGTAGCAAAAACCATAATCACTGGTGCCACGCAAATACCTGAAAACCCGCTTCACTGTTGTCCAGTGCTCCTTCCCTAGTTTTGACATAAACCTGCTCAATACTCCCACTGCATGTGCAATGTCTGGTCTGGTACAGACCATCTCATACATTAGGCTACCAACTGCACTTGCATATGGAACATGGTACATGTCCTCTTCCTCTTCTTGTGTCTTGGGACATTGTTCAGCAGATAACTTTACACCTACAAGAACAGGAAACTTTACAAGTTTACTATCCTGCATATTAAACCTCTGCAATATTGTCTCGACATACTTCCTCTAGTTTAACCAGAGCTTCCTCTTTGTTTGATCTCTTTTAATTTCCATGCCCAAAATATAGTTTGCAGCACCAAGATATTTCATGTCCAATTTGGAGGACAAATGGGTCTGTTAGTTTCAGTCTTTGCAGCCTTCCTCCAGTGATCAAACATGCTCTTACAAAGTGGTTTTAAGGTGTCAAGGTCAAATTTTGTCATTTCAGTGAGTCTTCAAGTAAAATTTGATCACTAGGCATTAGGTCCAGGGTTTGCTTTCACTCCTTCCAAAGTCGCCCAAATGTCGGTCTATGTCACTATTCAGCTGAGTGTACCATCATTCAGAAGGTTTTCATTATCATATCAAGTTCCAGTGGGTCATTTTACACTGTGTTCATGCTTCAGTTGCGCCTAGGTAAGGTCATTTCCCTCTCCTAGGGTTTTGAAGGCAATTTCTCTTGGACGGTCAAATCATAGGCAAAACTTGTATCCTGATGTTCATACACCTTCCCCTATCCTTAAAGTACCTTATCAAACACTTCCCATCACTGAGATCCCCCAAATTCCTCATTTTCGCACAAACCCTAGTTTCGTGCTACAACCTGGCAGTTTTCTAGGTTGGGCCTGTGTTTTGCCTTTTTGGACCACTTCCCCTCACTAAATTTCAGAGATTCCACTTTCCCCTACTTCCTAACATCCCTCCCTACTTCCCAAAATTTCCTCAAGAATTTAGAAGCTCCCTATCCCCTTCATTTCGCTTCATTTCGACAAATCCCTTGTTCCACACATCGGGGTAGGTTTCACTCAAATGATGTTTATGAGCAATCAAAGATGAATTTAGGAAAACGAAAAACCTCCTTCACTTATTACACAGGTGTCATGGTTTTAGAGAAATGTCAAAAATACAATTGCCTCAGGAGAATTGATGCACCTCTAAAGTGACCTTGGGAAAATCAAGTTTTCTCCTAGCTAAGTTGGCCAAATGACTTGCTTGATGAGTCAAATGATAACTAGACACAAAGATATTTCCAATGAGCTATCATGAGCTCAATTTGGAGTTGAGGAAGGCATTCAAAAGTTGACTGTAATAGCACTCTGCCTTGAGGCAGCCTCACTGGGCACATTTTGACCAGTCTTGGGAGATTTGACTTTTGACAGGGCAAATGAACTCCAAATTGAAAAATTCTAGTTGGGTTGGAAATTATACTCAACGACATTTCCAACGAGCTATCCTGCACCCAATTTGGACACCGGAAAGGCCTCCAAAAGTTGCCTGGAAAAGAGCGCGGCGCACAGAGGGAGCACGGCGCACTGGGAGGAAATTTCCAGTGTAAATTTACACAGGGAAAAAAAAGGCCTAAAATTGTGCCATTTTTCCTCAAATTTCTTGTGAAGCCCATCAAATTGCAAGGTAGGCTCTATAACATCACTTTTTATCAAATTTTATGAGTGATATGGTGGTTATATTCCTATGATTGAATGCAACAAATTTCATAAAGACAGCACAAGAAGACACCTATTTAGCAGGAGATAGAGGCTGATTGAGAGATTTGGCTCGAGAGGATCCACATCCACTTAGAGAAGCTGTTGGGAAAGCAAACAAGAACAGGGATCACCATCACATCATGAGACTTCTTTGCATGATGAGGAGCTCATTAAGCATGATTTTGACCTAGTTGACTTGGAGGCACAAGATGAGCATAAATCCATACAACAAGTCATCAAAGAGAAGTATTCTCAAATCATGTAGGTAAAGGACAATTTGATAAGGGCCAAATCTATCATTTCATGCCTTGATCAAGAAAACAGTCAGCTTAAAGCACAACATCTACCTATGGAGAAAGAACAATTCAAAGTCAAGAAACAAGAGATGAAGGGAAAGGAATTGGTGGACCATGATAACATTGAGCACCATGAAGAACATGTGGCAAGAAAAAGGCCAAGAACAAGTTTTTCACCATGAGCATCTCAGATGTATATTTCCCTCACCTTGATGGAAGACAAAATCACCATTGCAGGGAATGATTTCATGTTTTCAGTAGATTCCATCTCTCAAGCTACAGGCATACCAAACCATGGTGAAAATTGGTTCAAAGACATGAACCTAGACCTAGAAGAGTACAAACCCTAACTGAAATCATAATATAAAGAAACTCACTCGCATGTTTTCCCATTTAGATATTTTTTGGCGATATATGCACCATTAATGAAGGCTGTCATGAAATTCTTCACATGTGAGGGAAAATTTTCCAGGTTGCATCAATATCACATAATGTTGCTCATGCACTTTACTCAATTTGAGTAGTTACTTGTATAGGAGCTTAACCAAGATGTCTAAAAAGGTTAAATTGAAAGGAAAAGTCATTATCCCAGTCTCTTTAATCATAACTTGATAAAGGTTATGGTTCTCCATCATTTGGAAAAAAATAACATGACATGGGACACTTTCATTGAGGCAGCTTTGAACATGCATATAACTACTTCACCAAGCCAGCGCCAAACTATGTCAGCACAGTCAATGGAGGTTGGGTCATCAAGAAAGAATGATGAGGTTCCAAGGCACCTAGGGTTGAGGTGACCAATACATATCAAAGAGGCAAAAGGATTGTGTTTTCTCCTAAAACAGAGGTAAGGAGCCAGTGCATGATGAGGGGCCTTCAGGAGAGCCATCAGGTGAATGAGAGACCAAGTTCATTCTCCTTCACGATGATGAGACCGATACAGAGCTAACAAATGCAGAGCTTAGAGAGGTCATCCAGGAACAGCAATCAGAGATTGAGGCCTTGTCCCTTGACTTGGAGAGGGCCAAGTGGAACATGAAGTACCTAGAGTAGAGAAACAAGCAGCTTGAGGACCAGCAGGCGATCATGGAGCTGTAAAACATTCGAGAGCATCGCCAAGCTGCTCAAAGAAGAAGGGTTGGCTTGTAACTTCTGGGAGACTGTGGGAAAGAAACTTTGTTTCTTCACTGTGTATGTTTGACAAAGAATTAATTAAAGGCAGCGGCTCTCTTTCATGAGATTCTTGTGGTTGTGAGTGTAGCAAATGTGTTTCTTATGTTTTCATATGTATTTCGTTATGTTTCATAATTCAATTCATGTTCATTTCCAGTGAAATTTTCTGAGTGAGATTAGGTAGAATTCAATTTTATTGCTATGCCTGTGGGAAAATTTCATGTTCAGTGTTATTCTTCTGTTGAAAAGGATTCATGTTCCTATTCCCTTTTCACACTCCTCAGCAATCTCTTCGTTCCGCGTTATTCCAAACTAAATTGCTACACTTTCCACCTGCCTTGCCTCATGAAGTAATCTGTGCCTTTGTATTAAATTCTGTGTTCTTTGCTGACCGTTGGTCCCATACCATCCCAGAAGCTCGGTCATTCATGAAAATGGTTTCTTGTATCCCTATTCACTTACTAGCCTAAGATTAATATTTCACTGTAAGTCATCTCAGACCGTTTTTGCTTATCTATTCACTAAGCGTGACTTGGAGAGCCCTCTCCTGTTCTAGTAGGGCTAGCTACCAGACTGAGCGTGGTTTGTGGTTACCCTAATTTTTGCCTTCCTTCAGCCTAAGGCAGATTTAGGTGCTAACATAGTGGTGACCATACTGGGGAAAATGGTTTTCTTGAAGATTGTTTTGCCCCAGTACATCTATCAAGCTCAGATCTGATGGTTGATGGTGAACAACGATCAGACATAAGAAGACGGCTGAAATCATTCACCTGGCAACTCCATTCACTGAAGAATCCAACAATCGGTGCTTCATGGTGACTCCACTAGAGGACTAACTCTTTCTCTGCGAAAATGGAAGGATCTTACACAAAGTTCGGGTATCCAAAGTGGAATGGTATTCAGATTCTACTCTGCTTTCTTGTAAATTACTTCTTCGCTGTTCTTGAAGCTGCCCTGAAAATTTTTCAGAATTTGTTGTATGATAAAGGTGATCAAAATCTTCACTCGATCTATTCAAAAAGTGTAAATAGTGAGTTTCCCTTTGATCCTGGCTTCCTTACTTTTCCTACATCTTATGATGACTCTCTTCAGAGTGATGAGCCTAAAGAAAACAAAACTGATCCCATAGCTCTGGTACATATCCCTACAGCTGTTATAATCCCAGATAGGTATAAACCTCTTGTTTTACCTTCTGTTCTTCATGCTTTCCCCAAAAACTATGATCTATACTTGCCAAGATTTGGCGGTGAATGTAAGAATGTCAATGCTGAGCAACATGTGCAGAATGTTGAGACTTTTCTAGACCTTTTTGAAATTGATGAAGGAGATGTCAGTATAAGGCTTTTTGCTCTTTCTTTGCAAGGCAAAGTCAAGAGTTGGTTCAAAGCCCTGCCGGATGCAAGCATCACAGATTTACAGCAGTTCATCAAAGTTTTTCTTGACAGGTGGAGGATCGGACAGAACCTTTTCCTTATCGTAGAAGAGTATAATCAGCTGAAAAGACTGCCAGGGGAGACAGTACAACAATTTTCAGCCAGATTTAATCAAGTTTATTATTCAATGCCGGTTGATATAAGACCCCCTCCTGGATCTACTCTCTTGCACTACCCGAGTGCCTTTGATCTAGAAATGGAATTTTAGCTGAGAGAAAAGAATGTCGCAACACTTGAAGAGATGTAGAACAATGCAGTAAATGTAGAGGCTCATTTTCTGATCAGAAGGGCAAGGTTGAAAGAAGAAGAGATGAAAAACGTGGATCTAGAGAAAACTACACCTTCAGGGGAAAAGCTTGACATTTTGGTGAGTGCATTAGAAGAGATGGTGAGAAAAATGACTGCAAAAGATGAAAATGGTGTTCATGAACAAGTGGCTGATCCAAAACATTTTGTTTCTTATCTCAGTAGTCATAAGGATTTTTTTGTAGATTATATTGGAGAAGAAATACCTCTTGATATGACATGTATGCTTGATGACGTGTTTTATACTGACGATTTGCCTCAGTTTGATCAGTATGATGATGATGATTATGCTCTCCAAATAGAAGCTAATCTTGCAGACAAATCAGCATCCAGTTTATGGGATGAGGAAGTTCGCTTACAGCAGCTCGAGTACAGTGATCAACTGAGGCATATCAGCTATGGAAACGATGAGGAAAGTGCAGCAGATTTTGAAGTAAGTGAAGGATCTTTGCCTTTGTGCTTTGATTCATGTCAGTTCATCATAGAACTTGAGGGAGATGAAAACTTTGTTCCAGACTTCTTATATTCAGAGTTCCAGCCCCCAAATGTCATTAATAGTCAGGTTGCACATGAAGACGTAGAAGCTGGCATATATTATCAAACGATACAGGAAGATTCCTTACCTCTCTGTTTTGAATCATTCCAGTTTTTGCGGGGTAAATTGCATAGTAAATCTTCAAATGAAAAGCTTGTAGGAATCTCAGTTTTAATGTTGAAGATGAGACACATGGCGAAATTTTTGAGCAGGTCATTAATAAGAAATCTTCCCCTGAAATGATTGATGAAATCATTTTGGATACAGAACCAGATTTGCAGCCATCAAATACAATTCAAGGTCATATTACAGATGAAGGTGAGGCAGCCGAAATACATGATTTAATGATGCAAGAGGATTATGTACCCTTGTGTTATGAAGCATTTCAGTTTATAAGGCAGAATCTTTGTAATATCTCTAAAGAAAAGGATGAACAACAATACGATGTCATACGGTTTCAATAGATACATCGCAGCAGTCTCCTCAAGTTTTTGATGATCCTTTTGCTCGTGTGTTAGATTTTGTTTGCTGTAAAACTTCTTCTCCATCAGCCAACCAGGAGACAAAAGAGAATGTTGATAATCATTTGTTTCAAGGGTCACCTTCATTGTCTTATTTAACAGATTGTTCATTTCATAGCCCGTACCAAAGTTTGCAGCAGTATGAGGAATATTTACATACACCTTCACTTGAAATTAATGAAGACAATCACTGTTTGAGCGAAAGGAAACAAAAGGTCTTATCTCCTTTGTCTGAAGACGAGATAGGTAAACTCTTGCACGGTTATGTTCCAGCTCAAGCTGAAGCAGATTTGCAGTGCACACATGGTCAAGAAAGTGTTGATGAAACTTCTTCCTCTTTTGAAAAGGATGACAGTCCGGTGAACAGCTTTATAGATCATCAGGTTGAAGAATTCCATATGGCTGAAAGTGATGAAAGAAAAAGTGTCGGTTCAGATCTGTCCATAGAAGAAGACAGCATGCAAGGAAGTCCAGTTCTAATTCCAGAATGTGATAATGTCAAGTCACCCATTTCAGATTCAGATTCAGATTGTGATGACCAAGAAAACCTTGTACTAAGTCCCAAGAAAGATAACTCTGCTGTTAAAATCATCTGGGATGAAGAAGGTAGGGTTATGGATCCAAATGATCTCATGTCATCAGAACACAGTCTCATGAAGAAATAATCCAGTCAGCTCAGATCTTTGCTCAAGACCAGGAACATACTTTTTCTGAAGTACATTATGAAGGAAGATCAGAATCAAAAGAAAAAGACATCTTGTTTCCTCAGCAAGAGGTAAATCTTCATGTTTTTCATGATCCAATGGCAAATCTGTTACAGTCAGCAATGAAGGTCATTATTGCAGTATCCAGTGATGAAGGAGATCATGGTCAATTATGTTTTTGGAGGCCCAATTACCAGTATCTGTTGTTGACCAGAAGATCTGATTCGGAGACTCAATCAAGGAGGCATCTACTTGATTGGTTACATTGGAAGACACATTACACATGATTGTACATATTGCATTAGTACGCAGGTGGCTGTCATCATGATTTGAAACCCTCGAATCTTGATGGACTGCTGCCATTGAATAAGTTTTGTCAGTTCTTGTTTTAGTTAAGTCAGTCATGAGTCATTTCCTTTTGCATAGAGTCAAGTTTTTCAGTCATTTCAGTTCGCATTGAGTCAGTTTCAGTCAATAAATTGAGTCATGTTGGTTTGTCGGAATAATGGACTCCATAGCCCAATGGACGAAGGCACTGTCTTCTCACCCAAATATATGCAGTTCTTGGCACCTCCAAGGAGTTGTCATCCCTATTGGAGCCAATGTTAGTGTCAGCCTTTGTAGCCTTCCTCAAGTGATCAAACATGCTCTTACAAATTGGTTTTAAGGTGTCAAGGTCAAATTTTGTCATTTCAGTGAGTCTTCAAGTAAAATTTGATCACTAGGCATTAGGTCCAGGGTTTGCTTTCACTCCTTCCAAAGTTGCCCAAACGTCGGTCTATGTCACTATGCAGTTGAGTGTACCATCATTCAGAAGGTTTTCATTATCATATCAAGTTCCAATGGGTCATTTTACACCTTGTTCATGCTTCAGTTGCGCCTAGGTAAGGTCATTTCCCTCTCCTAGGGTTTTGAAGGCAATTTATCTTGGATGGTCAAATCATAGGCAAAACTTGTATCCTGATGTTCATACACCTTCCCCTATCCTTAAAGTACCTTATCAAACACTTCCCATCACTGAGATCCCCAAAATTCCTCATTTTCGCACAAACCCTAGTTTCTTGCTACAACCTGGCAGTTTTCTAGGTTGGGCCTGTGTTTTGCCTTTTTGGACCCCTTCCCCTCACTAAATTTCAGAGATTCAAATTTCTCCTACTTTCTAACATCCCTCCCTACTTCCCAAAATTTCCTCAAGAATTTAGAAGCTACCTATCCCCTTCATTTCGCTTCATTTCGACAAATCCCTTGTTCCACACATTGGGGTAGGTTTCACTCAAATGATGTTTATGAGCAATCAAAGATGGATTTAGGAAACCTGAGAGAGGTTTTTTTCCATAAAAGTCCAAGGAAGAAAAACCTCCTTCACTTTTTACACAGGTGTCATGGTTTTAGAGAAATGTCAAAAATACAATTTCCTCGGGAGAATTGATGCACCTCTGAAATGACCTTGGGAAAATCAAGTTTTCTCCTAGCTAAGTTGGCCAAATGACTTGCTTGATGAGTCAAATGATAACTAGACAAAAATATATTTCCAATGAGCTATCATGAGCTCAATTTGGAGTTGCGGAAGGCATTCAAATGTTGACTGTAACAGCACTCTGCCTTGAGGCAGCCTCATTGGGCACATTTTGACCAGTCTTGGGAGATTTGACTTTTGACAGGGAAAATGAACTCCAAATTGAAAAATTCCGGTTGGGTTGGAAATTATACTCAACAAGTTTCCAAAAAGCTATCCTCCACCCAATTTGGACACCCGAAAGGCCTCCAAAAGTCGCCTGGAAAAGAGCACAGCGCACAGAGGGAGCACGGCACACTGGGAGGAAATTTCCAGTGTAAATTTACACTGGCGCGGCGCACATAGAGAGCGCGTTGCGCAGGGAAAAAAAAGGCCTGAAATTGTGCCATTTTGCCTCAAATTTCTTGTGAAGCCCATCAAATTGCAAGATAGGCTCTATAACATCACTTTTTTATCAAATTTTATGAGTGATATGGTGGTTATATGCCTATGATTGAATGCAAAAAATTTCATAAAGACAACCACAAGAAGACACCTATTCAGCAGGAGGTAGAGGCTGATTGAGAGATTTGGCTCGAGAGGATCCACATCCACTTAGAGAAGCTGTTGAGAAAGCAAACAAGAATAGGGATCACCATCACATCATGAGGCTTCTTTGCATGATGAGGAGCTCATTGAGCATGATTTTGACCTAGTTGACTTGGAGGCACAAGATGAGCATAAATCCATACAACAAGTCATCAAAGAGAAGTATTCTCAGATCATGTAGGTAAAGGACAATTTGATAAGAGCCAAATCTATCATTTCATGCCTTGATCAAGAAAACAGTTAGCTTAAAGCACAGCATCTACCTATGGAGAAAGAACAATTCAAAGTCAAGAAACAAGAGATGTAGGGAAAGGAATTGGTGGACCATGATAACATTGAGCACCATGAAGAACATGTGGCAAGAAAAAGGCCAAGAACAAGTTTTTCACCATGAGCATCTCAGATGTATATTTCCCTCACCTTGATGGAAGACAAAATCACCATTACAGGGAATGATTCATGTTTTCAGTAGATTCCATCTCTCAAGCTACAGGCATACCAAACCATGGTGAAAATTGGTTCAAAGACATGAACCTAGACCTAGAAGAGTACAAACCCTAACTGAAATCATAATATAAAGAAACTCACTCACATTTTTTCCCATTCAGATATTTTTTGGAGATATATGCACCATTAATGAAGGCTGTCATGAAATTCTTCACATGTGAGGGAAAATTTTCCAGGTTTCATCAATATCACATAATGTTGCTCATGCACTTTACAGCAACCAAGTCGCTCAATTTGAGTAGTTACTTGTATAGGAGCTTAACCAAGATGTCTAAAAAGGTGAAATTGAAAGGAAAAGTGCATTATCCCAGTCTCTTTAATCATAGCTTGATAAAGGTTATGGTTCTCCATCAGTTGACAAAAAATAACATGACATGGGACACTTTCATTGAGGTAGCTTTGAACATGCATATAACTACTTCACCAAGCCAGCACCAAACTATGTCAGCACAGTCAATGGAGGTTGGGTCATCAAGAAAGAATGATGAGGTTCCAAGGCACCTAGGACTGAGGTGACCAATACATATCAAAGAGGCAGAAGGATTGTGTTTTCTCCTAAAATAGAGGTAAGGAGCCAGCGCATGATGAGGGGCCTTCAGGAGAGCCATCAGGTGAACGAGAGACCGAGTTCGTTCTCCTTCACGATGATGAGACCGATACAGAGCCAACAAATGCAGAGCTTAGAGAGGTCATCCAGGAACAACAATCAGAGATTGAGGCCTTGTCCCTTGACTTGGAGAGGGCCAAGTGGAACATGAAGTACCTGGAGTAGAGAAACAAGCAGCTTGAGGACCAGCAGGCGATCATGGAGCTGCAAAACATTCGAGAGCATCACCAAGCTGCTCAAAGAAGAAGGGTTGGCTTGTAAATTCTGGGAGACTGTGGGAAAGAAACTTTGTTTCTTCACTATGTATTTTTGATAGAGAATTAATGAAAGGCAGCGGCTCTGTTTCATGAGATTCTTGTGGTTGTGAGTGTAGCAAATGTGTTTCTTATGTTTTCATATGTATTTCGTTATGTTTCATAATTCTATTCATGTTCATTTCCAGTGAAATTTTCTGAGTGAGATTAGGTAGAATTCAAATTTATTGCTCTACCTGTGGGAAAATTTCATGTTCAATGTTATTCTTCTGTTGAAAAGGATTCATGTTCCTATGCCCTTTTCACACTCCTCAGCAATCTCTCCGTTCCGCGTTATTCCAAACTAAATTGCTACACTTTCCGCCTGCCTTGCCTCACGAAGTAATCTGTGCCTTTGTATTAAATTCTCTGTTATTTGCTAACCGTTGGTCCCATACCATCCCAGAAGCTCGGTCATTCATGAAAATGGTTTCTTGTATCCCTATTCACTTACTAGCCTAAGATTAATATTTCACTGTAAGTCATCTCAGACCGTTTTTGCTTATCTATTCACTAAGCGTGACTCGGAGAGAGCCCTCTCCTGTTCTGGTAGGGCTAGCTACCAGACTGAGCGTGGTTTTTGGTTACCCTAATTTTTTCCTTCCTTCAACCTAAGGTAGATTTAGGTGCTAACAGGGTCTTCAAATCCTGGATAATTTCTTTGTCATTTCTAACCAGCAACATATCATCCACATACAAGAATAGATAAATAACACTGTCACAAATTAATTTAAAATACACACAGTCATCTGCTTTGCTTCTGGTGAAGCCAAGTCCCTGTATAAATGTATCAAATTTCTGATACCACATCCTTCTTGACTGTTTTAACCCATACAGAGACTTCTTTAACTTTGCATACTAGTTCTTTCTTACCCTTCACCGCAAAGCCTTCAGGTTGCTTCATGTAGATCTCCTCTTCCAGATCCCTGTGAAGAAATGTTGTCTTCACATCCATCTGTTCTACCTCAAAATCAAAAGTAGCAGCAACAGATAAAAGTAACCTAATAGAAGTTACATTGTCAACAAGAGAAAAAATATCACCAAAATCAATTCCTGACACCTGGGAATAACCTTTTGCTACCAACCAAGCTTTGTATTTTTCCACCTTTCCTTCCGTATTTGTCTTCTTCTTGAACACCCATTTGCTGCAAATAGGTTTCCTTCCAGCCGGCAACTCCACGAGATCCCAAGCCTCATTTTTACGCAAATATGCCATTTCATCAACCATGGCCTCTTTCCAGAGTTTTCCATCCTCTGAATCTAATGCTTCCTTCACAGTTCTAGGATCATCATCCGTAATTGATAAAGAAAAATTTGAACAAAAAGAAAATGTACTATACCTTTCTAGTTGCCTTCTTTCTCGAACTGATCTTCTCACACTCTAGGTTTGTGGCTCTTCATCTTATGATTCCTCCTCTGCTATAGAGTATAATTCTTCCTCCTTTAGCTCAAACTCTATATTCTCAGGTTCCTTTGGTTGGAATTCATGTTTAATAACATCTTTCACCTCTCCGAATAGCACATCTCAGTTGTACACAACCTTCCTTCTTAATGGGTTCCAAAGTTTATAACCCTTTAAACCATCCTTATACCCAATAAAGATGCACTTTTCAGATTTACTATCCAACTTGGTTCATTTCTCCTTTGGAACATGTACATATGCATCACATCCAAATACCCTCATATGTGAAAGAGAGGGTTTCTTACGAGTCCATACCTCTTGTGGAGTCTTATCCTCCAACGCTGATGAAGGTGATCTATTGACCAGGTAACATGTTGTCTCCACCACCTCTGCCTAGAATTCATGTCCTAACCCAGCACCACTGAGCATGCTTCTTGCCCTTTCCATCAATGTCTTATTCATTCTTTCTGCAACTCCATTTTGCTGAGGTGTATATGGAGTAGTCTTCTGCCCTGCTATACCACATTTCTTATAGAATTCTTCAAATTCCTTACTGCAAAAATCTCCACCATTATCTATCAACAGCACCTGTATCTTCTTCTCTGTCTGGTTTTCCACCAGAGCCTTCAATTCTTTAAACCTATCAAGGACTTCAGATTTCTTCTTAAGGAAATATATCCATGTATTCCTTGAGAAGTCATCTATAACTGATACATAGTACATAGACTTACCCAGTGATGGAACCTTCACAGGTCCAAACACATCACTATGCATAAGCTCTAATATTTGTTTCGCCCTCTTACCACCAGAGGGGAACTCACCCTATTCTGCTTCCCATATAAACAATTTTCACATAAATCAAAATCCAAAGAGCTATTACTCATACCTTCTACCATACCTTTACCATGAAGTATTCGAAGGCCCTTCTCTCCAATATGTCCAAGCCTTTGATGCCAAAACATGGTCTGCTCTCAAGATATCACTAGATTTTCTACTCCACTTTCAAGAAGCACAAAGTTGTTGCACCCATCAACAACAATGCTACGTTGCAACTTGTACAAAGTTCCAATCCAAACTCCCAGCATCAATACCAGTGCTCCCCAAACTATCTTGCAGGTATCCTTCTCAAACACTATTTTTACACCTGCATCATCCAGCTTGCTTACAGAAATCAAATTTCTGGACAATGCAGGAATATGTAGGACACCAAGAAGTGTTCTAACCCTTCCACCTTGCAACTTCAACTTTACTTTTCCACGACCAACGATTCTAGCCTTCCTATCATCCCCTAAGAAGACATCACCACCATCATATTTCTCATACTCGCAGAACCACTCTCTATGGGGAGTGAAGTGAAAGGATGCACCTGAGTCAATCACCCATGCCTCATGATCTACATGTGTACTTGAAGAAGCCAAGTATACATCCCCACCTTCATCTGAGGCGATTTTTGCCTCTGCAGAAGGAGCATCATTAGATCCCTTTCCTTTGTCAGGAGCTTTAGATTTACAGTCCCTTTTGTAATGACCTTCCTCTCCATATTTCTAGCACACCAACTTTATAGGTTTCCTGGAGATTTAGATCTCCCTCTAGATTTAGATCTCCCACTCGATGGCTTATTTTTGTTTCTGTTCTGGGGTCGTCCTTATACAGAAAAGGCATCACCATTCTAGTTCTCCATATTTTTCCGTCTCATCTCCTCCATTAGCAAGGATGAGACTATTTCATAAAACTGCAAGGCAGGTGTATTGCTACCTATTGCAATAACTAGACTATCCCACGAATCTGGTAGAGAACACAACAAACTGATGCACTTATCTTCATCTAAAATTTTAATATCAACAGATAATAAATAACTTACCATTGTATTAAATGTGTTCAAATGATCTGTCACCGAGTCTCCATCTTTCATCCTCAGGTTATACAGCTTTTTCGGCAGGAACAATTTATTCACCAGAGACTTAGATTGGTACAAAGTCCCTAACTTGTTCCAAAAAGCCTTAGCCATAGCTTCTCCTAATACATTCAACAATACTGAATCTGAGACACACAATCGTATTGTGCTCTTTGCCTTCCGATCTAACTTCTTCCATTCTTCATTGAACACTCCCATTGGTTTAGTACTCGAATCTACCGTGATCCACTAATATTTATCCACCAACAGATCCTCCATCTTGAGTTTCCACAACTCAAAACTCTGACCAGTAAATTTCTCGATCTCTATCTTTCCACTGCTCGCCATCTTCTTTCACTACCAGAATCGATCTCGCAGATCTCCCACTTAATAGGGTCTACCACAGGCCCGAGCGAACCCCTCAGTAACAAAGGCATCCCTTTGAAGCCAAAGCAGTTCTGATACCAAATGTAGGTTTTAACCCCATACAGAATTTACCTACATACGAATTCTAAAACACAGAAAAATAAACAATGCAAGAGCATAACACATAAAACACATATACACACAGATTTTCCCCTGGATCCCAAAACCGGGAATACCAGCTTGATTTTTCATTATGTTCCTTTCAATGTTACAATACATATTTATACATGTCGAAGCATCCAATACCATGGACCGAAAACCATCGCGTCCAAAACCATGGACCGAAAACCATCACATCCAAAACCATGTGCGAAAATCATGCACAAAACCATAGGTAGGTCTACCCAACCTAACATAAGGTCCAAAACCAAAATTTTCCAGGGTGCTGCCCCAGACCCCATAAAGTGGGGTTACCTACACCCCTCAAAACTGCCTGTGACTCCCCTCGCTATGCAATCGGCGCAACAAAGAGGGGGATCCGCCCCCCTTCTAACCCCCCGGTTAACTACATGGGCTAATCATAGAAAGAATATAACACAAACCAAAAGGAAGCATCTGGAAATTTTATTACTTCTCCAAGAAATTTTTCACATTACATAGCAAAATTATTTCTCAAGGCCAAAAATCAGAACCTCAAAAATGGTCCCTTGGTCTTCTTTTAAAGAAAATTTTACATTGAGGGGCAGTTATGAAAACTGTTAACTGTCCCAACTAACTTTTAACTATTCAGACCTCTTAAAACATTAAAAACATTAAATTGTTTCCAACTTTTCAAAATTACAAAATGAAACATTTTTCAAATGTTCCAAAATAAATTATTTTGAAACTTGAGACTCTTGTGCTATTGTTACTCCAGACTCACTTGATCAAGCTCTAGGTTCCACAACTCGGACATTTACTGGTGTGATCGAGTTCTAAAATTTCTTCCAGAGTGTCAAATCAGGAACTGGACACTGAAGCATCCTAAAGTAATCTAATGCTAGGGTTACCCCCACTTACACCCACAGTATACATGTAAAATTCATAAGCACATTTGTCCCAGGTATTTAACTCTCAAAGGAGTCAAATCTTCATTTAAATATGGTTAAGGTCCCCTTTAATAGTCTCATGTAGAACGATTTATAGACTAACCAAGTCTAATCATTAACCCACCTTTTCCTTTATATCGGAACTCAATCACCCCGCTTTAACCTTCCTTTACCTTTTTTTTAACCTTTCATTATAATTCTTCCTATCGGGACTCCAAAACTCCTCATAACCTTCATTAACCCTTGTTAACCTTAGCTAACCCTTTAACCACATATATATATAACCTTTCCTCCTTGACCATTGGTTACATATATTTAACACATAAAACATTCCATCCTTTGATAAAGTTGGACTTATATATAAACCCCCATACATCCATGCTTAATCCCTTTATAACCATTTACAAAGGAAATATATGCAAACCATACCTTTTCTGTCTTAGTACAGTCTTGGCACATTTACCGAGGTTTACTTTTTCGCAATCGCAATTTCCATAGTCAGCAGTCACATTAACATATGGTTCCCCATCTCCTCCGTTATGCGATTAAACTCTGGAACTCAAAACATATTAACCATGCCTGTATAACCCTATCAATTTCGATCAAGCAAACTTGCACAACACTTGACGACCGTTGATCTGGACTGGATCAGACGGTTCATGATGATTTCAGACAGCCAACAAGTATGGGGTTTAATTGTCCAATAAAGCGGTTTGCCCTCTCCACTTCTCTGCTACGTGTCGTGATATGAATGGAATCGAAGTCAAACAAAAGAATACCTCTTATGGTCTTTCTTCCGCCCAAAATCCACTTTCCTTCCTTTGCAAACTGCTCTTCGCCGATTATCCTCCGCGCTCCTTCAGCATACGATGACCGTTGATCTATGAGATCGATGGTTCTCGTTTCTTGTCGCTTACGTTGTTGATCTATAAGATCCAATGGTACTTATGCTTCGACGACTTGCTTCTTCCTTCGTCCTTTCCTTTATGGTTTTCGCTTTTTCTTCAGTGTTTCCTCTGTGGTTCAGGTTTCTTCAAAGGGTTTCATTCTTCTCCTTCCACTGCTCAACTCACTCCTCTATGAATTCTCACATCACAATCTCTCTCTAGAGCTTCACTCTGATCTTCCAATTGGATTCAAAGACCCATGATGATTCCTCTGAATCATTCTCCGTTCTGCGTGTTCTACAGAATTCTGCCTGCAACCCCTATTACAGAACCTACGAATTAACATATAATTCATTCATAAATAATCATTTACCACAATTACAAAATTAGGAATAAACCTCTGTATATATAAGTATAAACAAATGATTGCATTTGAGACTCTCTGTCTCTCACAGGCCTAATCTTCAGTATCAGTGGCCTCCTCCTTTCACTCTACCTGTAGGCTTACATTTATACCAAAAAGGTTCTTTTGAACTAATTCTGGTTCAAATCCTAAATCTACTAAACTGACTCCTAAATTTCCTCTATCCTCTATGTCCACTTCTAAATCCATTTAATTCCTAAGAACTCTCTCTAGTTCCTCAAATCTTGAGACTACTTTAAGAGTTATAATTGACTTCTAACTCTTTTGTCATTATTAACCACTCATGTTCTCCTTTATTTGAGAGCATTTACAAACAACCTCACATTATCTAATTAATTCTTATTCTAATCACTCAAAAGCCTAAATATTACATTAATTCAACACTTAGGAATCCAACTTCCTTAAAATACATGACCCCCTATATCTACTAAAATACAATGATTTTCTCTTGGGTTGAATGCTTCTGCATCAAACTCCCGAAGTAGAAAATATTCATGATCTCCTGATCATGTGTCTTCATGTGTTGATAGAAACCTCTAGGGTCCCAAACTTTAGTTTGTAACTATCTGAAATCTCTGCACCTTTGTTGTTGTTGTATGTCTACTATTTTCTATTTCATCTTCCTCTCCTTGTCAATCAGATTCAAGTTTTGATTAATCATGCTTCTTTTTGTTATCATTTTCCTCCCTAAGGCCTATTTCATCATTAGCTACCATAATTCTTCAACCCTCCATCTCCAGTACATCCTCGGACTAGTCTATACTTTTCCACTTACTTCTGCCTCTTTCTCTTTGTTTCAAGTTGTTGTTGTCGTCCACCAACTCTTCAATCTATTGTTCTTCTTCTTGGAGTTGTCAAATGCGATCACTTACTCTTACTCTTCCTCTCATTCTTACTTGTTCTGTTATTCTTATTTCCTCCCTTTCATCTTACCCTCTTTCATGATTATTTATGTCTGTATTGAATCATGACTTTCCAGCATTCTCTCCAGCAATTGAGCATCATTGTTCCATGGATTAAATTCTTCCACAGAATCTTCTTCTTTCATTTTTATTTGGCTTCTCATCTGTGCCAAATTTCCTCCAACATTTGCAACAAAACTTGCACTCACAAAATACTTGTTAAAATAAAAAACATAAGGCTTTTGTGCCTTATCTTCCTTTGGCAACAATTCAGTTTGTTGTTATGTTTCTTTCTCCTCTGTCAACACATCAGTATGTTGTTTTGAATTCTCAAAAGAATTCATGAGACTGTCAACTAGTCTCTCTTCCACATCATCTGCTCTAATGATGTCTTCCTACTCTTGTCCACTGTAGTGAACTCCTTCTTTTGCAGTGTCAATTTGCTGAACTTTCATTACCATCTCCTTTTTCTTATGATTGTCATTCATGACAATTTTTTTGTCTTCCTTTTTCAGCAATCTATCTTGAACATCTATCCTCTGTTTTTCCAACTCTCTTCTTTGAAAGTCTAATTTTCTATATAACTCAATAATTTCAATTGGAGTAGAATTTGGAAGTTTCACACAATTTTCCATACCTTCCTTTGTTATGGATAAATCATCAGATGTCCTTTTTCCCAAGGTTAAACCCTTGCATAGGGTTCTTCCTTCTTAACATCTTTCAGTAGATGTCCTTCTCTTTTTCTAACTGTCTCAATAGCTTCCATGGCTATTTCCATTGTGCCTATCATCATGGTGAATTGATGATCCTTTACTATGTTTTCAGCTAACAGAGTTTCTTCTTCAAGTTTGCCTTTAATATCTTGTTGTTTACCTTCTCCAAGAGCTACCCTTATCTCACCATCTGCCTTAGTATTCTCCTACATTTTTTTTTCATCCACATACAAACTATCAGTCTTAAAAACATAAGACCCTATGGTCCCTCTTGATGTTTCATCCATCATATCTCCTTGTTGTTCCAAGTTCTCTTTATGACTCAGAAATCTTTCGATGCTCTCCTCTTCAATCTCCTCAAGCCCTTCACTTGGTTGCTTGATATCTTTCCCCAAATGTATATGAGACCTATCTATCTCATCTTCTTCCAGAACAGAATTTAGATTTTTCTTATCTTCTTCCTCCTTTATGACAATATCAGCAAATTGTCCTTTATATGTTTCACCTGCAAACATACACAAATTGTTAGATTTAAAACCATGTGACCCTTTGGCCTCACTTGAAGTTTCAGTCTTCAAGTCTTCATCTTCACTCAAAACTTCACCCTGTTCTGCTTCACAAATGCACACTTCCATTTTCATTTCCAACTCAACTTCTTTGATTTTTTCCATCAGCCACCTTACTTGCCTCTGTTGTAGCCTTCTCTGCAACTTATGCCACTTCACTGGCTTCTTCCTCAAGACCCAACCGAGTCTCTGGATTTCCTCAAGTATTCTCCTTAATGCATCGAGTTTTTCTTTTAACTCTGCAATCTCTTTATCAATTTCCTCTTGACTCATCCTCTTGCCATTTGCCTTGGCATCCTCTTTCTTCATGTTTCTTTTGTTGTGGTCTTCCTCAGAACCTCTACTATGACTATCAATATCCATCTTCTTCTTCTCTATCTTCATGAGCTCCTCACTCACTCACTATGAGCTGAATTAAAGCCTCTACAACAACAAGTCCCCCTTGTTGCAACTTACCTCACCAAGCTTTCCTTTGTACTTGGTCTTTTGGAAAGCCCTTGGTTCTCTATCTCTGGAACCTCCTTTGAGCACTTCTCTCTGCTCCTTCTAGGCTTCAACTCATCTGCATATTCTCAAGAACGCAACTATCCTCTTGTATTTCAATCACAATGAAATAATTGGTTTTGACCACCTCTTCTTCCACTTAGAAAGTCTTACCAACTTCCTTCATCCCTTATCAATTCTACCCACATCCTCTGTGGAATTGTTTTTGTGATCTGCAACAATCCCTCTGCGGTAACAAGTCTCCTTCTTGCTACATGTGTCTCACTAAGCTTCTCTCCTTTGAGCTCAGTCTTTTAGCATCTCTCTGGCTCTTTCCTTTGGAACCAACTCAGCACTCCTTCTTCTAGATTGTTGCAACCTTCACACCTTCTTATGTTGTCACCTGTATATCAATGTATAACACACATTCTCATATAAAAACAGAACATATCACCTCACCTTCAAGATCTCAGCATGATCTTGTTTCACCATTCCACCTATACTTTGAATGGATCGTCCTTTGTTTCTTACATCTGCAAGTTCTGCTACACATCACCTCTGTGTGCCTACTTTCTGTCAAATTAGAATCTGATCCTTCCTTGTCTGCATAAACATCTTTGACACATAACTTTGTTCTCAATTCTTTCACATAGAATTGCTTTGTTATGTTTTAACACCAATTGTTTCAATTAGAATTCTGCTCTAATACCAAATGATTCTAGGGTTACCCCCGCTTACACCCACAGTATGCATGTAAAATGCATAAGAACATTTGTCCCAGGTATTTAACTCTCAAAGGAGTCAAATATTTATTTAAATATGGCTAAGGTCCCCTTTAATAGTCTCATGCGGGACAATTTATAGACTAACCAAGTCTAATCATTAACCCACCTTTTCGTTTATATCAGAACTGAATCACCCCACTTTAACCTTCCTTTACCTTTTTTTAACATTTCATTATAATTCTTCCTATAGGGACTCCAAAACTCCTCATAACCTTCATTAACCCTTGTTAACCTTAGCTAACCCTTCAACCACATATATATATATATATATATATATATATATATATATATATATATATATATATATATATATATATATATATATATATATATATATATATATATATATATATAGATATAGATATAGATATATATAACCTTTCCTCCTTGACTGTTGGTTACATATATTTAACACATAAAACATTCCATCGTTTGATAAAGTTGGACTGATATATAAACCCCCATATATCTGCACTTAATCCCTTTATAACCATTTACAAAGGAAATATATGAAAACCATACCTTTTCCGTCTTGGCACATTTACCGAGGTTTACTTTTTTGCAATCGCAATCGCCATAGTCCGTGGTCACATTAACATATGGTTCCCCATCTCCTTCGATATGCGATTAACCTCCAAAAATCAAAACATATTAACCATGCATGTATAACCCTATCGATTCTGATCAAGCAAACTTGCATGACACTTGCCAACCATTGCTCTGGACTTAAAGGATCAAACGGTTCATGATGATTTTAGACAGCCAACAAGTATGGGGTTTAACCATCTGATAAAGCGGTTTCCCCTCTCCATTTCTCTGCTATGTGTCGTGTTATGAATGGAATCGGAGTCAAACGTATGAATACTGCTTACGGTCTTTCTTCCACCCAAAATCCACTTGCCTGCCTTTGAAAACTGCTATTCGTCGATTATCCTCTGCGCTCCTTCAACATTTGATGACCATTGATCTATGAGATCGATGGTTCTCATTCCTTGTCGCCTACGTTGTTGATCCATAAGATCTAACGGTACTTATGCTTCGATGACTCACTTCTTCCTTCATCCTTTCCTTTATGGTTTTCGTTGTTTCTTCAGCGTTTCCTCTGTGGTTCAAGTTTCTTCAAAGGGTTTCATTCTTCCACTTCCACTGCTCAACTCACTCCTCTGCGAATTCTCACATCGCAGTCTCTCTCCAGAGCTTCACTCTGATCTTCCAATTGGATTCAAAGACCCGTGATGATTCCTCTGAATCATTCTCTCTTCTGCATGTTCTACAGAATTCTGCCTGCAACCCCTGTTACAGAACCTACGAATTCACATATAATTCATTCATAAATACTCATTTCCCACAATTACATAATTAGGAATAAACCTCTGTATATATAAGTATAAACAAATGATTACATTTGAGACTCTCTGTCTCTCACAGGCCTGATCTTCAGTATCAGTGGCTTCCTCCTTTCACTCTACCTGTAGGCTTACATTTATACCATAAAGGGTTTTTTGAACTAATTCTGGTTCAAATCCTAAATCTACTTAACTGACTCCTAAATGTCCTCTATCCTCTTTTTCCACTTCTAACTCCATTTAATTCCTAAGAACTCTCTCTAGTTCCTCGAATCATGAGACTACCATAAGAGTTATAATTGACTTCTAACTCTGTTGTCATTATTAACCACTCATGTTCTCCTTTATTCGAGAGCATTTACAAACAACCTCACATTATCTAATTAATTCGTATTCTAATCACTCAAAAGCCTAAATATTACATTAATTCAACACTTAGGAATCCAACTTCCTTAAAATACATGACCCCCTATATCTATTAAAATACAATGATTTTCTCTTGGGTTAATTGCTCCGACATCATCAAAACTACTCTAAGACGGCTCTACAACTCCTCTAGGGTTCGCATCAGTTACTCACGGAGCATAGGTTTACCCTCTCTTGTGTGGTACTGGCTGGCCGCGGCACGTCGGGTCGTTTGCGTGGCTCTCTGGGCCGGGCTATTTTCTACTGGAGGTTGCATTGTCCTCGCATCGGGGCTCCGTTTGTGGCCTAGCATCTGTTGGTTTCCTTTTCGAGGGCGACCTTCTTCGTCATGGATCATGGCAACGGTTCTGAAGACTTTCCTTCACCACCTCCTGAGCTGGAAGCGTTCAGGTCTCTCGTTGCAGCTGCTGGGAAACGACAGCTCTCTGGACCTCAGCTCAGGTTCGTTAAAAAATTGGGAAGCATTCCAACGGTGTCTCTGTTGGTGGAAGATACTTGTAGATCAGCATTGAATCTCACCGAAAGAGGCCTTATTGGTTAGTTTACAGGGTTATGGCCCTCCTCGAAAGCTGTCGAAGATTGGGTAAAGCGTAACTGGATTCCCCTGGTCAAAGAAGGAATAAAAAGTTATTTCGTGGGCAAAGGTTTTTTTTGTGTTCGTGTTCAAAAATGCGGAAGATAGAAGCCTGATCTTCAGAAATGGGCCATATTTTATGGGCCCTCAAGGACTCTATTTGAATAAATGGTCCCCCGACTTTGATCCAACTCAAGATGTGCCCACGGCGGTGCCAGTTTGGGTGCGCCTACCTCACCTTCCCCTTCATTGTTGGAGTCAGAACTCACTACAATCCATCGGAAATGCTCTTGGCAGATATATAGACCAAGCGCTAAGGAAGGATCAATACTCCTTTGCTCGAATCTACGTAGAGGTCGACCTTAAAATCGGGCTTCCTGAAGCCATTAAGCTCTCAGTGGCAGACTGGACTCACATCCAAGAGCTTGACTATGAGCAACTTTCCTTCAAATGTCGATACTGCCACGAATACGGACACTTCGCAAGATACTGTAAGAAGAAAAATGAGGAAACTACAGAGAGAGAAAAAGGAGAGCAATGGAAGCAAGTAAAGAAAACAACAAACAATAGGCAGAACAACAAAAACAAAGGCAAGGAGACAGGGAATAAATCAGGGCAAGAAACCGAAAGCCATCAAAATGCTGGGAACAAGGAAGTAATCAGCACAGTGGAGGACAAAAACCCCTTCGAATCTCTCACACCTCCCTCAGAGCCTCCGGAGACAGAACAAGAAGATCCTCCCCAGCTAAACAACATCGACTTTCAAGCTCCAGGTAACACATCAAATCCGAATCCAAGTAATAACTCTTCCCCTTCATATGCTGATATAATTAAACAGAAGAAGAAGAAGATAGAAAATGTGGGCTCCTCGGATGATGAGACCTTTGAAAGGCCATCCAAGCGAGCCGGAAGGAGATCAAACAAGGAAACTAGGGAAGAAGAATCAGAAAGGAAAAAAACCCTCGGAAGTCAAGCTACTATTGAAATGACACTTGGAAGGAATACCAGACCAAGGGCTCCCAAGGGAGGAGGTCCCACCCCAACAAGCTGTAAATGATGAATCTAGTCTCTTGGAACTGCAGGGGTTTGGGAAATCCCATTAAGGCAGAGGCCATCAAAGATCTAATGAAAATGGAACCCATAGACATACTCATGCTCCAAGAGACAAAAATAGAAGGGGAGATCCTTCTCAACACCAGTAATACCAAATGGAAATTTGATTCGGGAAAGGTAGTCAGTGCTAGAGGCTCGGCTGGAGGAATAGGCACATTCTGATCTAGGAATTTCTTCACTCTGGGCAGATTTTATGAGTCCCAACATTGGATATATATAAAACTACGGCACATGGCAAGTAATAATAAACTAGACTTGTTTAGCATGTATGTCCCGGTGCATTATGAAGAAAAAAAAGAGTGTTGGAAGACACTCTCAGATTACTTAGAGCATCTTAACCCTACGAATATTGTCATAGGAGGAGATCTGAATATAATCCTAGATCCTAAAGAAAAGCGAGGCGGATCCTCTACAAGAGATCCCTTCCTCTCCAATGTGGAAAATCTCATTCAGTTATGGGACTTAGTAGACTTTAAGCCTATGAAAGGAGCATACACTTGGACAAATAATAGAACATGGGAACATCATATCTCAGCAAGGCTAGACAGATTCCTCACCAGCAGCTCTATCATGATGGACAACAGAATTATTTTCTCCAAGATCCTTCCTAAACTAACTTCGGATCACAAGCCAATCCTTCTGCGCATAAAGGAGGAAGAAGATCTCGGTCCCCTTCCATTTAGATTCAGCCCTCTCTGGGTCAAAAGGGAGGGGTTCCTTGAAACTGTACAAACAACATGGAAAACAGATGTCTTAGGCTCCCCAAGCTTTGTATGGGAGCAAAAAATGAAGAACACCAAGAAGGCACTAAAAGAATGGATAAAGAAAGCCACTAACACCCCCACCAGCCAGAGGAAAGAAGCAACAAATCAGTTGGAAGAACTTCAACTTGGGTTGGAAGAGAAAGACATTTCAACCATGGATCTAGACAAAGAAAAATACGCCCAAAGGAAAGCATACAACTCCTTTAGAAACGAGGAAGAATACTGGCGATTAAAGTCCCGCAGTTTGTGGCTCAAAGCAGGGGACAGAAATACTACATATTTCCATAGACAATACAGGGCTCGACTTTCGCGAAATCACATTGCAGAAATCACTACATCTAGTGGACAGGTATGCAGAGGATTTGAAAAAATTAAGGAAGCCACCGTAAAGCATTTCCAAAACCTTCTTAGTGCTGGAAAAGATGGGAGCGAGGAGGATATAGAAGAATTCCTCACAAACATTCCTCAGCTAGTTAGTTCAAACGACAATGAAACCCTTCTAAGCCCAGTCTCGGAAGAAGAAATATCAAACATAGTCTAGTCCATGGAGCTAGATAAAGCTCCTGGGCCCGATGGATTTTCAATTCACTTTTATAGAATATGTTGGGAGTTAATCAAATCTGATCTTTTGAGAATGGTTCAAGGTTTCATGAGGAAGGAAAACGTTGGAGGCAGAGTAAATTCCACTTTCCTCGCCTTAATTCCAAAGGAAGCAAACCCAGGTTCATTCGATAGATACAGACCTATCTCATTATGTAACTCATCCTATAAGATTGTGGCCAAGATGTTGGCAAATAGAATCAAACCACTACTACAAAAATAATTTCTCCTGCTCAAGGTGGTTTTGTGAAAGGGTGACACATTCTGGATAACGTCATCCAAGTACAGGAAGCTCTGCACTCCATTCAATTGCGAAAAGAGCAAGGTATGCTCATCAAACTGGACATGTGTAATGCCTTTGATAGAGTTAAGCGCTCTTTTTTTTACAGGGTTCTATTATCTTTTGGTTTCAGCAAGGACTTCATCAACTTAATCACAGCTTGCCTGGAGAAGATATGGATAGCACCAATGATAAATGGTAGACCTGCAAATTTCTTCTTAGCCACCAGGGGCTTGAGGCAGGGTTGTCCCCTTTCACCCTTTCTCTACATCCTGATGGCAGATTCTTTAAGTAGAAAGTTGACTTTGGAAAAACAAAAGGGCAGTATACCAGGGATCAGAATCGAGAAAGGTATAGAACCAATGAATCATGCACTTTTCACTGACGACTCTCTCTTGCTGGGGGGGCCTCTCCAAGAATAGCAAATACCTTCAGAACCATTCTACAGAAATTCTGCAGCATCTCGAGAGCACTCGTAAGTGAGAAGAAAAGCACGGTCTACGATTGGAATACAGACCAACATTCAATTGATAAAATTGCAGAAGATATGGGATATACAGGGCACGCAGAATGGGAAAAAATCAAATACTTGGGTCTACCTATAACATTGGGCTCCAATAGAAATCACCTGTGGGAGGAAGTAATCTCAAAATTCAAAAAGAAGATAGCACCGTGGGGAGGCTTCTGGCTATCTACAGGTGGTAAACTCATGCTTATTAAATCTGTCCTCTCGGCCTTGCCCACATTTCAAGCTTCTCTTATGATAGCTCCTAAATTCATTTCAAAACAAATCTCCAGACTCATGTGCAACTTTATGTGGAATGGTGGGCGCAGGAACACCAATAGATTCCACCTAATCTGTTGGGAAACTGTGAAACGACCGATGGTGGAAGGAGGTCTTCAAATCCGCGATCCCGTGCATGCAAACTTGGATCTGGGTTGCAAGTTGTTATGGCAGCTCTGCGCTGAGCCTAACCATCCAGTAAGCCAGATCTTCAAGCAGAAATACCTCAAAAATCAGACTATCATGACCTTCAAGCCGGAGAAACATCCAAAAGGCACGCAGGCCTGGAAATTGTGCATCAAAGGTATAGAGTTTTTCAGAAGCCATCTGTATCGCATTCCTGGGAATGGGAAAAAAACCAAGCTATGGAAAGACTGTATAATGGGACACCGCCCTCTTATCGAAAACATGGAGATCTCTGAGATTAGAGACTGGCTCCGAGCAAAAGGCATCAGGAAAATCGAGGATATCTCAGAATGGGATAGTAATGGCAATTGGCAGAGATGGAATTTCCCCAGAATTCCAGAACAATTAAACACTCAGTTGGCTGCCCTCAACGACGCAATCTCTGACTTTGCTCCAGTTCACATTGACGATGAAGACATTTGGGGCTGGGGCAAGAATGGAGTGTACACAACAAGCCAAGGATACTATCAAATGCAAAGCAAACAAGATTCGCCATACCAGGAAACCGTGTGGAAGCAGATTTGGGACAGCTTCAGCATCCCTAAAATCAACTTCTTTTTTTGGACATTATTTCACAACAAAATTCTTACGGGAGAAAATTTGTGCAAAAGGAGTATAGCAGGGCCACACAGATGTGCCCTCTACAAAAGAGATCTAGAAACTGCAAATCATATGTTCATAGTGTGTGATTTTGCGAAGGAGGTATGGTCCATCTTCTTCTCCGGGCTGAATGTGAGCCCCCCAACTCAAAGCACGATAGCCTCCATGTTTACATCTTGGAATGCCAGCTATCCCCACCGTACTATCAGCAAATCAATTTGGCACAAAGTGTGGATAGCTGCTCCAAAATATGTTTGCTGGAAAATCTGGTTAGCCCGGAACGAGATTATTTTCAATAACATTGAGTTGCCCGCAGCAAAATTGGCGGAACATGCAAAGAAGCTCCTCTTAGAAACTCTTAATCACTCTACAGTAAAGGAAGACAACTCCCTTAGAAGTGAGGAAAGAGCGTGGTTGGAAGATTATACAGGAAAGGCCAAACATTCAGCCAATAAGCGCCCAATCCACAAGGAAAGAATGCAAATCCGTGAATCTGAGGAAAACTTCCACAAGTGGTGGAAATCCCAGGACAAGTGTACTATTTTCTTTGATGGAGCCTCAAAAGGCAACCCAGGGAGGTCAGGAGCAGGAGGTGTGATCTTCTTTCAGAACGGGAAAAAAGACGAATTCAGCTGGGGCCTTGGACTGAAAACCAATAATCAAGCTAAAATTATCAATCTCTTGAAAGCTTGCCAAATTGCCAGAAAAGAAAACCCAAACGAAATTCTAATCATAGGTGATTCAGAATTGCTAATAAAAACAATGGTTAAAAAGAAAAGACTCAAGGATCCAGCACTGAATAAACAACTAGCAAGAGTAAACAGAACTCTGAAAGACTTGCATTCGGTTCAAATATGCCACATTCTCAGAGGAGTAAACAAAGACGCAGACAGATTGGCAAATATTGGATGCTCTCTACAAGAAGGAATGATCAGCATAAATGCAGAATCTCCGATCAAGGCAATCATTCCTTAAGTCGAAAGAGTGCTTTCGTCATTATTGGAAATTGTAATGGTCGTTTAGGATGTGCCTGACTAGCTTTCTATCAATAAAACTTAATTGTTTCAGTTAAAAAAAAAAAAAAAAATGCTCCGACATCATAAGCCATCCTCGAGTTAGTCAATTTGGTGTAGCTAGGATTATTAGTGAATAAGGTCTTGACTAACCACAACAATTAGAAATCTCTCTGCAAGTAATTTACAATCGTAGCCCCTTTAAAAACTGTTGTTTTCTTATGGGAAGAGTTTATTTTACTATTTTCTTCAACCAATAATGTTTCATATTGTTCCTAGGCGAGGAGGTTTCCATGTTGATCCCAACATGTAGGTAGCCCTGTTCTGATCCTCTTGTCAAATTTAGAATAAAAATAAGTTACAGATGCTTTCACCTCTTCAAGATTACTCCCTACCTAATTTTTTTACAAATTTCTCTCAATCATTTTATGTAGAAAATCTTGTAGTTTCACAAGCTCATGTAATATACTAAAATAAGAGACAAGAATCTACTTCTACTCTTTATAGCGAAAGCACATAACTATCGAGAAAAATAATAATCGACAAGAGGAATATCGATGGCACATAACATAATAAGTATCTGAGGATAGCCACAGCTCAAAACCCCATTATCTGTATTGCATTAATCAGAAATCCAAGATGATAATACAATGCTTTTTCTCACAAGAACAATCCCAGCACTCAGTAAAATCAATCTCTAGCTCACAAGTGAACTCTTGGCCAACACTTAGCCAATTCTCCATCTCTCCAAGCCCCTATTTCCTTGCACCCTTGGTCAAATAATTTGGATGAATACAATATGCTCTGCTTGACCTTGAGCTTAACCTGCAAAAGTATTTCCTATCCTTTGCTTGATGACTTCCTTTGGCCAATACTTAGCCAAATTTCCAACCCTCAAAGCTTATAATTCATTGCCCAATTCCTACGAGAATTAGCTCGTATTTAAAGGGAAATAAAGCCTCTAAAAACTACGCAATCCCTCAAGGGTCAGTTCCTGAATGCATGCACTATCAGTGCAACTCAGAAAAATCTAAAACAAATAGTACATTGCCCCTACACTCTAGTCTCAACTAGGTCTTTCTCATAATCGACATGCATGAGTTTCTAATGAGGGAATATTTAGTTAACTGGAGTAGCACTAGTTGAGTGCATTAATGCATCAACCGACTGTTAACTCACTATTAGCTGCTCAAATAGTTTGGAACTAATTTAACTAGACTTGACTCAATAAATTGACTTAACTAATTACCTCTCATACTTAACTTATCCTGGACCCCTGGTTCCTTCTTGAGATGTTCATCATCCCTTCATGACATCCTTGTGTATACTTATGGAGGAGGATTGTTGAGGCCTAGGCAGGACGGATCCAAAGGACAGTTTCACTTGGAGCCGATGGACAACTCAAGTTGTAGTTCTTCCATATTTTCTTTAGCTTACATTAATAAAGAGGCGTTGTCTTAATCCTGATGATTATGATCTTTATGCATTAATTTATGTCATGATTTGCTTATAAAATCTCACGTTAATGCTTATTTTCTTACATGCTTATATGATTTAACCTTGATATCATCAACATACTTTCAGTTATTTTTGGTGTATATGCCTTGCCTTGAGTGAATTGCATGTCTTAAAGTGCAAGGAAGAAGCAGAGGGTTTGGACCCTATGGGAACAACCTCAAACTAGGACCTACGGGTAAGACCTTTTGTACCAACTTTAGTTGTTTAAGTATTAGGACTGCTTGTTTGTGTGTCTCTTTATGTTGTATGCCCTCCACCTTATTGGGGTTTCCAATCCAAGACCCTAGGGTGATTTTACCCAAAACAGAATTGGCGACTCCAGTGGGAAAAGCATTCTTGTTTTTCCTAGATTGGGTTTTTTCTTCTTGATCAGTGCCTGCTTGATTGATTTCTTGCTTTTACAGTTTCTATGATCTATTTTCTTCCTAGGCATCAAATCTGATCTTTTGGATCAAGCCTAGATTTTTTTTCTTTTGAGCTTTATATACGTGCTTTTCAGAGGATACAGTAGCGTATGCACGTTGGTTTCTTCAAATAGACTCGCGTATACATGATTTTCCTGTGTTTTAGTCATGTATACACGCTGATGTGTCTTTACACAATTGCATATACCTTATTTTGAATAAATTTTTCGAAATCTTGGACTCAGTTAAGAATGTTGCCTAGTGGTTTTTGCTGTTTTTTGGTCATTCACTATTAATAAATCTCTCCTTTCTTACAAGTTTTTAGTTTCTAATCTTCTCTCTTGTTGAGAAACCTAGTCAACCTAGGGTTTGATTTTTAATTAAAGTTTCAATTTGGGCTTTGGGTTCAAGGCTTTTTGTAGAATTTCTTGGTTGTTCTGACTTGGCAGAATAAGAAATTGCTTGCATTTTGGTTTATAACCCAAGTTTCAGATTGCTTTGCTTTGCTTTCCTTTTTTGGTTGACCTATTTGGTTTTTCATGGTTTTTGAGTGCCTATTTGGCGATCTTGAAAGTCTTTCTTGATGTTATTTTGGTTTGTTGAAGTAATTTATACTACTACTCGGATCAATCTATGCAATTTTGTAGTCCTTTGTCATTTCAAGTTTTATTATATCAATGATGTGCATAACTTGCGATTTTTGGAACTCTTTATGCTTGTTTTTTATCTTGGAATTTGAGTATTCTTTGTGTTCTCAAAAACTTCTTTGAGTTCATTAAAAAAGAAAAAGACAAACACATCGTTCATGCCTTTCTTTTTATTTTTAGTTTTCTTTTTGGTTTCTTCATTATTTTTTAGCAATTGTGAACTTTTTCCGATTGGTTTTGAGTGGATTCGAGGGAAGTTTGTCATTGAATTTTTTCCCTCCTTGTAGTCAAGTTGGCCTATTGATCTTGTCAAGGAACACATTTGCTTATTGTATGAGCATCCATAGAATCTTGCACAATCATTATAGTTTGCATTAAGTTAGTTTGCTTTGTAGGAATTTTAGTCGTTTTGTTAGATTTTGTGTGTGAAGTGTGTTTTTATTCGTAGAACCTTATAGAAATCAATTTTCATCGAAGTAAAATAGTTGCATTTGCATATAGCTAAGTTTCTATTGATTTATTTTGCGTTAAAACACCAGAAGTTGCACTCTCATTTTACTTGTGACCTAAAGAACAACCTTTTAAAATCAAGCTCTTAATTAAAAAGAACTAAAACATTTTTTGATTTGTCATTAATTACATCAACAAGTCTAGCTCTTTAGGGCCTTGGAATAGGTGAGTGGAGAGTTAACCCTCCAAGGCCACTCAAACTTTTAAACATAGATGTTGAATAATGAGTGAAATCCAGTGTCATTAGAAAGACCGGGAAAGCTCCATTACTGGGAGTCAAGTACGAGGGACAGAGAAGACAAGGAAATAGAGATACCCCCTCTCCTACTTGTTGGATCCTACCCCGAGACTGTTCCACCCGACTTTTGATATGAACTAGTGTCCCTAGTTTTTACTCCTAGGGACCACATAGGTTGTTATGGAGGGGAATCCAGTGGCACCTGAGGCAGGCATTGCATCACATTCATTAGTACTTCTAGAGGGTACCCTTGCGAAGCTTGGGTACTTGTGTTGGAAAAGGATTTTTTCTGGGGGTCAGCATAACTATTTTTGTCACCTTCGCTGGTAGGCTTGGGCCATAATTATCCCATACCATCTTCGAAAGGTCCTTGATTTTGATTTCTTGTATATTGGTGTCTGGTCCTCATCACCCTGAATGGAAATACTTGGAAGTTTCTTGATTGACTGTATCTTCTATGGATTTTGTTAGAGAGTTCTCTTTGCTCCTAGTTAGCCATAACTCTATAAATTTTCTGAGTCTTTAATTAGTTCTCTTAAAATAATTAAAAGTGGCTAATCGACCAATTCGTTGGTCTAGGAGGCTTTGTGGGCTTTCACCTACGAGTTTTGAGCCTTCTTCCAGAAGGCGTAGGAGCAATTCTTTCAGTGATTTCCAATCAGTGGCAGCAGATGTAACAGAGATTGATCCTCCAGTTCAAGATATTATTTCATAGAATAGACCTAGTGTAAGTCGATATTTGGAGAGGAACACTCCAGTCCTTTCTAGAGTCCTCTTCCAATTGGAAGACATTATAAAGGTTGAAGAACTCCCTAAGTCTCATGTCACTCCTTCTTCTCCTCTCCCTCCAGATTATCTGGATGTTTTATTATATGTTGGGACCCAACCCACATGCCTTCGAGCCCTGGTCTATATTGGTCTTTTCCTTAGATGGCCACTTCCAGGAGCATGGTTTCAACTATAAGTGCTACTAGTGTACATACTCCTTTCTCAATACAAGGAGAAGGTACAATTTCCATACCTTCAATCACTCCTAGCACTGCAATCTTTGACTCTACCTCCATTCCATCTTTGAGTGGGAGCACCCAAGATTTTGCCTCCAATGCTAGTTATTTCCCCTTTGGAATGCCTACCAGTGCAATTCCTTTAGTTCCCTTAACTTTTCCATTCGATGCTTCCACGTCTATGACTTCCATGGGGAGTGGGTCAGCTTCTTTTCAGGGTTTCCATTTTGGGAGTAGTCATATACCACATCTAACCAGTCTCTAGGATCAATACCTTTTCCCTCCACAGGTCAAAGTTATAATCCTTTCCAAGGATGGACTAGTGCAGTTGTTAATAGCTTGGGAGCCGGGAATTATTTCTCTTTCGGTCAACATGGGAACATGTCGTACTCCTCTGTGAGTGCATTTCATAGTTTTTCTTCCTTTTCTAATGCATGGAACCCTTTCCAAGGGCTATCTGCTCCATTTAATACCCCACTAGGGGGGAATTTCACTGGATATGGCTATTTTTTGGTAGGAGTTGGATAAACTCAAAAAATTTCTGGGCCACAAGGTTTTCGTTGTGGTTCAAGCACTTCTACAAATCACCACAGGCAACCTAGTGCCTTCACAAATCCAAGATATTATTTTCAGAACATTCGGAATTCTGCCCAAAGTGGGTGGAATCCTTAAGGTCCTCTGTGCTTACCTTTCCTGACAACTTTACACTTTCCAGATCTATCAAATTTGATTAACGATCCTATATTATACAACCCATTTTGGCCTCTGGTTCCAACCAAACTTCCTTCGAACATACCCAAATTCGAAGGGAAGATTGGTCAATATCGAGGCGACCATATAACCACTTTCCATTTATGGTGTTCGTCGAACTCTCTGATTGATGATTCAATCAAGTTGAGACTATTTCAATGCACCCTAACTGGGAATGCGGTTAAATGGTATATTGATCTTCCAAGGGGAGCCTTTCATTCTTTTGGTGACTTGGCCACCATATTTTTAAACCATTTTCAGTTGCATGTTCGTTATGATGCTAGAACTGAGCTCTTAGCTAATTTCCATCAGAGCAGGCAACCCACATTTATGACCATATCTAGGAATGGAGGAGAAGTAAGAGGCTCATTAAAGTCGATATTCCACAAGAATTCCTTCTTGAATGGTTTCTCAAATCTTTGTAGCCTGAAATTTCTAAGGATGTATCACTCTCCAGTGTATTCGCTGAAGAACAGGCTATTTTTGGAGCCCAACAACTAGAACTCATATATTCTCAATCTAGGATTCTGGAGAAAATTTTGCCTGATTCTCCTAGATCTAAGGTTGATCTAGCCAAGCTTAAGTCAGATCCCCATGTCGACGGGTTAGTCGGATCAATTGATAGTAGCACAGCTAACCTGCTAAACCAATTGCAGCAATTGTCTTTTCAAATTGCTTCTTCTATTCAGGCATCACCATCAGTGCCCATGCCTTCTCAACCTTCATTTATCAACGTCGTTCAAACTTCTAACCCCAAAGGAAATCAACAATCCTATGGGAAGAAGAAAGTACGTGGTAATAAAAAGAATCAAGGTGGGAAAGGTAATGCAAATAAGCTCAGTAGTGATGATGGGGAGGGTAAAAAAGAGCCCAAGAAAAAAGTGAAGTTTCCATGCACGTTATGCAATGATAACCATTTCACTCATCTTTTCCCGAGGATTCAGGACACTCAGCGCTTGTTAGTTTAGAAAGGGTCTTCTAGCTCTCAAGGTGTGCTAACTAACCCTTTTCCCCAAGGGTAGAAGTTGTTAGCTAGCACGAATGCTAGTACTAGTACCCCCACTGGGGGCAACCACGAAGGGGAAAATCCATCAAATGTTTATATGATCAGTTCACATGTTGATGTTTCTACATGGTTATGTGATTATGGTGAGCCATAATAATCTAAGGCCAAGAGTACTCTTGATGTTTCAAAGCCACTCCATATCGAGAGGCCCGTAGTTGAGTCTATACCTTGGATGACGAAAGGCTCCACAAAGTGTTCAATAATCAATCCCAGTGCCAAGGCAGCTCATAACTACTCCATTGTAGAAGATTTGGCTTAGAGTCCTTGTGCCATGTCAACGTTAGAGGTACTCAAATCCTGCCCAGCACAAAGGAGTGCATTGCTCACTATAATCGGAGTGGTAGATCCAAAGAACTCTCTTATTCTTACTTTCGACATGTCAAATATCAAGAAGAGACTCCCACACCATATGGATTTTCAAATCAAGTCAACATACCGAAAGATCAATATCTTTCGAACCATAGTCGATGAGGGAGCTTCCACATGTGTAATGTCCATATCATGTTGGAAGGCTATTGGATCACCTCAGGCTTTTCCATCACCTACTCTCTTAACAGCATTTTATGCTCATTCTCATAGGTCACATGGGATTATTCCAGCCATTCCCGTCTGTGTTGGGGGAAAGGTTGTAAGTATCAAAGTACAAATAGTTGATGCAAATTTTGATTATAATCTCCTTTTGGGAAGAAATTGGATTTACAATATGGATGTTATTGTATCACCATTATTCTGCATCCTCTGTTTTCCTCATGAAGGGATAATTGTAATAGTTAATCATATGGATTATTCTCTGGGTAAATCCAATGCATCTTCTAAATCTATTGTTCCCTTAGTGAACAATCCTAAGCAACCTATTGATAATCTAGGAGTTGGGATGTATTCTTCCTTAATGGGTACCTTTGATTTTACTGCTCCTATTGCTCGAATTAATGTTCTTTCATCTTCAAAGGCACCTTCTCAAAGAGTGTTCTTTAGAATCCATTATTTTTCGGATCCTTGGTCCTTACCCTCTTATACCACCACATTAGATGAGGGGCAAGTGGGTGGAATAGAATTTCCTATGTCTACAGCTGAAATTCCTTATCAATCTATAGTTAACACTGTAGACTCCAATCATACTCCTTTTTCACCGAAGGAGCTGGATGGGGATGTGGCTCCGGCCTGGACTCTAGATTCAACTTCTCCTATGGATTGCTTAGATAATTTTTTGCCATCTGAAGAATCAATTCTAGAAGTAAGGACAGGTATTGAGAGGCTGTGGGATGATTTGCATCATCGGTCATATTTCCTCCCTGATTTGCGAGAAGTAGAATCAAGCTTTTCCAATCCTTCATCTACTAGTGATGTTCACGCAGTTTTAAATCCTTTGTCTCCAGCACAGTTTTCGACCGAAGGTAACATGTCTGTCATTTCAAAAATTGTTCCAGTGAACATCTCTAGGAATCCCAACGTTATCGAGAATGTCTTCATTGGAGCTGATTGTTCCCCTGAAGAAATTCGAATTTATATCGATCTCTTTAAAGAGTTTCGAGACATGTTTGCTTGGTCTTATGAGGAAATGCCTGGGATAGATCCATCTATAGTCCAGGATGAGATCAAGACATATGAAAATGCAAAACCTATTCTCAAGAAGCTTCGACCGGTAAACCCTAGGAAATCAGCAGCAAAGATGAGGTTGAAAAGTTGCTTAAGGCAGGTTTCATATACCTCGTTCCTTTAACTAAGTGGGTCTTGAATCCAGTCCTGGTTGACAAGAAGCAAGGAACGATCTATGTGCATTGACTTTAGAGACTTGAATAAGGCTTGTCCTAAAGATAATTACCCCACACAATTTATTAATCAAATTATCGATGAGTGTGCGAGTAATGATATTTTCTCTTTTATGGACGAATTTTCCTGTTATAACCAAATTACTATTCGTCTGAAAGATCAACATAAGAAAACTTTTATCTACCCCTGGGGTACATTTGCATATAAGAAGATGCCTTTTGGCCTTAAGAATGTTGGAGCTACCTTTCAGCAGGCCATGTCATATGCTTTCCATGATACCAAGCATATTAGCAAAGCTTACTCAGATGATTTAGCTACTCGTTCTCAAAAGAGAATTGATCACCCCAAGCATCTTCAACTAATTTTTGAACGAAGTTGTTTGTACAAAATCCGGTTGAATCTGAATAAGTGTGTTTTCGTCGTCACATCCGGTCGGTTGTTGCGATTCATCGTTTCTACTGAAGGGATTCATGTAGATCTCTTCAAGGTTGAGGAAATAATTCAATTGCCTCCCCATCCACTATTCGTCAACTTCAGAATCTTCAAGGAAAAGCCAATTTCTTAAGGATATTTATCGCTAATTATGTTGAGATTACTAAAGGATTTATGGGACTGCTCAAGAAAGGGGTCCCATTTCTATGGGACAATTTCGTGAAACGCTTACTTAATGCTTTGAAAAAATAATTAAACTTTGCTCCTCTGTTGATTCCACCTGATTATAGCAGAGACTTCCTTTTATATATCGCTACAGCAGAAACAACTATTGGTATGGTTCTGGTTCAGGAAGATGATTCTTTCGCTGAGCAAGTAATCTATTATCTAAGTTGAGGCTTAGTGGGCCCTGAACTGCAATAATCTCCTATTGAGAAATTAGCTTTGGAAGCTATCCATGTTGTCCAATGACTTAGAAATTATATTCTGCTTAGAAAAACTTTTGTCTTAGTAGTTGTCAAACCATTACAATTTGTTCTCAGCGGGCGAGTGATTGGGGGCAAATACAATAGCTGGATTGTCATTTTACAAGAGTTCAATCTCGAATACATGTCAGCCAAGTCTAAGAAGTCGTTAGTATTTACAGAATTGATCTCAAAGCTGCCTTGTGAGGAAGAAATAGTTTGTGAGAAATCTTTTCCTGATGAACATCTTTTCCTTATTTCCTCGCAAGATCCTTGGTATGGAGATATCATTATATATCTCCAAACTTCGAAGTTTCCTCTCACTTTTTTGAAGGATGAACGTAGAAAGTTACATCACCTGCATAAAAACTATATTATTATAGGTGACACTTTATATTGTCACGGGGTTGATTCAATCCTTATACATTTTTTAACCTTAGAAGAATCTGAGTCTGTGTTAAATGATTTCCATAGTGGAGCTTGTGGTGGTCATCTATCTAGGCTTGTAACAGCCCAAAAAAAAAATTCCTGCAAGCTACTTTTGGCCCTTGATCTTCAAGGATTGTGTTGAAGCAGTCAAGAGATGCCACCCTTGTCAAGTTTATACTCAAAAAATGCGTGCACATCCAGCTCTGCTCTTTCCTGTGATTACCATCGGTCCATTCACGAAGTGGGGTATTGATTTTACTACTTGCAATCTGCCTTTGGCAAGAAATCATAAGTATATCATCGTAGTTGTCAACTACTTTACTAAGTGGGCTGAAGCTATGCCTACTTTCAAGAATGATGGTGAAACAGCAGCCATGTTTCTCTTCAACCAAGTCATTTCCTGGTTTGGTATTCCCAAAGAGATTGTCACTTACCATGGCAGTCATTTCTAGAACCACATGATGTCTGAATTGGCTCTTAAGTTGGGTTTCCAGCAGGAGCATTCATCTCCTTATTATCCTCAGGCCAATGGGCAGGTTTAAGTTGTGAAAAAATCCCTAAAAATCATCCTGCAAAGGACGATTAAGAAAGTGCGATCCAACCAGAACATTATGCTATATCTAACACTTTGGGCATACCCAATGTCAGTCAAGACTGCTACAGGTTTTACTCCTTTTCAACTAGTTTATAGGTTGGAATCAATTTTTCCTGTGGAATGTGAAATTGCTTCCCTTAAATTAGTTGTTGAACTTCTTCCAAATACTTCTAGTATTGAACAACGCCTTGTTCATTTGGAACATATCGATGAGTAGCGTCAAGATGCTGCCATAATCAACGAAGCTCATAAAAAGAGAGTAAAAGCTCAATATGGTAAGGTTCTCCATCCTAGGGTTTCTCTGAAAGCGACCTTGTCTTGGTTTATGACCAAGACAAAGACACCTTGGGGGTAAGCAAGTTAAAATCTATGTGGTACAGTCCCTTCATTGTTAAAAAGGTCTTGAAAAGGGATCTTATGAGTTGGTTGATTTTGAGGGAAACGAGTTAGCGAAGCTAAGAAATGGGCTCTATCTTAAAAATTATTTTGTTTAGGCTTCGGCCTAGCATTTTCTTGATTGTAAATATTGTATATTTTTGCATATCTATCTATCAATTTCGTAGTGATGTCGATATTTTTGATCTGCTTTAGCAGATATTGATGGAAAATTTGATATATCTAGGGCTCGTTGATGGTGCTAGTAGACACACCCAAAACCTTGCTTCCACAGCTTGGGTGATTTGTTATCCATCCATCTAGTTGTTGGTTTAAAGAGGTGTATGTATCGGTCAGGCTTCAAACAATGTTGTTGAATTTACTGTTGTCATTAATTTACTATCTGAGGAAATATATCTTGGTATCGATTCATTATTAGTATACTTGGATTTTCATTTGATGGTATCTCAGTTAAATAACATCTATCGTGTGAGAGATCCTTATTTATATCGCCAATTTCTGAGAGTGTGTTTATTACAGAGATCATTTATTTATATCACATGTATTCATATTCCACAATCAAAAAAATTCATTTGAAGATTCTATCGTTAATCAAGCATTATATTGGCACATAAATCATTCATCACATTAAAAATAAAAAATAATCGAAGATTCATCTGTATATATATGATCATCATGGTAAACCATCGATACATAGATAGAATTTTTATGTTCAAAATAATATACAAAATTGGGACAAAATCGTCCTAAAAAATTAGGGCTTATGCCCATAATCATGTCTAATAAAAAATATTTGGTCATCCATCTATGTGTCCTGCTTAGGGTGAGCAACATGGAAGAAGACGATGGCATTTGCCACCCATCGGAACAGTGGCACCCAATCAAGTGGCGCTCCTACCACGCGCCTCTGCATCTCCTCTAAAATGTCTTCTATAGCTGCCATAAGTACCTCGCAAGTCAATCTCACCAAGTTTCTTTGTACATCATGGAGGGTCCTTTCGGTCTTAGTTGCGGCTCCCTTTGCATCTCTTCTGCGATGCCTATGCCTAGGTAGACCCTCAGGTCTTACTATTCCAACATCTATGTCATGATCAAAATAATTTTGTAAGTATTTGTCTCATCAAAAAGATTTTCATTTTTTTATACTTAAAATCTAAAAAATTAAAAAACACTTTTACCTATGGCTCCCCACATTGCATCTGGTGGCAACAACAGATTTGGATCTCCTCTAAAGTCCATGCCAACATAGGGGTAGTCCTCAACAACTATGACTTGTTGTTCCCACCAGGAGAATAACTCGTCATCAAAAGTGTTTCTAGGTACCTCACCGCCCCCAAGTCTCTTCATTAGATCAGCCCACCTACCCATTCAAGGATCTCTCAGGTTGCTGATGGTGGACAATACCTTGGGTCGAAGCCCTGGTACTCTCTCAAATAAAAAGGAGCACAAGATGGTTCCATATCCGAAGTTTTTCGTCTGACCTTTTTGGATGGATGTAAGTTTCTTTTTCATATTAGCCAAGAGGGATGTGCACCAATCAAAAACTGTCGTGACACACTCTACTGCTAGACTCATCGAAACTCGAGAAGCCTGGTGCAGAGAGGCTAACCCATTCACTCTGGCAATGGTAAAGATAATTTTTTTAAAGGCTAAGCTCTCTACATGTTTAATTGGAATCTGGGTTTCAATCTTCTCGGTGTTTCCTGTGTAGTAGATGTGTACGTAGTCCTCTACACTAAGGCTCCCTCTCATTCTTCCTATCGAATTGACCTTCTCTCCTCTTTGGGAAAGGCCGGTGATAAAATAGATATCCTCTATTTCTATCCTTAAAGGCAATTGGTCAATGATAAAAGCATCTTCTTCTGGATCCCAATAATGGATCAGCATCTCAAGCAATCTGGTGTTTTCCTTCAGGTTTAGAATTTTTAAAATTTTCAATAATCCACATCCTTTTAAGGTGTCTAACGCCAATTGATCATCCATCACTTCATTATCAATCACATTATGATCCCTTTCTCTCCATGTGATTGACATTCTACAAAACAAATTTTTTGGATCATTAAAAACCATGTTTTAAATTTTAAAATTGTGCACACGCGGGTTCAGTTTATACACAGTCGTGTGTAAGTTCGTTCTATATGTGATTCTGTTGTGTCCAACCCGGGTGCATGCAAAGAATAATTTTAAACTATTTTTCTACGGTGAAATTCTCAAAAAAGATATTGAAAAGAAATAACATATACCTAAAAATCATTTAGAAGATTAACTGGATAGTTGAAGCCTGAATGAATGGACGAATTGGATGGATTGAGGTTGCTTGAATTTTTTGCTCCAGAGCTCCTTCACTCACTTGTTCACAACACAAATGAAAAATTATAAGTCAAAAGGTCTTTATATATTTTGACATTAAAAATTCATTTTTTCTTTTCAAAACTTTATGAGCTTTGTGACCTTTTTCACTTGGAGTGTTGGGATGGGTCATTTTTTCTAAACACTTTGGAGATTTTGAGAGACCGCTTTGATTCCATGACCGCAGGCCCGTCATGGCGGGTATCATTTTTTCACTGGCATATAGGTTAGGGGATATCACTTTCCATTGCATTTTGCATACTAGCCTCCATACTGTGATATCTTTGCCATAGGGTCGACCCCATCATGTCTTGGTTCTTAAACCATTTTCACTCACCGACTTATAAAATCATGACAGGATGATAGAGCCAACCTTTACATGGGCATCTTAGTTAGATCCTCGCTAGCATATATTGCCCATGATGCTATACTGTGTAGGCTTGGGAGTCCTCTTTAGTCCCGCCATGACTTGTGCATTGAAGCTTCATTCTCTTACTTCTTCGCTATTTTTTTGGCTTTATACCCTAGAGGCTCCTTTGTGTTGAGTTGTACCACTGCATTGCATGTTGACTATTTTCCTTTTTTTGGCCTTAAGTTGGCTTCACTTGGACTCATGTATAAGCCACTTTTTGACCATGTCTTTCTGTAAATCAACCTTGCAATCACTTAGTCTTTGCAACTTGACACCTTTTTTCCCAACATTCCTTTGAGTGTCATTGACCAATTTTTCCACCTTGCATTAAGCATAGGAATGTTCCCTTCCCAGGAACTAGCGCATCTATATGTAGACACTCGTTCTTTCCACTGTACCATAGGCATTATTTTATTTTTTCAGGCTTTCTAAAAAAGATAAATACAAAAAAAAAGAGCGGGAATGAGACTTGATGGTAGCTAGAGTCAATTGTGTCGCCCTTGAACAAAGCACTCAAAATTAAGTCTTTTCTCCATTGGGATAGGCTTTAGTTTGACTTAGGAGAGACTTAACCTTGTTATTGAGTCAATACTCCTCTGCTTGGTTCTCTTCCAATCATATGGAGAATTTTTTTATGCCTCTTGCATGACAAACTTATACAAAGTTATCATATGCTGCCATATTGTCACATTTGAGTAGTGCTTTTTTTCAAGGGAAGTAAACCTGTTTCGGCCTTTCTGCGATGTCTCTTGATTTATTTTTAGTCAACCATCTCTGGTTGTCAAAGTCGTGTTCACTATCACATCAGCTATTTGGTCCTTTACTCGTGCTGGTTTGAGAAGGTCTCCATTGACTTCTTGCTGGCGGGTCTTGCTCTTATCAACTACGACAAATTACTCTAAGAGTAGACCTAGAGCTACACCCTAGCCCTATTTCCATCATTGATAGGTGACCTTGTGCTCAACATCGATCAGTATCATGGGTCTTTGACTGAGTGGTTTCCCTTGTGTTTGACATCAGCTTTCAATATCATACATTGGGATTCGTGCAGTACCTTGGTTTCCATTTGACCCTATTAGTGGATTCTTCGCCTTTGTGTCAGCTTTCATTATTCGTTGGTTCAAAGGGTTTCTATCGTGCGCTAGCCACATCTTGTGTACACCAGAAACGTCCTTCGATTTGGTTACTACATCTTTCTTTGTCTAATTCCTTCCACATTATTGGCCTGCGGATTACACTCACACTAGATTGATGAAGGATGCCTTAATGCCTTACTTCCAATAGATATTTTCCCATCGACTTCAACTCATTGCTCTAGGAACAAGGTCTAGAGTCCATTTGGCAGTACCTTAGGGTTTATAGTCATCAGTGGCAGATTCCTTCACTCTTAACAGTGGAAATACATCAGTGTCTCCTAATTGATAAATTCTTCCAGCTGTTCAATTTCAAATCATTTATTCGCACTTATTAGATTGTACTGGGTACCTTGGCTCTCATCATCATTATTAGTGAGTAGTCTCATGTTTGTTAATGGTATACATCAATGACTGGTAATCAAACGATTTCTCACATGGTCAACTTCAGATCATTTATTACCATTGTGTAGAAATGTGCCACAGTGGTCGATGAAGACCTCTAGTTTGCATCAGCATTTGTTGGATCACTTGCCAGTTCCTCTTGTTTTTGCTAGTGACACCATCTACCTTATATGTTGCAGTTCATCACAGCAGCATCCTATATGTTGGCACCTGAGTTGCGTGTAGTACCGTTTGTTCCACTATTTGACTTGGTACTTTTTGGATCAGCTTTATGACTTCAATGATCAACTTTCTACTTCATCATCATTAATCAGTTCTTTATATGTGATATTGTGACATGTACTTCCATGGATATGATTAGATGATCCACTATGTATTTTCAGTTCTTTTATACTTGTATACATATTGGGTCCACTTTTGTATTTGATATGCAGACATGCTTTATTATCTTTGAGCAAGGGGGAGCCCACCTCAGACAACAACTTTATTTCTAATCTCTTCCACTGGCTTGGCATGCTGAAATTTGGTTAACTCCTCTCAGGTCCTGGCATGATTCTTTCTATGCACTTAATACATTTCAGCCATCATATACCCCTTATGACCTCATATGGGAATTTGTTATAGCACCATTTACCACCCTTGGTAGATTTGATTCTATATTATATGGCCTAGGGAAACCCTTTCCTACCAGACTTGGTCCATTTTCTAGAAAAACAATCTTTTAAATCCCATACGCTATTTTTCCCTATCTAAAGCACATGTACATGTGGGTCAGTCTATAGCCAACCTGCGTATATGTGTTAAAACATTAAAAATATATAATCTCCCTTACTTTGGGTGTGGTTTACGGGTTTGACTTGATACCCGCCTACTAAAACCTACAGCCCAATTGTTTCCCAACTGAAAAAAACTAATTTGGAGAAGTATAAATAAACCTCCATGGGAAGGCCTAAGGGAGGGGAAAATATTAGATATTGATATTATAGTTGATTACATCCCTGATCAAGTCTGAAGATATCCCTGTGCCTTCTGCACTCCCAAGTCATAGGAAACCCCTATTTCCTTCTTGAGATCTTCATCATCCCTTCATGACATCCTTGTGTATATTTATGGAGGAGGATTGTTGAGGCCTGGGCAAGACGGATCTGGAGAATGGTTTCACTTGGAGCTAGCGAACGACTCAAGTTGTAGTTCTTCTGTATATTCTTTAGCTTACATTAATAAAGAGGCATTATCTTGTTCCTTATGATTATGGTCTTTATGCATTAATTTATGTCATGATTTGCTTATAAAATCTCACGTTAACTCTTATTTTATTACATACTTATATGATCTAACTTTGATATCATGAACATGCTTTCAGCTATTTTTGGTGTATATGTTTTGCCTTGAGTGAATTACAAGTCTTAAAGCGCAAGGAAGAAGCAGAGGGTTTGGACCCTACGGGAACGACCTCAAACATAGGACCTATAGGTAAGACCTTTTGCACCAACTTTAACTGTTTAAGTATTAGTAATGCTTGTTTTTGTGTCTTTTTATGTTGTATGCCCTATTCTCTGTTGGGGTTTCCAACCCAAGACCCTAGGGTGATTCTACCTAAAATAGTTGGATTGATAGAGACTGTTTACCACCTTTAGGGGCACCTTGGGTGGTGTTGATAGTGTGGGACCGGCCAACATATCAAGGGGATATCTCTGGTAAGAAGTCCCAATTAGACCTCAGACCGTTTGGTGTAGGATTCCTAGCAGTGGGTCATAAGGTAATGCCTTGACCGTGGTGTCGCATAGAAGCAAGTAGAATAACTTTGTCAGCAACAAAGGTGTGACCGATGCAATGAGTCAAGGAAAGTGTATGAGAGGTTCCAACACTTCGAAGGGGGAAGGAGGTGAAGGTGAGTTCCAGGTTGAAAGGGATCAGTCTCAACTCCACTAGGAACACACAACACAAAGGACATGCACAGCTTCCGGCGGAGTAGTCCACTCGGATGCGGCAGACACACCATTCAAGGTAAGATAACACATACAACACTCAAGGAGACGAGTGTGACGGTTGTTATAGCAAGCTTCAAGTGAAAGGTTTGTCTGATGTTCGGAAGAGAAGTTGACACAGATGGTGACAACATTAAAAACATATGCAACACATTAACAACAAGATTCATATAATTGCATGTGAATCAGTTCATACACAAGTACATAAGTTAAACAACACATATCATTAAAGAAATCGGAGTAGTCCAACTACAATAGCAACATATGCATGAAAATGTGTTGGATCTTATATATAAAGAAGTGTAAGTCACAATCATACAATACATCCATGTAAACCTGCTAGCCCCAATAGTGGAACGTTACAACCACATCCGACTGCTCCTCTAAAGAGATGACCTAGCTCCATGCAGTGGAGAAGCCAAGGCATGTTACAATACTATCCAAGCCTTTTTCAACATAGTCTTAGTAGAAGATTGGTTGACCAAAATACTATACAATGAGTTATGAGGGACTATTTATAGCAAAGGGTGGGGTGACCCTTGACATTCCCCTTTGTGACAGTTCAACTACCCTCATGACTCTTCACCTACTCTATGATTGTTATGTCCAACTATGGACACTTGACTTACACTTAACATGACTCAACATTACAATGCACATGTACTCATGTGAGACATGGCTTGAGCAAGCCAAGCAAGACATCATTGACACTCGGTCCGCTCTGGTGAGACCAACTCTATGACATGCTTGTGATGGTGAAGGTGGTGAGTTGATGCCAAGCTTGGTTGTCCGTGATGGTGTGCATGCACCTCATGGTAACATCTTGTTGAAGCAAGTTCTTTCCTCCATTACAAACGGTGCATTGGTTTAGCCCCTTCATCCAACTCGTCTACTAACATGTGCATGGTCTTCTTGGGTATGGTTGAACTAGAAACACATTGATGCATATCGTCTGTGTTGATCTTCAAGTGTGTACTGGTGGTCATGCGCATCAACTTGCCAAAGTACATGTTCAGCCCCAATTGGACTTGCTTCTTGTCATCGCCTTGGTGAGTGCATTGAATGGGTTGGATTGCATGTGTGAGCTCAACGTCATCCATGCTGTTGAATCCCTTGCATGCAATCAACAACACTGCTCACCATGTCTACTCTATGTCAGCTACTGGGATGGATCCTTAACTTGTATGGGCGAAGTTTCATCCGTGAGTGCATGTTGCACCCACTGTTGTTCTTGTTCCTGTTGCAACTCATTCGTCTGTCTGTACAGCTTCATGTTCTTCCTAAGTTGCTACTTCAGCACATGCAACTCCTTCTTTGTTCCATGAGTGCATGTTGTGCCCACTGTTGTTCGTGTTCCTGTTGCAATTTATTCGTCTGTCTGTGCAATCTTTATGTCACGCTGTCACTTCATAGCTAGAGTCTCCAAAGTTTCTTTCATCATCAATGGACCTGCTTGAGCTTGCAACCTTGTTCTGCCTCTGTGTTGTCAACAACGCTCCTCTTGCATTCGTTGCATTTGGTATGATGTCTTAAGGTGTTGTTCATGATGCCGCTCACTGTGATGTTGTTGGTTTCATAGCTTGATGTCCATGTCTACAAACAACGATGTCTTCATGGGTAGGCAAGTCCATAAACACTTGATCGACTACATCCCCAAGTGTGCTCTAAACGATGTCTTCATCCCTACTCTCTTGGAAACCATTGTACCTGTACTTTTGAGAGGCAGATGAACACCTGCGATACATGGAAACACTCATGGAAAGCAATACGTTAGTCGAAAACCAAAACAAACATGAGAACTGACTTGCAACATACCTAGGTGAATGATCATGAAGGTTGTGCAATTTCGGCCGGGAGGTTGGGAGACCGACTGTCAAGACTGCACAAGGCACAGTCTGGGTTGCTGGGACACTGACTAACTACTGGAACTACACAATGCACAACCCAGTGTGGTTGCCAACTGCAGGAATGCACAGTTCCAGTTGGGAAGGACTACTGGCCCAAGGACAGATTTCACAATTTCTTGGGCCAAGCATCCACTTTCCTTTAGAAATGTGCAAAACAGTCTTGGAGGCCAATGCTAGGCAGGAATGTGAAAATATGGAGAGGAAGGTGAGCCTTCCTTCCCCAGATTGCGCAATGCAGCCTTGGTGAAGGCAAAGCCTGGGCCAAGGTTGGCCTGACTCACCGATGGGAAATTGAAAGCAAGTAAGTCAGTGAATGCATGGTGACACTAAGTGATAGCAGAAGTGATTAATAGTGCATGCAAAACATCAATGAAAGATTCAGCAAACAGATCAACATGCATGTGGGTGAGGTAGTTCTTAGATTGGGGGAAAATTCATGCAAAATAGTTTCATGCATGCCACAGTAGTGAGATAGAAACGAAAACTGAAATGGAGCTAGGATAAGCTAGTATATATTAAATGACAGCAAGCGTTCAAATAAATCAAGCAAATAGTACTCCTACAAACAAAAACACAAAAAGCGACAGAAATGCAGCACAAGGCATGGGAAGCGGGCTTACCCCAAAACAGCTGAGTTGAATGTGCTGACTGCTCCTAGATGTGATGTGGGATGTCAGAGCTGCAAGGTTGATGAGAGTAATGAGCTATGTAGCATTCGGTTGATGATTTTTTATCACATTGAGGTTGTGACACGCATGCCACGAATCTAGGGGAAGCGACACTTGGTGGGAGGTTTCAAAGTTGCTCCTTGCATGTAACCTCCAATTGCTAAACATAAATCCCTAAAACAAGGGATTCCTTTGCATGTTGTCTTCGGAGAAGCATCCCATGCATGCAAGTCTGTTTTGCTCAGTCCCGGAGGGAACCGGTCAACTCAGTTGCACATGCAAGAGACTGCTCAACTGCTGGAGAAAAATGTGCATTTCTGGCTGGGAGCTAGGTTGGCTGCCTAGGAGACTCGCATAGTTTCTAGGCAAAGAAGCTAACTACTACCTAGATTTGCACAAATCTTGGGCTGAACAGCCTGCTGCTGGGAAAATTTGTGCAAATCCTGCTGGGAAGGTTGGCTGGTAGGATTGCGCAATCCTAGAGACCATTAGGCTATCAGAGAGGATTGCGCAATTCCTGGAGGGAGGGTTGGTTGCCCGCTAGAAATGCGCAATTTTCAAGGGGAAGTTGCTCATCCTGTAGTTGGACCAAGTCCGGGTGAGTAGCCTGTGAGGGGAATGGATCAACTGTGACCGACAAGATGCCTTTGAGCAAGAAAGACACTGAAGCTTGTGAACTTGACACAAAGCAAGGCAAGGTGTTGTGGTGAGTTGGTAGGAGGCAACAAAACAGGCTAAGGAAAAATTTTGGAGGGTGGTTATAGCCGCTACAACGCTTGGCGACACACTAGTACAACTCCAGCTCTCTGAATGGACCTTGTTCATGAAAAGCAAGTCTAACACCTCTGGAAGTATTGTTTAGCTCCCAGCTCATCTTGGCTTCACACTAGTTTGATTGTAAGATGTAGCATCTGCCAGGCCCTTGGTCGATTGACACACATTCAAGGCCAAAGCAACACATTTGTTTCGATTGGCGTTGAGTGGTATATAGGTGCACAAGCAATATAATCGTTAAAGTCTTAGTTTCATCTCTATTGTTGCTCCACTACCAACAGGCCTGGAAAGTACCCCGGTGGAGTCACATAGGAATACAAGCATGCCTTCGCTGCCAAGGAACTTAGTCAGTACCCCGATGGAGTTACTTGCATCACCTCCTGGCATAGGAAGCCTTTCTCTTCTTTCACCTTATTTATTTTTCATTTTGAAACTTTTTTTGACTTCTCATTTTTTTTTCATTTTCACTGTGCATAAAACTTATCCATTTTAGAGGCGGAAGAGGGATCCTGACTTATTGAGAGCAGAAGAGGTTGTTCCAGCAAAGAAGTAGTTTATTGTATCTTTGACGTGCCTATTAAGGTTTCCCCCCTTACCTTACTCTACTTGACTGAGCTGACAAGGATTAACCCAAAAACAATCGACTAGAGAAGGTGACACTAGCTAGTGCACAAGTGTTGTGTTTACACCAATGTTCACTTCGAACAGTACATATTTTCCTTGACGTATCATGGACCAAAAGTAACAAGCTCATAATACAAAGGAAAGATGACAAAAAACCAAGTAGTGATAGATGTACAAGCTCTCTTGTACTTTACCCAACTCGCTTCAAGAGTCACGCATGGTTTCATGCAAAACTAACCTATGAACGAAACAATCGAATGAACTAACAATCAAAAAAGCAAAGCAAGAGCAGAAGCAAAAATGAAAGCGAAGAAATTAAAAAAGCAAGCAAGCAAACAAACAGACAAACAAAGCACGTAAGCAAACAAGCATGCAAGCAAACAATTGAAAGCAAACACTACTCCTACTCCTACACTAACGGTACGTGGGCCTGATCACATGAAGTGGTACTTCCAATGCAGCCACCGGCGCATTGGTAGACCCATGTTGGTGAAGGCTTGGTCCGCGTGCAACCAATTTGTGTGAACCAACAAGCAAGAAAGATATAACAATGAAGACAACCACACTTCATGATTCAAAGTGCCCACGAGACATAAGTGAGTGCATGTGCATGACAGGTAGTCCGCAGACTTATCATGGTGTTGTGTGACACTACGTGAAACTTTGAAGCATAAGCACACTCTTGACTGTGACAGGAAAGCAAACAAAAGAAACAAAGACAACTTGCATCGCGAATGAGTGCTTGCAATGTAAGACTCCTCCAAAGCATGAGAAATGGGATCGTGCAGTTCGAGTGGAGGAAGTGTGATCTGTGTGTGAGATGGATCTTCAATGCATACAGATGAGTGATGAGGAGCCTTGGGTGATTGAATGATTTCATGATCAGAAGTAATACTAACCTCAAGAGAGTGAGGGCCTAACATAAGCATCATCTCAGTTTGAAGTGCCTCGACAATCTTGGGTGTCTCAACTTCATCATTAGGTAGATCATCATACACCGGTGGCTTCGAAATATTAATTGCGATAAATTCATAATCGTGATCAAAATTGGAAGCAAATGGATCACGACTGCCCCGATCAAAAAAATCAATGAATTCATTGGCATCCTCATGATCAGATGAATCAAACAGACGGGTAGATGAAAAGTGAACAAACTCATCTTCTGTGTTTCCAGAAAATGTAGATGAAGGATTAAGTGGACCTATAATGAATAACGTATCCTCTTCGTTGTCGAATGATGGAATAACATCTGGTGAGTCTTGCGAGTGATCAACAATGGGTTCATCCGTGGATGAAGACACACATGCAAAATCATGGATGGCGGGTTCACCAAAGAGGCTAGGAAAGAACGAAGGGGGCTCGGATGGAAGGGAGTCATCCTTCGCCGAGTGTTGATGTTCAAGCTCCCACTCATGCTCTTCATGAATGATAGTGCATGTTGGTTGTGCAACACTAACTCCATCAGTGAGTTGTTCCTCATTCACAACAAGTGAAGAGTGCGGAATGGATGAACACAAGACAGCATCATCCGGAGGAACACGTGAGTGTGAAGACGGAGGTCGAAGAAAAGAATGCATATGGGAACTTGAAGGACTCACAACAAAATCTACGCGAAAATTGAGTGGAGTGATGTTGGGAGGGTGTGAAGGATGAATAGATGTGTGAACATGATCCTCAGCATCATTGGGCGATGGTGGAACTGTTGAATGAGAGGGAGGTGGACAGTCCGTTGAGACAGTGCCTGCTTCCACATGGGATTGCATAGTTCCATCAACGAAGAAGGTTGAGCGAGGCTTGACATCAAGATTTCTCTTGGGACGAGCATATTTCTTAAGATAGTACTTGAACTGGTCCCAGAGATAAGCGAACTTCATCTGGCTCCTCGGAGCTTGAAACTGCAAGTCACGGAAGCGCTGCCAAAAATCAATAATGGATTCATGCGGAGCCTTCGATTGTTGTAATAGTTTCTGGACAAGATGGTCTGGATCAAAATTATAGAACATGTCTTCAATAAGATCATAGAAGTGCTCACATGAGTTCATGGTGTCAGTCGGTAGGTTGAGCACCCAACGAAATGGAGATTCACGAAGTGTGTATGCAAGCAGCAAACCAGCTTGTTCATCAGTAAACTCATCTTCCTCATAAATCATGGAAATAAAGTTATGTAAGTTCTCAGGCCAGGCCACTTCACCTTCACCATCATACATGTGAGTGGACAAGAGATTGAAAATCTTCCCCCAAACGAAGACATCTTCACGATTCGAAAAACACCTCGAGGGAAGAAGAATGTAAGGCTCAATAAAAGATATGCAAAGGTTCAAAACTGGATGAGAAGACACTGCTTGTCATCTGGCCCTCCTTCTAGCGCCAGAAATGTTGACGGTGTTGAACCTGCCAACATGTTAAGGGGATATCCCCGGTAAGAAGTCCCAATTAGACCTCATACCGTTTGGTGTAGGAGTCCCAACAGTGGGTCGTAAGGTAATGCCTTGACCATAGTGTCACACAGAGGCAAGTAGAATAACTCTGTCAGCATCAAGGGTGTGACTGATGCAGTGAGTCAAGGAAAGTGTATGAGAGGTTCCGACACTTTGAAGGGGGAAGGAGGTGAAGGTGAGTTCCAGGTTGAAAGGGATCAGTCCCAACTTGGCTAGGAACACACAACACAAAGGAAATGCAGAGTTTCCAATGGAGCAATCCACTCAGATACGGCAATCACATCATACAAGGTAAGATAACATGTACAACACTCACAGATTAGTTCGAGACGAGTGTGATGGTTGTTATAGAAAGGTTAAAATGAAGGGTCTGTCTGATGTCTAGCAAAGCAGTCAACGCAGATGGTGACAGCATTAACAACATATGCAACACATTAACAACAAGATTCATATAATTGCATGTGAATCAGTTCATACACAAGTACGTAAGTTAAACAACACATATCATTAAAGCAACCGGAGAAGTCCAACTACAATAACAACATATGGATGAAACTATGTTGGCTCTTATTATATAAAGAAGTGTAAGTCACAATCATATAATACATCCATGTAAACTTGCTAGCCCCAACAGTGGAACATTACAGCCACATCTTCTTGCTCCTCCAAAGAGATGCACTAGCTCCGTGCAGTGGAGAAGCCAAGGCGCATTAGAATATTGTCCAAGCCTTCTTCAAGATAGTCTTAGTAGAAGCTTGGCTGACCAAAAGCCTATAAAATGAGTTATCAAGGACTATTTATAGCAAAGGATGGGGTGACCCTTGACATTCCCCTTTGTGAAAGTTCAACTACCCTCATGACTCTTCACCTACTCTATGATTGTTATGTCCAACTACGGACACTTGTCTTACGCTTGACATGAATCAACGTTACAATGCACATGTACTCATGTGAGACAACATGGCTTGAGCAAGCCAAGCAAGAGATCACTGACACTCAATCCGCTGTGGTGAGACCAACTCAATGACATGATTTTGTTGGTGAAGGTGGTGAGCTGATGCCAAGTTTGGTCATCCATGATGGTGTGCATGCACCTCATGGTGACATCTTGCTGAAGCAAGCTCTTGCCTCTGTTGCAACTGGTGCATTGGTTCAACCCCTTCATCCAACTCGTCTACTAACATGCGCATGGTCTTCTTGGGTATGATTGAACATGCAACACACTAATTCATAGCATATGTGCTGATCTTCAAGTGTGTGATGGTGGTCATGGGCATCAACTTGTCGAAGTACATGTTCAGCCCCAGTTGGACTTGCTTCTTGTCTTCGCTTTGGTGAGTGCAATGAATGGGTTGGATTGCATGCATGCACTCAACGTCATGCATGTTGTTGAATCCCTTGCATGTGATCAACAACACTGCTCACCAAGTCTTCTCTATGTCAGCTGTTGGGATGGATCCTTAACTTGTACGGGTGAAGTTTCATCTGTGAGTGCATGTTGCACCCATTGTTGTTCTTGTTCCTGTTGCAACTCATTTGTCTATTTGTGCAGCTTCATGTTCTTCCTGAGTTGTTGCTTCATCACATGCAACTCCTTCTTTGTTCCATCTTCTACCTTCACGCGATCTTCATGTCACGTCATCACTTCATAGCCAGAGTCTCCAAAGTTGCTTTCATGATCAGTGGACCTGCTTGAGCTTGCAACCTTGTTCCGCCTTCGTGTTGTCAAAAACCTCCTCTTGCATTCTTTGCATTTAGTATGTTGTCTTCAACTGTTGTTCATGATGTTTTTGTTGTCATACCTTGAAGTCCTTCTACAACCATCTTGATGTCTTCATGGGTAGGCAAGTCCATAGACACTTGATCGACTGCATCCCCAAGTGTGCTCTGAACGGTGTCTTCGTCTCTGCTCTCTTGGAAACCATTATACCTCTACTGCTGAGAGGTAGATGAACACCTGCGATACCTGGAGACATGGCAACACTCATGGCAAGAAATATGTTAATCGGAAACCAAAATGAACATGAGAACTGACTTGTAACATACTTGGGTGAATGATAATGAAGGTTGCGCAATTTCAGCCGGCAGGTCGGGAGACCGACTGCATAAGGCACAGTTTGGGCTGTTGGCAGACTGACTAGCTTCTGGAACTACACAATTCACAGTCCAGTGTGGCTGCTGACTTCTAGGATTGCACAATGTGCAATTCCAGCTGGAAAGGATTATTGGCTCGGGGATAGATTTTCGCAATTTCTTGGGCCAAGCAGCCATTGTCCTCTAGAAATACACAAAACAGTCTTGGATGCCAGTGCTGGGCAGGAATGCACAAATCTGGAGAGAAAGGTGAGCCTTCCTTCCCTAGATTGCGCAATGCAACCTTGGTGAAGGCAGAGCCCAAGCCAAGGTTGGCTCGACTTGTCGACTGGAAACTGAAAGCAAGTAAGTCAGTGAATGCATGGTGACACTAAGTGATAGCATAAGTGAATAACAGTGCATGCAAAACATGAATGAAAGATTCAGCAAACAAATCAACATGCATGTGGGTGAGGCAGTTCACCGTTTGGGCGAACGTCCGTGCAAAACAGCTTCATGCATGCCACAGTAGTGAGATAGCAACGAAAACTAAAATAGGGTTAGGACAAGCTAGTATATATGTAAATGATAGCAAGTGTTCAAAGAAATCAAGCAAGCGGTACTCCTACAAGCGAAAACACAAAAATTGACAGAAATGTAGCACAAGACATGGGAAGCGGGCTTACCTCAAAACAGTTGAGCTGAATGTGTCGACTTCTCCTAGATGTGATGTGGGATGTTAGAGCTTCAAGCTTGATCTGAGGAATGAGCTTTGCAGCATCCGGTTGATGAGTTTTGATCACATCAAGGTTGTGGACGTGCATGCCACAAATCAAGGGGAAGCGACACTTGGTGGTAGGTTTCGAAGTTGTTACTTGCATGTAACCTCCAACTGCTAAACATAAATCCCTAAAACAAGGGATTCCTTTGCATGTTGTCTTGGGAGAAGCAGCCCATGCATGCAAGTCTATTTTGCTCAGTCCCAGAGGGAACCGGTCAACTTAGCTGCACATGCAAGAGACTGCTCGACTGCTAGAGAAAAATATGCATTTCTGGCTGGAAGATGGGCTGGCTTCCCAGGAGACTTGCACAAATTTTTGGGCAGAGCAGCTGACTGCTACCTAGATTTGTGCAAATCCTAGGTTGAATAGCCTGTTTCTGGGAAAATTTGCGCAAATCATGCTAGGAAGGTTGGCTGGAAGGATTGTGCAATCCTAGAGCCCAGTAGGCTGTCAGAGAGGATTGCATAATTCGTGGACGGAAGGCTGGTTTCCCTCCAGAAATGCACAATTTTCAAGGGGAAGTTGCTCAGCCTACAGTTGGCCTAAGTCTGGGTGAGCAGCCTGTGAGGGGAATGGATCAACTGTGACCGACAGGCTGCCTTTGTGCAAGAAATACACTGAAGCTTTAGAACTTGACGAAGCAAGGCAAGCTGATGTGAAGGGTTGGTAGGGAGGCTCCAAAACAAGCTAAGGAAAAATTTTGGAGGGTGGTTGTAGCCGCTACAATAGGTGGTAAATGGGTTCACTTCAGTGTGATGTTGGGGTAGATCACAATCATCGATCTCCCCGATGGTTGAGGGGCAACCTTCGACATAAGCCTTGTGCACTTTGTGATGTAGGACTCCATTTGAGTGTGCCTTTGATCAGAGTTATGGTGATGTGATTTAAGAGTTTCATGCCCTTTAATTTCCTTTTCTTGGTGTTCATCTGGGTTGGCCTACCTTGAGCGTGAAACATTAGGCTTACAACAAACACACTAAAAATTCACAATCCATAAATTTAAATAGTCGCACACTTATACCTTCTTCTTTTTTGAAACATATATATATATTTCTTTTTTTTCTTTGTATGTTTGATGGGAATTTTCTTTTTAAGAATAAAAAGTAAAATGACTACAACACTGGCTCCACTCGGGCATAGTGTTTTGGAACAAAACGCTAAGAACTACATATTAGTGCCTTCTCCTCGGGCATGGAGTCATATTGCAAATCAAACAATGCAGTAAATAAACACACCATATACTTACAGTGGGATCACTGATATTTATAATGGCAAAGTAAATGATATTTAGTGTTGGAAGTAATGCTTAAGATACTTCCCATTCACAAGTAGTTGAAACAACTCATGATTTGAATGGGAAAGTTAGTGTTTGTTGTGCTAAATTCCAATTTAGAATATAAACAAAGTGTTTGAGGATTATGAGGTAAATTGCAAGTTAACCTTGAGTTTTTATGTCTTTATATCTAATTCATGAGCTTAAAACATGAATTAAAACACTGAACAACAGCATAACAATAGACAAAACATCACCATAACAGTAATACACTTAGCAATTGATGAAGGGGTTCACCTTTCCTGGGCTACGTCTTCTTGGTCCAGCTTCCAATGGCTTGACCCAATCTCATTATGCTCAAAAGACTTCAGTGATGAAGAGTACATAAAGTGTGTTGACATAAGGAGTGGCTAGTTTCCCCTTCAAGGAAACATTCTCCCGCAAAGAAATTCACTCAACCTACATTCATTATTGAAACAATCAACAAGAAAAGGGCTCTCAAATCAAGACCCCATACTCCATCTGACTATGATCATAACAAGTACAGTAATTCACTTCAAGTACTAAAAGAGAAATTTCCTCAACAAGACATAATGAGAAAAGATAAACATGAGCTACACCATAGATGTCACCGCTGCTGCAAAAAACAATGAAGGCTAGAAAACCCTTACAATATCCTCTCCATTTTCAAAAGTCTTCAAAAAATTATTCAACCCATTGATTGATCCTAGCACCCATAGACTCAAACCTACAAAAATTCTCTTCAGAAGTGCTCCAATTGTTATAAAACTTATTCCATTAGTTTCAGAAGACCCAAAAATGCCTCTCTAGCCTCTTCCTCCTCCTGAAAAGACCAAAAACTGAAGAAGGTATGAGCTTCCCTAGCATTTCTACTATTCGCTCTACAATTTCCCCAAAATCTGGCACCGGTCCTAGAATTTCGGCCAAAAATCCGCTAACGGAGCATCGACCACTAAACTCTGAGTGAAATTGTCAGTGTTTAAATGGCCTCTAAGTCCTTAACTCCCAAAATCATGGCCACATAGGGGGCCACGTGCCTGGGGGCCAGGGCTAATCACCCACCCCTGTCGGTCGGGCCCCTTTCCACTCCACTGCAGTCATGTGGGTTGCCATGTGACCAGGGATAACTCCCGTGGGCTAGGCCCCTTTTCACTCCACCACATCATCTAGGCTTCCATAATACTAGGGGTTGGCCCCTTTTGAAAACCATGTGTTATTCAATGTTTAAATACATGTTGAAGACCATATATGTTAAGAACTAATGGTTGATGCCTTTGTAAAGGCTTTGGACTTGGTGTTGGAGGTGGTGGGTTTGATCCTGTCCACTACTGCTCAGACCTCAACATAATTTTGGTGGCCCTCAAGCTACCACGTGGCGGCCCCTAGTCGTGCCATGAGGCAGCCTGTGATTGACCACCCAAAACCAATAAAAACACGCCAAGTCATCTACCACTAGGACTACCACGTGTCAACACATGATTCGATGGAGTCCAATCATATGCACAGTCACCCTGTTGTGTCATCCTGCCATGTCGATAGCCCAGTCACCCTGCCACATCAGTAGTACGGACTTCTGACTGTGCACTGCTGCATTTTTTTCACCAAATTCGCTTGTTTGATAAAAAGGACATAACACATTTTTGGGATCATATGGAGTCTATTTCGTGTGAAACGAGTTGCGCCAGATTCAGAACAACAAGAACTACATGGTCATTCAGGTTCTACACCGATCTGATAACTTTGAATTTTGAGCAAATTTTTTACCATCAAATCACTCCTCCCCACTAAAAGCTTTTGGACCCCAAAAGATCACTTTCAGTTGTTCAGCAAATGAGGGTATAGTTCCCTCACCTTTCAAATCTCGATCCTTTTTGCCTTACTTGTATTGGTTCCTTTGAGCCCCACATGAAGGTAGTCCACACTCCTTCGTTTTGAAGTCCTTGTTCTTCTATCAAGAATGGTGTCTTGCAGTATTTCTTCAATGTACTCAGGAGAGAAATCCTCAATGGAAGGAATTTAAACATTCTCTCCTTGATATTCAATCAAAGGAGGCTCAAACAATCTTAAATTTTCCACATTAACAACAATGTAAATTTGCATATATGAAGGCAAATCCAACCTGAAGGCATTGTCACCAATATTTTCCAGAATTTTGAATGGACCATATCGAATTAGTTTCATCTTTTTACCTTCTCCTTGGAGCCTCTCTTTGCTAATGTGAAGCCAAACTTCATCACCGACTTGGAACTTGTGATATACATGATGCTTGTCGTGCCTTGAATTATACTTACCTTGGCTCTTTTCAAGTTGATCTTGAACTCTTTGATGTACCAATTGGATTTGCTCAATGAACTTCTTTCCTTTGTCTATGTCGTTATGGCCATCAATAGCAACATCCTTCCCAAAAATGAAATCCAATGGTGAACTTCTATAAAATATTTACCAAGGATCAAATCCAAAAAGACTTTGGCAAATAACCCAAACAAGCTTCACATGGAAATACTTGTGTAAATGAGTGCTTGACACAATTGTAACATATTGAATGTGATGCAAATACTCATCCAAAAATTTAGGATGTTTACTAAAGTGTCCACAAATGGAAATTCATCTTACAATATGGAAATAATTTGACTCCCAAATTCCCATACAAATTGACTCATCATCAAGCCAAAATAGCATAACAATGCAAAAGAAATCACTATTGCATATAAGTGATTTATTCACAAACATCACTTTTACAAAATGCCCAACTGTGGGGACATGCAACAAGTGAAATATGAAATAAATGAAGTCTTTAATTAGACAAATAGTCCAACCATTTCTTACCCAACCATGCTAGGGAATTTTCTTTCTGCACTTCACTTCCTTCTGGAACTACTTCTGGAATGGTTATGGTGTGCCTTGCACATTCCTCTACCTTCTCCTTCTCAGGTGATTCCATTACATGTTTGTTCTTCTTTGGATGAAGATTTGGATGTAACTTCCAACGCTTTTCAATCCAATGCCCACTTATGTTGCAATGAGTCCAAAAGTTTTTGTGAGCTTTTCTTGGCACAAATGTCTTTAAACTTGGATGAGAATTTCCCTTCTTGGTCTCAATTCCAATTGACATATTCATCTTCTTAACTAATGCTTTCCTTTTGTGGCACTTAGCTACATAATGGTTAGGTGCATGACAAAAAGTGCAAGAAAAAAATTCCAAAACATGTTATTCAAATCATCATGTTGTTTGTAATCATAAAAAATCCTTTGAATAATCAAGACACTTATACCTCTTATGGTTTTCCTTTATCTTATGAGCCTGGCGAGGAGAACTTGATTTAGTTTTTCCTTTAAAGTGCCCATCTCTCTTTGGATATGTTTTTCACTTCATGTCCTCCTTTTGCTTTAGAAACCAAGCTGGTACCAATTCCGGATGCAAATCCCAACAATTTTCCTCGTCATGTCCTCTCTTATGACAAAAAGAACATGATACCCAAGAGCTATCACTGGAAGACCATTCTCCCTTTTCAACATATCCCAAACCTTCATATCGAGGTCTCTCCTTTGCCTCAATTGGATGGATAATGCCCTAATTGTTCACTCAAAGGCATCCTCCCTTGTAACCCATCTTGGACAAGAGCTTTGTTCATATGCCTTTTCTATGATTCTCAAAGGCTACAAAAGAGATTAAATCAACATTTTCATGTAAAGAAACTGCATGTAAATGCTTACCATTTTCCTCATCTTTTTACTGAGGAACAAAAATGCTCTTAAACTCCTTCCTAATTCTTGAGGTGTCTTCTTTGACTCTTGGTCTTTCTTCTTTCAGCTCCTTGGACTTTGGCGCTAATAGAAACTCATCCTCATCATCATGCAGACAAAAGGTGCAGACTTGGCCATCTTCCTTCTCTTGGGGGATTTCTGCACTAGCCTCTTGAGTAAGGGTTGTTGTGGAAAAGGATGATGATGAAGGTGATGGTGGCGATGGTGGAGGTTTACCTCCATTTCCATTACCTCCTCCTCATGAAGCACCTTTTCCTTTTGGAGGCTTGGAGCTTTCACCTTGTAGTTTGGTATTCCTCTCTTCATAGAGGACTTTCACCATATCCGTCATGTCAAAGAAATCTTTCCTAAAATCCTTCTCATCCTCTGCCATATTTGCAGGCTCTCCTTCATGTGACATGCTTGTTGAAGCTTCAACTGCAATTTGAGGGAGAACTAGTGGTGGATATTGTGGCAATCTTTCTCTTCTTATCCTTGTCCCCACTTGAGGACCTATAACCACAAGCTTTCATTTTCCTCTCTTGAGCTTCAACCTTGTAAGCATCACATTCACTTGCAAACAGTTAAATCCTCCTTGCACAAAGAAAACCAAGAGATATGATACCAAACTTGATCTGAATAGGAAAGTTAGATTCTGTTGTGCTAAATTCCAATTCACAATATAAACAAAGTGTTTGAGGATCATGAGGTAAATTTCAAGTTAACCATGAGTTTTTATGTCTTTATATGTAATTCATGAGCTTAAAACATGAATTAAAACATTTAACAACAGCATAACAACAAGCAAAACATAACCATAATAGTAATACACTTAGCAATTGATGAAGGAGTTCACCCCTCCTAGGCTACGTCTCCTTGGTCCAGCTTCCAATGGCTTGACCCAATCTCATTATGCTCAAAAGACTTCAGTGATAAAGAGTACATAAAGTGTGCTGACATAAAGAGTGGCTAGTTTCCCCTTCAAGGAAACATTCTCCTGTAAATAACTCTCACTCTAAAAACATGACAACCTACAGTCAGTCATGAAACAATCAACAAGAAAAGGGCTCTCAAATCAAGACCCCATACTCCATCTAACTATGAGCATAACAAGTACAACAATTCACTTGAAGTACTAAAAGAGAAATTTCCTCAACAAGACATAATGAGAAAAGAGAAACATGAGCTACACCATAGATGTCACAGCTGCTGCAGAAAACATATGAAGGCTAGAAAACCCCTACAAGGTCCTCTCCATTTTCAAAAGCCTTCAAAAACTGATTCAACCCACTGATTGATCCTAGCACCCATAGAATCAAACCTATAGAAAAATTCTCTTTAAAAATGCTCCAATGGCTGTAAAACTTGTTCCATTAGCTTCAGAAGACCCAAAAATGAATTTCTAGCCTCTTCCTCCTCCTGAAAATACCAAAAATTGAAGAACATATGAGCTTCCCTAGCCTTTCTCCTAGTCGCTCTACAATTTCCCCAAAATTCGGCATCGGTCCTACAATTTCACCCCAAAATCCGCTAACGAAGCATAGATTCTATTAAACTCCAGGAAAAATCATCAAAGAATTTAAGTTGACTCTAAGGCATTAACTCCAAAAATCGTGGCCACATGGGGAGCCACGTGCCCAAGGGCCAGGGCTAACCGCCTGCACCCGCCGGCCAGGCTCCTTTCCGATCCGCCGCAGCCATGTGGGCCGCCATGCAACCAGGGTTGGTCCCCATGGGTGGGCCCCTTTTCGCTCTGCCACGTCAAGTGGGGTTGGCCCCCTTCTAAAACCATGCACTATTCATCATTTAAATACATGTCGAAGACCATATATGTTAAGAACTAATGGTTGACACATTGGTGAAGGCTTTGGACTTGGTGTTGGAGGTCACGGGTTCGACCCCAACCACTACTGCTCGGACCTCAACATTAATTTGGTGGCCCTTGGCTCTTCCACGTGGCAACTAGTGATTGGCCACCCAAAACCAATAAAAATATGTCAACTCATCTGTCACCAAGATTGCCACTTGTCAGCATGTGATTCGATGGAGTCCAATCGTATGCACAGTCACCCTACCGCATTAGCCTGCCACATAGGCATCCTAGTCAGCTTGTCGCGTCAGCCTGCCACATAGGCATCCCAGTCACCCTTCCATGTCAGCAATATGGACTGTTGGTTGTGCAGTGCTGCATTTTTTTCACCCAATTCGCCTATTTGCGAAAATAGACATAACACATTTATAAGAGCATACAGAGTCCGTTTCGCGTGAAATGAGTTGTGCCAGATTCAAAATGACGAGCACTAAGTAGTCGTTTAAGTTCGACACCAATCTGACAACTTTGAATTTTGAGCAAATCACCATCAATATTTTCTAGAAGGAAAGTATTATTACCTTGGACTTCAGATACCTTGAAAGGCCCAAACCACAAAGGATCAATTTTTCATGCTTATCCTTGTCCTCTCTCCTAACATCCCATATCAGAACAAGGTCTCCAAGCTGAAACAATCTATCTTTTTCCTTATTATCAAATAAAACTTTCATATTTTCCTGATAATTGATCAATTTGTGAGTTACCTATTCTCTGCTTTCATTTAGATCCACTAGTTTATTTACCCTCCTTGTCAGTGAATCGGGTTCCTCTTCTACATCCAAAATTAATTTAGCCATTTGAATGGATAATTGACTAGGGAACAATGTTGAAGTACCATATACCAATTCAAATGGTGAATTTCCTATGGATATTTTTGTTGTCACCCTGTTTTCCCAAAGAGAAAACTTAAGATGAGAATCTTGGTCTTTTTATTCTATGCAATAGTCTCCTTTAAAATTCTTACCAAAGTCATTCGCTTGGGGTAGCTCAATTAGCAATGGTCGTGGAAATGAAGTCTCACCAAATCGGAAGTCTTGGGTTCAAATCTTGTGTTATCCACCCCCCCGCCCGATTGGGGTGAGAAGTTTGACATGATGAAGATGTAGTCCTACCAAGCTTACAAAAATAAAAATAAAAATAAAAATAAAAATAAAAATAAATTATTACCAAAGTCTTGTTTGATGACTCTGGAAATCCATTTCCCTGTGGATAATAGGTGGTAAAGTGACTAAGTATGACATTATATTTCTGAAGAAAAAAATAACAAGTTATCTAGATTTAAATACTTGGGCATCGTCAGTCACTAACTTCTTTGGACAACCAAATCTAGCTTAAGTATTTTCTGTAAGAAATTTTACAACCACTGAATCAGTTGCAGTACGGATAGGAATGGATTCTACCCACTTCATAAAATAATCAGTAGTTTTTAAATTCCATTTATGTTGTCCACTAGAAGGTGGGTGGATTTCACCTATGAAATCCAATCGCCACTATCTAAAAGATTCCTCCACAAAAATTGGAATCAATGTCAATTGAGCTAACTTCTTCTCTTCACCGGAAATCTGACATTCTTTGTAACCTTTCACCAACCTATAAACATAAGAAAACAAGGTAATCCAATAAAAACCAACCTTCAAGATCTTATGTGTTGTAACATTCCATCTGTAATGGCCTCCATAAGCATAACCATGATATTCATTTATAATCTTAGGAGTCTCAGCTTCTGTTAAGCACAACAACAATACACCAATAGGATCTTTCCAATACATCTAACCATTTGTGATAATATACTTTTAGGCTTTCATTCTCAATACTTTTGTACCGATCTAAACAAAGATATTTATAAGCAATTCTATTATCCTATTCATTAGATCAGTCCTCCTTACCCACTACATTTGGTTCAGGAATCTCAACCAACAAGTTTATTCCCATTTCTTGACAGTTTGCCTCTAAAAATATCTTGGCTAAACCCTACCCCTTTGTTAATTTAGTTGCCTTGATGTTCATATCATACTCTTGCATTTTTCTATCCACTTTCCTCTTCTTCCTTTGATATCTCCCTGTGTCAAAACATCCTTGACAGTTGTGTTAGGTACATATGTTGTAATCTCTTACTACAAGATATATGTCCTAAATGACTTCAAAGCTTTGATAAGAGAATATGTATGTTTCTCCATAATATTATATTTCAACTATGCATCCCTCAACATGTGACTAAAGAATGCCACCGATTTCTCTTTGTTATCATCATTTTTCTGGAAAAACAAAGCTACAATAGTAGTTGGTGATGCAAAAGAAAAGATTTGAAAAGGTTTCTCATAATTGGGACTCTTTAATGACCAAAAGTCGTATACGCAGCAAAAATCTTTAAAATACTTCAAAGACGTAAATGTCCATTGTAATACATGTAATTGTATATTGAATATTATATAAAGAATTGATGAGATGATTACAATGAGGGTGAGGATATGCTTATATACCCTAAGAAGGTACCTCTTCACCAACAGTTATGTCCTTAAGGACATACCTTTTCATTATCTTGTTACTAATTAATCATTACTTATCATTATTATAGTTTTAAATTATTTGCATTATTTTATATATATTTTTATTCATAACATTGCCTTCCTCTTCAAAAAAATTTGTCCTCAAAGCTTACTGATGAAAGGGCTTGATTATGATTCCTTAGACATGAAAGTTTGTCATTTTCTAAATCATCGACTTTGTCCTTATTATCCTTCTATTAGTATCATATTCTCACTCATACATTTTAATATATATATTTGTGTATCTTCAATGGAGAACTTTATATTCCAAGTCTTATGGAGTATTTAACTTAAGTACGAACTTTGTTTGTTACATTGGTATTAGAGCCACATTCTCTAATCCAAATCATTGACCATTAAAGTTTTCATCAACATAGTTGTCGTTGCGATCAGGCGTTTCGCTATAAGAGTTCGGAGTTTTTCCAATTCGTCAATTGGTCTTTGGCTATATATATATAATAACTCAGGAAAATTATATATATAAGGGGAATTAGAAGAAAGAAAAAGAGCTAAAAAAAAAAAAAAAAGATAAAAAGAATAAAATATATATATATATATATATATATACGAAACAAATATACATATTAAAAAAAAAAATATAAACAAAACAAAAATTGGAGCCTAATTAGAAAATAAAGGAAGGAAGATTCTCCTATAAAGGTATTCCAATTTTAGATTTTATATTATTTACATTAAAAGGGTGTATGCAAAGGAAAGAGATTAGTATCACTATTAATGCAAACATAGAGGATAATTACATAAATATTAATTTGGAAAATCAACTCTTAGTTCTAGAGCCAAATATAGGCGAATAAAAAGGTCTTTTTGGCAAAAAAGAATATGAAATTAATAATTTACAAGTGAAAATTGATCATTATGAATACATATCTCAATTTTGTGTCGTAACTATGCTTGACAAAGAGGTTGACATAATCCTTGGTCGACCTTGGTTCAAGGAATTAGGTATGTTCATGTTAAACACAAAAAAAAATAATAATAAATTAATTAATTAATTAATTAAATTAAATTAAATTAAATAAAAAATATATATCGATGTTCCCTTACAAGAAGAAGATGGTCACATTCCAAGACATGACGAAATCAGAACTAATAATGCCTTCATCAAAAGATCTTAAGGATATTTCAAAACTAATGTTTCAAGAGAATCCATAAATGGTATCAAACAAGTAGAAAGAGCTTGAGAAGTCATATCCAACAAAAATAAGGAAAATTCATGTTTGAGGAGCATAATTAGAAACTTCTCACACAAGTGAGAAAATGTAAAGCTAAGAAACACCAGTTAGAACAAGAAAAGGAAATTTCTGAAAAGAAATTCAACGAAACTCTATCAGAGAAAGAAGAGGAAAAGTTATGCTTAAAGGACCTTAACAAAAATTATTAGAAAAAATCAAGTGTTTAAAAAAAGAGAAGCTTGAATGCCAAAATAAATTTGACTCAGAAAATGAGGAACTCTTATGTCTCTCAAAAATCATAATCAGAGTCTACTCACCCAAATTAAGAAACTTAAAAATGATAAAAAAATCATTACAAAACAAATTAAAAGAATTTCTCACGAAGGAACTATCGAAGTCATCAGATGTAATAGTTCAATTTGAAGATAAAGGAAAATATATTGATTCAGTCAATATAGCAACTCAAGAATATGAGAAACCAATATAAGTTAAAGCATATTCAGATATCCAACCAAAAGAACTCCTTATCGACATTTGAATCACAAGAGCAAACAACTAAGTCAATCTACATATTTGAACCATTCAAAACGAAAACAACAGATTTATGCTCCAAGGAATACTGTATTTTGCAAAATCCAATCCTATGATAATAATCCATTACAAAATTCCAGTAATCGAAATATTCCACAGAAGGTTAATCTAGGATGGTCTGATCCATTCTCAGTCTGACAATTTCTCTATCACTCAAAGCATCATATCGAATTATATCAATGAATATGAAAGTTCAAAGATGAGAAGATATTCGAAACAAGAAAATAGATTAAGCCCTTTCATCAGTAAGATTTTAGGACAAAGATTTTGAAGAGGAAGGCAATGTTATGAATAAAAATATATATAAAATAATACAAATAATGTAAAACTATAATGATAATAAAGAATGACTAATTAGTAACTAGTTAATGAAAATGTATGTCCCTAAGGACATAATCGTTGATGAAGAAGTACCCACTAGGGTATATAAGCATACCCTCACCCTCATTGTAACCATCTAATCAATTCTATATATAATATTCAATATACAATTATTTTTCCTACAAAGGTTGTTTTTGTCTTCGAAGTATTCTGAATATTAATGTTCTATATACAAACTTTGTGTGTTACATTGGTATTAGAGCATACTGCTAAAGTATATGAACTTTGTTCATTACAGACTCACTAGTATTGGAGCTTCCCCAAAAGCCTTTTTAATTATTTAAAAATATTCTCTAGCTATTGGGGTCCAATTAACCTCTTTATCCTTTCGTGACATGTCAATAATCTCCTTTATGATTTCTGCATAATTAGGGATAAATCTCCTTAGAAAGTTTATTCTAACCCAAAAAAAATGTATTTCCTTCTTATTTATTGGTAAAGAAATATTATTGATTGACTCCACACACTTTGGATCAATTTTAACTCCATACTTCGATACTATATGACCCAATAATTTTCTTTCTCTAGGAGAAAAATGTGACTTCTTGGGGTTCAGAGACAACCCATAATTTCTACACTTCTCAAAAGTGTGTTGCAAATGATCTAGATGTTCATCATCTGATTTTGAAAATATTGTTATATCATCAAGATATATGACCATAAAATTTTCCTTCTCTCCAACAAAAGATATATCCATTTCCCTTTGGAAAATAGCACCAACATTAATTAAGCCAAACGGCAGCTTAGAATACATAAAAGTACCCCATGATGTTGTGAAGTTTGTTTTATTCCAATCGTCTAGATCAACAACAATTTGGTTGTATTCAGAAAAAACCATCAATCATTGATAGCCTTGAAGATCCCACCACCTTCTACAAAATATGATCCATCTTGGGAAGGGGATAATTATCCTTTAAGGATGCTTTGTTTAAAGTTTGAAAATCCCCACACTACCTAATTTCCCATTTTGTTTCCTTACTTGCACAAGATTAGCTACCTAATCTGAATATCTTAATAGAACAATAATTTTGGCTTGAAGTAATTTCTCGACCTCTTTTTATACTCAAGGGAGCAACAAAGGCTTAATCTGTCTAAACTTCTATTTATATGGTTTTACTCTTGATTTTAATATAATTTTGTGCTTTATGATATCGTCATTGTACGTCCTTAAATTTTCATAAGGCCAGGAAAAAATGTGAGAATACTTTTTGAACAAATTAACATACCTTTGTTTGTAATCATTTAGAATTCCCTTCACTATTTTAATGTATTTGGGGTGCTAGTCAGTACCAATATTACAGTATTCAATGTCATCTTCCCAACTCTGCTTAGTAACTTTAACAAGAACATCATTTGCATCAAATAATCTTTCCAAAAGTACCATGCCTTTTGGAATCACATTTCCCTTAAGATGTAAAATTTTGTGGTCTATAATTGAGTCTTTCCAAGGTAATTCTTCTTCAACTTCTTCCTTTTCTTCATTCTCACCTTCTTCTTCCTAGTCAATCTTTGAAGAAGAAAACTCTCCAACCACCTCCAGAAACTGCTTAATCTACTCCTCATCCTCATACCTACCAATATTTTACATTATCAGTTATAAAAGGTCCACATCTCACTTCAACTTCATACTTAGGATTTTGTGGAGGCTTAAAAGTGTTGGTTGCTATTGCTAGAGAATTAGCCAACCTATTACTTTCTCTTGGTAACAAATGAATATTATATGCTAAGAAGAAGTTATCAATAAAGTCCCAAACTTCATTCTAATAGGCTCTCAAACTCGGATGTTTAGTTTGGCATTAACCCCTTATTTGCTTCACCACTAATTTAGAATCTCCAAACACAGACAAATAGTCAATCTTCATATTTCTTGAAACTCATAATTCAAGGATCAGAGCCTCATATTCTATGATATTATTTGTTGAATCAAATTATAATTTATATGAAAGAGGTATCATCTCACCTTTAGGGGGGCACAGTAAAACCCCTGCACCATTTCCTCTTTAGAATTTTCTCCATCGAAGAATAACTTCCAAACAGAATTTTGTACTACTTCCTGTTTATGAACTTTCGTTGAAATTTTGACTTGAGCATCCTCAACAATTTCAACATCTACTTCCAACAAAACAAAACAAAACAAAAAATTATTATCCTATCTATATACTAGGTAATTATTCAGATTGCCTTCTTTGGTGATTGTTTTAACAAATCTTGATTCCCTATATAGCCTCCTCTCCTCTCCACCAAGAATTGGTATTGGAGCATATGTAAAATCTAGCTTTAGAACTCCTAGCTTCATACCCCAAGATATTGAAAGAAGCATTCCAAATCTTACTTGGATTTTTGCAACTATTTCCATTACAATGCTTCTCACTGGGATTTGTGCTAAAGCAACCACTAGATCCTTTATCAAGCCAACATATTTCACTCTTTTCAGGTCAAAAGAATACAAAACTTTATATGATTTTGTAATCTGCAAACCCAATTGTTTCATAACAGAAAGAGACATGAGATTATTAGATGCCCCTAAGTCGAGCATGCAATTATGCAACATTAGATCATGAATTAGGAGAATGATATAAAAAGGTGGTGTAGTTGAATCTTGTTCCTCCACATGTGGGCCAAACATCACAACTGGGCTTTCTTCCTGCAGATTTACGGTATCTAGTGTGGTAGAAACTTGTGATAAATTCATGAAATCTATAATCTAGTTTCTATAGGTAGGTTGTTTTACTAGCTCAACCAATAGAACTAGAATTTTCACTTTCTCCAATTCCTTCTCAAAATTAAAAGAATGGACATTCTTTTATACCTTTGCTTGATCTTCCTCTACTACTTTATACTTTTGAATCTTCTGCTAACCTTGAACAACCTGGTTTAATTATTTTTCTTGACTGGGCTTGGCTTGTTGCATTTTAGATGGTTCCCCTTTATGGACTAGGATAGTCTGAACTGGTCATTTTCCTTTATCATGAATTTTCTAGGAATGTTGCTGGAGTTGCTCCTCATTTTCAGCTTGAGACTTGGATCTCCAGATCTTAATTCATGTTTTTTGTGTAATTCATCTTGCATCATGTCTGCAAATATCTTGCAATAACTATCAATTTCTTCCTCATCCAAAGTACCTTGAGGATCTCAATCATCATTATACTCACATATTTCTTCCCCTTCTTCTTCATTTGATAAGGTGGAATATTGATTTTCTTGAAACTTTAAAGTTTTTTCTATGGCTTCCTCTGATTCATCTTCAATATACAAAGGAAGTTGCACTTGGTCTTGCTAATCCTTCCTCTCCCTCTACAAAATTTGCAGACGAGGTCTCCTAAACTGAGGATTGGTGCCTGCTAAATCTGTCTTAGTGGATTCTTATTCTCCAACTCCAACTTTACCAAATTATTTGACAAATTTCTTATGACCTTACTCATCTCATCCAATTTCTACTCCTATGTGTTCTTCTATTGGGATGACGATCCAGCTTCTTCCTTTCCTTTTATTTTATCTCCATTATCAATTTTTGGCTTCAACTTCCCAACTGCTACTAAATTAGATTCTAAATTCAGGGAATCTGTTTGAATTCGATCCAAAGTGGGGGATCTCCTTTCCCTCAAAGACAAACCAAAGTTAGATTCAAATGTTCTTGCAAAGACTACCTTAGTTGTTGCAGGTGGGGGTTTAATCTCTGTTGACAAACTATTGTAGAGTTTATTAAACATTTTTATGAATTATGTAACTTCGTCATTTGCCTTCTTTTTAATACTATTGAACTCAATCAAAAAATATCCATGGTCTTTCTTTTCTCCCCATCTCTGTATAAAATTATTCTCCAATTCCTCCCATGTATTAATTGAATTTGCAAGGAGGGACTTGAACCATTTTCTAGCTTCTCCATATAGAGACTAGACAAACAATCTCATAACAACATCCAAATACTTTACATTCAAATTCTCTACAAAAGTGCAGAATGTCACCACATGTTTCTTTGTTGTTATCTCATCCTCCCCTGTGAATTGAGGCAATAATTTTAAGTAATCTTGTAGCATAACATTCATATGCCGAGGAAAATTTAAAGGAGCACATTTGTTCAATAAAAACTCAGAAATCACCATATTTTGATTTGTAGGAGGGGAGAGATTCATTGTTTGAGCTGCGGATGAGGCAGGAGGACTACAAAAATTGGAAAGGGTTAAGAAATTGTCACAATAGTCTGAGATGTGGCTGGGGTATCAATATTCTTTATTTATTCAACTTCTGACAAGGTAGGGAAAGAAAAAGAGATTGACTCAAAATATTTTCCTTCAAGAGTGGGCTCTGGAAAAGGAAAATGAGGAGGTGGAAACTCCCCTTTTGAAAAATCCAAGGATTTTTTAGTTACTTCAGTATTATTAGCTTCAATCTTCTGAGAAAAATAATTGGAAGCCCGGGGACCAGAAAAGGTAGGGCTTGGATTTTTTGGGGATTGCTTTTCTCTCCAAACTCTTCTTGAAACAAGTATTTATGGATTAGAAAGAGCTGTGGTTTTCTGATGAGAGGTATTAGGTCGAGTATGTGGTCTTCTCGAAGCTAGGATTACTAATAATTATTCACATCTTGGTGAGAGAATTAAGCCAAAACACTTTCTTTGCTCATCGAACAAAGAAATGTTTTTTATAAGAAAACCAAGGGAAAAATAACTTCATTCTTTGGTCCCCAACAACATCGCCAAAAGAGGTCAGTGCCTAGGACATCTATTCAAAATAACAAAAGTAATTTCTTTTAAGATTTTAAACATTGTTGCCCAGAGATATTCCTTCAGTGTGTAATGTATTTTCTACTCTTGGAGAATACAAAACCCTCCCAAGATGACCAATATGTCTATGATTATAGCTTATTGAAGTTGTAGTATGGAAAGAAAGAACATAAAGGGGAAGATTCAATGCAGAAGGCTGAAAAAACATAATCTTTTACACATAACCTTAGTTGAAATTATAAAAATTTGAAGGAATGAGGTGATGAAGAAAATGGAGCATAATTTAAAGTTACTTTTAATAAAAATTCCACAAATATTGTCAGTTATTTTCAACGCACTAGTAAATTTTTTAATTAAAAAGAACCAACAACTTCATTAAGCATTCTCCATAGAAGAATAACACATAAATGACTTACAGAGATAGAAAACATGTTATAATCAACACACATTTGGAATCATCTCAAAATTTTATTACTTCTCCAATAAAATTTGCACATTACAAAACAAAATTATGTCTCCATGCCAAAAATCAAAACCCCAAAAGTTGTCCCTTTGTCTTCTTTTAAAGAAAAAATTACATTGAGGGGAAATTATTAAAATTGTTAACTGTTGTAACTAGCTTTAAACTATTTGATCCTCTTCAAACATTAAAATGATTAAATTGTTTCTAACTTTTCAATATTACAAAATGAAACTTTTTTCAAATATTCCAAAATAAATTATTTTGAAACTCGAGACTCTTGTGCTATTGTTACTCCTAGCTCACTTGATGAAGCTTCAAGTTCCACAACTTGGACATTTACTAGTGTGACCAAGTTCTGAAATTTCTTCCAAAGTGTCAAATCCTCAAGTTAGTCAATTTGGTGTAGTTGGGCTTATCAGTGAATAAGGTCTTAACTAACCATGATAACTAGAAATATCTCTACAAGTAATCTACAATTGTGTAGGTTTTAACCCCGTACAGAAATTACCTGCATATGAATTCTAAAACAAAGAAAATAAACAATGTGATAGCATAACACATAAAACACATATACACAGAGATTTTCCCCTAGATCCCAAAATCGGGACTACCATCTTGATTTTTCATTATGCTCCTTTCAATGTTACAATACATATTTATACATGCCAAAGCATATAATACCATGGACCGAAAACCATCGCGTCCAAAACCATGTGCGAAAAATCATGCACAAAACCATAGGTAGGTCCGCCCAACCTAATCTAGGGTCCAAAAACAAAATTTTCCAGGGTGCTGTCCCAGCTCCCATAGAGTGGGGTTACCTGCACCCCTCAAACCTCCTGTGACCCCCCCCCCCCCCCAATACACAATTGGCGCAACAAAGGGGGGGCTCCGCCCCCCTTCTAACTCCCCAGTTAACTACGTCGGCTAGTCGTGGAAAGAATATAACACAACCCAACATTCTCCCACTTATTGGTTTATTTCCACAGGGGGCCACGGGTGAGCTTAGTCAATTATCCAGCCCTACAACACCCATTTTTTCTCTACACCAAGAGAACTTCTCAAAGCTCATAGATTTTGTCAATGCATCTGCAGTATTCTTTCCAGAGTTTGCCATCCTCTGAATCTACTACTTCCTTCACAGTTTTGGGATCATCGTCAACAATAGATAAAGAAAAAATTGAACAAAAAGTAGATGGACTATACCTTTCTGGTTGCCTTCTTTCTCGAACTGATCTTCTCACACCCGGAGTTTGTGGCTCTTCATCTTTTGATTCCTCCTTCGTTGTAGAGTCTGATTCTTCCTCCTTAAGCTCAAACTCGATCTTCTCAGGTTCCTTTGGTTGGACTTCATGTTTAATAACATATTTTACCTCTATGAACACCACATCTTGGTTGTACACAACCTTCCTTGTTACTGGGTTGCAAAGCTTATAACCCTTTAAACAATCCTTATACTCAATAAAGATGCACTTTTCAAATTTACTATCCAACTTGGTTCGTTTCTCCTTCAGAACATGTACATATGCATCACATCCAAATACCCTCAGATGTGAAAGAGAGGGTTTCTTACCAGTCCATACCTCTTGTGGAGTCGTATCCTCCAACGCTAATGAAGGTGATCTGTTGACTAGGTAACATGATGTCTCCACCACCTCTGCCCAGAATTCTTGTCCTAACCTCGCACCACTGAGCATGCTTCTTGCCCTTTCCATCAACATCTTCTTCATTCTTTCTGCAACTCCATTTTGATCAAGTGTGTATGGATTAGTCTTCTGTCGTGCTATACCACACTTCTTACAGAATTCTTCAAATTCCTTACTGCAAAACTCTCCACCATTATCTGTTCACAACACCTTTATCTTCTTCTCTGTTTGGTTTTCCATAAGAGCCTTAAATTCTTTAAACCTGTCAAAGACTTCATATTTCTTCTTAAGGAAATATATCCATGTATTCCTTGAGAAGTCATCTATAAATGATACATAGTACACAGAATTACCCAGTGATGGAACCTTCACAGGTTCAAACACATAACACATCACTATGCATAAGTTCTAATATCTGTTTCGCCCTCTTACCACCAGAGGGGAAACTCACCCGATTCTGCTTCCCATATACACAATTTTCATAGAAATCAAAATCCAGAGAGCTTACTCATACCTTCTACCATACCTTTACCATGAAGTATTCGAAGGCCCTTCTCTCCAGTATGTCCAAGCCTTTGATGCCACAACATGGTCTTCTCCCCAGAGACCACTAGATTGTTTGCTCGACTTTCAGGAACCATATAACTATTGCACCCATCAACAACAGTGCTACCTTGCAGCTTGTACAGAGTTCCAATCTGAACTCCCCACATTAATACCAGTGCTCCCCTAACCATCTTGCAGGTATCATTCTTGAACATTGTTTTTACACCTGCATCATCCAGCTTGTTTACAGAAATCAGATTTCTGGCCAACGCAAGAATATGCAGAACACCCAGAAGTTTTCTAACCCTTCCACCTTGCAAATTCAACTTTACTTTTCCGCGACCAACGATTCTAGCCTTCCTATCATCCCCTAAGAAGACATCGCCACCATCATATTTCTCATACTCGCAAAACCACTCTCTATGGGGAGTCAAGTGAAAGGATGCACCTGAGTCAATCAACCATGCCTTATGATCTACATGTGTACTTGAAGAATCCAAGTACACATCCCCACCTTCATCTGAGGTGGTTTTCACCTCTACAGAAGGAGCATCATCAGATCCCTTTCCTTTATCAGGAGCTTTAGATTTACAGTCCCTTTTGTAGTGCCCTTCCTTTCTGCATTTCTAGCACACCACCTTTACAGGTTTTCCTGGAGATTTAGATCTCCCTCTAGATTTAGATCTCCCACTCGATGACTTATTTTTGTTTCTGTTCTGGGACCGTCCTCGTATAGATAAGGCATCACCATTCTAGCTCTCCATATTTTTCTGTCTCATCTCCTCCATCAGCAAGGATGAGACTATTTCATCAAACTACAAGGCAATTGTATTGCTACCTGTTGCAAAAACCAGACTATCCCACGAATCTGGTAGAGAACACAACAAACTGATGCACTTATCTTCATCTGAAATTTTAATATCAACAGATAATAACTGACTTACCACAGTATTAAATGCGTTTAGATGCTCTATCACCGAGTCTCCATCTTTCATCCTTAGGTTATACAGCTTTTTCCGCAAGAATAGTTTATTCACCAGAGACTATGATTGGTACAAAGTCCCTAACTTGTCCCACAAAGCCTTCATCATAGCTTCCCCTAATACATTCAGCAATACTGAATCTAAGACACACAATCGTATTGTGCTATTTTCCTTTAGATCCAATTTCTTCCATTCTTCATCGGACACTCGGTTGGTTTATTACCTAGATCTATCGTGATCCACTGGTCTTTATCCACCAAAAAATCCTCCATTTTGAGTTTCCACAACTCAAAACTCTGACCATTAAATTTCTCAATCTCTATCTTTCCACTGCTCACCATCTTCTTTCACCACCAGAATCCATCTCACAGATCTCCCACTAAACAAGGTCTACCACAGGCCAAGCGAAACCCCTCAGTAACAACGGCATCCCCTTGAAGCGAAAACAACTTTGATACCAAATGTAGGTTTTAACCCCATATAGAAATTACCTACATACGAATTCTAAAACACATAAAATAAACAATGCGAGAGCATAACACATAAAACACATATACACAGAGATTTTCCCCTATATCCCAAAACCGAGACTACCAGCTTGATTTTTCATTATGTTCCTTTCAATGTTACAATACATATTTATACATGTTGAAGCATCCAATACCATGGACCAAAAACCATCACGTCCAAAACCATGGACCGAAAACCATTGCGTCCAAAACCATGTATGAAAAATCATGCACAAAACCATAGGTAGGTCCGCCCAACCTAATATAGGGTCCAAAAACAAAATTTTCTAGGACGCTGCCCCAGACCCCATAGAGTGGGGTTACCTGCACCCCTCAAACCCCCTGTGACCCCCCCGCTACACAATCGATGCAACGAAGGGGGGGCTCCGACCCCCATCTAACCCCCTGGTTAACTATGTTGACTAGTCATGGAAAGAATATAACACAACCCAACAAATTGTAGCCCCATTCAAAACCTTTGTTTTCTCCTGAGAAGAGTTTATTTTACTCTTTGCTTCAACCAACAATGTTTCATATTGTTCCCAGGAGAGGAGGTTTCCTTATTGATTCCAACATGTAGGCAGCGCTTCTATGATCCTCTTGTCAAAGTTAGAATTAAAAGAAGTTACAGATGCTTTTAACTCTTCAAGCGTTCTCTATGTCTGCTTTCGATACAAATTTCTCTCATCCATTTTATTTATCTCAACCACCATAGTTGTTATGTCAACAATATCATTTGCTCTTAGTTCTTAAGATGATTTGGTGTTCAAGTAGCTGATGATTTTCTTTGCTAATCATGCTCCCTCTTGTACTTGATCCTTATTTGTATAAATTATGACTTTGGAAGCTTTTATCATAGTATTTTCATCATCTATGATAACTATATGATCCCAAACAACCCTGATTTGTTGGATGATGTCTCCCCATATGATTCCTCCTGCTCAAATCAGGGACATGTTTCCCTTTAGCTTTTCCTTTAATTATTTGATTTTATTACAGGTCGACTGGTATTTTGTATCATTCTGGTTTCCAGCCTCCTTTTCCATGTTCAATTGTCTTTCTTTTTGTCTCAACTGCTCTTTTGAATCATCCAAATCCTTGTGCAATTTTTTTAGTTAACTTTCTGAAATTTTAAGCGTTGTCATGACTTTGGTCAGCTTCTCAGTTGGGTCTTCTGAATCAGGTTGCACCACTTGTACATACATGCTTCTCTATCCTCTGAAATAGATCTGCATTGCACTCCTTGAGAAATGCAACTTCTTTATTTCTTTCCAATAGCTCATGTTCCAGGTTCTCCTTTTCTTTTTCCAATCGACCTAGCTCTATAATTTATACATGTTCACTTGCAAGTAGCTTTAGTTTCCTCCTCAAAGATTGAATTTCATATTCTACACAATGGATTAAATCTTGAACAACTGCTTTGTCCTCTCAATTTACTCTAAGATTTATAATCAGCTTATTAAAATCTTCATTATGAGTATGAAGAGCTTTGGAATTGGCCTTTTCCACCTTCAACTGATTTATCGCCTTTCCCAGTAAAGCTTTTGCCTTACTTGTTGCCAAAGAGGTTTTGTTGAGATCACTATAGATTAGTTCCCTTGTTTGCCTATGTAGGTTTATTTTATCTAGTAATGGGATATCTTTGGAATAAATAGAGAGATTAACAATTCTAAAATCCACACCAGAAGAAATTGACTAGGATACTGGGTGAGTGAAAAAAATTTCAACTAGTTCCTCTCCAAATCCATGGTTGAGAGGAGCCTGGTTTGATAGCCAAAAATGGGTTGTGCTTCCAACTAAGCCATGACATTAGTTTTCATCTTCAAATTGTTTTCTTCAATTTGTTGAAAAGTCTCTTTCAAAACATTTAAGGTAGAATTTTCTTCCACATTGGAAATCGAAGATGAGGATCCACACCTTATCCCTCTCAATTTTATCTGAAACCCAACCTCATTTGAAGGCTTTGTTATGAGGAATTTGGTATCTACGGATAAATACTAATTCCCGAGACAGTAGATATATCTAGAACAACAGTTTAAAGCACTTTAACCTTTTCCTATAAACAATAGATAAGACAAAGAGAATGAGAGGACCTACTTGTACTTTCTCTTTCCTCTTGTCTCCTTTGTATCAATCCTGTCGCTCCTTCCCGTACTTAACACGCTTGAGAAGTACCTGTAAACATCAACAGAAGACAAAGAACCAATCAAAGCAAAAGATCTATTGATTACAAGTAAATGGAATCAAATACATTCACACATATAAGCATCACATATCAAGATAAGCATATGGAAAAAGGTGAAAATGATTTATTGAATAGAAGGAAGAATTACAACCATGAAGCCTGATTCGAAGTCACTCCTCCAGCTTTGGTTCCATCCACATCACATCATAAGCATGACAATCTAGCAACATAATGACACTTAAAGTAGTCTCAATTCTCAAACTAACATTATCTCCTTATAATAATCAAAGTCCAACCCCTTGATCACTTAGATGAGTGCTCAATTTATAGGAAGATGGAGGAGGTTTTGTCATCAATGAGGGTATTGAATGGCCTTCCATACTTAGAATTAGTTCCATGGAGGAAGGGATGAGAGGATAGGATGTATCTTAACTCATTCCTCATCCATTTTCGAGCTCATAGGAGATGATAAGTGTGGGAATATTCTAGAAGGCTCCAGAAGATAAGAATATTCCCCAAACCATATGTGAATTTCGCTCAAACTCGCCCAACGCATATCAAAGAGGGCCTAAGTTCTCTGCAGAGCACCCTGACATGGACTTAACTGCTCTGCAGTGCACCTTTGCATGGGCCTAACTGTGTTGGTCCCTCTAGAGGTCATTTCAGGATGTCTTCAAGTCATGAAACTGTCTGGGAAGGAGGCATTCAAAAGGTTGACTTGTTTAGGGCATGTAGCAACTGAACTTAGGATTTGATGAGCCCTAAAACACTAATCTGGATGATGGGAGTGATGTGACCAAATGGATCTGTAACAACTACCCCCTAAAGCATGAAGTCAAAAATGTAATGTCGAGTGAAATGCTTTACGATGTGATGAGGAGGTTCGAAAGTGGTTGGTGATCTGCATTGATTACAATGCATAATATCATGATATTTTGATTTTTTTTCCTCATGAATTTTTGATGGAAGGCATACCCATGCTCAACATATAAACTTTCATTACAAGTACATAGACAGTTGTCTACAGATTCTAACCATGAAAATATGTGATATGAAGTCGAACATGGGAAGACACCGCCCAATTACCAGCCAATGATGTGAGCCGTTAACAGACGCAAGATAAATCACTGATAATGATAATGATCCTCAAGGTATTGCAATACATTCTGCATGGTGTGAATAGATGTTTTGATGTCGAACACCATACAAATTCTTTCGGTCGAAGGCCATTGATGTCAACCTATCACAAGAAGCGAGAAACTTGCCATTGATGTATGCAAGCCTCAAGGTACTGAAGGATGTTTCTAAGTCAACTTCTTAGATAATGAGCTGATGTCGACAAGAAGTGACTCATTGCAGGAGGACCTTGATGTATCCCACATCAACGACACGAAACAAGTGTAATCATTTTGGAGACAAAATTTGACTGATGACACAAGGTTCATGAATGGCAGTCATGAAAATGAAGGTTTATGGTATTACAAAGGACGAATTTTAACTGAATAACTTCCCTTGAACATGTCGGCGACACTGAAATGAATTGGTAGCATTGACCCAAAACAAAGTGATGGATGGTATGATAGACCAACGGTATGATAACCATCAAGCTGATAACCCAACCCAAATAGTCATGGTGATGAAGTGAAAGTGTCATGTTCAAGAGCAACCTGCTACCAAAAGTAGTTTACCCCTTTTTCCATTTTCCCTAGTCATTGTTGACCAGTACCTCTTTATTTTTATCAAGCTTGAGGAGGATAATGTATGCTTGTTGTATAATTCCACCCTTCGGGTCAATCCATCGCTATGTGATGTTTTAACGAGTCTAACGAAGGTGAAACTCGGTCTTGTCACGATTGACAAGTTTGTCGCTATTTGATGTTTTAACAAGTTTAACGACAAAGATAACTCGGTCCTTTTCATGTTTAGAGAGTTTGAGAGAGAACCTATTGACCATGTTCAGTCAACGTATTCCTTTTTCGTAAATATTTTATCTCAACCCTAAAAAGGGTTAAACTTATACTGAGTAGATGTCATTTGCAATTCGTTAACGAGCTGAAAAGGACAAGCGCTCGACAACCTTTTCATATTTAGAGAGTCTGAAAAGAGCTTAAAGAGGACTCCAAGGGGGTTCCTTTTCGATGTTTATCAGAGCTCAAAAAAGAGATAAAAGTATGCTTTGTGGTCAATGATGCAATTTACAATCGAGCACGTCAAATTCTATAAGTCAGCTGTAAAACATGCTCAAAACACCACCAAATGGATTAAACATACCTGTTTCATGAGTAAAAGTAGGTAAATACTAAATTTTATTCAATTAATGAACATGAAATAAACATAAAACAAGTTTTTACCATGTCATTTTTACCATTTGATATTTACCATTCAGTTTTGTGCTATGGGCTAGTTTTTTACCTCGAACTTCAGCAACTGATTGTGAGAGATTCTGTGGACGATTTCTCGTACCGTCTGGACCAGGTAGGAGATCTACCCCTCCTCTTTCTTTTTATGTCATTCTTTTACTGTTTCATGCAAGTTTTAGGGTTTTTTGGGGCCTCTGGGGCTAGATTTTTGTGCCCTAGGATCAGCACAGGCTTACATGTCAAAAAATGTGTTGAAGAGCACCCAGATAGAAGGTTGCCTGCTCTGCAGCACACTGTCTCCTTACCTGGGTTGCGCTGGGCGAGTTTCCTAAACTTGTTTTACCTGTTTGATCCAAATTTGTCTTGTTTTTTGCATGGAAAGGATCCTAATTAAGCTTATGGTTTGATTGCAGGCTTTCATCGGATCAGAATGACTATTACTTGGTGAGAAAGAGAGCATGAAGAACAAGACATGATTTCCCTAAATAATTCGGGTACAGTTGAGGCCCTCAAAAATTGTGGGTTGCTCAAATACTTCAGGTTGTCCGGAATGAGGTAACAAATAGAACTATTGCAGTTCCTTGTTCATGCATGGGATCCAACAAACCAAGCTTTTCACATAGGGGATAAAGTGGTCCCTATTGTGATTGATGATGTTTACTTTATTACCGGATTGTCGAGGCGAGGTGCCCCCATCTCACTTTCAGGATTTGCCCATGGAGGTGAATCGATGAGAGATTATATTCGACAATTTTGTCGACCAGGTACACAGCCTAGCAAGGATGGGAAAATAAACATCATGGATGTAATTGATTTTCCTTTGAGAACTATCCTTTCCACTATCACAAAGTTGGATGGCAGTGTGACACTTCATCTAGCGAATAGATCATATATGCAGTATGCACTAGAGTGTCTTAAGCCAAAAGTATTCAACTGGTGTGAGGTCGTGATTTCCTTACTGAAAGAACAACTAACAAAGGTAAAAAGTGGTAAGACGAATAATTTTAGCTATGGTTCGATCTTAATCACTTTTGCCTTAGAAAGAATTCCATTGATGCAACCATAGCATGTAACACTGGGTGTAGCTAGTCCTAGAGATCCACAGACGCAGAGGTGGGTCGAATTGATGGCTAGACATGCGGGTCAATCAACAATCATTTTTTCCACTGCATTATTCAGTTGGCTTGATCAACAACACATTGTCATTGAGGAGTATCCATACTCAAGGATGGATTTTCGTGGAGATCCAAATTTGATTTTGCCAGTGGGCGCTCAATGGGGTGTTATAGGTAAATTTTTTACCAAAATGTTTTTTTATTTTTCAGTTTCTACATGTTTTTGTGTTTTTATGTACCAAGACTAAACTAAAATCGTTCTCATGCATACAGATGTGGGTATTTTTCAACCTATAAGGCACCAACAAGAGGCAAGTGGGCCATCGAGGAGAAACATTGGGAGAGCGGTCCTCTAGGATTTGGATTTGGTCGAGACCTTGGCAAAGTTGTAGGATCATGTGGAGGGATTAACCCTTGGTATTCCGAATGTCTGGATCGAGGAGTTACCTATGAGGCTGCAACACCATACTATTGGTGTTCCAGGCTATTGGATGCGACTTTTGCGCATGATAGCTCAAGCTATGACCTATTATCGTGAGTATCACTAGGTCTACTTAGGATGTTTTTGCATGCATTTTGAGTTTTTAGGTCAGATGACCAAATGTGTCTTGGACACAAATTTTGTAAAAACTTTTAAAACATATATCTATTTTACTTTCAGAGTTTTTATATGTATGGCTATATGCAATCCGATTCAACTAATGATATGAAGTGAAAAGTTTACTTTTACATGTGTTGCAAATTTTGATTTAATACATAGTTTGCTAATGATTTAGTTAATGTGTTAAAGATTTTGGAAATATGTTGATATTGAATGTACTCAAAATTTCTTTCCAAAAGATGAACTCTAACGAACATACGAAGAATCATTGGATTTCAAACAGTATAAATGTTTGTTAGTTGTAGTACAACGAGTTGTGAATCCAGCCTAATGATGATTCGATGGATGCCAAGTGAAATGACATCAGAGAGAAGTTCGATCAACACACTATACTTGGCAATATTTTTGTCAATTGACCGATAAAAATCCCTTGAAAACTCACTAACTCGCTACTTGGAGTGAAAATGGTCCATGCTACAGAAAATAGGTTCTGCGTACTACGACTAGCACCATTGATGTAACCAACAAAGGGTTCCAAAGGTTCCGACATCTGCAACCAATGCAAATCAAATTACGTAACCACACAAAAACTATAAAAGACACACTAACACAGACACATGCAACTAAAGCGTATATACAGTGATTTCTTACTACAATCAATCAAGCATAGTAATGTTTGAGATACAACCCATTTTGGGGATGTGACAATGGAATTCCATCATAGTCCACCAACTTGTAGGCTCCTTTTGCCAAAACACGCTTGACTATATAAGGACCCATCTAAAGCAGTTCAAATTTCCCTGCTCCAAGTTTATCAACTTCCTGATCATAAAGCAGGGTTGGGTCTCCTTCTGAGAAAATGCGAGGATTGGCATTTATGTCATATTGCGCCTTGATTCGTTTCTTTTGTGCTTCGTTAGCCAATGCGGGTTCATGACAGGTTTCATCCAAATGGATAAGTTCCAAGAAATAGGATTCTTCTTCAGAAGTGTCGGGTAACAAGTCAATCGCGAGTTTGAGAGATGAAATTTCGCATTCTATCGGCAAGATTGCTTCTAGACCATACACCAATTGAAAGGGAGTGAATCCAGTTTCATTTCTCGCTGAGGTTCGATATGCCCACAAGGAAGAGTACAGGATTAAATGCCAGTTTCATTTATGAACCCCTATCATTCTTTGAATCATTTGTTTCAGAACTTTGTTGATGGCCTCAACTTCTCCATTCTCTTGCGGGTAATACAGAGTAGAACTATCATGCGAAAGTCCTATCTTGGTAGTTAACTCATTCATCATGTGATTGCGAAAATGAGACCCATGGTCTGTAAATATGTCCTATGGTACACCGAACTGGGCAACCACGTGGTTGAAAAGAAAAGAGCAGTCCTTTCGCCATTGTTGCTTAATGTTGGCATCGCCTCAACCCATTTGGTAAAATAGTATCGATACCACGATGGTAAATAGTGTCACCAACGATCAGATAATATTTGGCTTGGTATCGGATACGTCGTTGTTGCGAACGAGAGGTATCTGGCTAGAAATTTTGGGTCTGGAGATAAATTAGTATATCTCCATACCATGCGTCAGGTGACGAAATTAGGAACAGAGACTCATCCAGAATTGATGGTTCTGATGTTGAATCGATAGAATTCGAGGGAAGGTCACAAAGTAGCTTGGAAAAAACTAGATATTTCTTTGATTTGGACTTGATTAATTCCATATCAAACTCCTAAAAATGACTATCCATTTTGAGTACTTTCCCTTTAGTAATTGACGTGACAAAATATATGTCATAGGGTTGCAATCCGAAATGGCAGTGGTCTTCCGAGCAGGATATAGTGGCGAAATCTCTGTATAGCTTGAACAGCTGCCAAAGCTAGTTTCTTGACATAAGAGTACTTACTTTCTGTATCATTGAGATTGCGGCTCAAATAATATATCAGATGTTCAATCCCATTTTCTTCTTGGACTAAAACCATGCCATTGGTTGTATCTGCAGTGGAGAGATACAGGAAGTAGTCGTTTTGATAATTCGGGGAATACATTAATGAGGCTTTAATCAAGGTATCTTTAAGAGCATCAAAGGAAGCTTGTGCAACCTGATCCCAATGGAAGGGTATCCCATTTTTTAATAAACGAGTAAATACTTTAGCCAATTCAGCATAATTGGGAATGAACCTCCTTAGAAAGCTAGCCTTCCCTTGGAGTCTCTGTAACTGAAGTAGATTTGAAGGTGGAGGCAAATCAAGGATTGCCTGAACCTTAAATGGATCGAGTCAAATTCCCTCCTTAAACACTACGAAATCAAGCAAACGACTAGAACCAACACAAAACACACATTTGTGTGGATTGAGTCGTATTTTGTAGTGTCGGCACCGTAAAAATATAGCTCTCAAATGCTGCGGGTGATTAGTTTGCTTTCATGAATGAGCAGGTAAATCGTCAACGTAAGGTTGAACAATATGTTTGCTTTCATGGAAGGCATAATTCATTGCCCTCTGAAATGTTTCCCTTGCATTCTTAAAACCAAATGGCAGTTTTCAATAGGAAAATGTGCCCCATGGACAAATAAAAGCAGTTTTTGATTGGTCCTATGGGCGGATATTGATTTGATTGTAGCTGGAAAATCCATCCATAAATGAGAATATTTCACATCTGGTACATTCATCAATAATCTGGTCGATAAAGGGAGTGGGATAGTTGTCTTTTGGACAACCCCGATTTACATCCCTATAATCGATGCACACTTGTATTGTCCCTTGTTTCTTCATGACAGGAACAATATTGGAAACCTAGTTAGTAAGAGGAACAGGGTAAATGAAACCAGCATGCAAAAGGTTTTCATCTTCCACCTTAATGGCAGTAACCTTCTTTGGATGAATAGGTCGGAGGTGTTGTCATACTAGTTTGACATCATAATACATTTTGATTTCATGTTCAACTACACTAGCGACAATTCATGGCATCTCCTCGTATGACCATGTAAATATATCTCGAAATTCACGAAAGAGAGCATGGTAAATATCAAGTTCTGATGGAGAACAAGATTTTCCAACATGAATGTTTTCTACAACATTAGGTTTGGTCGAAATATTGATAGAAACTGTCTCTTCAATATTTAAGAGGTTTCACTCAGAATCTACTGTATCTATGAAAATTGAATCCGAAAGGAAATCGACAACTGAAGGGTGATTAAGTTCATGTGAATAATCTTCGATGTGATCTGGAATATTAGAATGATGATGATAATCCTCCCATGGTTCTCCTTCCATCATCATTGATTGGACGATTCCTTCATCAGTAAAAAATATATGTGAAAAAATAATCGGAAGAAGTATTGAATTCTAATGAACAATCTACCCATACAATTGGCGAAAATGGATTTGGGTTTGTCGTGTAAGCCAGAAAGATTGATTGTTATGCTAGCTCAATAGGGCTTAGCAGCATGATTTCAGAATTACTATCAACTTCAAAACTATTGGTAATCTTCCTTAAGTCAGATGAAGTGGAAGATATATTGTTGCAAGTCTCCACTTTTTCCACTTCCGCCAAATTTGATGGTGGTGGTAGTGAAAAATTACCCATTAGGGAAGAGTCTTTAAATAGACCTACACCAATGTTTTGGAGAGATAGCGGGGATCCGTGTATCAACAGAATGCTTCCTATAACCTGTGAACTAGAGGTGAAGAAGGCGAGTTGGTTGATAACTAGGATTCCACCTTTATAAGGAAATGCAATCATACGAAACTATGTTGAAACCATAGCAGCCATGGCATAAAACCACGGTCTTCCTAGCAAAATGTTGTAGTCAAGGGGTCCGTCAACTACCTCAACTTCAACTGTTACCGTTTCCCCCCTAGCTCAATTTGCAGATTACTCAATATTCCACAAGGTGTATTTGTGCGACCGTCAAAAGCTTTTAATCTTGTTGGTGAATGTGACAAAGGTGGTGAACCAAGTGTTTTCCAATAGCTCATTGACATTAGACAAGTAGATGCCCCCTCATCAGTAATAATTCAATGAACAAGTTTATTGAGAGCGTTTACTTGAATCATAAATGCTAATTGTTTTGGTAACTATGGCATACAACCCGCATGGTTGAAAACCACAAGATTGGAATAAGTTGGATTGATTCCACCAATTGCTAACAACAAAGCCTACTTTTGGGAGGGACAGTTTTGTAACACCTCAAGCATAGACATAGCAGAAGGTGATTGAGACAAATCTTCTACTATATTATAATTCTATGCAACTCGAACTCGAGGGTTAAATGTCGATTTGTGTACAACTCCCTTAGGCGGTTTTATTGTTAACTTTGGTGTAATAGGTGGTGGAATAGGATCATTCGAAGTTGTATTCGAAGGGTTAGGTCGATCAGCCTGGTTATTTGATGACGACAGTTGATTTCCATAATCTTTACCACTAAGACATCATCTTTTGGCTTAGAGGTGGATAGCATAAGCACTTGGGAAGTGGAAGCTTGGTCTGTAGCAACCATATTTGTCTCCGGTTTTGGAAAGGGATCAATCAATACTGCAGATGTATTAGAAGTCTTCAAAATCTTTGAGACTTCGAAGCGGTGTGGACAATCTTGCGTGAAATTCTCATCGTTACAGATAAAACACGAGTAACGAGGTTTCCTAGTCGAATAAGAGGAATCAGATGATTTCTCTTGAGGGGAGTTATTTTGTTTCTTCTTGCTTTTCTAATTTTTATTACCTCCTGGTTGCTTTTCATTCTTGCCCTTGTTAGATGACGCGGCATTTATTTCAGAAGTAAGAGCGTTATCAGGTGCATTTGTAGTTTGATTGGTAATGGCAAGTGTTTGACCAGATGGTTTACCTGCCGTTTGTGTGCTCGAAGAACCAATCACACCATCACCGGCATGAGAGTACTTACTCGATGGTGGAGGAGGAATAATGAAAGCTGTTCGAGGTGCATTCGGGATCTTGTCATAGAGCGTACCAGATTGTGTATAAATCAAATCCAAATATTGGGAACGAGCAATTACTTGCTCTTCCGTGACAACTACACCTTTCGTCACATCCTCAGTGATAGATGGAAGCAAGGATTTTATAAACCACTCAACCAGAAGCTGATCAATAACATAAGTTTTAACCATGTGACAATGACGATGCCACTCGTGAATATGATCAGATATATGAGTCGCAGTTGTCTGTTTAAAGTTGGGTAATAGTTCTGTTCCAGTCTCATATCGTATGGGTAACTGGAAGTGGGTTAAAAACATGGTAGCTAAAGCAATGAAGTTATCGAAAGAAGCTCATGGTAACTTGATGTACCATTTCGCAGTCGGACTAGTAAGCATTCTTTGGAAAAGACGAAGTCTAACAGAATCATCATTCAAGGAGTTTGATGAACACCATAAATGAAAAGTCATAACATGGTTGGACAGGCCTTCTCCAGGATTTCTGTTGAATTTCGAAATATCGGAAGGTAACTTATGAGGAACCACCGGCCACCAAGGTGCATAAAGAATTGGGTCATTGGTGTGCCGATTTAGATCTAGTAACTCAAGTGTCACAACAAAAGGCAACTATCTATTGAGGTCGGGTTGAGCATATCCAGGGTAAGATGGAATTGCTTGGGCAATGGGCCTTTGCATACCAGCATAAGGCATCTGTCGCTGGTAACTTTGATATGGATAAGTTTGTTGAGCAAATCCGGTGTAAGGTTGTTGTTGTTGTGCACCAAGGTAAATTTTTTATTGTCCAAACCTAGCATATGCTTGTTGACCAGGGCCTGGATAAACTTGTTGACCAAACCCAGCTTGAGCTTGTTGTCCAAGTCCATGTTTATGTTGGTATTGTTGGAATTTTCGTCGTTGATATTGGGGCTGCCAAGGCTATTGAAGCAACTGTTGTTGTTGTTGGTTCAATGGTTGTTGATTTAACAGTTGTTGTTTCCCACCAATGTAAGGTTGACTAGGTTGTGAATACACTACACCAGTGTAAGTCTGTGTCATTCTAGTAAATGGTAAACTAGCCTGAAGTTGTTGGACTCCAGACACAAGTGGTTGTTGTAAAAATGCTTGAGAAGGTTGGATCTGTATACCTGAAACTTTGGGGTCTGAGGTTGAAGGGCCAGCTTACACAGGTTGTGATACAACAATCTAGGCTTGTGACTGTGGCATAGTTGTAACAACAGGTGTTGTAGGTATGGATGAGACAAATTGCATAGGTTGTGATGGATACACAATACTAGGTTGAATGAGCATCATTGGCTGCCACTAATAGATAGTCATTCCAGGCTGACCTAAAGACGACAGCATACCGACATATGGTTGCCTCACAAAAAATGGAGGATAAGGAGAATATGCATATTGTTCTTCATATGGGGGTAGTCCAGTGTTGAGTGGGTATATAGGACAGTAACTAGATGAACCATCTTGATATGAACTTGATGGGTCCAGTTGTTCGATACCTGTAAATGATGAACCAAATAAAATTCTAGTAGAGGACATTGGTGAAGACCAAGGGCTAGAAGCAACACCTAAGTGGGTTCCCGATAAATATTGGTAACCCGATGGGATGGACAGAACACCATACAAGTGTGACTCAGGTGTCGTAGTAAACATCAAAGAGGTTGCGACAGAAGATTCTGTTGTAGCCATAACAGATGGTATGGTTTGGGATGTTGACTCTGCCATAGTCAAATGTCCAAATAAGTTTCCTAACGAATCAACAGGTGTTTGAAAGTAATCAAGATCAAAAGGAGCAGTGAAATGAGGAGTATAAGGATACATATGCAGTCCAGTTCCAAAATGGAATGGAGTTCTGGGTGATTCTACCTCAGGTTCCTCTTCTATTGAAATCAAACCAGGTGGAAGAATTTCACCATCTGGTCCGTAATAGATTTCTGGTTGTTTTTGAGGTAAAGAGGAGGTCTCAACAGTTACGGATGTCTAAGGATCTACCGGTTGATATTCTTCCGGTAAGGTAACAACTTTTGATTGTTCCACCTCAAGATCCAAATGTTCTGGTAAAAGAACAAGTTTAGGTTGGGCTTCGTGAACAACTTTTAGTTCAGAAGTAACCTCTGATTGAGCGGTGATGGGTTCAGGATCTAGTTCTAGTTGAACAAATTCAGGTTCAGAAGTAATTCTTGTTAAACAACTTCAGATTGAGAATCAACTCATTGTTTAACTACTTGAGTTACCATTTCACTAGATTCATCTCTAGTTTCCTCAGGTAATTGTGGAAATTCCACTTCAGTAACAGATGTACTAGTAACCGTAGGAGTAACTAGGGTCATATTACTTACCAATATAGGTGTTTCTGGTAATTCAGATGAAGAACTAGATGCTTATGAAGTATTGGATCCAGTCACACGAGACTGCTTTGACCAAATAAGTGAAGCTTCGGGCAGTAAAGGTGGTTTACTCACTGCTCTCGGTGAACGACGAGGTAAGGGTTGATTTTCCTCCACGATTGTTGATTAATTTTATTACAAAAAGAAGTAAACAAAAAGGGGTAAGATAGGAAAAAGGTTTACCAAGCAACTGTGAACTGCAGAATATCTCCTAGAAAACCAAGAAGTATGGGCAGGCAATCTCCCCGAATGTTGTGTTCGGTGTATCACAGTGTACAAGGTGGCCGACTCGGTTATCTAAGGATGGATAGCAACCTAGTGTTGTCCTCCCATATATACCTGAAAGTACATGGAGGCCCAGTCCGTATTAGCATTGTCTAATGCAAAATCGCACAGTGAAAGCATTCCCATATACTTCACATACTGTAACACTACCCTATATACCCGAAGGAACGTGGACGAGTTACGATAAACTCATGTACGTGGAATGAGGTATCACACTTGGGATGTATTGCAGACAAGTTAGCAACAGCCGCTATGTTTTACAACGCCAGAACATGTCTCTAGCCTAGAACCTCTAAATGTTTTGCTTTAGATGACAATGCTCCATTAGGTAAATTGATGTTAATTTTAAGTTGATCTTGCTTAGGAATTTGCCTTTCAAGGTTCACCACGTGATGTATTTTCAATTTAACAATGAAAATCTCAGCTAAGAGGGATAGGAAATCAGATTTCATTTAATCAAAGAGTAAAGAGCACAATCTAATGCAATTTCCCTAAACTATTCCTATGAGCACACACAAAAATTTTCAATGCACGATGCAAGTTTTTCTTTTCGATTCCCTTAATGATATGATGAACAAAAAGGAAACTAATGCACATACAATCAATCAATCTTTATATGAGAACAAATAATTTACGACAATTCTGTTTCGAAGGAAAAGAAGACTTTTATGACACTTTCTTTTGAACAAAGATTAATCGACTATAATTTAACTTTGATGATAAATCGATAATGATAAAGAAATCATTTAAGAAACATTAATCAATCAAGTCAAAGTAGGGCTAGCAAAGGAGATACAAGCTTGGTTTCAGAGACATGACAGCCATTGATCATTCAGCGAGCAATCAAAGAAAAGAAATTTGGTGAAAAACCCTATCCAAAGGTGGAAAAATGACCCAAGGAGGATCAACGCAACCCTGAATCAGAGACAGTGTGCTTCAAAGCACTGTCCCTAAGCAAAGGGTGCTCTGCAGTGCACTATGTCCCTCACAAGCCTACGTTGGTGATAGTAAACCATTTCAAGAAGCAACTACACACGATTTTTTACCAAAATTCACTTCAACAAGACTGAAATACAATCAATGAAAGGGAGTAAGGTCTGTTGGAGTGTCCTAGGATGTGATAAGCTACTCTGAACAAGGATCGTTCCCCAGTGGAGTCGCCAATTTGTTATGAGGAATTTGGTATCTACATATAAATACTAATTCCCTAGATAATAGTAATATCTAGAACAAAAATTTAAAGCACTCTAACCTTTTCCTATAAACAATAGATAAGACAAAGAGAATGAGAGGACCTACTTGTACTTTCGCTTTCCTCGTCTCCTTTGTATCGGTCCTGTTGCTCCTTCCCATACTTAACACGCTTGAGAAGTACCTGTAAACATCAACAAAAAACAAAGAACCAATCAAAGCAAAAGATCTATTGGTTACATGTAAATGGAATCAGATACATTCACACATATAAGCATCACATATCAAGATAAGCATATGGAAAAAGGTGCAAATACTTTATTGAATAGAAGGAAGAATTACAACCATGAAGCCCGATTCAAAGTCACTCCTCCAACTTTGGTTCCATCCACATCACATCATAAGCATGAGAATCCGATAGCATAACGACACTTACAATAGTCTCAATTCTTAAACTAACATTATCTCCTTACAATCATCAAAGTCCAGCCCCTTGATCACTTAGATGAGTGCTCAATTTATAGGAAGATGGAGGAGGTTTTTTCATCAATGAGGGTATTGAATTGCCTTCCATACTTAGAATTAGTTCCATGGAGGAAGGGATGAGAGGATAGGATGTATCTTAACTCATTCCTCATCCATTTTTGAGCTCATAGGAGATGATAAGTGTGGGAATCTTCTAGAAGGCTCTAGAAGATAAGAATATTCCCCAAACCATATGTGAATTTCTCTCAAACTCGCCCAGCGCAGATCAAAGAGGGCCTAAGTGCTCTACAGAGCACCTAGCATGGACTTAATTGTTGTGCAATGCACCTTTGGATGGGCCTAACTGTGTTGATCCCGCTAGAGGTCATTTCAGGATGTCTTCAGGCCATGAAACTGTCTGGGAAGGAGGCATTCAAAAGGTTGACTTGTTTAGGGCATGTAGCAACTGAATTTAGGGTTTGATGAACCTTGAAAACACTGATCTAGATGATGGGAGTGATATGCCCAAATGGATCTGTAACAGGCTTCTTTGTAAATTGTACAAAATATGTTTCTCATTATTTATTTTTTTCCATTTTCCTACCCTAGGAATCCTGTTGATAAAGGTCTACAATATCTGCAATACTTCTTTTCAATCCCTTTTTAGTAGGAAAAGGATTTTCCACATCCGAACCTTGTTGTGTCTCCACCATGCCATAATTTTCCAATTTCTCAATTTCTAGTTTTGATTCATGAATATAAGGGGCACATGATATTTCTAACCTATATTTTTAGATAATTTGGTGGGGATCATAGTGCCACTTCTACCCTTGCTAAAAATTCACTTCCTGCAATATCTTCTCAAATTATTTTGTTGTTTATCTATTATTTACAATAAAGGGACCTATAGTTATGGGCAGATTGAATAAAAGCCCCTTTCTGACAGGAACAAAGTGGACTTGGTCAACATTTAGACTCTGCCTAATAAACACTAACGCAAAAAATCTCATAGGCACAAATACGGGAAGCTTGTACGGTGATACCTCTACACCATACAACCTTATCTCCATATATTCTTCAAACATAAACCAATCTCCAACTCTCAAATATTTACTCAATTTTAACACGGATTGTGCTTTTGGAAGAATTCTTGGAGCAGCGACAGTATTGATAATTCATTGTTTTCCTTACGCCTGACTATATCAGTCCAATATATGATTATCTACTTCTGTTTGTTTTTGTAAACAATATTTATACCTAGGTCCATGAATTGGTCAACATGAGCATCTAGGAAGAGGTATACCATCAATGAAGGGAACCTGAAACACCCAAAAATGCTAAAATTGAGGGGTTTCAGGTTAATGGAATGTTCCCAATAAGTGAGAATTTCCAACACAACATCATGTTGCATTACTAGATGGAAAAACCCTAAGGAATGACAATTAACCACTGAGGTATCATCCCTTCCTAAAACACCCATAATTTCAAACAAAATTGGTTGTACATTTTCAGAAGAAAAAAAAAAAATAAAAATAAATAAATAAAAAAAAAAAAATGAGTTATGGGAAACTCTGTATAGGCTTTGATACACAGACAAGAGAGTTTCATCAATAAACTTTATGTAATTGTCAAACTGAGGTATAGGGCTTTTCGAATTAATAAGGAGGACACTTGCAAAATGTTCTCACCAAGCGATTTCATTACATATAATTTCTGTGGGTACAAGGATGAGGTAAGCCAGTGAAGGAACTCTGGGAAAGAGTATGTCCAGGGGATAATTGTAGCACATAGACCAGACTTTACCACCTTCAGAATTTTTTTTGACTCAATTTGACTTACCAAGACATTTTGACGAACTTCCATTAAGTTTAAATGAAAATGAGATAAAAATTGTTTATTTCCATGTCCATTAAGGGTATGTCAGTCGATGAACTTGATAAGGAGAATTTCTTAGTCATTTTCAAATTTATGTTTAAAGAAACATAGTGTGGCTAGAAAATTTAAACACTTGGGAGACTCGGGAGTATTGGTCATGAAATCAATGTATTTGAGAACAACAACCAGAATGAAAATAGTGAATGAAACGAAAAGAATGAGTGAAAATGGAGTTTTACGGATGGTAAAGCAAGAAAACTGAAATTATGACAATATACACAAAGAAGTACAAAAAGATGACGTGGTAGTACATTGTGTCAGATGAGGTGGAAGTAAATAGGGTGAGGTCGAGGGAAGGAATGTGACGTGGAGGTGATGTTGTTAATAGCCCGCTCGCTTGCCCACGCTCGCCTAACGTCGCTCGCTCGGATTGATAGAAACCATTTACCACCTTCAGGGGCATCTTGGGTGGTAAATGGGTTCGCTTCAGTGTGATGTCGGGGTAGATCACATTCGTCGATCTCCACGATGCTTGAATGTTCAAAACCACCCCTCGGGGACACCCTTCGATATAAGACTTGTGCACTTTATGATGTCAGACTTTGTTTGAGCATGCCTTTTATGAGAGTTACGGTGATGCACTTTAAGAGTTGCATACCCTTTAATTGCCTCTGCTTTATGTGTATGTGCGTTGACCACCCACCCCCCTAAAAACATATGTTAATATTGCCAAAAACCTTTAGCCTGAAACATTAGGATACAACAAACATACTAAAAATTCACAAGCCACAAATTTAAAGAGTCCACACTTATGTTTTTTTGAAATATATATATATATATATATATATGGATATATGTATGTATATATGGATATATGTATGTATATATGGATATATGTATGTATGTATGTATGTATGTATGTATGTATACAATGTATATACATATATATGTGCATATATACATATATATGTACATATATATGTATATATGTATATGTATATGTATATATAAAACATATATATGTATATATGTATTTGTTTTTTTCTTTGCATTTTTTTGGGAAATTTCTTTTTAAGAATAAAAAGTAAAATTAATACAACATTGGATCCACTTGGGGATAGATTTTTGAAACAAAACGCTAAGAACCGCATATTAGTGCCTTCACCTCAAGCATGGAGTTGTATTGCAGATCAGAAAATGCAATAAATAAACACACTGGATATTTACAATGGGCTCACTGGTATTTACAATGGAGAATTAAATGATCTTCAATGTTGGAAGTAATGCTTAAGATACTACCCATTCACAGGCAGTTGCAACAACTCACCATCAAGATTTTCTGAAAGGAAAGTATTATTACCTCAGACCTCATCTACCTTGAAAGGCCTAAACCACAAAGGATCAAACTTGCCATGCTTACCCTTATCCTCTCTCCTTGCATCCCATCTCAAAACAAGGTCTCCACATTGAAACAATCTATATTTGGACTTCTTACCAAATGAAACTTTAATCTTTTCTTGAGAATTAATTAAATTCTGAACTACCTATTCTCTGATTTCATTTAGCCCCACCCGCTAATTTACCCTCCTAGTCAGTGGATTGGATTGATTAAATTTGAACTACCTGTTCTTTGCTTTCATTTAGCTCCACCCGCTAATTTACCCTCTTAGTCAGTGGATTGGCTTCCTCCTTTGCATCCTGAAATAATTTATCCACTGGCATGGATAATTAACTAGGGAACAATGTTGTAGTATGACATACAATTTCAAATTGTGATTTTCCAGTGGATGTTGTTTCTTGTCACCTTGTTTTACCAAAGAGAAAACTTAAGTTGAGAGTCCAAGTTTTTCTTATTCTTTGCAATAGTCTTCTTTAAAATTCTTACTAAAGTCTTGCTTGATGACTCTACCAACCCACTTCCTGTGGATAATAGGTGGTAAAGTGACTAAGTATGACATTATATTTCTAGAAAAAATTAATAAGTTTTGCATATATAAATACTTAGGTGTTATCAGTCACTAACTTCTTTGAACAACAAAATCTAACAAAAATATTTTCTTCAAGAAATTTTATAACCACCGAATCAGTTGCAATCCCGGTAGGAATGGCTTCTACCCACTTCATAAAATAATTAGTAATTGTTAAAATCCATTTATTTTGTCCATGGGAAGGTGGGTGGATTCCACCTATGAAATCCAATCCCCATTGTCTAAAAGGTTCCTCCACAAAAAATGGAATCAATGAAAATGGAGCCAGCTTCTTCTTTTAAGAGAAAACTTGACATTCTTTGCAACCTTTCACCAACCTATAAACATCAGAAAACAAGGTAGACCAGTAAAAACTAGCCTTCAGGATCTTATGTGTTGTAACTTTCCAACTATAATGGCCTCCACAAGCACAACCATGATATTCATTTATAATCTCAGCTTTTGTTAAGCACAACAATAGTACACCAACAATATCTTTCCAATACAGTTGACCATTTGTGATAACAGACTTCTGGGCCTTCATTCTCAAAGCTTTATATTTTTTTTTGTCAAAATCTATTGGACAACTAAGGAATAACAAATAATGGACAATACTTTTGTACCAATCTGAACAGAAAAATTTATAAGCAATTTTATTATCCTGTTCATTAGATCAATCCTCCTTACCCACTGCGTTTGGTTCAGAATTCTCAGCCAACAAGTTTATTCCCATTGCTTGACAGTTTTCCTCTGATAATATCTTGGCTAAACCCTACCCCTTCATTAACTTAGTTGGTTTAATGTCCATATCATACTCTTGTATTTTTCTATCCAGATTCCTCTTCTTCCTTCGTTATCTCCCTATGTCAAAACATCCTTGACAGTTGTGTTAGGTACATATGTTGTAATTTTTCAAAACATGATATATGCCTCAAATACCTTCAAAGATTTGAAAAGAGCATATGCTTGTTTCTCTGTAATATTATATTTCATCTCTGCATCCATTAACATCTAACTAAAGTATGCCATAGGTTTCTCTTTGTTATCTTCATTCTTCTACAATAACACGGCTACAATAATAGTTGGTGATGCAAAAGAAAATATTTGAAAAGGTTTCTCATAATTGGGACTCACATGTATGGGGGCTTCCCCAAAATCATTTTTAATTCTTGAAAATACTTCTCTGGCTATTAGGGTCCATTTAACCTCTTTATTCTCTCTTAACATGTCAATAATCGCCTTTATGATTTTTGCATAATTGGGGATAAATCTCCTGAGAAAAATTATTCTACCCAGAAGAAATTGTATTTCCTTATTATTTCTTAGTAAAGGAATATTAATGATTGCCTCCACATGCTTTGGATAAATTTTAACTCCCTCCTTTGATACTATATGGCCCAACAAGTTTCCTTCTCTGAGAACAAAATGTGACTTCTTGGGGTTCAGAGACAACCCATACTTTCTACACTTCTCAAAAGTCTACTAAAATGATCTAGATGTTCATCATATGATTTTGAAAATATTGTTATACCATCAAGATAGATGACCACAAAACTGTCCTTATCTCCAAGAAAAGCTATATCCAATTCCCTTTGGAAAGTAGCACCAGTATTCATTAAGCCAAATGGAATATTAGCATGCTTAAAAGTACCGCATGTTGTTGTGAAGGTTGTTTTCTTTTGGTCATATAGATGAAAAACAATTTGGTTGTATCCGGAAAAACCATCAATCATTGATAGCCTTGAAGATCCCACCATTTTCTGCAAAATATGATCGATCTTGGGAAGGAGGTAATTATACTTTAAGGATGCTCTGTTTAAATTCCGAAAATCCACACACGGCCCAATTTCCCCATTATTTTTCCTTACTCGCACAAGATTAGATACCCAATTCGAATATCTTAATGGAACAATAATTTTGGCTCGAAGTAATTTCTTGACCTCTTTTTATATTGAAGGGAGTCACAAAGGGTTAATTTGTCTAAGCTTTTACTTATATGGTTTTACTCCTGATTTTAGAGGAATTTTGGGTTGTATGATATCTTCATTGTATGTCCTTAAATATTCATAAGACCAAGAAAAAATATCAGAATACATTTTGAATAAATTAACATACCTCTATTTGTAATCCTTTGGAATTCCCTTCATCAATTTAATGTATTTGGGGTGTTGCTCGATACCAATAATGCAGTCTTCAATGTCGTCTTCCCAACTCTGCTTAGTAACTTTAACAGGAACGTCATTTGCATCAAATAATATCTTGAAACGTACCAGGCCTTTTGGAATCACATTTCTCTTAAGTTGTAGAATTTTGTGGTCTGTAATTGAATCATTCCAAGGTAATTCTTCTTCAACTTCTTCCTCTTCTTCATTCTTACCTTCTTCTTCCTAATCAATCTTTGAAACTCTCCAACCACCTCCATAAACTGCTTAATTTTCTCCTCATCCTCAAATACCTGCCAATATTTTACATTATCAAATATGGAAGGTATGCATCTGACTTCAAATTCATACCTCAATCTAGGATTGTATGGAGGCTTAAAAGTGTTGGCTTCTACTACTAGATAATCATCCACCTCGTTACTTTCCCTTGGTAAGAATTGAGTATTAAATGCTAAGAAGAAGTTATTGACCAAGTCCCAAACTTCATTCTGATAGGCTCTCAACCTCATCTCTTTCACCACTAATTCAAAATCTTCAAACACAGACAAACAATCAATCTTCATATTTCTTGCAGCTTGTAATTCAAGGATTAGAGCCTTGTATTCTATAATATTATTTGTTGAATCAAATCCTAATTTATATGAAAGAGGGGTCATCTCACCTTTAGGGGAAAGAAATAAAACCTTGCATCATTTCCCTCCTTAGAATATTCTCCATCAAAAACTAACTTTCAAATAGAATTTTGTATTGCTTCCTGTTTCTAAACTACTGCTGGAATTTGAACCTGAGTATCCTCAACAATTTCAGGATCTACTTCCAACAAAAAACATGAAAAATATTTATCCTAGTTGTATACTAGGCAATTATTTGGATTGCCTTCTTTGGTGATTGTTTTAACAAACCTTGATTTCCTATATAGCCTCCTCTCCTCTCCACCAAAAATTGGTATTATAGCATATGTGTTGGGTTGTGTTATATTCTTTCCACGACTAACCCACGTAGTTAACTGAGGGGGTTAGAAGGGGGGCGGAGCCACCCCTTTGTCGCGCTGATTGCGTAGCGGGGGGGTCACAGGGGGTTTAAGTGGTACAGGTAACCCCACTCTATGGGGTCCGGGGCAACACCCCGGAAAATTTTGGTTTTGGAACTTATGTTAGGTTGAGCAGACCCACCTATGGTTTTGTGCATGATTTTCACACATGTTTTTGGACGCGATGGTTTTCGGTCCATGGTATTGGATGCTTCGGCATGTATAAATATGTATTATAACATTGAAAGGAACATAATGAAAAATCAAGTTGGTAGTCCCAGTTTTGGGATCCAGGGGAAATCTCTGTGTATATGTGTTCTATGTGTTATGCTCTCGCATTGTTTATTTTCTGTATTTTAGAATTCATATGCAAGGAATTTCTGTACGGTGTTAAAACCTACATTTGGTATCAGAGTTTTTTTTTTGGCTTCAAGGGGACGCCTTTGTTACTGAGGGGTTTCACTCGGGCGTGTGGTAGAGCTCGTTCAGTGGGAGATCTGCGGGATCAATTCTAGTGGTGAAAGAAGATGGCGAGCAGTCGAAAGATAGAGATCGAGAAGTTTAATGGTCAGAGTTTTGAGTTGTGGAAACTTAAGATGGAGGATCTGTTGGTGGATAAAGATTAGTGGATCGCGGTAAATCTGGGTACTAAACCAATGGGAGTGTCAGATGAAGAATGGAAGAAGTTGGATCAGAAGGCAAAGAGCACAATACGATTGTGTGTCTCAGATTCAATATTGTTGAATGTATCAGGGGAAGCTACAACGAAGGCTTTGTGGGACAAGTTAGGGACTTTGTACCAATCTAAGTCTCTGGTGAATAAATTGTTCCTGCGGAAAAAGTTGTATAACCTAAGGATGAAAGATGGAGACTCGGTGACAGAGCATCTGAATGCATTTAATACTATGGTAAGTCAGTTAGCATCTGTTGATATTAAAATTTCAGATGAAGATAAGTGCATTAGTTTGTTGTGTTCTCTACCAGATTCATGGGATAGTCTGGTTATTGCAATAGCTAGCAATGCAATTGCCTTGCAGTTTGATGAAATAGTCTCATCCTTGTTGACGGAGGAGATGAGACGGAAAAATATGGAGAGCCAAAATGGTGATGCCTTGTATGTAGGAGGATGATCCCAGAACAGAAACAAAAATAAGTCAACGAGTGGGAGATCTAAAGCTAGAGGGAGATCTAAATCTCCAAGAAAACCTGTAAAGGTGGTGTGCTGGAAATGCGGAAAAGAAGGGCACTACAAAAGGGACTGTAAATCTAAAGCTCTCGATAAAGGAAAGGGATCTGATGATGCTCCTTCTGTACAGGCAAAAACTACCTCAGATGAAGGTGGGGATGTGTACTTGGCTTCTTCAAGTACACATGTAGATCATGAGGCATGGTTGATTGACTCAAGTGCATCCTTTCACTTCACTCCCCATAGAGAGTGGTTCTGCGAGTATGAGAAATACAATGGTGGTGATGTCTTCTTAGGGATGATAGGAAGGCTAGAATCGTTGGTCACGGAAAAGTAAAGTTAAAGTTGCAAGGTGGAAGGGTTAGAACACTTCCGGGTGTTCTGCATATTCCTGCATTGGCCAGAAATCTGATTTCCATAAGCAAGTTGGATGATGCAGGTGTAAAAATAGTGTTCAAGAAGGATACCTGCAAGATGGTTCGAGGAGCACCGGTATTGATGCAGGGAGTTCGGATGGAACTCTATAAAAGATGCAAGGTAGCACTGTTGTTGATGGGTGCAACAGTTCTGTGGTTCCTGAAAGTGGAGCAGAAAATCTAGTGGTCTCTGGAGAGAAGACCATGTTGTGGCGTCAAAGGCTTGGACATATTGGAGAGAAGGGCCATCGAATACTTCATGGTAAAGGTATGGTAGAAGTATGAGTAATAGCTCTCTGGATTTTGATTTCTGTGAAAATTGTGTATATGGGAAGCAGAATCGGGTGAGTTTCCCCTCTGGTGGTAAGAGGGCGAAACATATATTAGAGCTTATGCATAGTGATGTGTTTGGACCTGTGAAGGTTCCATCATTAGGCAAGTATGTGTACTATGTATCATTTACAGATGACTTCTCAAGGAATACATGGATATATTTCCTTACGAAGAAATCTGAAGTCTTTGACAGGTTTAAAGAATTCAAGGCTCTGCTGGAAAACCAGACATAGAAGAAGATAAAGGTGTTGAGGACAGATAACGGTGGAGAGTTTTGCAGTAAGGAATTTGAAGAATTATGTAAGAAGTGTGGTATAGCACAGCAGAAGACTACTCCATATACACCTCAGCAAAATGGAGTTGCAGAAATAATGAACAAGACGTTGATGGAAAGGGCAAGAAGCATGCTCAGTGGTGTCGGGTTAGGACAGGAATTCTGGACAGAGGCGGTGGAGACATCATGTTACCTCGTCAACAAATCACCTTCATTAACGTTAGAGGATAAAACTCCACAAGAGGTATGGATTGGTAAGAAACCCTCTCTTTCACATCTGAGGGTGTTTGGATGTGATGCATATGTACATGTTCCAAAGGAGAAATGAACCAAGTTGGATAGTAAATCTGAAAAGTGCATCTTTATTGGGTATAAGAATGGTTTAAAGGGTTATAAGCTTTGGAACCCAGTAACAAGGAAGGTTGTGTACAGCTGAGATGTGGTGTTCAAAGAGGTGAAAGATGTTATTAAACATGAAGTTCAACCAAAGGAACTTGAGAAGATAGAGTTTGAGCTAAAGGAGGAAGAATCAGACTCTACAGCAGAGGAGGAATCGAAAAGATGAAGAGCCACAAACTCTGGGTGTGAGAAAATCAGTTCGAGAAAGAAGGCAGCCAAAAAGGTATAGTCCATCTACTTTCTGTTCAAATTTTTCTTTATCTATTACTGATGATGATCCCAGAACTGTGAAGGAAGCAGTAGATTCAGAGGATGGAAAACTCTGGAAAGAGGCCATGGTTGATGAAATGGAATCTTTGCACAAAAATGAGGCTTGGGATCTGGTGGAGTTGCCGGCTAGAAGGAAACCCATTGGCAGCAAATGGGTGTTCAAGAAGAAGACAAATGCAGAGGGAAAGGTGGAGAAATATAAAGCCCGGTTGGTAGTAAAAGGTTATTCCCAGGTGCCGGGAATTAAGTTTGGTGATATTTTTTCTCCTGTTTCCAAGGTAACCTCTATTAGATTACTTTTATCTGTTGATGTTGCTTTTGATTTTGAGGTAGAATAGATGGATGTGAAGACAACATTTCTTCACAGGATCTGGAAGAGGAAATCTACATGAAGCAACCTGAAGGCTTTGCGGTGAAGGGTAAGAAAGAACTAGTATGCAAGTTAAAGAAGTCTTTGTATGGGTTAAAACAGTCACCAAGGATGTGGTATCAGAAATTTGATACACTTATACAGGGACCTGGCTTCACCAGAAGCAAAGCAGATCACTGTGTGTATTTTAAATTAATTGTTGACCGTGTTATTTATTTGGTCTTGTATGTGGATGATATGTTGTTGGTTGGAAATGACAAAGAAATTATCTAGGATTTGAAGACCCAATTGTCCTCCAAATTCGATATGAAAGATCTTGGTGCTGCAAACTATATTTTGGGCATGGAAATTAAAAGAGATCGAGCAAAGAGGAAGCTCTGGTTAAACCAGAGGAAGTATGTCGAGACAATATTGCAGAGATTTAATTAGTAAACCGGTGAAGGTTCCTATTCCTGTAGGTGTAAAGTTATCTGCTGAACAGTGTCCCAAGACACAAGAAGAGGAAGAGGACATGTCCCATGTTCCATATGCAAGTGCAGTCGGTAGCCTGATGTATGCAATGGTCTGTACTAGACCAGACATTTCACATGCAGTGGGAGTGTTGAGCAGGTTTATGTCAAAACCAGGGAAGGAGCATTGGACAGCAGTGAAGCGGGTTTTCAAGTATTTGTGTGGCACTAGTGATTATGGTTTGTGCTACCAAGGAAGACCAAGATTGGATAGAGTGTTGGATATTCGTGGCTTTGTTGATGCAGACTGGGCTGGAGATCTAGACCAGAGAAGATCTACAAGTGGGTATGTGTTTAACCTATTTGGAGGTGCAGTCAGTTAGATGAGTAAGAAACAATCTATAGTGGCACTATCAACTACAGAGACAGAATACACGGCAGCCACTCATGCAAGCAAGGAAGCAGTTTGGTTGCAGAGATTGTGTTCAAGTATGGGGTTAATAAAGGGAGCTATAAGGATAGACCGTGACAGCCAAAGTGCAATTTTATTGGCAAAGAACCCTGCATATCATTCAAAGACAAAGCACATTTATGTTCAATATCACTTTGTGAGGGATATGATAGAAGAGAAAAAGGTGCTGCTGATAAAGGTGGACACTTTGAAGAATACTGCAGATGCATTGAAAAAATTTGTGAGCTCTGAGAAGTTCCCTTGGTGTACAGGAAAAATGGGCGTTGTAGGGTTGAATAAATGACTAAGTTCTCTTGTGGCCCCCTATGGAAAGAAAACAACAAGTGGGAGAATGTTGGGTTGTGTTATATTCTTTCCACGACTAACCCACGTAGTTAACCGGTGGGGTTAGAGGGGGGGCGGAGCCCCCCCTTCATTGGCGGGGGGGTCACAGGGGGTTTGAGTGGTGCAGGTAACCCCACTCTATGGGGTCCGGCGTTAGGTTGGGTGGACCCACCTATGGTTTTGTGCATGATTTTTGCACATGTTTTTGGACGCGATGGTTTTCGTTCCATGGTATTAGACGCAATGGTTTTCGGTCCATGGTATAGGATGCTTCGGCATGTATAAATATGTATTATAACATTGAAAGGAACATAATGAAAAATCAAGCTGGTAGCCCTGGTTTTGGGATCTAGGGGAAAATCTCTGTGTATATGTGTTTTATGTATTATGCTCTCACATTGTTTATTTTCTGTATTTTAGAATTTGTATGCAAGTAATTTCTGTATGGGGTTAAAACCTACAATATGTAAAATCCAACTTTAGAAATCCTCCTAGCTTCATACCCCAACATCTTGAAAGAATCATTTCAAATCTTGTTGAGGTAACTACTATATCCAATACAATACTTCTGACTAGGATTTGTGTTAAAGAAACCACCGGATCCTTCATCAAGCCATCACATTTGACTCTTTTCAAGACAAAAGAATACAAATCTTTATATGGTTTTGTAATCTGTAAGCCCAATTGTTTCATAACATAAAGAGGCATGATATTATGAGATGCCCCTGAGTCAAGCATGCAATTATGCAACATCAAATCATGAATTAGGAGAGTGATATAAAAAGGTGGTGCAGTTGAATCTTGTTCTTCCACAAGCGGGCCGAACATCACAATTGGCCTTTCTTCCTGCAGATTTGCAGTATCTGGAGTGGCAGATACTTGTGATAAATCAATGAAATTTGTAATATGCTTTTTGTAGGCATGTTGTTTTGCTAGCTCAGCCAATGGGTCTGGAGTTTTCACTTTCTCCAATTCTCGAAGTTAAAAGAATGGACATTCTTGTATACTTTTTGCTTGTTCTTCTTCTACTGCTTTATCCTTTTGAATCTTCTGTTGACCTTGAACAACCTGGTTTAAATTTTTTTCTTCATTGGGCTTGGATTGTTAGATTTTAGATGGTTCCCTTTGATGGACTAGGATAGTCTGAACTGGTTTTTTTCCTTTATCATCACTTTTCTGGGCTTGGGTGAGTTGTTCCTCATTTTGATCTTGAGTCTTGGATCTCTTGATCTTAAGTCATATTTTTTGTGCAATTCAACTTGCATCATGTCTGAATAACTATCAATTTCTTCCACATCCAAAGTAACCTAAGGATCTAAATCAACATTACCCTCACATATTTCTTCCCCTTCTTCTTCTTTGTTGGGTTGTGTTATATTCTTTCCACGTAGTTAATAGGGGGTTTGAAGGGCAATCGTAACCCCACTTTATGGGGTCCGGGGCAACGCCCCATAAAATTTTGGTTTTGGACCATATGTTAGGTTGGGCGGACCCACCTATGGTTTTGTGCATGATTTTCGCACATGTTTTTTGGACGCGATGGTTTTCGATCCATGGTATTGGATGCTTCGGCATGTATAAATATGTATTGTGACATTGAAAGGACATAATGAAAAATCAAGCTGGTAGTCCCGGTTTGGGATCCAGGGGAAAATATCTATGTATATTTGTTATGATCTTGCATTGTTTATTTTCTGTGTTTTAGAATTTGTATGCAGGTAATTTCTGTACGGGGTTAAAACCTGCATTTGGAATCATAGCTGTTTTGGCTTCAAGTGGACGCCTTTGTTGCTGAGGGGTTTCGCTCAGGCCTGTGGTAGACCCTGTTCAGTGGGAGATCTACGAGATCGATTTTGGTGGTGAAAGAAGATGGCGAGCAGTGGAAAGATAGAGATTGAGAAATTTAATGGTCAGAGTTTTGAGTTGTGGAAACTTAAGATGGAGGATCTGTTGGTGGATAAATACCAATGGATAGCGGTAGATCCGGGTACTAAACCAACGGGAGTGTCCGATGAAGAATGGAAGAAGTTGGATCTAAAGGCAAAGAGCACAATATGATTATGTGTCTCAGATTCAGTATTGTTGAATGTATCAAGGGAAGCTACGCAAAGGCTTTGTGGGACAAGTTAGGGACTTTGCAACAATCTAAGTCTCTGGTGAATAAATTGTTCCTGCGGAAAAAGCTGTATAACCTGAGGATGAAAGATGGAGACTCGGTGACAGAGCATCTGAATGCATTTAATATTGTGGTAAGTCAATTAGCATCTGTTGATATTAAAATTTCAGATGAAGATAATGCATCAGTTTGTTGTGTTCTCTACCAGATTCGTGGGATAGTCTGGTTATTGCAATAGGTAGCAATGCAACTGCCTTACATTTTGATGAAATAGTCTCATCCTTGCTGACAGAGGAGATGAGACGGAAAAATATGGAGAGCCAAAATGGTGATGCCTTGTCTGTACAAGGGCAAACCCAGAACAGAAACAAGAATAAGTCATCGAGTGGGAGATCTAAATCTAAAGGGAGATCTAATCTCCAAGAAAACTTGTAAAGGTGGTGTGCTGGAAATGTGGAAAGGAAGGGCACTACAAAAGGGACTGTAAATCTAAAGCTCCTGACAAAGGAAAGGGATCTGATGAGGCTCCTTCTGCAGAGGCGAAAACCACCTCAGATGAAGGTGGCGATGTGTACTTGGCTTCTTCAAGTACACATGTAGATCATGAGGCATGGTTCATTGACTCAGGTACATCCTTTCACTTCACTCCCCATAGAGAGTGGTTTTGCGAGTATGAGAAATATGATGGTGGTGATGTCTTCTTGGGGGATGATAGGAAGGCTAGAATCGTTGGTCGCGGAAAAGTAAAGTTGAAGTTGCAAGGTGGAAGGGTAGGAATGCTTCCAGGTGTTCTACATATTCCTGCATTAGCCAAAAATCTGATTTCTGTTAGCAAGCTGGATGATGCAGGTGTAAAAACAGTGTTCAAGGAGGATACCTGCAAGATGGTTCGAGGAGCACTGGTATTAATGCGGGGAGTTCGGATTGGAACTCTGTACAAGCTACAAGGTAGCACTGTTATTGATGTTTGTAATAGTTATGTGGTTCCTGAAAGTGGAGCAGAAAATCTAGTGGTCTCTGGAGAGAAGACCACGTTGTGGCATCAAAGGCTTGGACATATTGGAGGAAAGGGCCTTCTAATACTTCATGCTAAAGGTATGAGTAATAGTTCTCTGGATTTTGATTTCTGCAAAAATTGTGTATATGGGAAGCAGAATCAGGTGAGTTTCCCCTCTGGTAGTAAGAGGGTGAAACAGATATTAGAACTTGTGCACAGTGATGTGTTTGGACCTATGAAGGTTCCATCACTAGGTAAGTCTGTGTACTATGTATCATTTATAGATGACTTCTCAAGAAATAAATGGATATATTTCCTTAAGAAGAAATCTGAAGTCTTTGACAGGTTTAAAGAATTTAAGGCTTTGGTGGAAAACCAGACAGAGAAGAAGATAAAGGTGCTGAGGACAGATAAAGGTGGAGAGTTTTGTAGTAAGGAATTTGAAGAATTCTGTAAGAAGTGTGGTATAGCACAGCGGAAGACTACTCCATACACACCTCAGCAAAATGGAGTTGCAGAAAGAATGAATATGACATTGATGGAAAGGGCAAGAAGCATGCTTAGTGGTGCCGGGTTAGGACAGGAATTCTGGGTAGAGGAGGTGGATACTGCATGTTACCTGGTCAACAGGTCACCTTCATCAATGTTGGAGGATAAGACTCCACAAGAGGTATGGACTGTTAAGAAACCCTCTCTTTCACATCTAAGGGTATTTGGATGTGATGCATATGTACATGTTCCAAAGGAGAAACGAACCAAGTTGGATAGTAAATCTGAAAAGTGCATCTTTATTGGGTATAAGGATGGTTTAAAGGGTTATAAGCTTTGGAACCCAGTCACACGGAATGTTGTCTACAGCCGAGATGTGGTGTTCAAAGAGGTGAAAGATGTTATTAAACATGAATTCCAATAGAAGATAGACTTTGAACTAAAGGAGGAAGAATCAGACTCTACAGCAGAGGAGGAATCAGAAGATGAAGAGCCACAAACTCCAGTTGTGACGATGATCCCAGAACTGTGAAGGAAGCAGTAGATTCAGAGGATGGAAAACTCTGGAAAGAGGCCATGGTTGATGAAATAACATCTTTGCACAAAAATGAGGCTTGGGATCTGGTGTAGTTTCCAGCTAGAAGGAAACCCATTGGTAGCAAATGGGTGTTCAAAAAGAAGACAAATATAGAAGGAAAAGTGGAGAAATACAAAGCTCAGTTGGTAGCAAAAGGTTATTCCCAGGTGCCAGGAATTGATTTTGGTGATATTTTTCTCTCGTTGCCAAGGTAACTTCTATTAGATTACTTTTATCTATTACTGCTGCTTTTGATTTTGAGGTAGAACAAATGGATGTGAAGACAACATTTCTTCACGAGGATCTGGAAGAGGAAATCTACATGAAGCAACCTGAAGGCTTTGCAGCGAAGGGTAAAAAATAACTGGTATGCAAGTTAAAGAAGTCTCTGTATGGGTTAAAACAGTCACCAAGGATGTGGTATCAGAAATTTGATACATTTATACGGGGACCTAGCTTCATCAGAAGCAAAGCAGATCACTATGTGTATTTTAAATTAATTGGTGACCGTGTTATGTATCTGGTCTTGTATGTGGATAATATGTTACTGGTTGGAAATGACAAAGAAATTATCCAGGATTTGAAGACCCAATTATCCTCCAAATTCGACATGAAATATCTTGGTGCTACAAACTATATTTTGGGCATGGAAATTAAAAGAGATCGGGCAAAGAGGAAGCTCTGGTTAAACCAGAGGAAGTATGTCGAGACAATACTGCAGAGATTTAATATGCAGGATAGTAAACCGATGAAGGTTCCTATTCATGTAGGTGTGAGGTTATCTGTTGAACAATGTCCCAAGACATAAGAAGAGGAAGAGGACATGTCCCGTGTTCCATATGCAAGTGCAGTTGGTAGCCTGGTGTATGCAATGGTCTGTACTAGACCAGACATTGCACATGCAGTGGGAGTATTGAGGAGGTTTACGTCAAAACCAAGAAAGGAACATTGGACAGCAGTGAAGCGGGTTTTCAGGTATTTGCATGGCACTAGTGATTATGGTCTGTGCTACCAAGGAAGACCAGGATTGGGCAGAGTGTTGGATATTCGTGGCTTTGTTGATGCAGATTGGGCTGGAGATATAGATCAGAGAAGATCTACAAGTAGGTATGTGTTTAACCTATTTGGAGGTGCAGTCAGTTGGATGAGTAAGAAACAATCTGTAGTGGCACTATCAACTACAAAGGCAGAATACATGGCAGCCACTTATGCAAGCAAGGAAGCAGTTTGGTTGCAAATACTGCGTTCAAGTATGGGGTTAGTACAGGAAGCTATAAGGATAGACTGTGACAGCCAAACTGCAATTTTCTTGACAAAGAACACTGCATATCATTCAAAGACAAAGCACATTGATGTTCAGTATCACTTTGTGAGGGATATGATAGAAAACAAAAAGGTGTTGCTAGTAAAGGTGGACATTTTGAAGAATACTGCAGATGCATTGAAAAAATTTGTGAGCTCTGAGAAGTTCTCTTGGTGTAGAGAGACAGTGGGAATTTCAGGGCTGGGAAAATGACTAAGCTCTCTTGTGGCCCCCTGTGGAAAGAAAACAACAAGTGGGAGAATGTTGGGTTGTGTTATATTCTTTCCATGTAGTTAACAAGGGGTTTTAAGGGCACCTGTAACCCCACTTTATGGGGTCCGGGGCAGCACCCCGGAAAATTTTGGTTTTCGACCCTATGTTAGGTTGGGCGGACCCACCTATGGTTTTGTGCTTGATTTTCTCACATGTTTTTTGGACACGATGGTTTTCGGTCCATGGTATTGGAGGCGATGGTTTTTAGTCCATGGTATTGGACGCGAAGGTTTTCGGTCCATGGTATTGGATGCTTCGGCATGTATAAATATGTATTGTAACATTGAAAGGAACATAATGAAAAATCAAACTAGTAGTCCTGGTTTTGTGATCCAAGGGAAAATCTCTATGTATATGTGTTATGATCTCGCATTGTTTATTTTCTGTGTTTTAGAATTTGTATGCAGGTAATTTCTGTACGAGGTTAAAACCTACATTCTTATTCTTCCGATAAGGTGGAATATTGATTTTCCTTAAACTTTAAAGTTTCTTCTAAGGCTTCCTCTGGTTCATATTCAAGATACGAAGGGGGTTGCACTTGGTCTTGTTGATCCTTCCTCTCCCTGTGCAAAATTTGCAGAGGATGTTTCCTAAACTGAGGATTAAAATTTATATTTAGTGTCTGTTGAATCTGTCTTGGTGTATTATTCTCCAAATCCAACTTTACCAATTTGTTTTACAAATTTCTTATAACCTTAGTCATCTCATCCAATTTCATCTCCTGTGTGTCCTTTTGTTGGGATGAAGATCCAACTTCTTCCTTTCCTTTTCTTTTATCTCCAGGATCAATTTTTGGCTTCAACTTCCTAGTTGCTGATAAATTAGCTTCTATCTCCAAGGCATCTGTTTGAATATGATCCAAAGTGAGGGATTTCCTTTCCCTCAATGTAAAACTAAATTCAGATTCAAAGGTTCCTACAAAAACTACCTTAGCAATTGCAAGTCAGGGTTTAATCTGTGATGACAAACTATTGTAGAGCTTATTAAACCCTTTTATGAATTCTGCAACTTCTTCATTTTCCTTCTTTTAAATACTATTGAACTCAGTCCGAAAATATCCATGGTCTTTCTTTTCTCCCCATTCTCTGTATAAAAGTATTCTACAATTCCTCCAAGGTATTAATTAAATTTGCAAGGAGGGTCTTGGACCATTTTCTGGCTTCTCCATCCAGAGATTGGACAAACAATATCATAACAACATCTGAATACTCTACATTCAAATTCTTTGCGAAAGCATAGAATGTAACCACATGTTTCTCTGTTGTTATCTCATCCTCCCCTATGAATCAAGGCAGTAATTTTAAGTAATCTTGTGGCATAACATTCATAGGATGAGGCATATTTAAAGGAGAATATATGTTCAATAAAGACCCAGGAATCACCATATTTTTATTTGGAGCACGAGGGAGATTCACTGTTTGAGATGTAGATGAGGCGGGAGGAACTACAGAAATCAGAAAAGGCTGAGAAATTGTCACAATAGTCTGAGATGTGGTTGGGGTATCAATATTATTAGTTCTTTAACTTCTAACAAGGCGGGGAAAGAAAAAGAGACCAACCTAAAATATTCCCCTTCAAGAATGGGCTCCAAAAACCTTGAGCCTAAAACATTAGGCTTACAGCAAACACAAACACAAACACAAAAACAAAAACAAAAACAAAAAAAACTCAAGCCACAAATTTTAAGAGCCCGACACTTATGCTTCCTTCCTTTTCTTCTTCTGTTTTTTTTAGAAACACACACACACATATATTTTTTTCTTTGTATTTTTTTTTGGGAAATTAATGACTACAACAATTTCTATAGATACAAGCTCATGGAGAGCCAAAAACAAGAAGAAGTAGTGCATTTTTATGCTGCCAAAATTACTCCCAAGAAATCTAGCATTCCATTGTGAAGATAATTCCACCATTGAGAGAGTCTTCTATGCTTCTTTGAGATAGAAAGAGCTTGCAAAAGAGATTGTGAAAGAGAAATCCTTGTTGAGAGTTTTTTAGCACCATTGCTCAAACAATTATCTTCAACTGTCTTTGATACTTCTATTGTAACTCTTCCATGAGCAGCAATCAATAAATAGGATCCTTTTCCTATGCCTTTGTTAATTTGTTTTGCTTCATTAATCTTGTTTACATGTTATTTAGTGTAGTTTTGATTTAGTTTTGTTCATGCATTGCAACCATCACTTTCAATGCTTTGTTTATTAATGTTTGTCCACTAACAACGTCCAATTGTTTGTATGTTCCTTGTAGGTAACAACCAACTCCAACGAAGGTGTTTTTGTACTCATATGTAACAAACACACCATTACGTGGTTAAGCAAGGTTTTGGAAGCTTGGATACTCCTCACTTGTCCTCTTTTCCCACCCCTTCTCCTTTTAATGATAAAATCATTTTTGGTTCCTTGGAAAATCCCCTTCTCACCCACAATATGAGGTCTTAGATAAGGATTTTTTATCTACTACATCAGGATTTTCGGTTCCCCACTATGACTACGCTTATTTCCCATCATTCTTTGAACCAAACCTCTAATGTTTCTACTCCCCTTAATTCCTAGGACCTTCTCATTGTTGATATAGCCAAAACTTCTCTTTCTAATTCGCAACCCTCCAACATTTTCAATTATAACCTCCACTTGAAAGCTAAAGGAGCCCAAAAAAATCTTGAGTGAAATTCAAGGGCTCCTAAGGATTCTTGAAGATAAGGAATGTAAGCATGCTCGGAAAGGTGACGAATATCTTCTCTTCATTGGTTAAAAATAAGAAAAATAGAGGTAAGAATGTGAAAACAATATTTCTTATGAGGGGGCCCTAGAGCAAATGCCTTGGCTAGGATCTCCTCATGATTTTACTTTCACTCCAATTTCAAGGGACAACCAATCCCTCTAAAAGATTAGTTATTAAGTGATTGGTAGATACCCACAACCCATTAATCCTCTTGATGAGTTGCACAATTTCCATGTGTTAGCATCCTCTTTTCCTTATTTTTAATCCCTTTCTATTACCCATAACCTTGTATTATTTTGTTTTAATTCTCATACGTGGGATTTAGGCTTAAGGTGTTTCCAATTATGTTTCTTAATAATTCATTGAGTTATGATTAACAACAGGGAGAATTAATGTATTTTATATGACTTTTGAAGTAATGGTTGATGCATAGATAGGTTGTTGCAATATATTAATCTAAGAGTTGACAAGTTAATATTACTTGTTTTCTAGCCTATGAGATCCCATTTCAAGTTTTTCTAAGGAGACAAATAACTTAGCTTCTAAATCCAAGCCTCTAAGTTGTGCGTTTTATGAAGTTGCGGCAAAGTTGGCACATAGATGCGAGAAGATGGTTCATTTCTTTATTTGCATGAATCCTATAAGTACAAATGTTTATTCAAAATCATGAATTAATTTTACAACAAATCAAAAGCTATGGGAGCAAATTATTATTATAGAACAATACATTGCAAAGAGGGCTTGAATGGTTTGATGTGGAATTGTAGAATTTTGTAGAATTTTTCTACAAATCAGCTAGCTCTGATACCATGTAGAACTTTTTCTACAAATCAGCTAGCTCTAATACCATGTAGAAATTTCCCACCTGTAGATCACCTGGTAATGTAATGTACTAAAGCAAAACACTTGATCTACTTCTACAAACAATTTAGCGGAAGCATAATCGAATTCATGAGCAACATCAAGTAGAAACATGCATAACTGATCAAGAGAAATCAATCACACATAACACAGAATATATCATTGGGGAAAGCACCAGCATAAAACCCCAACACTGTATTATCAATCAAGTGGAAATCCTCTTCACAATACAAAAGGAATCAGCTCAATAGCTATCTTTCTCTCTCTCTACTCTGATGATCTTCAATCAGAAGATGAAAATCATGAACTACCTAGGCCTCAATATATAGGCCACAAATCCTCCAATCTCCTATAATAGATCCTTCTCCATGCAAGGAATACTTACTAGAAATATCCAAGCATCTGATAGTACATTGTTCCACATCTGATCTCAATCGGGTCTCTCATAGAACTGACATGCAACAATTATCCATGAGTGAATCCTCAGTTATCTAAAATAATAGTTGTCACATGCATGCAAGCATTAACAAACTATATTGTATTATTTTAACAACCTGTTAAAATAATCTAACTGGACTTGACTAGTTAGAACTAAGTCAATTGATTCTCTCATTATAGAACTCATACTTATTCCCTCAATCAGTGGAGGAAATTAAGGATAAATTCATCAATCAGTGGGACAACTCATGTGCATGCTCACAAAGACTTCAAATTCGAATTTCCTTAAAAAATTAACTCAACTGAATTAATTAATTAATATTTCCAACTGCTGTTAAGACCAAAATTAATTTTACTTCCTATAGATAGACTAGGGACTGCTATAAATATGAAGGGACCCAGAAATGCTATTTTTAGAACTTTCTATTTTTATCAGTTTCACCTCTCACCTAATGTGGCCAATGACCTCACTGGCCAAACTGCTATTTTTAGACATGCTATTTTTAGCAAGTCTATTTTTGGCATATTCTAAATTTTGCATTTCTTGTTGCACACTTTTCAACACTCCCTCCCAAGAAGAAAGTCTTTCTCTTGAACCCGATCCTGTAAATCCGGAATGTTCTGCATGTAACACATCTACCTGGTCCACTTGCTCCAACAACACTTGGAACAAAAACACTCCCAACTGACCACTCTGTTGGGCTAGGAACATACTCTGATGCTGAAGCTCTACCTGCTGCTTACAAGTGCTCCCTCTCCTACATCTGCGCTACTGCAACATCTCCATGCATCTTGCACCATTGCACACCTCTCCGTGCCACCTAGCACTGTGCAAAACACTTGTGCCTCTCGCATTGCTGCAGCTTGCTAGCTATGTGTTGTCTTGGGATTCCCTGCACTGTCGCTCTCTGTGCCGCTCCATCCGCATCTATCTCTACCCAATCAGTCAGTTCCTGCTACTCCACATCGGGGCTCCTATAGTAAGGTCTCATCCAAGAGGTTGGGTACCTCAAGGATCCTGCCCCTCCTCCTTAGGACGATCACTCTATATCGCCCCACCTCCTACCTAGAGGTATGGCTGCATGTGATCCCTCAGCCCACCTGGCTCGAAGTTTCCCCCTACTGGAGGTCTCTGCATGAGTAGATGTCTCTACTCGATCTCCACTCAACTTCCCCTATTGTGGCTGCTCCACAACCTCCTGAAGCTGCTGCACCAATTGTGGCTCCTCCACAATCGTCTGAGACTTCTTCTGGCTCTGCATGTTGAGAGGTAATATACCCTCCCTCTCAACCATCAAGTCTCCATCAGTTGTCTTACTACTCAAGGCTTTGTATGCATCTTGAACCTCAAGAGCATACAGGTTCTTGACCCATGAACCAATCTGCTTCACCTGTCTAGTGATGATGTGTCTAAGGAAAACTTTTCCCTTACTAAAGACTACATCATAGCCTCTGTCTTCCAGCATCGTGATCGACACCAAGTTTCTCTTCAGTCCTGGTACATACTTGACATCGATCAAGGTAAGGCAAGATCCATGCTCCCTCTGAAAAATAATCGTGCCTTAACCTGAGACACAATACTTCTCATCATTACCCATCGCTATGAGTATCTGGAGATCTTTCTCCTCCAAAATACTGAACAAACTCTTGTCGCTGGTCATGTGGAAAGAAGCTCCAGTGTTAAGAAACCAACCACTTCCCACCATGGATGAAACCATGCATGTGAAGAGTGTGAAATCCAACTCAAACTGTGAAGCAAGTGCCTCACCTTCAGATCCTTCCCTGGATCGTGGACAATTTGCAGCATAATGGCCCACCTCGTGACAACGAAAGCATCGCACTTTTGATTTTTCAACCTTCTTCCCATCATTGGAAGAACTAGATTCGGAAAGAGAAACCTTCTCCTTCCCCTTATTCGCCTTACTCACTAAGGCACAGTCCTCCTCATCATGCATGGATGAAGAACTATCTCTGGTGCTCCGTCTGATCTCCTCCTGCATCAAGTCTGACCATAGTCATTCCCAATCTGGCAGTTTCTCCCTTTCATTCACTGAGTCCTGGTAGCTATGCCAGCACTTAGGAAGGCCAAGGAGTGCTAGACTCACCATATCCTCCTCCGATGTCACGACCCCTACACTTGCAAGCTCATCCCTACATGTGATGAGCTTGGTCAGATACATAGAGATCGTCTCATCCCTTTCACACTTGATCTTTCGAAGTTTGTCCTTTAGTGCCAGCTTCCTCTGATCACTGTTATTCTGATGTAAATCTTTCAACGTTTTCCACATTGCATGCGAAGTCTCCTTCCCATGGAGGCTCGAGACAATGTGATCTCGCACTCCCTCCAAGAGAATTCTCCTAGCTCTAGCCACACACTTCCTCCATTCCACTTGCTCAGTCTCGTTAGTAGGCTTAGGAATTTATTGATCAATGAAATCCTTAAGGCCATTATCTTCCAAAACTGCCTCCATGCGATCCTTCCAAGCTATATAGTTTGAGCTACCATCAAGGGCATACTCAAGCCTCAAACCATAGAACGCCATCGGTGAAATAGATGTGATAATAACTTGAGATCTATATCCCGAATAATAAACTTCGAAATTCTCCTGCTAGTATATTGTTCTTGCTTGATCACCTGTGCTCTGATACCATGTAGAATTTTGTAGAATTTTTCTACAAATCAGCTAACTCTGATACCATGTAGAACTTTTTCTACAAATCAGCTAGCTCTAATACCATGTAGAAATTTCCCATCTGTGGATCACCTGGTAATGCAATGTACTAAAGCAAAACAGTTGGTCTACTTCTACAAGCAATTTAGCGGAAGCATAATTGAATTCATGAGAAACATCAAGTAGAAACATGCATAAATGATCAAGAGAAATCAATCACACATAACACATAATATATCATTGGGGAAAGCACCAGCATAAAACCCCAACACTGTATTATCAATCAAGTGGAAATCCTCTTCACAAGACAAAAAGAATCAGCTCAATAGCTATCCTGCTCTCTCTACTCTGATGATCTTCAATCAGAAGATGAAAATCATGGACTGCCTAGGCCTCAATATATAAGCCACAAATCCTCCAATCTCCTATAATAGATCCTTCTCCATGCAAGGAATACTTACTAGAAATATCCAAGCATCTGATAGTACATTGTCCCACATCTGATCTCAACTGGGTCTCTCACAGAACTGACATGCAACAGTTATCCATGAGTGAATCCTCAGTTATCTAAAATAATAGTTGTCACATGCATGCAAGCATTAACAAACTATATTTTATTATTTTAACAACTTGTTAAAATAATCTAACTGGACTTGACTAGTTAGAACTAAGTCAACTTATTCTCTCATTATAGAGCTCATACTCATTCCCTCAATCAGTCGAGGAAATTAAGGATAAATTCCTCAATGAGTGGGACAACTCATGTGCATGCTCACAAAGACTTCAAATTTGAATTTCCTTAACTAATTAACCCAATTGAATTAATTAATTAATATTTCCAACTACCGTTAAGACCAAAATTAATTTTACTTCCTATAGATAGACTAGGGACTGCTATAAATAGGAAGGGACCCAGAAATGCTATTTTTAGAAATTTCTATTTTTAGCAGTTTCACCTCTCACCCAATGTGGCCAATGACCTCACTGGCCAAACTGCTATTTTTAGCGGGTCCATTTTTAGAATATTCTAAATTTTGCATTTCTTGTTGCACACTTTTCAACAGGATGAACACCAAAATATTCGCATTGGAAGAATTTGTGGGAGATTTTCCTACTTGGAAATTCATTACAATGGATGCCCCAAATTCAACCACTTGGGAATTCATGGAATTCATGATAAAGGGTGGATTTCTGGAAACCCCACATCTACAAATCCATTTTTCCATATATTTATGGGTTCTAATTTCATTTTGGTGGCCACAACTCAATAGGAAAATAAATTTTGTTATCTTCATGGCTCTGATGTATTTTAAGCAAGTTATTAATACCCACATGACTTATTATGAATTTTAGTAGTCCATGGCATTCTGAATTGATGGGGATTAGTATGAGCCTTGGAACTATTAAGCTATGAGCTATTACATTTAGCAAATTGTTGTAACTACTTGAGAATCTCTTATTCTCAAGTGGGTTTCTAGTTTCAAGCAAATTTATGTATAAAAGTGAGTGTAAGCTCCATTCCAAGTGGGGCACGCTTAGAGAAATTTCCAATTTATGATGGAATAAACTACAAGTATCTTCAAATTTGATTTCTAATTTAGATTAAAATGAACTCATATTTATATTGTGCTCAGTTGATGTTGTTGTAGCTTAATTTTGTCACCCTATTCTTGGAGGCAACGCTCACTCCATGAGAACCTGACGCTAGGCACTTTAATACTCTTTCATTTTTTTGAGTGTTTTGATTTTAGTATTTTTAAGTTTGCAAGTGTGATTTACTTTTTTGCAAGGTGTGGTGTTTTCATTTACACAATAACATTTCAATCCATGCACTAGTTTTTATCAAAGTTGCCAACAATGTGAGTTGTGATATGTAGAAAAAGGAATTATTTAATTCATGCAAGAATATTTCTTGGTGACAAAAAGGTTCCCATTACCCTGATTGTTATGCAACCATTTCACAAAAGAGAAGAAAATATAGATCAACAACTTGAAAATAAGCCACTTCAAGGGGGAAACCTCCTTTACATCAAATAAATGAACAATTCTTGGATGATAGAAATGAGAAGACCTCATTTGTATATATAGGAGTCCAAAGGGTCACAATATGATTAAGGCCTACAAAAAAATAATAATGTAAGGGCACAATAATGACAATAGTGGGCCTCTAAGGGGCACAACAATAACAATATGTGGGCTACATGGGACACAAAATAACAATATGGAGAATACACTAGTATTATATGGACCTAACATGCCCCTTTCCTTCAAAAAAGTGTTGTCCTCAATGCTTGAGATGCTTATGTTTAAAATTTTCATCCTCCCATGTGGAATCTTTTATGGGTAAGTTCTTTCAGTTAATGAGATATTTTGAATTGATTGATTTCATCACTGCCATATTTTTATTTCCATGATTGCTTCAGTATCTAACATGATTTTTACTTCCTCGTCAAGGTTTGGTAATATAGTTTGAATTAGAAGCTTGTCACCTATAACCTTCCTCAAACATGAAACATGAAAAACGGAATTTACTCATGAAGATGCAGGTAGCTCCAATTTGTATGCCATAGTACCAATCTTTTGCAATACCTTATAAGGGCCATAGTACTTGGGTGATAATTTATTATCCTTCTTAGCTTGCTTGAGTGATATTTGTTTGTATGGTTGTAGCCATAAAAATACCCAATCGCCCATGTCAAAACTTCTTTCACTGCAATGTTGATCTACTTGTTACTTCATTCGCTTCTGTGCTAGAGTCAGATTATCCTTTAAGAGTTGGATAACTTGTTGTTGATGCTCAATGTGATCTTCCACAACTTAAACCTTAGCACTATCTCTTCGAGATGATGTGATGGATGGTGGATGATATCCGTAAAGTGCCATAAATGGGGTCATTTTTGTTGCGATATGGAAGGAAGTGTTAAACCACCACTTGACCCATTGTGTTTGTTTATTAGATACAAAGAGATGAAGATATCCTTCCAAACATTTCTTCACTATCTTAGTTTTCCCATCATATTGAGGATTATAAGATGAGTTGTGAACCAACTAAGTACCAAGATAAGAAAATAATTCTATCCAAAAATTTCCACTGAAAATGGGATCTCTCTCACTTACAATAATTTTTGGTTTTCCATGTAACTTTTGAACTGTTTCCACAAATGGAATAGTGACTATATTGGATTTGAAAGGATGAGATAGAGCACAAAAGTGTGCATACTTGGTAAGTCTATCAACTATAACAATGATGACACTCTTTTCTTTGGACTTGGTAGACTCATGATAAAATCCATTGAGACCTCCTCCCAATGTTGACTTGGAATGGCTAATGGTTGTAAAATACCCAGAGTTTTGATAGTCTCAACTTTATTTTGTTGGAAAACCAAACATTCATACGCAAACTTCTGAACATCATATTTAAGGTCATCCCAAAAAAAAATCTTCTGTACCCTGTGGTAAGGTTTTAAAATCCTAAGTGCCCTCCTATAGGAGAGGTGTGCAATTCCAAAAGAACTTTTTCTTTTAGTTTGGAATTCTTACATAGATATATGCGATCCTTGTACCACAGTGAATCATTTTCCCAGATAAAAGTATAAGACGCATTGGGATCTGGCTGTAACTTTTGAATGAGTGTCCACACATGTTCATCATTCTTCCATTCATCCCTTGCTTCATTTATTGAATCGGGTTGGGCAATACAAATGGCATAAAGTAATGCCTCTGCATCCTCATCTCTTCTTGAGAGTGCATCTGCAACAAAATTTTGCTTCCCTTTCTTGTATATGATTTCAAAGTCATAACCCAACATCTTCATCACCCATTGTTTCTTCTCTTCTGAAGATAATCGTTGTTCCAAGAAGTATCTAAGACTATCATGATTTGTTTTACATTGAAGTGTCTTCCAATTAGGTAAGGGCACCATTGCCAATATTTCCTTCACATAAATGGGTTTGTTAAATTATTTTCGTTGATTGAATGAATTTAAAAGGAAATGGGTCTTCCTTCTTACATTAAAACAACACCAATTCCATTTCCTGAGGCATCACATTCCACAATAAAGGTTTTTGTGAATTTTTGTGTAGCTAAGACCAAAGCTCAACACACTGGCTCTTTAAGATGTTCAAAGGTCTTAGTTGCTTCTGGAGTCCAAGAAAATGAATCTTTTTTTAGTAATGTTGTTAGAGGTGCTGCTATTTTTCCATAATTCTTAACAAACATGCGATAATACCCTATCAACCCAAGAAATCCTAGAAGATGCCTTAAAGTTGTGGGGATTTTCCATTCCTTATTAGCTTTAATTTTGTTACGGTCTACCTTAACACCCTCGTGAGATACAATATCACCCAAATATTCCACGTCCTGTACCCCAAAAAAACATTTGGAGGTTTTTGCATACAAGTATTTCTCTTCCAATAGTTTGAGCACCTTGTCAACATGTTGAGCATTATCCTTCCAAGACTTGTTGTAGATTAGTATATCATTGAAAAATACTAACAAACATCCTCAAAAGGTTGGTTTGAAAATGGAATTCATCAAACCTTGAAATGTGGAAGGTGCATTAGTAAGTCCAAAAGGCATGACCAAAAATTCATAATGACCTTCATGAGTTCTGGATGTTGTTTTTGGAATGTCTTCAGTCTTCATTCTAATTTGATGATAACTGGAATGAAGATCCAACTTGGCGATGTAAATTGATCCATGTAATTCATCCAACAGTTCATTAATATGGACACATATGCCATGATCCATCCTTATTGTGTACCAATACTACTGGAGCAAAGAAAGAACTTTGGCTAGGTTGAATTATACCAGCCTCTAACATTTCTGCAACCATACGTTCAATTTCACTCTTCTAGGCATAGGGATATCTCTAAACGCCTGATGTTTGGAGAAACACTTCCTGGAATCAAGTGAATAGCATGATCATGATCACGAATAGATGGGAGAGCCCTCGGAGTCTCAAATACCTTGGAATGGTTGTCAAGGACTCTTTAGAGATCTGGAGAAATGAGAGACTTAGATGTTTGAACATATAGTGAGAATAATTATGCAATTACACCTCATTGGTGCTTCTTCAAAAGCTTTATCATGCCATTAGAGTTGATTATCTTACCGGGTTTCCCAACGATACCCCTTATTTCAATTTCCCTTCCTTCGCAAAAAAAAAAAATTCAAAAAATGTTCTTTAAAATTAAAAGCTATCATCCCAAAAGATTGTAACCATTGGACTCGTAATACAAAATCAACACCATCCATTAGAATGGAAATCATTGGACTATTCAATACATATTCCCGCATGATTATATTGATATTATGGCATTTCCCTAAGCAATTTATAGTTCCTCCATCTGCAACCATCACTTGATGATCTGAAATGGAGCAGATTAGTAATGTTGTGCTAATTCCCCATTCAGAATAAAACCCAAGATGCTTATCATTTTCTTATCAAGTGCTTAAGGATTCACTATTTTTGCTTAATTAACTAATCCCCATGAGAGTTTCTTATGTAAATGTTATAAACAATTTAACATAAAACATATGCTGAACAACAACAAAATAATAGCAAAGAACATCAAAATACAATTCACAACACAAAGATTTGATGAGGAGTTCACCCCTCCTAGGTTACATCTCCTTGGTCTAGCTTCCAATGCTTGGGCCTCTCTATTATGCTCAAAATTACAACAAAAGTGTGTTTACAATGCTCAGATGCCTCTGAAACCTGTCTCCATGATATCATAAGAGCAAAAACTGCTAGAAATGACTCTTTTTGCCACCAATTTGGATAAGAACTGAAGAAGTTATGACTTATCCTAGTTTTCTCACTATTTGCTCCACATCCGGCATGATCCTACAAATTAGCCCCAAAAAATACTAACTGGGTGAGAATTTCGCCGTGTGGTGAGCCATAATGTGTCAGCACCAATTGTCTTTATCACATATCATAATGGGTGTAAAAACCCAGTAGTCTTATGGTCTTGTGAACAAAATGGGCGATTGTGTGATTGCGATATCTGGGGACCTGACGAGATTATTAACCGAAACGCATAACTTATCACATCTGGGATCCCATTCCATAGCACAATCGTTAGTGAATTAGCAGTAATAAAATGCGGGACTCTACCTTTTACGGGTTGTGATTGTGATATCACATCGCAACCTGGTACCTGTCAGGGCCGATTATGTAGTGATGTTCCTTTCGCCGATTTGCGATTGTGATCCATCGCAAGCGCAACTCCAACCGATACATCACATCCTTCCCTACTCGAGGGTCGATTTCAAATGCCGACCTACCTGCGGTTGCAATTTGCAACATGCAAGGGCCAATGACGGCTTGCTACTTGGCGCCTCCTCATTCGTTGAAGGACTTTGCCACATCATCCAACCCTGCCACGTGTCCAAGTCAAACTTGAACTTTGACTTGCTATAACTTCTGCATATGAGCTCGGATTTTAGTGTCGTTCACACCATTAGATTCAAAATGACGAGCTCTTCAATCTAAAGCTAAGTTTATCAAGATTATGACACTTTGATTTTTGAGCATAAACTTGAGTGCCTGATTACTTGACACTCTAGTGCTAGGTATAGAAAGCAATTCAAATCCTTGGCTATCTTACATGAATAAAATTATGGGTACTACCTGAATCAACCAATGTTATTACCTTTTTCTTCTTGATATATCCTTCTGTCTTGGGATTTTGAGTAGTGGTAATTCTCGCCAATGCATTACAAGATATGGTCAGATTCATTTCTTATTTTTCATCCCCTAGTGTTGGTTTCTGGTGTATATCTTCTTCTTTTTATGTTTCTTTTTCCTCTTCTTCCTCCTCTTCACAATCTATGTAAAATAATTTCTTCTCAACACATTTGTGATCTTTAGTGTATTTGCTATCACAACTGTAACAATACCCTTTTGCTCTTTTTTCCTCCAGTTGTTGTGTTGTCAACCTTGTAGGTTGTGGAAGGCTAGGAGTAGCAATACTTTCATCTTTATAGTTGTGAGTTGTAGACCTTCTTGTTGCCATAAATTTGATTTCAAATTTTCTTGCCACCCTAAATGTATTCTCCAATGACTCGGGTTCCCAAAGGTGAACCTCATGTTGGATATTATCATGTAATGTCCCTATGAAGAAATCAATCATATGCTCCTTAGGAATATTAGTTACCTTGGTATGTAATCTTTGGAAGTCCTACATGTGCTCTGTCATTGAACCCTTTTGTTTGAGATTTATCAATTAGCTAGAGAAGGTGTTACTCTTTGTAGCTTCATAATGTGCTATCAATTCTTCCGTAAAAATTGACCAAGTTACAAATAATTTATGAGAACAAATCCATCGATACCACACAAACTGATTGGGTTCTAAATATAAATTTGCAATGCATACCTTTTGTGTGTGTTGCACATTATGTAGATCAAATAATTGCTCCATCTGTAGTATCCATGTTACCAGATCCTTGCCCTCAAACTTCCTCATGTAGATATTTGGAATGTGGTTGTTCTTAAACCCAATGTTGGAGTCTCTAAAATCATAATTCATATTTATTTTTTCCTCATCGTGATTTTGATGGATTACCTTGTCACCATTAGGAAGCCATTCTTGCGGAAACATTATCAATCCTTCGAACTTGACATTCATCGTGTCCATGTCTACTTTAAAAATTCACATGTTTGATTTTAAGCCATCCTTCAAACCTTCCATGCTCCTTTTTATTTTTACTTCTAAACCATCCATCTTGACATTCATAATCGTTTCCAATTCATTTTTGGTTATGTTTTCTGAGAGCGAAATGTGTTGCACTAGGTCTCGTAATTTTGATATATCATGTTGTATTTCTTCCTCTTCTTTATGCATCATAGAAGAGCTTTATGGTTGCTTACTTATTTTTCAAACAAAATTTATGCAAATTTTAAAAACTACGCACCTTTTTTCCTACTTTTTGGAGCTTGATATTGAAACTGTTGTATCTCTATAATTTTAGCCTCCCAAGGTCTAAAATTTCACATGTGGTATCCCCATGTGTCCTCTTTCCAACACCACCAGTTATATTGAGATTGGATTCATCAAGATAAAGTTAGGCCAAATTTCCCAAGATGACCTGCTTATGGACTGGTTCAGTAGAGTGAACTTGTACGCACTTCCACGTGTCACTATTTCATCCTTTGGCCCTAAAAATCATACCCAATAAACTACAATTTGTGCACTTTTGGAAAAATTTTACAAAATTCAATTTGGAAGCCCAAAACGAAATTTATGACGATTTTCCCTAAGATACCTGTTTGAGACAGAACTCTTGAGCAAACAAAAGCCTTAAATTACTTGTATCATATATACAAGAATATAATGAACCAAGCTCCAAAATTTTTACACAATGTTCAAAAATATTTTGAATCCATGTGGTAGAAATTTTAGCTTCTAAAGCCTCAAAAAAAAAATTATAGCAAAAATTCCAAGATGACCTATTTGAAGCAACGAAACCTTGTGATCCAAAGCTCTTATACCAAATGTTATGAAACCAATTCACAAAACATAAGAAAAGACAAATCAACAACTTAAAAATAAGCCATTTCGAGCGGGAAACCTCCTTTATATCAAATAAATGAACAATTATTTTGAATTACACAAATGAAAAGACCTCCTTTATATATAGGAGTCTAAAGGGTCACAGTATAATTAGGGTACATAACAATAATAATGTAAGGGCACAATAATGACAATAGTGGGCTTCTATATGAAACAACAATAACAATATGGGGGCTACATGGGACACAACAATAAAAATATTGGGGCTACACTAGTATTTTAGGGACCTAACAATGATCAAGTGTTCAAGTATATGGATCATTGACAAGAGTTATTGGTATATGGATTTATGGAGTGAAGTTTTGAAATTTTATTTCTATATAGAAGCATATTAGACAAACTAATGCAAGTCAAGAATTTGTAATTTTCACATATAATGCATGACATCTCACAAGTACATTTGAAACCCCAATTCATAAGGTAAAATGCATAAGTTTTCCTATTCCAATAGAAAACATATAGAAACATTTTCACCTCTTTCTACCATAAACTATGTTTGATGGCGATGGAGCACTAAAAATTCTCTCCCACCTTATGAAAGGCTATTTATTCTCAAAGTCAATCGAGGGAGCTTATTACAATATAGAGAAGGGATTGTCTATCTCCCATGAACTCTTGGACCTTCCCCTCAAGCTTAGGAATGTCTCTTTTCTATAGAGATCTAGTCAAGGAACTTATTTTCATCAATTTCTATGACCCTTATGCAAACTTACAAAGATTTTGGGAATATACCTTGCAAAACACTTGGGTCCATTCTAGTTTAGTGTTGATAGGAGGCACCTTAATTTTCACTCTAGAAGCTTTTAAAATTTGGGGATCGATAACCCAAATGGATCCCCTTGCAAATTTCTTCATTTACAAACTTGAGTCATTAGGATTGTTAGATCTATAGCCTATGAAAATCTCTTTGAGTGGGAAGAATACAAGAACAAGGGAGGATCATGTGACCAAGTGTCTGGATTGTTTTTTTTATCCTTGAATATTTCTTGGAAGAAAATATTCAGATAAAAAAATGGGTCTCACCAAGGAGTGACTTAGACCACAACCCTATTGTTGAGAAATCTAAGGCATTAGCATTAAGAGATTTCTATCCAATTAGTAACTGCTTGTGAATGATTTTTACTTCTTAGATTAGAATCTTCTTCTTCTTAGGTTATTAATGTTCTTCTTCATAAAAAAGTAACCAATGCATGAACATAAATAGACAACAGACACAAAATGTAGGCTATTAGCCAAGGCCAAAACCTCTCACTCTTTGAGAGGAAAACCCACATTCTTCTTATAGAGATTACAATTAATGAATACCAAGACCGAGAACCTTGACCTATTAGCCACTCCAAGACAAAGACACTAGTTCTTTTTCTTCTGCTCTTTTCTCCTTCTTGAATCCTCTTCCCTTTCGACCTTCTTATCAATGAGATCATCTCCTTGACAAACTATAGATACACTAGAGATGGCACCAAGACATGTCGATGTAGTGTCACCAAAATGTGACCATTGTAGTAGCACCGAAATATTGTGATAGACCTCATAACGATAACTCCTTCATAGCACCACACAATGATATCCAAGATAGCACCGAGTTATGGTTTTTTCAAAGGACAAAGATGTAGTATATATGCTTCTATCAAGTGGTGTTCTTCTGTTGTAGCACCGAGACCCTTATCTCATTAAATTTGAACTGTTATTCCTAGACAATACTTTGTTGGCCCTTCATTACTCCTTGTTCTCCCTTCGTTGTCCCATCTGAATTGTCTTCACTGTACTTAGTCATCGAAACTTCAGAGGAATCTGAGTTGTTGTCCATCTGAAATCATAGAGGCATATGCAAGCTTCTCTTTTATACTCCTATCCGAACTTCAGAGAGATATGCAAAATTCTGACCATGGAAATGTGAAGACCCTACATGCCTATTTATAGTGATTGTCCTATAAATAAGCCAACTTGTCTTTATTAAGGGTTGTGTCTTCAAATAGTGATCTGACATGAGTGTTGTTACTCCATCTTGAAGCTGACATGGAAGAGGAGGACTTGTGCTTGTCATTGGAGGGTTATTTAACAATCTTGTTGACTCATATACATTCTTCATACATGACATTGACTCTATATGATTTTTATGACAAATCCCAAATCTCTCAATGGGAGCTTATCTAAAATTTAAAACCTCTTGCTTATGAAACCCATGAAGCAAGGCATAATAATAATTTTATTTTTCTTCTTTACATCATTTACAAAAATCGCAGTTACATGTCATCATGAAGATCGAACCTAGATACATTTTCCAATACTCCCTCTTAACTAGGGACGTATTCATAATGGTACTTGGACATTCTCAATCTAAAGAATTTCTCATAAGAAGAGTTGAATTGGTGACCCATATGTATAGCATCATATCAACTAGCGTTGTCACATAACAAGGCCTTGACTAACATCTCTATCCACATGATCAGAGCACATTGTTGGCGAGACGAATGATTCATAGACACCATAATAATTGTCTCTCAAGGTACATACTCCACCTAGGTGTTCATTGAGTATGACCATCCATGGGAATATTCTTATATTGGGTAGCCAATCCTCAAAGAATAATGGTCCACTACGAATACTCTTATCTTGGATACCCCATCTCATCCTTAAAGAGCATCAGATGCAAGATGTTTACCCAATCCTCCCTTTTGTCTTCCTAGGTGAAGAACAAAATGATGTGTCTATCTCTCCCTCTCAATTAGGGAGAACATATAAATTCCTAAGGTCCCTCTTGCTCAGAAATTTCCAAGTTTCTTCCAAGTAATAAACTTGTTTTTCAGGCTCCCTCTTAATTAGGGACCTACAATAGCTCCTCAACCAACTGCTTGAAGAGATCCTTCCTTCGATGTCATGAATTTCTTTGTTAAGGAGTCTTCATCTTTTATGGCTTCTTCATAGGGCATAGACCATCCATCACTTTCATCCATGGGTCAATCATGTCATTATTCCTTTCATTAGAAAGTGATCCATTAGTCTTCATCTGGCCTTACTTCATGTCATGCTGCTTCCTTTGGTAGACTTGCATAAACCCATCCAGATATTTGTTCAATAAGAAATTAACAATTAAATCAAAATTACCTTTATGATGGTTTTTCATCATGACATCTTCCAGTGTGCATCAACATCCTGCATACATGTTGACATATCTCCCAAAGATATCCATTGTCAACGGTCTCCATCTTTTTCAAACTTCCTTCAGAATCTTCATTCCAGGAAATTTCTTAGTCAAATCTTCTTGGTCTTTCGGATGTTGATTTCCTTTACCATGGTTGCATATCTCACGATATACTCCTTTCTTTCTTCACACATTTCATTCCCCGGAGCTTCCATTCAGAGTTTCTCAATTGTAGTCAACTACCTCATAATTCATATGAGGGCATATTATGTTGAATTCATCTAATGTGACTCGTGCCTTCTCGCAACCTTTCATAGGAGGAGATTCCTTTCCTTTGATCATGCTTCTCAAATCGAGTAGTGATCCATGTTACCTACAACCATACAACATGACTTTATAATATTGAATACAAGCATACATAACCATTTACCTTTTGATCATCTAGGCTTCTTTCAACAGCTTCCTTGTTTGAAAAGAGCTTCAACCCCTTGATCTGCTTCATCTCTTATATCATCATACCACCATCCCATGAATTCCACAAGTTGGAGTTCCTGATGAAACACTTGCTTCTTCTCTAGATTTGTGAATCTTCTGATGAATATTCCATCAAAGAATCTTGAGACTATTGTATATTCCTATCTAGAAAATGATTCCTTTTGACTTGATGTATGATGAGAATTGTCCTCGATGACTTCTTCCCTTCAAGTGAGGTTCCGAAGAGCTATATCCTTCACAGTTAACTGCCATAGATTTTTTTATAGCTATCCTTCATGCTTTCCTTATGGTGATGTTACGAGCTCTTTCTTCTAATCATTTTCCTCTTTCAGATTCCTCCACTTCTTTGGTGAAATGGACTTCTTCTCTATCTTCCTTGTTATTGCCCTAATTGAGCTTAGGACAATCTTTCTTGTAATGCTCATAGCATCAAGTCTTAGCTATGCTCTTTTCTCCTTTCAACAAATGTGTAAATAGTTTTTTCCCTCAACCTGTCTTCTCCTATCTTGCATAGAAACCACGAGTTGTACATTTGTTACCTTGTTCATTAGTTAATGCATTTAGATCAATGAGGATTATCTTGTCGAGATATTGTAATTGAGATCTTATGAAGATAACCCTTTCTCCTTTGATACTTTTAATTTGTGTAGGTTAGATCTAAGTGATGTGACCTTCTTTATTACATCTTCAAAGAATATTTCTTATCATATGTCTCTTTGATGTCTCCAATCTTTCTATATAGAGAATGAGGGGAACTTTGACTGATTTCATAAGAATCCCTTGGCCCCCTTGATCCCTTTCCATGTATTCAGATCATGCTTGACCTTCGGATGGTTTGGAGACCTTTTCCATTGATATTATCAATGACTTCACTTTCTTCGAGGACTATGTCTATCCTCCTTTTCCATGCAAGAAATTTCAATGACCCAACCAACTTATAGATCTCCTTGCAAAACAAAGTCACTTTACCAAATTTTGATTATGGAATAAGGATACTTACTTGTTAGGTGAAGGTGAAACCTTCAACTCGATTTCTTCATTGATGATGATTAGTGAAGATGTATTAATGCCCCTTTTTAATGATCTTCTTCCAAATGAACTCCTTTCTTCAATAAAAGTAGATTTCCTCTTTTTATGATGATAACGCCGTTTATCTAGCTCTCTTGTGATGGTGATGATTTGATGAGGATCTCTTGGTGCTTCCTTGGATGATATTATTTAAGGAAAAGTAGGATATCCTTGCTTCAATGAGGGGATAATGCCTTGGAACCTTTTGAAGATGATGGCAATGCCTTTTAGCTTCCTTTGGATAACTAGCATTCAATATACTTCGACTTCTTCGGTGGTGAATGAGTGGAGGTAAAAAATGCTTCTAGGGTTTCAACTTTCTCTAATATGATGTGATCTTAGTCCTTAAAGTCATTCTCTTGGATGTCTATACTTTGGGCTACCTTGCATTGTAGATTTCTTCGACTTGATGAGGATATCTGTGGTCTTTTGATAGTGACTAGAGGATCCAACACTTTTGCTGGTGTAGGCTTCTAGTTGCCTTGATTTGATTGATGATCCCAAGACTTCCTTTTGAAGTAGACTTTCTTCTTCAATGTAGATTTCGATTTCACTTTGATATCCTTGAGCTTTCTTTGATTCCTTCCTTGAAAATCGATCCTTGAGTGTCTCTTTGATTAGATGCCCTTCCTTAACTGTCACCTTAGCTACAATACCATGTTGAGAAATCTAGGGCATTAGCATTAGGATATTTCTCTTTGATTAGTAACTGCTTGTGAATGTTTTTTACTTCTTGGATTAGAATCTTCTTCTTCTTAGATTATTAATGTTAATCTTCATCAAACAATAACCAATGCATGAACATAAATATACAAAAGACACGAAATGTAGGCTATCATCCAGGGCCAAAACCTCTCACTCTTTGAGAGGAAAACCCACACAAATTCTTCTTATAGAGATTCCAATTGACATATACCAAGACTAAGACCCTTGACCTATTAGCCACTCCAAGAACAAGACTTTAGTTCTCTATCTCCTGCTCTTTTCTTCTTCTTGAATCCTCTTCCCTTTCGACCTTCTTATCATTGAGATAATCTCCTCAACAAAATGTAGATACACTAGAGATGGCTCTGAGACATGTCGATGTAGTGTCACCAAAATGTGACCACTGTAGTAGCACCGAAATACTATGATAGATCTCAAAATGACAACTTCTTCATAGCACCACACATTGATCTCCAAGATAGCACTAAGTTGTGGCTTTTTCAAAGGATAGAGATGTAGTATATATGCTTCTATCAAGTGTTGTTCTTCTGTTGTAGCACCGAGACCCTTATCTCATGAAATCTGAATTGTTATTCCTAGACAATACTTTGTTGGCCCTTCATTACTCCTTGTTATCCTTTCACTGTCCCATATGAACTATCTTCATTGTACTTAGTCACCGAAACTTCAGAGGAATCTGAGCTATTGTCCATACAAAACCACATAGACATATGTGAGCTTATTTTCTATACTCATATCTGAACTTCAGAGAGAAAGGTGAAATTTTGACTGTGGAAATGCGAAGAGCCCACATGCGTATTTATAATGGTTGTCCAATAAATAAGTTGACCTATCTTCATAAAGGGTTTTGTCTTCAAATAGTGAGTTGACATGAATGTTGTTACTCCATCTTGAATCCGACATGGAAGAGGAGGACTTATGCTTGTCGTTAGAGGGCTATTTGAGAATCTTGTCGACTCATATACATTCTTCATACATGACATTGACTCTATATGAATTTTATGACAAATCCTTAAGCTCTCAATGGGAGCTTATCTTAAAAATAAAACTTCTTGCTTATGAAACCCATGAAGCAAGGCATAATACTAATTTTATTTTTCTTCTTTACATCATTTACAAAAATCACAGTTACATGTCATTATGAACCAAACCTAGTTACACTTTTCCAACACCTATCATCTTGGAACTAGCTCCTTTCCATGAAAATCCCCCTAGCCCCTTCAAGATAAATCCAAGAGGAGGAATTCTTTCTATATAATATAAAATGAAGTTGGCAAACTTTCAACCCTTCTAATGGGCCTCGAAATTGTCTATTTTTAGGCCCCATTTTATATCTACATTTCATACATTCTTACCCCTAAGCCATAACCTTCACGGAAAATTCATTCTTTTGATGACCAATATGACTCATGTTTCTCTAATTATATATAAGTAACTTAATTTAAGTTGAAATGTGACATATGCTTGATCTTAGAGTAATTTTTTTTTTCTAATTATTTCATAAGTTATATATATGAAGGATAATATGATCCCTAAGTGTTAAGAGCAAGGAATCAATCAAGAAGACACGATTTATATCTCTCATTCATTGCTATAGAAAAACTTGAAAACTATTGATATTTTTAAAGAATTATATCCCTTCACCTTCTCTAGAAGATTGGAGTAATCCCACAAAACAGTCTGCATCATTTTAGGAGATTTTGGGACAAATTTCATCAATCAAGGGAGTGATTGAACTTAAAGAGCTTGGAGTTTTCTTTAAGTTTCCTTGCCAAAGCTTGTAATGCCAAACTTTGGATATTATGTTCATTATTCAACCGCTTTATAACTAAATGAGAATCTCTGAAAATATGAAATTGTGAAATTAGACGATCCAATGCCAACCTTTAAAGAATTCCCATGGCCATAAAATCATCAAAGTTATTAGCTCTAAGATCCACATTAGCTTTAAATTTGGCATGATGAATTTCACCAAAATTCGTAACGCCCCTAGTACTGCTTGTCTGTTGAAAACCTTGGTGGGCTTGATTAAAAAATCGATAGAGGTGAGACTTGTTAACTATAAGTTCACCCACATGTTTAGGGAATATGCACTAATAGAGTCACCTCACATAATTGGTAAATGGAACAAATATGTAAGGAAACCTAAAATGTTTACATTTGTCGATTTTCAAAGATCAAAGCATTATGGGCAAGCCACATAACCCAAACTTTAAGTTCATTCCTTTAAAACCAAGATTCCAAGCATAAGTCAATTGAGATACTTAGCCACAAAATTTGAGTTCCTAGCGATATGTTAACATCATTCAATATTTGTTGTGTGAAGGAATAATACGGGGATATATGTTCACTAGTTTCATCATGCTTCTTACATAATACAAATAGACTGGGTTCGTGTTCACCCTTTTTCTGCAAAAAAATCCCAAATTGGATTCCCCCCCCTTCACACTAGCCACATGAACAATTTTGTTTTCTTCAAAGTCTTGACTTGCCAACTTTTCATCCACCATCAAGCCTTTTTTTTGAATATCAGATTTTACCGAAGCATTATAACCTTCTTTATCTATGTAAACACCTAAAGCATTATTTTTGGCCACACCACTTCATCTAGTTTATCTTTCAATCTGACACGGTTTCTCTCTAACTCATTTAAAAACATGTTCCATGAGACAACATAATCACCTTCTAATCCTAGCATCACAATTGACTTCCAACCTCAATCTAAAATGTTGATACCCTTAGGATTTGATATTTTATTAAGAGTAAATGCCCCACGTTCTTATAGGTAAATAGTTAATGCTTTTGAAATAAAATTAGAATTGCCACATTGCATGATTGCATCTACTCATGGTCTTATTTGAGAACCATTTCGAACCTTCTAAGTAACAAAATAACTAATAACTAGTAAAGCCCTTGTTGAGGTGTTGTACTCATTGCAAGTAATCCTAGTTGACTAGAGTTAAGTTAGGCAATGGTATGGTTGGGAAAGATAACAAGAAAAGAACCTCAACAAGTTTGGTTAGGAACAATTGACCAAGGGAGATAGGTCGATGATTGATTTGAAGAGAATTTACCTAAATTGAAGTCAATGGGAAATCGAGTAGCCAATGGAAGTCAATAATCAACTAGAGTAGTCAAATAAATTGCAATCAAGTGTATGCACATGGTCAACCTCGACTAGTAGTTGACTTGTGGTCAAAAGGGAATCGACTACAAGTGGGAAACGACTATGAATCCCGAGATTCCTGGGATCTTAGCTAATAATATTGAGCCACCTGTAATGTTTCAAGATGCTTCGAATTAGGTTTTTCCTATGCCTTTAAATAGAGCATGATTAAGGTTGATGAGAGGTGATGAATAATGAGAAATGTAAGATGAACACATTAGTCTCAAGCGTGGACTAAGGTTGACATTCCTCTTAAATTGGCTATAATATTCGGTTGTGAATATAAGAATGATGGAGCTGAAAGGTTAGATGATTTTCCTAGTTAGGTGTTTCCAGGGTAAAAAACATGTGTGTTGTGTAATTCTTTATGTTGTTCCATTGTTTATTTTATGATCTTTAAGTCTCTCATGATCTTTAAAGGTTTATGTTAATTGAGATTTTAGCTTGCCTTATATGTTTATTCGACTTTGTATTTGGTCTTTTTGTATATGAGGTGTAAATGAGGTTCCTTAAGCCTAACAACCCCTACCCACTGGATGAGAACACTTTTTATACTTTTTCTCATGCTTCTAATCCAATTCATTAATGAAGTGAGTGAAATGTATTTTTGAATGAATATCCTTTTCAATGAGCTCTTCTTAGTTGGCACACTCCAAAGGTTTTTTGTAGCTAATGACTTACCAAAGAGGTGGATATTCTCTAGTCCACATGCACACTCTTCTTTGGGCTTAGACTACAACTTTGTTAGATGATATCCCATGTTTTGCTTCTTCCCTTACCATGGGAAATCAAAGCACAACCTCCTAATCCTCTATAGAATTCTCTTAAGTATACATGCTAACGTATGCTAGTATACAAATATTACCTCCAAATAGAGTTCACTATGGTTAGTCTGCCACCCCGGAAGAGCCACCTCTTAAAACAATGTTGAATTCTCTTTTTAAGCTTGCTTAGTAATTGGGTCCAATCATTTTTTCCATAACCACTGGGTTTGAGATTAAACCCAAGGGACTTAAACCATTTTGTAACTTCAAACTTTTAAATGGAAATAAATATTTTAAGAGTTTTTCATTCTCATCACCCAAAGCATTAAGGAAAAAACATACATTAGAAAGTTTATCTCCATACACATGGTCTTGCAATATAATTGGGGTTTTTCTTGTAGTTTCCTACCTTTTTCCTTTGATCAATTAAGAAATAGTAGGATACCATCTGCATAAAGTAGCATGTGAGATATTCATTGTCCTCAACATGAACTTGATGGAGTGAACCATGAGGACCTGTTTAATCCTTCTACCACCAATAAGAATAAATAAGGGGATAAAGGACAACCTTGTCTCAAGCCTCTTGATATTTTGAAAAATGGTGGTGCAACTCCATTTATAAGAACAACAAAGGAAATCGGCCACACATCCCATAATCCAATTCATCAAAATAAGACAAAATCCCATGTGGATCAACAACAACCTCAGATATAATCAATAAGGGTGATCATAGACTTTGGACAAGTCAAGTTTTACAACCATAACATGCATATTTTTTTATCTAATCAAATGTCTTGAGCAAAACCTATAGCCTCACATATATGTCTCCCTTCCAAGAAACCAAATTGTTTTAAGAAGAATACAGTTGAAAAATCATTTTTCAACATCATAACCAGTAATTTAGAAGTGATTTTATAACAAACAATTACATAAAGCAATATGAATGAACCTATGATATGATTTGGATTTTCAATTTTAAAGACAAGGACATTAAATAAAATGTTAAAAAATCATAATACTTGATTTAAAAGTGATTCGTACACTGTCGTGGAAATTCCATTGGACAATTCGTCACAACAAATTTGATAAAATTATGCTTAAAATTCGAAATCTACACTACGATTGTTAATTTCTCCTTATATTTATGGATTTGTTAATCACTATGTTATGCTCATGCATGCAATAGATAAAATATGTAGAATATATAGAACAACAAAATAAAGCTCACAAACCACAAATTAACATAGGATATAACTCGAAAAACTTTTTCAAGAGAAAATACAATTGGAAGGTGAGGTTGCTTTGCTCTCTTTCTATGAATAGAAATGGATGTAAGTGCAAAGAAGTGAGGGATGTGGTTTGTGGGCTATATAGCGCACAAATCCTCTCTATTTGTTGTCTCTTTCTATCCACTCTCGGCTACTCTATCAATCTATGGAACAAAAGGCACTTGAATAGAATATAACCCCTATTGCTCCTTGTGGCCCAATTATAACACATCTCAGTAGTCTACCAGTGGTTAAGTTTGAGTCCTTCGACTCTTAACCAAAGTTACAATATGGACTCTTCTAGAGTCTTCTTCATCATGTTCATGTGGCTAGCCCATTTTCCATGAATAATGGGGGTTGTCGTGACATCCTCTAGATTTATGGTGGTCAAAACAATAAGGTCAACTTCCGAGTGGCATGACTTTTGCATACAGACTCTGATTGGGGCTATTCTTATGTTGTTGGAAAGGTACAAGTGTGTATAATAACATTTAAATGTGTTGCTCTTATGCAATGATGTTTTACCCTAAAAAATGTCATTTGATTCCTCAAACTGCTTTCGTAAATTTTCAGATCCGAATTCCCAAAGTAGGACCCATCGGTAAAAATGATCCTGTAAGTTGATTCCTCCACCTTTTGCACTTTGAAAGCTTCAAAATGCATGACAAATAATATAATGATCAAATATGGATAAAAAATCTAACATTATTGACAAATCCAAAATAATTATTCCCCACAACCACCTAGGGTAGCTCAAGTGACGATGGCCGTGGAATGAAGTCTCACCAAACCAGAGATCTTGGGTTCGAATCTTGTGCTACCCTCCCCCCGTAGCGGGGTGAATAATGGACATGTAAACTCGAAAATCAGAGAGTCCTACCAAACTTACAAAAAAATAATAATTATTTCCCATAAATAAATAATTATTATCAATGAGAAAGTCCAACCTCCTTGACAAGCCTAAAAAGATCATCCATAGTAAATTGAAAAAACCCCTGTAATAACCCTCTAGTTATTATGTTATCTTATGGCTAAAGCTCTCTCTCTCTATATATGTGTGTGTGTGAATTTACATTTTTCATTTATGTAAAAGGATTACATCGATGCTTACAACTTATCAAAATCCTACCGGCCTCACTCTTACCAGATTGATTAGATAGTAGGTAAATACCAAAAAAGATTACAAATTACCAAAAGAGCTTCCCTAACAAGAAACAATAGGGCACATAAAACCAAAAGACCTTTAGGATCAATATACAACCAAAAGCCATTATGAGTCTGAAGAAGATACCAGAGCAGGATTCTCCGGTCGAGAATTAGGTGATGGCGGAGGCCTGAACTTGCAATACACATATTTCTCCATGTGGGCCAATCTTACTTCAAAGTGGTCCAATTTCTCCTATAGAAACCATTGCCCCATTTGCAGGTTGGGAAATCTATGTTGCATATGCCATTGGTTTCTCTGGAGTTCGTTCATGAAGGAGATTATCACATTCTTGTCATCGCGTCGATCTCTTGTTAAATTATGGTATGTTCTATGCTTAGAGCATTTTACTTATTTTTCTTTTTATTAGCCACGGATTAGCGATCACATATACATTAAGTAAAGTTCAAATAGAACATTAAATGATCAACTGAAAACAAGCCAAGACAAGAGACACAAAATGTGGCAGCTGGCCAGGGACAAACCCCACTTTGGGGAAACCCTTTGATCAAATCTTCTTTTATCTTCAATAGTTCAGCAGAGAGAAATAGTACAAAATCTGAATTATGTAATTTTACATCAGCAACAACAAACCCTAGATGAGCAAAGTCAAACTTGCTCAAACTAGCTGAAATTGACCTCTAAAATACTTGGTCAATTTTTGGTCAACTTGTCCTCGAACAGCCTAAAGAAACAACCCTAGAACAGCCCAAAAGGTTCAGTCAAAGTGCAGATTATTGAAGTCAACTGCAACCCTAAACTAGGGAAGTCAATATTGGTCAAACCAGAGGTCAGATCACCTCGATTTTTGTGCCAAAAATTGCAGCCTATCTAGGAGAGGCAACCACACCCAATCGGCACTTCTTGGAAGGTCAACGCTAGTCAAAGATGACTTGCTGCCCTTTTTCTATGTCCTCTTTGCCCTAGGACATCTTCCTTTCAGCCACACATGTGAGAGAGAGAGAGAGACTCTTTTTGCGCAGGAGAGAGAGAAAGAGATGTGTGTAGAGTGAAGTGTCCAAATGAGGAGAATGCTCCTTGTATTTATATGCAAAACATTGAGGTTGAATAGACATGACTGTTGGGCTTCTGAGCCTACATAAGTTGCTGGCCAACCTTGACAATTTGTCCATAATCAAAATAAATTCATGTCTTCATAAATACTTATTGGAATTGAATGATCTTTAGATCAATCCTACACCTCTCGACGAGAGGAATCTAGGAAAAATATCAACAACCATAAATAAGGTGACCCACATGGACTTTGGCCCTAGTTGCCAATTTTAACACTCCCTCTCAACTAGGGAGAACTTCATCTGCAATCTGTCAAACCGTCACTGCTATCCATCCATCAAATGCACTGTCTTGTACAACTTGACCCTACTTTGCTTTGCTCTGCTTTGCTTTGCTCGAACTATGAAGAAGAAGAAATGATCGAGGATGTACCATACCATCCTCCACTGACCCGAAGTCAATCTCAGAGTGTGTACCACTCTCACTGATCCCAGGTCACTGGAGGTCATCCTAGCATAGGGAGTACGGTAGATACAAAAATGCATCCATCGATAGAACTACTATGGTCCCTATCCTCATTTCCCTTCTCATTGATCAAATGAGAGGTACTTCCCATGAGTCCCAGACTACATCGGTAGGATGCCTCAGGAGGATTAATCATCCTATCCACAGGAGAACGAATCATCATGTCCAGTGGATGCCACGGAGAACTAATCATCCTGGCCTATAGGAGAACTAATCATCCTGTTCCATAGTTGCCACGGAGAACGAATCATCCTGGCCCACAGGAGAACAAATCATCCTGTTCCACAGTCGCCACAGGGTGTCATAGGGGAAGGTTGAACCTTTTACCCTGTACATAGTGCACCACTAGGGGATGGTGAGTCGCCCTGTGGTCACATGTTGCTCCAAGAAGTACCCTACACCCCCTGGAGCTCCCAGAGCTCAATACATCATACTTGACCCTCATAAGAGGGTTTTTGAACGAAACCAAGTTTCGAAAAGTCAAGAATTTGACCTTTCCTAGGGGCTTTGTTAGGATGTCGGCGACTTATTCATCTATACCAATATGTTGGAGCCTTATTGCTCCTCACTGCACCATATCTCGAATTTAGTGGTATCTGATATGGATATGCTTGGAGCGATCATGAAATACGGGATTTTCTGATAAACAGATCCTCTGGTTGTCACATAGAATCACGGTGGTATCCAATGTAAATCCAAACAACTCACTAAGGAGCTTTCAACCAGACTGCCTCACAGGAGGCCATGCTAGCAGCAATGTACTCTACCTCAACGGTGATTAAATCCACCGACTTCTGCTTCGTGCTCATCCAGGATATCAAGGCATATCCCAAAGAGAAATAGCACCTGGAAGTGCTTTTTTGGTCCACCACACTGCCTGCCCAATCAGCATCAGTATACCCAAGTAGTCTGACATTTCCGGCAGTGTATCTCAACCCATGAGTGATTGTGCCACGAAGATATCTTAGCAGATTCTTGGCACCAATCTAATGTGAGTGGCGAGGCTCAACCATATGTTGACTCAAAGTGTTGATTACAAAGCATATATCCGGACCAGAGTTCACCAAGAACATTAATGCTCCGACAAGTTGTTGATACTCAGTAGCATTTCGTAAAACGGGTCTGGCAGCACTACTACTTAACTTCTTGAAGTCAAGCTCCATCGGGGTAGTTACGGGCTTGCAGTCCACCATGCTGAATGTTTCCAATATCTTCACCACATATTTTCCTTGAGATAGGAAAAACTCCCCTGGTTTCTGCCAGACTTCCAGTCTTAGGAAATAGTGCATGAGTCCTAGGTCTTTCATCTTGAACTCAGAAGCCAACTTCCTCTTACATTCATGAATGAGAGGGTCTGCACCTGTTAGAAAGAGGTTGTCAACATAAAGGACCAGTATGAGAAGCTTGTCATCTATAACCTTAAAGTAAAGGTTAGGGTTGGCTTCACTTCTAGTGAATCCCAACTTTATCAAGTAGCTATCGATTCTCTCATACCATGATCGGGGTGCTTGTTTTAGCCCATAGAGGGCCTCCTTCAACCTGCACACATGAGATTCTTGATCATAAATCTCAAATCCTTCGGGTTGCTCCACATGGACCTCCTCTTTGATCGAACCATGTAAGAATGCAGTCTTGACATCCATCTGATGTAGGTTCCATCCTTGCGAAGTAGCAAGGGCTATGATTGAGCGGATGGTGGTATATTGGGCAACAGGTGCAAATATTTCGTCATAGTCTATACCCTCCTTCTGGGAGAAGCCACGAGTGACAAAACAAGCCTTATACTTTTCTGCACTTCCATCAACTACATGCTTTATCTTGTAAAGCCATTTTGAAGTGACAACGGCTTTGTCAGGGTCTAGGAACCACATCCCAGACATCATTTTTCATAATGGACTCATATTCCTCGGTCATAGCATCCTTCCATACTTGATGCTTGACGACATCTGTGAATGATGAAGGCTCATTTTGGATGATCGTGCTCATGATGGTGAGGTATCCTTGATACCTGTTCGGCTTCTTACTTTCACGGAAGGTTCCTCGAGGTGCAATGTGTCCTTCAACATCATTAAGTGTCCCCCCTAAGCCATGAAGGCTTCTTCCTAGAAGAGGAAGGCTCTTGCGAAGGAGGATCAATAGGTTCTTCCACATTAGGCATCGTCTCATCTTCCTTTTCCTTCGGTTCCTTGGTGTCAGCTTCTTTAGATCCTCTTAGAGTAGGAAGATTGTCTACTTTGTTAAGAGCCATATCTTCATCAAAAGTGACATCATGGCTAATCTCGAATTCTCTTTGACTAGCCACATAGATTCTATAGCCCTTAGTATTTTCGCTATAGCCCACGAAGATTCCTTTCTTTCCATATGCACCCAATTAATTCCTTTTCTCCTTCGGCACGTTAAAATATACAGGGCTTCCAAAAATTCTAAAATGAGATACGTCAGGTTTCTTACCAGTGAACATCTCTTCGAGAGTCTTGGAACCCAATGCTTGATGAGGGCATTAGTTTTGTACATATACGACAATGTTTGTAGCTTCGGCCCATAAAAACTTAGGAAGTATTTGATCATGGAGCATAGCACAGAGAACTTCCACAATCGCACGATTCTTCCTTTCCGCCACACCATTCTGCTCAAGAGTATATGGTGTAGTAGTCTCCCTCTTAATGCCAGCCTCATTGTAAAAGTCATGGAACTCATTGGATTCATATTCAGTCCCATTATCAGTCCTTAAGGTCTTGATCTTCTTCTCGGTTTGATTCTCGATCAAGGCTTTGAAGTGTCGAAACCAGGCGAACACTTCATCCTTCTTTTTCAAGAAGTATATCCAAGTCTTGCGAGAATAATCATATGTAAAAGTGGTATAATATGAATATCCTCTCAAGGAGTTCACATGCATCATACCAGATATGTCTGAGTGAACCAACTGCAATATATCGGAGGTCTTGCTTTGGCTTGAGGGGAATGGTCCCCTTTTGAGCTTTCCTTCGGCATATCCTGGACATACACCTTCTTGTTCTACTCAGAATTCAAGCATCCCTGTCACCATTTGTCTCACATTGGGTAGAGCTTTATAATGAAGGTGAGAATTCCTCCGATGCCATAGTTCAGACTGAAGAGATGTGTCACAAGACATGGCACCTAGCGGACTTCCTCCGACCTGATATAATTAATCAACTCGAAACCCGAGAGTGAAGGCATCTTTAATATTCTTTTTCCATACACCTACCTTGCCATCGCTGAAGGCCACCTTGTAGCCTTTGTCTTCCATAGCCGAAATGGACACCAGGTTATTTTTGAGATCAGGTACATATAATACATCTTGTAGGTGGATTGTATAACCCTGATTCAGTTGAAGAGTCACATTTCCTATGCCTTTCACGAGATATTTTGAATTATCTCCAAGAACAATTTCAAGGTTGGTTTCCTTCTCTATCAGATTATAGAGAGCTTCTTTATAACCAGTGAAGTGCCTTGAGGCACCACTATCAATAAGCCAATTTCCCAGCGAGTCCGTGGGAGAAGAGGTAGATAGAGCTGCTGGCAGATAATATTCATCTTGCTTATTATTAACGGTGTTAGATTCATACCTGGAATTTCTTGCCTTCTTGAATGGTTGTCCTCTTCCTTGATTTTCAGCACTTCTTTTGCCTTTGCTATTTGACTTGTCATTCCTTTGATTGCCTTGAGAGGGATTTTGATCATCGTCCTACTGTGAGCCCCTTTTATCAAGGCACTCCCTTGTATAGTGACCTGTTTTATTGCAATTGTAACATCGTCCTTTTCTTCCACCCTTTGGTCCAACCTTTCCTTTGAATTTAGCCCCGGAATTGTTTCTTCTTTTAGCATGAGAAGAAAAGGCAGTGGAATGACCTTTAAGTATGGGCATTTCTTGCTCTTTCATCCTTGTTTCTTCTCGAATGCATCTCACCATTAATTCCTCGAATCCAGGGATTACATTATTGTTGAGAAGAGTAGTCCTGAATATATACCATTCAGATGGTATTCCTCCAAGAGTTGTGAGTGTCATTTCCTTGTCAGGAATTACTTCCCCAAAAAATAGGAGATCGTTCTTGATCTCAGTGATGCTAAAGAAATATGCTTGCATACTTTCATCTTTGCCCTTCTAATTTCCTTAAGCTTATTTCTAAGAAACAAGACTTGACTTGCATCATTAACTTTAAATAAACTCACCAGTGTATCGTAGATTTCCTTGGAGGTGTTCAACTCAGAAACATAGGCCACCAAGCGTTTGTCAATAGAGTCCAGGATGATCTTCCTTGCTTTGACTTCTCCCTTGGTCCATTTTTCCTAGCAGCAACAGATGCATTTAATGGAGGCTCAACAATGCCGCCTCTCACATGGTCCAATACTTCTTGCTCTTTTAATGTTAGATCAAGAGACATCTTCCATCCGTGATAGTCAGACTTCTCACGGAGTTTGTCTTCATCAGGGAAGTGTGTTGAGGACGCCATGTTTTAAGACTGTTTGCCAATTCGTCTCTTTGGTGATTTCTCTTGCTCTTGCTTGGGCTTTGTCTTCACCTGAGCTCTGATACCATGTTAAATTATGGTATGTTCTATGCTTAGAGCAATTTACTTATTTTTCTTTTTATTAGCTGCATATTAGCAATCACATATACATTAAGTAAAGTGCTGATAGAACATTAAATGATTAACCAAAAACAAGCCAAGACAAGAGACACAAGATGTGGTAGCTAGCCAAGGACAAACCCCAATTTGGGGAAACCCTTTGATCAAATCTTCTTTTATCTTCAATAGTTCAGCAGAGAGAAATAGTACAAAATCTGAATTCTATAATTTTATATCAGCAACAACAAACCCTAGATCAACAAAGTTTAACTTGGTCAAACTAGCTGAAATTGGCCTCTAAAATACTTGGTCAATTTCTGGTCAACTTGTCCTCGAACAACCTGAAGAAACAGCCCTAGAACAACCCCAAAAGTTCAGTCAAAGTGCAGATTTCTGAAGTCAACTACAGCCCTAAACTAGGGCAGTCAATACCAGTCAAACCAGAGGTCAGATCACCTCGATTTTTGTGCCAAAAATATCGGCCTGTCTAGGAGAGGCAACCACACCCAATCTGCACTTCTTGGAAGGTAAAAATTGGTCAACACTGGTCAAAGATGACTTGCTGCCCTTTTTCTGTGTACTCTCTACCCTAGGACGTCTTCCTTTCAACGACATGTGAGAGAGAGAGAGAGACTCTTTTTTTTGCGCAGGAGAGAGAGAGAGATGTGTGTGAGAGTGAAGTGTCCAAATGAGGAGAATGCTCCTTGTATTTATATGCAAAGCGTTGTTGAATAGACATGACTATTGGGCTTCTGAGCCTACATAAATTGCTGGCCAACCTTGACAATTTGTCCATAATAAAAATAAATTCATATCTTCATAAATATTTATCGGAATTAGATGATCTTTAGATCAATCCTACACCTCTTGATGAGAGGAATCTAGGAAAAATATCAACAACCATAAATAAGGTGACCCACATGGAGTTTGGCCCTAGTTGCCAATTTTAACATCTCTACTAAGCTAGTCCAAAAGCAGAGTGATGTGTCTGGGCTGACTACCAAAGTTTTCTTGGTTAGGGGTAGACTCGTGAGCACCAGGTGCATAAGATGGGTTGAGATCTACAACCTCACCTTGGCATGAATCCCCCGATTGGTGTCTTCCATACTGCCCCTGCTCACCGACGCCCCTCCTAACTCTACCACACTGATGTAGCATTATAACATGCACCAAAGAACAATATGGCCCAGATACAGAGAGGTTACAAGCATGCCAAAGGGGTCGAACTCGCCAAGCTGTCCAAAGCATCGAACCACTCCTGAATAACAACCCACTCAGACAAGTACAAAGATGACATAGGGCTAGATCCTAAGCACTGAGTAAGTGGTTGCCTGCAGCCCACCAACAATAAATCATAGAATTCTCCAGACAAAAACTTGGTTGTATAGGGTGGCCCAGGAATAAAGTGGCTTGGCGCTTCTTACTCAAGCAACAAACCGAAGACCATATCCAAAACAAAAAGACCCCGAAATCCAAGAGTAAGTCCAACGCAACAAAACGTCTAGAATTTCCAATAGAGAACCAAAAGTCCCAGTTAAATTGGCTAAGTTCAATCACAACTAGATTCAATGTAGTAGCTATAAGTGTATGGATGCCCTTAACCCACACAAAGAATGACACTGAATCCTCTGGATTGCAACCAAAGCAGAGAGGGCGACCTAGAGAGGTAGTGGTTTGTCGCTTCCTTCTCAGGCCGCACCCCCAAGATCACAAATAGAGCCGAAAGACCTTGATTTCAAATAATAGACCTAGAACATCGAAACTCTTAGGTTTTCCAAAAAAGGCCTAGGAATACCAATTACACTGACTAGAAACAATAACAACTGAGGAATAAAACGAGCTAGGCAAAAGCTTAATAATACCTTGTTCCTTGCATGTGAACCCATAAGTGACCTCTATTGGCAATTAATTATACAAGAAAACACCACCAACTATGTAACTCTGGGACCTAATTGCAATCATGAATGAAAACGAACCTTATACCAAGATCCCAAATGATGTGCAACTGAAAGGTTTTAATGTTGCCTCACGCTCTAACAATGAACTAATTTATTTGAAATAATGATGACTTAATTATTAGCTCATTTTTAAATAATGCATCATATAGCTTGGTGTTATATTCATTTATGTAATGCATTTTGCCATTGTTATATAAGAGTAGTTTAACGAGGCCACAATTTTGCTCAGAAAATAGTGAAAATTTCCCTAAGATTTTGACCACATAAATTTTGGAAAATTTGAATTACAACTATAAAGTTTCAGGATTTTGAGTGAGCTGTGGGTTTCTGATGGCATTGAATTTATTCCCACCTAAAAAAAATGATTTAGACAATCACATGGTTGAATTTTTTGAAAAAAAATAATTAGATTATGTCCAAAAATAATTTTCCATGCAAAATTGTGACATCGGTAAACGACAACCCCTTATATAAAAACGACAACCTGTTATATAATATATTTTAAGCATTTCCTTCATTTATTTTTATTTTTTACTTATAATTTTGTATGGTCTTGTTTTGTTTTTAAAATAAAGATGTGCTGCGATTGGCGTGGATTTTCATAGATGGTGAAAGTCAAATTTCAGGCATTATGGACCTAGTGTAGTGGGATCGATGAGTTTTTGGCAAATCCCAACTTCCATTTAGATGCTATTCGACACTGTAATCATCAATCCTATTAGACACTGTAATCATCAATCCTATTAGACACTGTACTCATCAATGCCTGTACCCAAACTGGTGACCCCAGTTCTCCAAAAGACCTCACAACACTTTTTATTTGGGTGGAATTCAGTGTACAATCTCAGACAAAAGTACAGCGATCTGCTGGTTGCTGCTAATAGAAAAGTTAGTCCGAGGCACTTTGTTGTAAAGACAGGATTTGGAATGGAAGATCCCAAATTGCAGGAACTATTGGATTTTTTGGATTCTCTAAAAAACTATGAGAAAGAAGGGGTGCCGAAAGGGGCTGGTACGGATACAAAAGAAGGATTTGATTTGCATAGGATGGAGAGGTTGATTCAACTTCTGGGGGATCCCCTTTCACACTATCCGGTACTTCTCTCCGGTCCTAAAAGCTTTGCATCTTTGTTAAACTGTAATTGCCGCTATTTCATTGGGGTTTTCAAGTGGTTTAATCAAAACACTTTCAATGCTCAGACTCTGGTTCAAAATGCCTGAAACATCCGTGTTAATCCAACCAATCAATTTGATACCAAGAAAAAAGTTCTGTAGACAAGGTAGGTTTGACAGGAGGCATATATCGGTGTTTCAAAGTTCACTTGTGTTGCCAAAGCGTGACCATATGATCCTTTTATTGTTCTGCTCCCTTTCCTGACCTGAAATTTTTAAATGTAGATCACGGTGCAAATCAGCGTGTTAATTGAGTTGGTTTTCCAAAGAGTGTTGACGGGGTCCTTTGGTGAACTCACTGGAAGCTGCCTTGCTTATTAACCTTGCAGCTTGGAAAAACGAGCAAACCTGGTCCGGCCACGGCTGCTTGATAAATGAAGGAAACGCATCCCCCTCCCAAGCTAAGTCCCTTTCTCGTTCCCTTGTCTCCCGCTCTCGATCCATTTCTCCAATCACCAAAATTGGTGGGATTTCCCTGCATATAACTATTGTAGAAAGTGGTAAGACCTTCTTAAATACCTACTGATTCAAGTGCCTAGGCAAAGCTCGGGAGACGACCGAGGATTTACGGAGAATTACCAAGGTTATGGATGTGTAGGTCGACAACAATGTTCAGCATATTGAAGCACAAGAATAAGAATAGAAGTTAGATCAGAAAATTCAATACTGTAATGAGAGTGAAGCACAGCTTTAATCAACAGAACAACATGCGCAAGATAGACAACATAGAACACAATATTATAGATAATAGAACCTAGCATTTAACATAAACAACCAGATCATGGAAATAGTGTTACACCAAACATGCCCAACTCGTTTTACAATGCTCAATAAAACGCAGCTGCGTCTGTGCAGAATATTACACAAGAGTCTAATGGAATTGCAGTAGTGCTATCTCAAAAAGTATGCATTATAATAAACTTGTGAGATTGCGAGGATGGTGATGTTTGTTCCTTTACATGCCAATCCCGAAGAAGGGTGGTGGTGGCAAAGCTATGTACGCAAGAGATAGGGGATTTAGCCTATTTTCTGTCTTAGGCGTTGACTATTTCTATCTGTCCTCATGCGAGTAAAGTTGTTTCTTCCACGTAGTCTTTTCTAGGCTAGTCTTTAATGAGCTGAATATTGTAGAAATCAGCATTGCTATTGAACAGCACACAAAGAAGATAGACATTGGGTGTATAATAATAAATATGTTTATCTATATAGGTCGAACACCTTAAAGAATCCTCTCACACAAACACATCAAAGATAAACACCAATGTACTATGTGGTTAAAATCCACAAAAATGAAAATAGTCCACAACTCTAGCCAATGTGGCTGCTTGCAGCAATATATTGATGGAAAAAGGAAAATGATTTAGAGACCGTGAACCAATTGGGTGTGTTGCCTCAAAATCTAGCAGGTCTTGTAGGAGGGGACCCTACAAGGCAAGCACTAGACAAAGTGACAACAATGAGATGTGGTCCACTGTCACCACAACCATTAATGTCTGCTCTTTATGGACTTTCACCAATGGGAGACTTCCTGTTATATAGAGGCTAACACCTACAAGACCTATGAGAGATATTCTAGGTTTAGGGGATAAGGTGAGATTAGAGGCTAATAGAGGATAGCTCTTCTTAAGTACAAGGCTCAACCAAGGAGAGTAAGGCAATTCACACCCTCTAGGAGGGCCAAATTAGGGCACACTTGACCTAGGGCTTGAGAAATAACAAGCCATATGGGATGTCCTAATGTCATTACGCCAAGAAAAGGTTTCCACACAATGAATATTAGCAAGCCAATGGCATAAGAAACCTTCAAAAAAAGTCCTCAAGTTGATGCTTTGCAAAACTAGGGTTTTCCTAGAGCAAAGCTACCTAGGGCAAGAGAGCTAAGACTTCAAATGGAAAGATTAGCCACCGAGAGAGGTTGATTTTGAGCCAACCTATTCTTCCCTCAGTGTTGAATCCTTCCACAAACTCAATTGCCCCTTCCAGGCCAATTTGCACCAAGCCCTAACTTGGTCGCTTATCCTTAAGAGTGCTGAATTTAGAGAGAGAGAGAGAGAGAGAGAGAGCGAAATTCAAGTTTATGGATAAAATTGTGTTTGGTCACCAAATTGACAAGGTCAGTGCCTAGTCCTTGGGTTGATGGAGTCTATGAGTATGATAGATTGGCTAAATCTTCCAAAGGAGTAAGGATATTTTGGTGCCCTAGCATAAAACCTAACTATTATCTTTGTGAGGATTCTGTTGATTTTTCATTAGCACTTCAAAATCAGGTTTATGTCCAAGACACGATCACAAACACTCTAAAATGCCACAACACAAACACAATGGAAAATGTACGACAGTGAATCAATGTAGTACACAAGATAATTTATAACCCAAAACTTGTTATATTACAAACTTTAATACAACAAACATAGGGCTTCTATACCAGGGATCATGGCCCTTACAATTAGCCCTGATACAAGAACAACTAGGGCTTGGAGTCAACAACTTGTGACAACCAATCTACCCTGAACAAGATACACTTGACTTAATTGCTGATGTAGCGCTTCCACAACCCTTTCGGTCCATGTACCTTGTACACCTTTAGGAGGTCCTTTGCCACCTCTTTCGCTGCTCACAAGTACTCCTGCAACTTCAGAATGCTTACACCTTTAGCTGATCAACCTGCCTCTATCAATCTGTCTCGTTGCTCCAAGGATGACTGGTCTTAGGCTCAACGATCTGCCCTCTAGCAACTCTCTTGCCCACCAAGATGCCTGCTCTTAGGGACTTCACCAAACGCCCTCTAGAAGAGACAAGGTTGCTTCACTATCTCTACTCTTAGGGTCTCTAAGTCTGCCCACTTATCAACCTTCTAGCTGCTACATAATGCTGAACTTAGGGCTTCATACACAACCCTCTTGACTGACTCCTTGAATGCTCCAAGATCAATCCTTAGGGCACAACAAAATAACCCTCACACTATCTCCTTGCTTCGTTAAAGATGACAGAACTAGGGCTTACACAAGCAACCCGCACAACTGTAATTTGTCTCCACAAATTACACTGCTTAGGGCTCCTTTACACGCTGTCCGATCAACCTATTGAACAAACCTCCACTTAGAAACATATCTCCTTAGCTCCAACCCTTTCTAGCAGCCCTTCCACAGACCTAAAGTCCTTGACCTCCCTGTCCAAAATGCTTGCAACCCTGAACAAACTTCAACTTCTTCCTTTTAGACCTGTAGCATCAAATCTAGGCCACACATGCCACTCCTTGCTGTGCTATGCTCTGAGGGTACTCGACCCTCCTAGCCACATTCATCTTAGGCCTTTAGGCCTCTTATCTTGCACAATAGGCCTATGGCTCTCTTTTTGCTATTTGATATAGAGCTTTAGGCCTCTTGGCCCCGCCTCCTTTAGATAGAAAAACGAACCATATTGCGACCCTCTCTTAGCAAGGTAAACCAGGCCTTTAAACCACCCTATTCATGCCCAAAATAGACCTGTGGCCTTCCTTCCACAGTCCAGCAAAACCCTAGGAGAACTCGTTTGCTTTTGGATAGAAGGAGACCTCCTCAAGTGCTAGCAAACTCAGAGAAAGACCTTCCTCTCTTGCTGCGACTTCATGAGGCTCCTTCACTTGCTTTCTTGAGATGATGTTTCACTTGGATGGGTGATCAAATGAGCTTGAACTCACTCCTCCTTATAGTGTTCTATGAGGGTGACCTTTAGCCCTCAAGGGGCATCACTTAACCCAAGCCGACTTGAGTTCATTGACAAAACCCCAACTATCATAAGAAATAAATTCCATCTCATTTGTCTATTGCCACATCATGATGCCCTAGGTGCCCCTTAGCTCATCAAGGGTGGGTGCCCCTCATGCATTCGTGAATTAACGGTCATTTTCTCCACTTGGTTTTGCGCCCACAACTTTGGGTACAAAACCCACTACTTGGGTACATTGCCCACAAACCATTTTTGTGGGTCAACTCCTCACAAACCCAGTACCCCAGGGGTTGTGGGAGTGTGAAAATTTCTAAAATAGAAATCCTACTGCAGTGATTAATTTGATTTCTTCTACTTATTACTTCAGAAATAAGTTATCTACTGTATTCTTACGGCAAATATCGAAACATATTCTACTGCAGCCTTCACAATTAAAACATTGTAGAAAGTAAATGTAAGTAAAATGCTGGCACATATACAAACACAATGACAGTTATTTTTGGACAATTGTCCCCGGAAAAACCCAATGTGGGAAAACCAATGCAGCAGATGAGGGTTTTATTATTCTTCAGCAAAAATCATCATGTACAAATTACACTCAAGAGTATAGAACAATGCTTTATGAGAAAACATTACAGACGTTCCTGAACAAGTATCTAACCCGAGAGAGAGGTTCCTCCACCCTCTGCGTCTCTTTGGCTTGCCCGACATCACTTTCTTTGGTCTCTGGACTAGCTTGCGCAATGCCTGTGTCACTCAAGTCACCGCTGCCTCTCCCAACGTCAATTTGCCTAGCACTGTCCCTTCTACTACTCTGCGCCTTCGTCCTTGTCTCCCTGACTGAAGCTAAACCCTCTCTGTCTCTCCTCCACCTGCAACTCTCCCTTTGAATCGATTTTCTCTTGCCAAACTTCGGCCAGTGAGAAAATTAATTTCACTTGGGCAACTGAGTATCTGCCTGGTGTGTTTTCCAAATGATCCTCAAGCCCCTTCTTATATAAACCCTTTGGGCAACCAATGACCTAGATTAAGTCATAATCAAAGGCTCAGATCGTTTTGGCTTGATCCGTAGTTTTTTCTAGAAGTTTCACCTCTGATTAGATTAATACCCATTAATATTTTAATTTTCCTAAGTTTAGACTTAGGAACCCCATTAAAAATATTAATTATTTTAATAAAATCACTTATGGGTGGAATTTCCCAAAACGCTTTTTTGGTTCTTTGGAATACATGTGCTCAAGCCTCCTTGCAAAATTTGAGGCTTAGAGCACATCCTATGCTACCCCAAATCAACAGGGAGTACCTCCCAAGCTACACAAATCAACACTCCCTCTTAGCGAGGGAGGTACTTACACCACTCAGAAGTATCTTGTCATCGTTGGTGACACTAGCCCAATCTCCACTGCAGCATACCCTATAGAATGAACCACTCTTCTGGGTAGTGCCTCTACCTTCAGAAGCTTCCCGCTTCTTCCTTTCCTGATAGGCCTTCTTGCCATCCCACGGTTCCTTCTTGTCAGTAGAAGTCCCCTTGGTCCCTACTGACCATGTGCTCTTTTTGGGCTGCAGATTCTCCCTCTGAACCTGCATACTTCTGCTCGAACTCAACTCCCTCTGAGTCTTAGGAATCTGCTTCTTCTCATGATCTATAGGCTTGCCCATCAGCCATTATAAACCATGCTCCCTAAATCCAATGATAACGCTAGCAGAGTTAGAGCCTCTGGGCTTGAGTCTCTCTTTCCCATCCTAGAAAATCACCTCAAACCCCTTCGTCTTGATCACTGAGACAAACAACACAATGTATCTAAGCTTCGGTACCCACAATACATCTTGAACTCTCAACAACCTACCTGACTCCATCCTGAATGGCACAACATCTTTTCCTTTGACAACTTTCTGACTCTTGTTGCCAACCACCATGTGCAACTTTGAGTCCCATTTAGATAGAGTCTCAAAAGCGTCACGCAAACTTGTCATATGCTTTGACACTCCACTTCCCACGTACCATGCAATCGCATCAATGGTACCCTTGAAGAAATGAGAAACTAGAGCAAATTCCTTGTCCTCCAACCTTCTTAAGAGGTCATCCAACTCAGAAGGTGTAGCAGCACCAACTATCTCCTTCCCCTTCTTCTTTCGCGGACACTTGCTCAAATAATGACAATATTCGCCACAGGTATAACACTTCAACTTGCTCAAGTCCTTCTTTGCCTTGCCCTTCATCCTCCCTGCAAGAGCCACGTTATCATCAAAAGTCTTCTTCTTCTTAATAAGGTTCTCGTCCCACAGTTCCGCCCGGATGAAATCATCCCATAACCTGTTCTAATCTGGCAACTTCTCAAGCAACAATCGCTTTGATGAACGACTTCCATTCCTTGGTAAATCCTTTCAAAGTTGTCCTCACTAGCTCAGAATCTAGAGCATCTTCACTGATGGCAGCAAGATCTTGAATTTGAGAAAGTCTCGTCAGATACAAAGCCACACCTTCACCATCAGACGTCTTGGTGTTCTTCAACTTAACTCTCAATACCAACATCTGGTTCTCATTCTTATTTACAAATAGATCTAAATAGCTTTCCACATCTCATGGGCTGTGTTCTTCCTAGACAGATTAGGTATCAAGTGATCGTTGACACCATCTAGGATGATCAACTTCACCTTTGTATCCAACTCCTCATACACTTCCAACTCCTTAGGGTCAGTCGGTTTCTTGATTTCCTTGTCGACAAACTCCTAGATCTTGTTTACCATCAAGACTAGCTTGATCCTTTCCTTCCAAGGACTATAGTTGGCTAACCCATCTAACCTATCCTCATATCACAGACCAACAACCAACTTCGCCATTGCTATTAGTGATTCAATAATATTGCACCCAACTCCCTCTTGAGCTGCATGCTGTGCACACTTTGATTTAATGTCCCTTCAAAGTATCTCTGATACCATGTTGATTTTTCCTTGACACTTCAGAATTAGGTTTATGTCTAAGACACAATCACAAACACAGTAAAATGCCACAACACAAGAACTTTGCACAGTGGAAAATGTACAACAGTGAATCAATGTAATACACAAGACAATTTTTAACTCAAAACGTGTTATATTACAAACTTTAATACAACAAACATAGGGCTCTCATACAGGGATCATGGCCCTTACAATTAGCCTTGATAGACGAACAACTAGGGCTTGGAGTCAACAACTTATGACAACCAATCTACCCTGAACAAGATACAGTTGACTTAATTGCTGATGTAGTGCTTCCACAACTCTTTTAGTCCACTTACCTTGAACACCTTTGGCTGGTCCTTTGCCACCTCTTTTGCTGCTCACAAGTACTTCTGCAACTTTAGAATGCTTGCATCTTCAGCTGATCAATCTGCCTCTATCAATCGCTCTTGCTGCTCCAAGGATGATTGATATTAGGCTCATAGATCTGCCCTCCAGTAGCACTCTTGCCCCACTAAGATGCATGCTCTTACGGACTTCACCAAACTACGCTCTGTTGAAAAAATGGACAGCGACAACTATTAATCTTATTTTCCTTAACCTTAATATTTGCTTTTGAACTTATTAGCTTTCTTGTGTTCTTTTAGTTAGATCTTTCATCAAACAAATATCAATAACATAAACAACAACAATAGAGGACACATATATCAGTCTCTCATCCAGGGCAAAACCCCTCAAAAGGGAAAACCCGAAAACTCTTCTCTTCTTAGTATCCACTTCAAATGAGATACAAAGACCCAAACCCTAGACCAGTCCTTCTCCCAGTACCAAGTCAACCCTTCCTCAAGTCCTTCCTTGATTCTGCACCAAACTGTTACACACTGCAACTTCGACTTGCCAGCTTCAATACTACAACTCGTCTTGCAACTCGATTTTGCAACTTCGGTTTTTGTAGCTTCTTTGGGAACCCTAATCCAACCTCCTTCTGAGACCTACCTAGAGCAAGATTGCTCTTCCAAGGTCAGTGGGTTCAATATAGGGTTTCCTCCCTTCCAACTACAAGATTCTGCACTTCGTCCTCTTGCAATTCGGACCTGCAACTTTGGCCCCCTTTTGTAGCACAGAAACCCTAGAACTTCGCATTTGTGAAAGAGATAGAGCCCAAAACCAAGATATTTCGTCTTTCTTTCTTCTCTTAGAATTTCGCTTTCCTTCTTCCAGCTTCCCAAATATAAATCAAACTCTTTTCTTAATAGATCGAACTTGTGGAGTGAGTGAGTCCCAAATGAGGTCGAACTGCTCTTTTATATAGCCTTCTTGAGGGGTCAAATCCCCTCCTTTAGGCCGACTTGTACTTTGGAGCTTCTAAGACATTCTAGACTCAAAAAATAATTGTTTTTACAAATACATTTTTCCCGAAAGGATCTCATAAACATGATGTTGACTCCTTTGACTCATGACAATAAATCTTAAGACCTAACAACCCTAAAAGCACGAAGAACATGTTTTTACCTAGAAGGCCATCAATAATCAACATGAAACCCATGCTTTAATAATAATAACTTTTTATTTTCTTTTATTGTTTGTTACATAGGATAATATTGAAATGAGTATAACAATTATGAAGTCTGAAACTAGTTACATTTCTCAACGCTCCATCTTAACTAGGGAGGTATTCATAATTGCACAATCGGTACAACATCATATCTCAAACTGAAGAGTTCTCCAGAAGAGTCAGATTGACAAGCCATACTGTAAGCATCATCATCATGACCAACATTGTCTCTGAGGCCTAACTAGACAAGCTCTTCTTTAATCAAGAGCATTATGTTGGGAGGTTTTACGTGTGATACCACACTACCTCTACAAGGTACATACCCCATCCGGATGTCTACAAGGTATGTCCTTTTAGGACTATTCTTATCTTGGATCTCCAATCCTGAGTCCTCAAAGAATATCAGTCCCTTTCGACCACTCTTTCTCTTGGATACCTGTCACATCCTCAAAGAGTGTCAGTCCCTTTCCTTTCTTGGATGCTATATCCTCAAGGAAACCACAGATGCTTATCCAATCCTCCGCCATTCTCTCTTCATCACTTGAAGAGGAGAATGCACATGTGATGTCCAACATCACTTCCTCTCAAACCGAGACGACATCACTATTCTCCTTTAGTCTTGAGAATAGAACCTTGCTCTATACAAGGAGACTCCTTTTCTCCCTCTCAAAATCAAAGGAGATCTAGACTTCCTTTCTATTTGGGAAGTCATCATCACAAGCTTTACAAATTGTCTTCATAAGAGGATCAACTATCAGTTCCTCATAGCTGCTCGACTCCCTCTTTCCTTTGCGTGATCGAGCTTTCTTCTTTCGAGGTATCATGGAGCCACCTTCTCTCTTCAATCTTGTGACATGTTCCAGGCCAATCTTCTTGCTCCTCACTTTCTTCTTTGACATGAAGGCATTACATTGAGCATTCTCAAACTTCAAGTTGATCATAGATTCTTATTGAAAGTGATCTTGCTTTGACCTTTAGGTTATCTTCTCGCACTGTTACCTTTTAATCCCAAGATGTCCATATCTTGACTTCACAGTTGCCAAGTACTAGATATCGAGCTTTCCTCAATATCCTTCATCCATACAATTGAACTTGCCTCAATTGCCATCACATATTCTTGCAACATCTTCCAGCTAGCAAAATAATATGTTAACTAGATAACCATTAATGGAAATCAGACTTACCTCATCATGATGACCTTTTCGTTCCATCAACATCCTCATCAACCATCTCCACTTGAAACTTCCTTCATGCATCAGAGTGCCCAAGGATCGAACTTGTTTACCAAGTTACAATTTTTCTTTTGGACAATCTACTGGATATTAATCATTTATATATATTCTAGAGAAAGTCTTAAATTCTTTACACATCCTCAAGTAAGCCAAAAGTATCATATGTCCATATACCTAAGCACATTTTCTGACCAACTCTCTTTTCATAAGATTCTACACATACAAATCTTATCCAAAGTTTTATATCCAATATGTATTCCTATGCTTTCATCTGATCATCTAGCTATTTATATATCTCATAAAGAGCTTGCATCCAAATCCATTGCATTCCTTCATCCCTTTACCAACATTACATGGGATGCCTACTAACCTTGTCATGATGATTTTCCCAAAGACCTTCCAAAATGATGGTCTTTCCTGAATCATGATGATTCAACTAAGCAAGATGACAACTTCTAACATAATGTTAGACAATACATGGATGAACATTATGCAAAAATGGTCTATCTATCCATCTATCTAGATGATCTCTACAAAGCAACTTAACCATGTAAATTCTAGACATGCTACTATCATATGCTTCTTTCTATGATGCCATGCAAAACATACTATCCTAAAAGAAAGATTAGTCTTCATAAAGAACCTGACAATTAGTGAACCTTCTTTAGTAGTAAAGATCCTTCACTTCTTCCTTCTTTGCCTTCTTCTCAGGTTCTCCCATTGCCTCGGTTACATGAGTCTCACTCCTTTCCTTTCTCTTGTTGTTCTTCTTGTTTGGACAATCCCTCTTAAAGTGTCCAAATTCATTGCATCCTGTTGACCATGTACATGTCAACAATCCAAGAAGTAGAGTATACAACAGTGGAACAACTTTTTTATGTCAATTTGATCATTGTAATCTCAATTTTTGCTTTTGTAATTTAAAAATGTGAATATTAAGCCATGTAACAACACCTAGGTAAGCCTATGATTCTTCTCAAAGGGTTTCACTGTAGGGAGTTTTTTAACCTCATCAAATTATCTGTGTTTGTAAACACTGATAATTGGCAAAGTTTTTCTCCCAGATATACCCAAAGCTAGGGTGGAGCTCATTGGCAAGGTCTTAGGTGAGTCCTAGTGTTATCAAGTTTGTGTTTTTCTCATACTAGATCATGTGTCTTGTTGCAGAATTTGGTTGAAGTCCTAAGAGTCAGTGTCTATGTTTGTTTCCCCTTGAGGTTTGAATTTGTAATATCTTGATGTAAAAGTGTTATCTAGGAATATTTTGGTGAATGGTTCCTAATAATTAGAACACCATTACCAAAATATTTTCTTAGATGCACTTAGAGGATGGAAAAATATTTAATCCCTTCTCGAGTCAATTAATTTTAATTTCTGGCAAAAATAAAATTAAGGGAAAATTAATTACCCTCAAAGTGGAAAATTTATCAAAAAATGATTTGAGGCTATTTTCAAAAGGGAAAAATTCAAGTCAAAGATAAATGCCTCATTTCCAAAGCAAAAGGACCCAGTCCAGAAATTTGTTGGGCCAGAGAAGATTATCTCCCAACAAATCGAAATTTTTGGACTAGGAAGTTAAGAATTTTGCACAAGTAATGATAATTCTATTTTTTAAGGTCCTCCAGTGGTTCAGAAGTCAAGGTTTGACCCTCCAACACAGTGAATAAGGAAGATCATTTTAGAGATTTGTGCCAATAAATCAAGGGATCAATTTTTTTTTGCAATGATCAAGCCATGGATCGATGCAACTAGCCACTATTTCCTCTTGGAGAGTTTTTTGCCTCTCATTTTTCTATATAAGGAAGCTCTCATGCTCCTCATTGTAACTTCATTTGGATTGAAAATCTTGTATTGAGCTAAGCTCTGCTGGAATTTTTGCATTAACAAAAAGTCTTTGGGGTTTCAATTCAAGTTGCATTCTTGCTTGATGATTCATGTTATGTGTTGAATTTATTTTAATGCTCTAATTGTTTTAATTGAAGATTATTATTCCATAGCCAGTGGTTGGATTACCTATTAGCACAAATATCTTGCTTTAGGTATTGGGTTAGAGTTAGCACATTGAACCTAATAGATCGAGCAGGAATCTCTAGATCTCTAGACTTTTTGTGTGAATCGAGCCCCTTTGGAACTAATAATATATCTTATGTGTAGAGATCTTCAGATATTCAGCCCTTGGATATGACCCAAGTACATGGATTTTAAGATGATTGCATTTTGTTTGGACCTCAAGGTTATCTAACGATTTCTTGTGCAAAGTTTGGGGTTTGTTCTTCAAATTACAAATTATTTCTAAAACTTATTTTCAAAATCTATTTGGGTTTAAAGGATTTATTTACTAACTAGAGCTTGATTTAAATTGTGAATAGTGTAAATAATTTGTAAGTGATTTTGTAAACTATTTTTAACCCTTGTATATTATTTTTTCTTATTTGTAAATAATATTTTGGGGTTTCCCATTTTAGAGTTTTCTAGATCTTGTGGCTTGGCTCTATTTATTTGACTTGCAGGTGCATTAGCTCAAGGATTCAACGACAAATTTGAACAAGAACTTTGAGACCCTCACCTAGCCTAAACGATTAGGGTTTGGACCTATCTTCACCTAAGGAGGAGGCTAGGAGCTATCTAGCTAAGAAAGGAGGTGCATTCAGCCAAGGGAGGTTTATTTAGGCCTTTTAGGGCCTGATCTACAAGACCCAAGTGCTCGAATTGCAATGCCTAGCCTCCAAGAGGAAGCCGCTAGCCCTAGAGGGCTTGCTTGCTACTACAACTGGGTTTTTCTTGAGTATTTATCTTCTGGTGTGATTTTGCAAGTGGTTTTGTTGAGGTCATATTTGGGCTTGAAACTGTCAAAATTTGCTTGCAGGAGGTGGATGCAAGGGTTTTGAGGCCTCTAGGCCTTGGTCGCAGCCCCAAAAGGGTCAATTTACCCTAGCTGCAACCTTAGTTAGGCCTATAAACCTAGCCGCAAGCCTAATTTGACCTTGGAGCCTTAGCCACAACCCTAAAAGGGCTTAAATTCATCTTTGCAAGTGATTTCAAGAGCTCACAATTTGTTTTGCAGGCCTAAGGTGAATTTTGGCAAGGGTTTACAGTGGTTTCTCATTGTATTTTTGTCAATTTGTGGGCTAATCTTGGTTTTGCAGGATTATCATCCAGTGAAGAAGGGTTTTAAGGGCTCAAAATTTGTTTGTGCCATCATTTAAGGCCATCTAGCCCTACCTGTGAGGCCTAGAGCCTCTTTTTCACTAGACTGCAAGCCTCATTGGGCTTCTTAGGCCTAGCCGCAGCCCTTGGAGGGCTAGATCCATCATACATAATTGTTTTGAGGTTGATCCATTGGTGTTGTAGATCCTTCTTGAAGAGTTACAAGGCCAAGACATCAAAGCTCTAAGCCTTAGTCTTGTTAGCTAGTTCTTTACAAATCTGATCCATTATTTGCATATGTGTTTGGGCTAACAATTTGTGGTTGTAGTGATCCAAAATGTCTGCTCCTTGTGTTTCAAGCTAACCCTTTGTGAGTGCAGGCATTGGAGGAGTGACTTCTCTCTTGAGTGTCCCCAACTTGGCATAGGCCACTAGGCCTAAGGGTTTGCATCTCCTATCCCCATCCCTCTCTTTTCACTATTAAAGTTTACATCAGATCTGAAGTGTTAACAATAGTGGTATATTAAAGTTTACATCAGATCTGAAGTGTTAACAATAGTGGTATATTAAAGTTTACATCAGATCTGAAGTGTTAACAATAGTGGTATAAGTGACATCTGTGGTGGCACATAATCATTTATAAAAGGTCCTAAATCTAATATGAACAGTCTCAAGATCCTAAAAGTTGTTCCATGATTGTTTAAAGTTTTGCCATTGGAATAGTGATCGTGTTTAAGTGAATATTGGGACTGATATTGTGCAATTTGTGGGCTGATCTATAATAGTGATATTGTGCAAGAGGAACTCTTGAATATCTTAAGTTACATTGGTGCCTTGATAACAATCTTCCTTTGCATTCCTTGCTTTTCTTCTTGCATCATTGCAAAGCATTGCATTAACATTAGAGTTGCATTTGCATAGCATATCATACTAACCCTTGCATTTGCATCCTTGCATTGCCATTATATCTCTTTGCATTCTAGGCATCTAATTTTTGGTAATTGCATTGGTTGTACTAAAAGAATCACCGTTAGCAATCTCATATTTCCTTGTGTTTGTTATTAATTGTGCTTAAGAGAAATTGCATCTCTCTCTTGTATCTAATTGGTAATGAGAAGATATTGCCTCTAATTGCTAAATAACATAAGAATACACTGCTTTCATTATTGTGCTCTAAAGATTAGCTTACAAGAAGAATCTAATAAGCACCTTGGATAATTGGAATTGCTAATTTTGTTTCATTGGAATTGTTTATCTTGCTTCATTGATATAGTCATTCAATTGTTCTCGAAGTGCTTCATTTAATTGCTCTTGTCATCTTGTGTTGAATAAGCATCTTTGATTTCAAGTAATCTAATCTTGTTGAAGTAGTTAACACATTTATATAATCTCATTGAATCAATCACCCATATCTTGCATCTTCATCCTAGTTTAGAAGTGCATCTCTAAAATTCACCTCCAAGCATAAGCTTGGTTGTAAGAAGATAGGATCAACTTATCCATGTTGATTTATGGTAGCATTGAATGTGCTATAAGCCTCAAAATTTGCAGGGAGGCTAGGACACATGTATTCCAGAATACCCAGAAATTGTTTTGGGAAATTCCACCTGGAGAAAGTTTTATTAAAATAATTAAATATTTTTAATGGATGCCTAAGTCTAAACTTAGGAAATTAAAATAATCAAAGGGTATTAATTAAACTGAGGGCAAAACTTCTAGAAGAAGACGAGGATCAAGCCAAAATGATCTGAGCCATTGATTAGAATCTAATCTGGGTCGTTGGTTAATCAACGAGAAGATTATAAGAAGAGGCTTGATGGGCATTTGGAAAATACATCGAGTGAGAGATCAAGAGATTGATTTCTGAAGAGAGCAGTGCAGCAGTTGCTAGAGAAGTGATTGAGGTGATTTCTTGTAGTGAGGGGCAAGGAGAGTTTTCTGGTTGGAGAGTTTTCTGATTCGTGGATACTTTGTAGAGGAGGCAGAGAGACATCTAGAAGAGGCAGCGGAGAGCCGCGTTGAGGTAACGCAAAGCCTGAGGGAAGATTCAAAATTTGATGGAGGGTCGATTTCTAGAGCCAGGAGTCGGGGTGTGAGACCAGGAAGGCAGAAATTCGAAGTTCCAGAAGCAAATCGATCAGCAAGGGGTGATGCAGAGCCTAGTGTTGAAATTTCTAAGTCTAACTGTTAGAAATTTTATCTGTATTCTTCTGGTTTATTTCTCCTACTTGTTAATTACCAACAAGTTATTTAAACATATAAACATCGAAATAAACACAATACAATCTCAACCATCTATAGATCAACAACTAAAAGAAATAGCGAACACACAAGTGACACCGTTATTTTTGGTCAACTCATCTCCGAAAAAAACCCACCTTGGGAAAACTGGCACAACAATTCTGAGGGTTTATTTATTATGCAGTATATCCTTGAGTACAACTGGGTGCCAAACTGGCTCACCCGATAAAGAAAAATAACCGACAATAATACCTCTCTATTCGGAAGCATATATTTATAAAATCTGCCCCACAAAACCCTCTCTAGCACCACTGAAGCACTGCGTCAGCCCTGCTGGCCTCTACGTCAGCCTCAAACTGTTAAAATTGGCAACTAGGGCAAAACTTCATGTGGGTCATCTTATTCATGGCTGATAATATGTTCATTAGATTCCTCTCGTCAAGAGGTTTAGGATTGATATAAAGATCATCCGATTCCGATAAATATTCATGGAGATATGAATTTATTTTGATTATGGAATTATTATCAAGCCGACCTACAACTCATGTAGGCTCAGAATTCCAACAGTCGCATCTATTCAAACACCAACGTTGTGTATAAATATAGGAGGACTTTTCCTCATTTGGACGCACTCATCTCATCACATCTCTCTCTCTACTGCATAGAAAAGGGTCTCTCCCTCACACATGTAACGCCGGAAGCCGCTGAAACTAAAGCTGCAACTGCAGAAGTAAAGTTTGACCTGTGTGGACTAGAAGATCTTCTCATTTGAACTGCGCTGTAGGTTCATCTAAACTTCCTCTGAAAGCTGCAACTTTTGGTGGTGGAATCAAGTCAATCCGACGGACGGTTTGCAAGATATCGACTGCCCTAGTTTGAAGGAAGCTGTTGAAACTGAAGCTGCAACTGTAGAAGTGAAGTTTGACCTGCGTGGACTAGAAGATCTCCTCATCTGAACTGCGCTGTAGGTTCATCTGAACCTCCTCTGAAAGCCGCAACTTTTGGTGGTGGAATCAAGCCGATCCGACGATCGGTTTGTGAGATATCGTCTGCCCTAGTTTGATGATGAAGCCGCTAATGCTGATGCTGCTGATCTAGGGTTTGCTACTGCTGATATAAATCAGATTTATTGTACTATTTCTCTCTGCTGAATTATTGAAGATAAAAGAAGATTTGATCAAAAGGTTTCTCCACACATTGTGGGGTTTGTCCCTGGCTAGCCGCCACATCTTGTGTCTCTTGTCTTGGCTTGTTTTCTGTCGATCGTTTGATGTTCTATCTGCACTTTATTTTATGTACATGTGATTGCTAATTTGTGGAATATAATATGAAAAGAAGTAAACTGTTATAAGCATAGAACATACAATAACTTAACATGGAATCAGAGCTGAGGTGAAGACAAAGCCCGAGTAAGAGCAAGAGAAATCACCGAAGAGAAGATTGGCAAGGCTATCCTAAAAGAACGATGGGGTCCTCAACACTCTTTCCTGCTGAAGACAAGCTCTGTGAGAAAGCTGACTATCACGGATGGAAGATGTCTATCGGTCTAACCCTTGAGGATCAAGGAGTGTTGGATCATGTGAGAGGCAATATTATTGAGCCTCCATCAAATGCACCTCCTGCTGCCAGGAACAAATGGAAGAATGGAGAAGTTAAAGCAAAGAAGATCATCCAGGACTCTATCGACAAGCACTTGGTGGCCTACATCTCTGAACTGGACACCTCCAAGGAAATCTACGATAGACTGGTGAGTTTATTTAAAGTTAATGATGCAAATAAAGTTTTGTTTCTTAGAAATAAGCTGAGGGAAATCAAGAAGGGTAAAGATGAGAGTATGCAAGCATACTTCTTAAGAATCACCGAGATCAAGAACGATTTCCTATCTATTGGGGAGACTATTACTGACAGAGAAAGGGCACTCACGACTCTTGGAGGATTACCATCCGAATGTTACGTGTTCAGGACTACTCTTCTGAACAATAATGTAATTCCTGGTTTCGAGGAATTAATGGCTAGATGCATTCAAGAAGAAACAAGGGTAGAAGAGCACGAAATGCCCATAATTCTGGGACTAAATCAAAAGGAAAGGCTGGACCTAAGGGTGGAAGAAAAGGACGATGTTACATCTGCGATAAAGTAGGTCACTATGCAAGGGAGTGCCCTGATAGAAGGACTCACACCGAGACGATGATCAAAATCCCTCTAATGGAAATCAAAGGAATGACAAATTCAATAGCAAAGGTAAGAGGAGAGCTGGGAATCAAGGAAGAGGACAAGCATTCAAGAAGGCTAGAAATTCCAGGATGTATTAAATGCACCTGACCTCCGAAAGAACCTGGTGTCCATCTCGGCAATGGAAGACAAAGGCTACAAGGTAACTTTCAGCGATGGCAAGGTATGTGTATCGAAAAATAATGTTAAAGATGCCTTTACTCTTGGGTTTCGTGTTGATTCATTATATCAGGTTGATGGAAGTCCGCTAGGTGTCATGTCTTATGACACATCTCTTTAGTCCGAACTTTGGCATCGGAGGTTTGCCCACCTTCATTATAAAGCTCTACTCGGTGTAAGACAAATGGTGACAGGGATGCCCGAATTTCGAGTAGAGAAAGAAGGTGTATGTCTAGGATGTGTTGAAGGAAAGCTCAAAAGGGGACCATTCCCCTCAAGCCAAAGCAAGACCTTCGATATATTACAGTTGGTTCACTCAGGCATATCTGAGGCTGGCATTAAGAGGGAGACTACTACACCACATACTCCTGAGCAGAATGGTGTGGCGGAAAGGAAGAACTGTACGATTGTGGAAGCTGTCTCTATGGGTAGATGATGTAACAATGCCTGATTTGGAGGAACCCATGGATCCTATTTATCCACCTGAGCCTTCCTCTTCTAGGAAGAGGCCTTCATGGCTTAGGGGGATACTTGATGATGCTGAAGGAAATGCTGCACCCCGAGGAACCTTCCGTGAAAGTAAGAAACCCAACAAGTATCAGGGATACCTGACCAGTATGAGCACAATCATACAAAATGAGCCTTCATCATTCTCAGATGCCGTCAAGCATAAAGTATGGAAGGATGCTATGACCATTATGGAGAATGATGTCTGGGAAGTAGTTCCCAGACCCCAGGACAAGACAATTGTTACTTCAAAATGGCTTTACAAGATAAAGCTGTAGTAGATGGAAGTGCGGAAAAGTATAAGGCTCGTTTTGTTGCTCGTGGTTTCTCCCAGAAGGAAGGTATAGACTATGATGAGATATTTGCACCTGTTGCTAGGTATACGACCATCCGCTTGATCATAGCCTTTGTGGCTTCACAAGGATGGAACCTACATTAGATGGATGTCAAGACTGCGTTCTTGCACGGTTCGATCAAAGAAGAGGTCTATGTGGAGCAAATTGAAGGATTGAGATTTATGATTGAAAATCTCATGTATGCAGATTGAAGAAGGCTCTCTATGGGCTGAAGCAAGCACCCCGAGCATGGTATGAGAGGATCGATAGCTACTTGATGAAGCTGGGATTCACTAGGAGTGAAGTTGATCCTAACCTTTACTTTAAGGTTGAAGATGACAAGCTTCTCATACTGGTGTTGTATGTGGATGACTTCTTTCTAACAGGTGCATACCCTCTCATTCACAAATGTAAAAGGGAGTTGGCTTCTGAATTTGAAATGAAGAACTAAGGACTTGAAGTGTGGCAAAAGCCAAGGGAAATTTTCCTTTCTCAAGCAAAATATGTGGTGAAGATTTTGAAAAGATTTGGTATGGTGGATTGTAAGCCTGTGACTACCTCGAGGATCTTAACTTTCAGAAGTTATATGGTAGTGATGTCGGACTAGATTTGGGAAATGCCTTTGAGTTTCAAAAACTCATTCGCGTTGATGTTCTTGGTGAACCTACTTCCGAACATATGTTTTGCAGTTAGCATTATGAGCTCATATTTGGTTGAGCCTCATTAGATTGGTGCCAAGAATCTTCTTAGATGTCTTCAGGATACAATCTCTCATGGATTGAAATACACTGCCGGAAATATGAAACTGCATGATTATTCGAATGCTAATTAGGCAGGTAGTGTGGAGGATCACTGGAGCACTTTTTAGTGCTGTTTCTCTTTGGATTCTGCTTCGATATAATGGATGAGCAGGAAGCAGAAGTCGGTTGCCATAATCACCGCCGAGACCGGATACATATGTACGAGTATGATCTCGTATGAAGCTGCCTGGTTGGGGAAGCTCTTCAGTGAATTGTTTGAACACATACCAGTGTGATTCTATGTAACAACCAGAGGTGGGATTCGATTATTGAGGAATTGCGTATTTGTCGATTGCTCCAGCAAATAGACATCATCTGGGATATGATAAGTCGATGAGCAAGGAGGCTCCATTGCATTAAGATGATGTACAGGGCGATACACCTTGTCAAAGCCCCGAGGAAAGATCTAATCTTTGATTTTCCCAAACGACTTGGAGTCGTCAAGAAACCCTTGTATAAGGGTCCTGCATGTTACATACATTGAGCTCTAGGAGCTCTGAGGGTTTGCGTTCTTATTGGAGCAACATACGACCACAGGGTGACTCACCCTCCCTTGGTGGTGCGCATTGGAACAGGATGATTCGCTCTCTTGTGGAACAGGATGATTCGCTCTCTTGTGTAGCAGGATGATTAGTTCTCTTGTGAGGCCTGGATTGATGTGTTCTCCATGGCGATTGTAGTAGGATGATTAGTTCTCCTGTGAGGCCTGGATTGATGTGTTCTCCATGGAAATTGTAGCAGGATTGATGTGTTCTCCTGTGAAGCCTGGATTGATGTGTTCTCCATGGCGATTGTAGCAGGATTGATGTGTTCTCCTGTGAGGCCTGGATTGATGTGTTCTCCATGGCGATTGTAGTAGGATTGATGTGTTCTCCTGTGAGGCCTAGGTTAATGTGTTCTCCATGGCGATTGTAGCAAGATTGATGTGTTCTCCTGTGAGGACAGGATTGATTAGTTCTCCTGTCAAGGCATCCTACCCATGTAGTCTGGGACTCATGGGATGTACCTCTCATCTGATCAATGAGCAGGGAAATGAAGTTAGGGACCATAGTAGTACCGATGGACGCATTGTTGTATCTAGCGTACTCCCTACGCTTGGATGACCTCCATTGATCTGGGATCAATGATACTGGTTTGGGACCAGTGGTAGGAGTTGTACCATACTATGACACTGACTTCGGGTCGGTTGAGACTGGTCTGGGACCAGTGGTACATACTCTGAGACTGACTTTGTGTCAGTGCAGTACTAGTTTGGGACCAATGAGAGTGGTACATACTATGACGCTGACTTCAGGTTGGTTGAGACTGGTCTGGGACCAGTGGTACACTCTGAGACTTCGATACTGGTCTAGGACTAGTGGTAGGAGTGGTACTTACTATGAAGCTGACTTCAGGTCGGTTGAGACTGGTCTGGGACCAGTGGTACGCACTCTGAGACTGACTTTGAGTCAGTGGAGGATGATATTGGTCTGGGACCAGTGGATTTGTCCTCACTATGACGCTAACTTCGGGTTGGTTGAGATTGGTCTGGGACCAGTGGTACATACTCTGAGATTGACTTTGAGTCAGTATGATACATCCTCGATCATTTCTTCTTCTTCATAATTCGGACAAAAGTAGAGCAGAACAGAACAAAGCAGAGCAGTGCATAACAGAGCAGAGTCGTACAGATCAGTACAGGGCAGAACAAGACAAAGCAGAACAGGCAAAATAGAGTAGATCAGGGCAAGGGTCAGGTTGTACAGGGCAGTGCATTTGATGGATGAATAGTAACGACCGATAGACATATTACAGATGAAGTTCTCCCTAGTTGAGAGGGAGTGTTAAAATTGACAACTAGGGCAAAAATTCATGTGGGTCATCTTATTCATGGCTGATAATATGTTCATTAGATTCCTCTTGTTGAGAGGTGTAGGATTGATATAAAGATCATCTGATTCCGATAAGTATTCATGGAGATATGAATTTATTTTGCTTATGGAATTATTATCAAGCCGACCTACAACTCATGTAGGCTCAGAATCCCAATAGTCGCATCTATTCAAACACCAACGTTGTGTATAAATATAGGACTTTTCTTCATTTGGACTCACTCATCTCATCACATCTCTCTCTCTCTCTACTGCGCAAAAAAGAGTCTCTTCTCTACTACACAGAAAAGGGTCTCTCCCTCACACATGTGAAGCCGAAAGCTGCTGAAACTGAAGCTGCAACTATAGAAGTAAAGTTTGACCTGCGTGGACTAGAAGATCTCCTCATCGGAATTGCGCTGTAGGTTCATCTGAATCTCCTTTGAAAGCTGCAACTTTTGGTGGTGGAATCAAGTCAATCCGACGGACGGTTTGCAAGATATCGACTGCCCTATATTGAAGGAAGCTGCTGAAACTGAAGCTGCAACTGCAGAAGTGAAGTTTGACCTGCGTGGACTAGAAGATCTCCTCATCTGAACTGCGCTGTAGGTTCATCTGAACATCCTCTGAAATCCACAACTTTTGGTGGTGGAATCAAGCCGATCCGACGGTTAGTTTGTGAGATATCGTCTGGCCTAGTTTGATGATGAAGCCGCTAATGCTGATGCTGCTGATCTAGGGTTTGCTATTGCTGATATAAATCAGATTTATTGTACTATTTCTCTCTGCTGAATTATTGAAGATAAACGAAGATTTGATCAAAGGGTTTCCCCACACATTGTGGGGTTTGTCCCTGGCTAGCTGCCACATCTTGTGTCTCTTGTCTTGGCTTGTTTTTTGTCGATCATTTGATGTTCTATCTGCACTTTACTTTATGTACATGTGATTGCTAATCTGTGGAATATAATATGAAAAGAAGTAAACTGTTATAAGCATAGAACATACCATAACTTAACACAAACCCCTTTGTGTCAGCCCTCGAGGCACTGCGCAGCCTCTACGACCTTCTGCGTCACTCTTGCTGCCCTCTGCGTCAGCTCTGAGGCACTGCGCAACCTCTACGGCCTTTTGCGTCACTCTTGCTGCCCTCTGCGTGGATGACACAGGCCCTTCTGGCTTTGCGCTGTCTCTGTTGGGCTCTGCGTGGCTTGCTCTGGCTTCTGCGTCTGCCTCTTTGCCTCTGCATTGGTCTCTCGGCACTATCTCTACCTCTCTATCCAGTACTCACTACCCCTCGCTGCAAACTGATCACTGATTCGACTTTACTTAGCAAACCTCGCTCTAGTAAATCGAATGGCTGATCACTCTGGTGTGTTCTCCAACTGACCCTCAAGCCTCCTCTTATACTTTTCCTGTTGGTCCTTCAACGGCCGAGATTACATCTCTAATCAATGGATAAGATTAGATTTGGCTTGATCCATGTCTTTTGGAACCTTGTAACCCAGTTTTATATTAATACACATTAATTTTAGACTTAGGAACTCCATTAAAAATATTAATTATTTTAATATCTCCTAAACCGGGTAGAATCTGCCCAAACCATTTCTGAGTCTTGGAGATCTCATGTGCTTTAGCCTCTCCACCAATTTTCAGGCTAGAGCACATCCAATGCTACCCCAAATCAACACCTAGTAGCTGTGACGCCGAGCTGCGTACGCTGACGCAGAGGGAGCGCAAAAGCAGTGTGGGGCTTGCCATCCAGAGTCTGGTTCAATAGTGAATCTCCAGTGATAGTGTGATGTATCTCTCACTCGTCTCTCTGCTAGTCAGATTCTTTGTATTGGATAGCTAGTAAGGCATCCAAAGATTGTATTAAGAAATTACTGCTTAATAATACAAACCCTCAGCTGCTGCACCGGTGTTCCCACATTGGGTTTTTCCGGGGACATTGGTCCAAAAATAACGGTGTCATGTGTTATTTCTTTCTTGCTCAGATTTTTGTTTCTGCATATTATTTAAAGTTGTGAAGGCTGTAGTTGTATTTACTTCGATATTTACAGTAGAACACAATAAATAACTTGCATGGATTAACAAGTAGGAGAAGTAATATCAATTTGCTGCAGTAGTGATTCAGAGACTCTTGAATTTTCACATGGCATCAGAGCGCAGGTGAAGCAAGAGCGTAGATCGGAAGAGCCCAGCACTGAAGAGGAGGGAGATCGAAGTGCTGCGTAGGCAGCAAATCAAATCCCAAGAGGGATTGCGCAGTGCAAGTTGGGAGGGCAAGATTTTTTAGGGTAATCTCTCTCTAATTGAGTTGATAGAGAGGTAAGATTTCCAGATCGAGATTTGTCTGCGGTAGAGGGAGCAACCCAGCAAAAGCTTCAGCGCAGAGCAGTTTTCTGCAACAGTTATTGGGGTAGAAAAATGTCAGAAGAAGCAAGGAGACACTCTTGAGGGAGTTTCTTCCTCAAAGAATTCCTAGCCAGGGAATTCGATTTCTCAAGTGCTGAGCAGCAGTAGAGAGGAGATGATCTACTAACTCCACCAGGGAGTGCGTAGGCCAGCCAAGCAACAATGTAGAGGAGAGAGGAGGCAATTCAACATTTTGTTAGCAGAGATGGCAGCTAACAGGATGAGAGATCAAGATTGGTTGAATGGAGCATCCAACTATGTGATCTGGAAGGCTAGTATCTCATGCCTTTTGGATGAGCATGATCTCAAGATGTATGTCGATAGTGTGGTAGCTGTACTCGGTGATGCAGATCCACCCAAGAAGTACAAGGTTGAGATGGCGAAGGCCAAGCGTTGATCCTCGATGGAGTTAGGGATCATGTTGTATGTCACATTGCTGGCAAAGGGATGACCAAAGAGATGTGGGATGTCTGAGAATCTTTTGAGTAGTAGAAGATGTACTTAGAGGAGAAGCTAAGATCAACAAGGATGGAGAAAGGGGAACACATTGATTTGTTCCTATCAAAGCTTCAGGAAGTCCGAGATTAGTTGGCAGCATAGGATCAACGCCTCAACCCACCGAGATGGTGAGGTTGGCTCTAAATTTAGTCTCAAAAGAATGGCAAATGTTTGTCCAGAGTATCCTGGGCAGAGAGATTCCTAGATTGGGAAGGGATGTGGGCCACTCTTCAGCAAGAAGAGATGAGGTGAGACTTAGTCAAGTGCAAACTTGATAGTAGTAGTAGTAGTGGGACGAAGCCCAAGGAGGAGGAAGAGAATGCATCCCTTGCATCAAAGGGGCAGCAGGAGCAGCGGAGGCGGAAGAAGGATGTCTCAAAGATCAAATGTTTTCGGTGTGGTGAATTTGGTCACTACGCTACACAGTGTTCTCTCAAGAAGAAGGACAAGGACGAGAAACATGATTCGCAGGCTGCAACTGCTAAGATCGAGGAGGAGGAATTTGCCATGATTGCCTAGATGGGAGAGGTGGGGTGATCTAGTACTGTAGTTCGAAAGAACTATAGATGGGCAGGATCCTTGAGGAGTCCACCTCTTGGATCAATACCTTACTACAGGAGCCCATATCAGAAGTAGCAGGATGGACCAGGGTTAGTTGGTGCAAAGAGTGTTAGAGTGACAGTTGCAGTGGCTAGGAGCGCCAGAATCTAAACAATGCAAAGCTAGTGTTTGCAGTAGTGCAATTGGCATAGAGCAGAGTCAGCAACAACGCAGTGGCTTCAGTGACAACGTAGAGACTAGCAGCAGTCAGAACTCCAGCAACAAATGCATCACGTTGAACACCTTTGGTTCAATATTTTGGATGCTTTTTCATTGTTGTTGCAGCAACAACAACAGTTGGAGAGGGTTGCAGTGCATATGCAGTGTTGGCAGCAACACAGATGCAACATTTGCACAGTAGTTGGTGGGCAGTGATGTCAGACATCAACAACACAAAGGGAGATGTTACAAAGAAGGGTGATGCTTCAACAGGTTGCATTACTAGAGCACATTCCTCGCTAAGAGGGAGTGTTGATTTCTGGTAGCATCGAATGTGCTCTAAGCCTCAAAATTTGCAGGGAGGCTAGGACACATGTATTCCAGAATACCCAGAAATCATTTTGGGAAATTCCACCTGGAGAAAGTTTTATTAAAATAATTAATTATTTTTAATGGATGCCTAAGTCTAAACTTAGGAAATTAAAATAATTAAAGGGTATTAATTAAACTGGGGGTGAAACTTCTAGAAGAAGACGAGGATCAAGCCAAAATGATCTGAGCCATTGATTAGAATCTAATCTGGGCCGTTGGTTACTCAACGAGAAGATTATAAGAAGAGGCTTGATGGGCATTTGGAAAATACATCGAGTGAGAGATCAAGAGATCGATTTCTGAAGAGCAGCGCAACAATTGTCGGAGAAGTGATCGAGGTGATTTCTTGCAGTGAGGGGCAGGGAGAGTTTTCCGATTGGAGAGTTTCCTGATCTTGGATACTTCATAAAGGAGGCAGAGAGAGATCTAGAAGAGGCAACGCAGAGCCACGTTGAGGCAGCGCAGAGTCTAAGAGGAGATTTGAAATTTGCTGGAGGGTCGAGTTCTAGAGCCAGGAGATGGGGTGTGAGACTAGGAAGGTAGAAAGTCGAAGTTCCAGAAGCAAATCGATCAACAAGGGTGACGCAGAGCCTAGTAGTTGTGACGCTGAGTTGCGTAGGTTGACACAGAGGCAACGTAAAAGCAGTGTGGGGCTTGCCATCCAGAGTCTAGTTGAGTAGTGAATCTCCAGTGATAGTGTGAGGTATCTCTCACTCATCTCTCTGCCAGTCAGATTCTCTGTATTGGATAGCCAGTAAGGCATCCAAAGATTGTATTCTAAATTATTGCTTAATAATAAAAACCCCCAGTTGTTGCACCTATTTTCTCACATTGGGTTTTTTCAGGGACATTGGTCCAAAAATAACGTGTCACTTGAGTGTGTTATTTCTTTCTTGCTCAGATTCTTGTTTCCACATATTATTTAAAGTTGTGAAGGTTGCAATTGTATTTACTTCGATATTTGCAGTAGAACACAATAAATAACTCGCATGGATTAACAAGTAGGAGAAGTATTATCAGTTTGCTGCAGTATTGATTCGGGGATTCTCGAATTTTCACACTCCATATAATTTGAAGAGTCTAGACCCCTAATTCGCTGTTAACATAGGTGACCTTGCAGTTCCCTTGCAGGCAATCCCTTGTAGGAATGGAGGCACCTAGGTGTTTAGAACCCCACGGGAGGTATCGTTAATGAGACCATAGCCTCCTTCCTTGGGGCTTCTCTGTACAACTTGCATTCGAGACTAGTTCCAAAAGAATTGAGAAGAAGGTTTTACTTAGGGCATCTAATTAAAATCTACCAAGAGCTTGCATCTCACATAGATTTATGTCTTGCATTTCATCAAGGATAGAAGTTGCATCTCGCAACAACTGTTCATTCGATGACTTGGAATATTAATTCATATTGTGCAAGTAATTAAATTTAAATTCACTGGTCTCTAATTCATAATCTTGAAGAATCTAATCAAATTGTGCTTAATTATCTCACTTGCCATTTAATTTTAACCCAAGTTGCTAGGCCATTCAGTTGTGTCTCCTTGACTTGTTGGTTTCCAACAAGTTGTTCATCATCTTAGCCATAGGGACTACCCTCCTTAGCTTGCATTTAGGAGACAACTTAAACAGAGAGGGCAAAGATCAGAGTGACAGCCCTTGTCCTGAGCGTTGTCACATTATGATGTACAATTTTAGCGACAACACATCCAAAACATTGCACTTTGGACATGTCTTTCTTCTTGGACTTACCAAAGTTTCCCTTCTTCAGCTTCTTGAATTGGGCTAGAAAGGCTTAAGATTGCTCATTTGATCCAATATCATCCTTAAACTTGATCCTAGATTCTTCCAATATACACTGTGCCCACAACTCATTGAAGGGAGTTGAATCCTTCTTGGAGTAGATGCTTATGGCAAAGCTGCTCCATTCTCGGGTCAATGCATTTAGTACACAGATGGTTACTTCAAAATTAGTGATTGGTTCCCCAAGTCCTTGTAGATGGTCTATTAGTTGAGAGACCCTCATGGGAAAGGATGCCACATCCTCATCCTTTGATTTCTTCATTCTATACAACTTGTTCCGCAAAGACATATTTTGTCCTGTTGTATCTGCATAGTACAAATTCACTAGCTTGTCATACATGGCCTTGGAAGTCTTCAAATTTGCAACAAATGGAACAAGAGAGTCCTTAATTGATTTAACTATGATCCTTTGAGCCCTTACTTCCCCTTTTTTGTACTTTGCTAGTTCTTGTGTCTTATATTTCTCAGGTTCTGTAATTGCCCTAGTAACATATTCCATTATTTCTTGTTCTGTGAGTATCAAGTCAATTCATTTCTTCCATGCTAGATAGTTTGATGACCCAATGAGCTTGTTACTCTCTTTGCAAAAAGAATCCATATGACTTGAAGATTCAGGTATGATGTAATAAGATGTTCTTACTTGAGATCAAGATTGTCTTTGATGATGTCTTCAACCTTCTTTGATGCCTTAAAGATTCTTGAAGAGCCTTCTTTAAAGATGCCTTCCAAATATATCTTCTTCCAGAGAGAGATCAACACTCTTCTCAAATCTTCCTTTGATGCGAGCTTAATGTAGACTTGATCTTCTTCAATGTAGAAACCCTACTTCTAGGTCTTCTACCAATGAGTCTTCAATCCTTCTCGAAGTCTTCTTCTTTAGTCCTTTCTTGAGAGTTTCCTTTTTCCCTTCCCCTTGACAAGTAACTCCTTCTAGTGTCCTTCCAACTACCTTTCTTGTTCACCTTAACTCTAATTCCATGTTGAAAAAATGGATAGCGGCAATTATTAATCTTATTTTCCTTAACCTTAATATTTGCTTGTGAATTTATTAGCTTTCTTGTGTTCTTTTAGTTAGATATTTCATCAAACAAATATAAATAACATAAACTGCAATAATAGAGGACACAAATATTAGGCTCTCAGCCAGGGCAAAACCCCTCCAAGGGGAAAACCCAAAAACTCTTCTCTTCTTAGAATCTAGTTAAAATGATATACAAATACCCAAAATCTAGACCAGTCCTTCTTCTAGTATCAAGTTAAGCCTTCCTCAAGTCCTTCCTTGATTCTGCACCAAACTACTACACACTGCAACTTCCACCTATCAACTTCAATACTGTAACTCGTCCTACAACTCGATTTTGCAACTTCCGTTTTTGCAACTTCTTTGGGAACCCTAATCTAGCCTCCTTTTGAGACCTACATACAAAAAGACTCCTCTTCCAAGGTCAATGAGGTCAATATAGGGTTTCCTCCCTTCCACCTACAATATTATGCTCTTCGTCCTCCTGCAATTCGGACCTACAACTTCGTGTTGAGAAATCTAGGGCATGAATAGTTAAAAGATTTCTCTGCTTGATAATTGCTTGTGATATACTTTTACTTCTTAGCTTATAGTTTTTTCTTCGTTATGTTATTATTGTGTTCTTTTCATCAAGACAATTACCAATATGCACAATAAAAGACAAGTGACACAGTATGTAGGGTTGTCAGCGAGGGCCAAAACCTCTCACCTCTTGAGAGGAAAACTTGGTCAAAATTCTTCTTCTAGATCTTCAATTGACGAGTACCAAGACCATGACACAAACCCTTGACTCTAGTATCCTCCCAAGAACCTTGTCACTAACCTTGATACTCTGCCTCTTCCCTTTCTCGCCTTTCTTCTTGATCTCGAATTGCTCTCTTCGGCTCCTAGAGAGACTCAGTCTATATACTCTATACTGCTTCTTTTTGCCTTTCCGTAGAGAATCTCGGTCTCTAGTCTCCACATTGCTCTTCTTGGTTATCTCTAGAGAATCTCAATCTCTAGATCAGAAACCCTAGTCTCTACACTGTTTCTCTTCTATCTTTACTTGATGCCTTTGATTCTTCTTCAAAATAGATACCCCAGAAGAAACCTTCCTTCGCTGACCCCAGAAGAATCTCTCCTTTGCACTACCCAGAAGAAACCTCCTTCGCTGCCCCGGAAGAAACTTCTCTTTGCTACCCCAGAAGAAACTTTTCTTATCCCTTTTTCACATTTCACTTTGTAACCTTCTTCTTCACATTTCTTGACCCCTTCTTCGCACTTCTGCTTGATTGAATGGAAATCGAATTGCTTGCTCTAAGTGACGATGAGTGTGGCTTATATATACACCTTTCCTCATGTCCTTTAGGCCGACATCATCACTTGTGGTTAGGCCGACTTCTTCTAGTAGTTTTTTCCATCGTTGTAGGCTGACTTGAAGAGGATAAGTGACAAGGTCTTGGAGGATACTTTTCATAGACAAGTTTGACCTTTTACAAAGTGTAACATGACTTCTTTACATGACAATTACTCTTAACATTTTATGACTAGATGACAAATAAATCCTAAAGTCTCTTAGTGGGAGCCTTGACTCAAAAATAAAATCTCTTGCTTATGAAACCCATGAAGCAAGTCAATACAATAATTTTATTTTTCTTCTTTACATGTCATTACAAAAAATCATAATTACATGTTATTACATAAAATCATAATTACATGTCATTATGAAGAACCTAGTTACACTTTTCAACACTCCCTCTTAACTAAGGAGGTATTCATAATGGTACTTGGACTTTCTCAATCTGAAGAATTTTCTCATAAGAAGAATTCGGATTGGTAACTCATTTGTATAGCATCATATCAACCAACATTATTACATAGCAAGGCCTTGACTAACAACTCCTTATGTCCACAAGATCTGAGCTCAATGCTAGCGAGACCAATGATTTATAGACACCCTCATCGTTGTCTCTCTCGGAACATCCCTGCTTGGGTACTCAGTGTTGATTTGGGGTAGCATCAAATGTGCTCTAGTCATGAAAATTCGTGGAGAGGCTAAAGCACATGAGATCTCCAAAACCCAAAAATGGTTTGGGGAAATTCCACATGGTTAAGGAGATATTAAGATAATTAATATTTTTAATGGGTTCCTAAGTCTAAACTTAGGAAAATAAAAATATTAATGGGCATTAATACCAAACTGTGTGAGAAGGTTCTAAATGACATGGATCAAGCCAAATCTAATCTTAACGTTGATTAGAGATTTAATCTCGGTTGTTGAAGGCTCAATAGAAAAAGTATAAGAGGAGGGTTGAGGGTCAGTTGGAGATACACTAGAGTGATTAGTCATTCAATTTTCTAGAGCAGGGTTTGCTAAGAGAAATCGAATTAGTGACTAGAGTTGCAGTGAGGGGCAGTGAGTATGAGGTAGAGAGGCAGAGATAGTGCTAAAAGACCAGCGCAGAAGCAGAGAGGCAGACGCAGAGCCAGAGGGAGTCACGCAGATGCTAGCAGGGACTGCACAAAGGCCAGAAAAACCTGTGTCATCCACGCAGAGGTTGCAGGAGTGACACAAAGAGCCAGAGAGGCTGCACAGAGCCTCAAAAGGTTGACGCAGAGGCCAGGAAGGCTGACATTGAGCTTCAGATTGTGCTGAAGAGGGTTTTTTGGGGCAGACTTTCTGAATATCTGCTTCCAAATAGAGAGGTGTTACTGCCGGGTTATTTTTCTTTGTCGGGTGAGCCCGTTTGGCACCCAGTTGTACTCAAGGAAAAGCTACATAATAATAAAACCCTTACAACTGCAGCATCGATTTTCCCAAGTTGGGTTTTTTCGGGGAAGATTGTACAAAAATAACAGTGTCACTTGTGTGTTTGTATATTTCTTTCAGCTATTGATCTGTAGATGTTTGAGACTATATTGTGTTTATATGGATACGTAACTTGTTAGTAATTAAACAAGTAGGAGAAATAAACAAAAGAATACAGATAAAATTTCTAATGGGTAATACTTAGAAATTTCAACACTTAGGGTGTGTTCCATAAAGACTATTCTTATCTTGGACTCCCCCGCCCTCAAAGAATATCGGTCCTCCACGACTACTCTTCCATTGGATGCCCTATCTCATCCCCAAAGAGTATTGGATGCCAAATGATAACCCAATCCTCCATCCTGTCTTCCCAGGTGAAGACCATAATGACATGTCTATCTCTCCCTCTCAAATAAGGAGGACATGTTGACCACTAGCGTGGCACCTGATGATTACATGAAGACTCCATGCCCAAGGATGATCCAGAGGACACTTGTACCATCAGATATCGTTAGTCAATAGAGTTTTTTAACTCTATTTTTATCTTTTTATCATCTTTCTTGTACCCAGAGTCCACACCCTACGGGGAATTGTAATAAGTGATACTAGTAATGATGAGTTTTGAGTCTGTAACAGGCCTAGGATGTTGGGACTCGATCAGTAAACGAGTACACCTTGAAGTGTTTTTTTATCTGGTTAATTATCCCTTCTTTTTTAGAGGCAGATAATTTTCTGGGTTTTTTCATTCAAGTTTTACCTCAAAGCCGGGGTGACGGTTTGGAAGTTGAGCCCCTGACACATCTTACTATCTAGAGTTGATGTATATTACCATACTAGATCACACAAAGAAGTTCATGGAATTTGGTTAGGTCTAGGTAGCAATTTTTTAATTTTTTAGATTTTTCGCAGATCAAAAATTGCAAATAAAATTGTATTTAAATTGTAATAAGTGTAGTGTAGAGAAGTTGTATGGGGTATGAGTAATCAAAATTACACCTTTCACCCTCAAATTTCTACTATGACACACTTTGAGGGGTTAATAATGTGTTTTGGACCCTCAAAACACACTTTTCGTAAGTTTAGTGGGAAATCTGGCAATTAATTAAGCCAAAAATTAAATAAATGGAGAAAAATAAATATCCACACATGTTAAATGTTGTGGAAATGAGGTGGAAAATTATGGGGGAGTTAAAGTGAAGTCCCAAGGTGATGTGGACTCCTAAAATCAAGGAAATGACATGTGCTCAAATAAAATCGAATTTCTGGCATTAAATGAAAAAGTTGCTTGGAAATTCGAATTTGGGAAGTTAATGCACATTTGGGAGAATATTTGGTGGAGAATTTTGTGGGAAATTGTCCCCACATGGGTTACCACCCATATACACTTGTCATTCCACCATAAAATTCGAATTTGGCATATAAGGGAAGAAGAAAATGATGTCCACTTGCCAGAATTCGATTTTTACACTTGGCATTGGAGCTCCATTCAACAAATTCGAATTTCTCTTTGGGATTGTCACCTCATGCCACTTGTTTAATCACTTCTACATTGGGATTGGCTCCAATGCCATTTGTCATTGTCATTCTTCATTGGGATTTGCTCCCAACTCTCTATATAATAGAGCCATGGGCTCTCACATTATATAAGATTGTTACTAGCTATTGTGCTTGCGGAAGCGCTGCTGCCTTGTACACTTTCAGAAATATCAATAAAGACTTTGGGGTTTCATTCATGAGGTGTTCCTCCTTTTCGAGTGTGATGAATTGTTGAGCATTGGTATAATTCCTTTTACTCATGCTTTGATCTAATTTGCTTCCATATGCTCTTGTAGACTGGTTAATGTAGAGCTATCTTGCATTGACATTTGATTAGAAGTATGCTCTAGGTATAGAATGCTCTAGTTGGTTTTAAATAAATCTCTAGAATTTCTTATCATTGTTTATTGCTAAATCTATATGGAACGAATTCTTGATTGAAGTTTTGTAGAGTGAACATCTTGTTGGGATTACAGAATCAAGTGTGAGGGGAAGTCTTTGGAGAGACCAACCCACTCTTGATACATTCTTAAAGGAGCTCTCATTTGTTCTTTGAACCTTCATAGTCTTATCTTACAAAGTGGTTTTGCAGGGATTTCGGCACATAACTTGTACACAAGCCAAGAAATTTTAAAATTAAATCTCTTTTAAAAAAAACATTGTACTTCATTTCTTTTATTTGCTATCTAAGAGCTTGAAGATGGCTAAGCAAAGACGAGAGTTTACTCTCACTCTTTAGCTTAGCCTTTTGTAAATTATAACTGTACATATACATCTTATCTTGCTGATTCTTCCATTAATATTTAACTTATTTTGCAACCATTGTTTGGATTGTTTGCTAACTCTTGTGTGGCAAATTTTGAAGAGCAACTTTCTGCAACATCTAACAAGTGTTTGCAGGACCTTTGGAAAGTGTTGGGGGTTCGATTTCCAAGGATGTCTTGAGCCCTTTTGAGGCTTATTTTGGCCAAGTCGAGTTCACTAGAGGGCTGCCCATTTTCCTCTTTAAGCCATGGGCATTTGGAGAAAACTCACACCTTGTTTCCTTTGCATAAGTTTTGTGAGATTTTGTCACTACTTTCTCAAGAAAGGAGGTATAGTGTCCAAGTTTCAAGCAACTATTGTGAGGACTCTCCTTGAAGTATAGTTGAGAACTTTGAAGGGCCCTCTTCTCATTGTATAATTAATAAAAGATCTAACTTGCTTGTGGGAGCTTGGGATTTCTCCCATGGTATCCTATCTCCCCATTTAGAGGGAAGCTTCTCTTGGGTGGATTGACATTTGCATGGTTTAAGCTTTCATACTTCATTCACTTACATGCATGCTTTAACTGGGAATTAACACAACCTCAGTATCACATTTTATTAAGTTAAAGTTTGTTACAATTTCATTTGAGCTTTGCATTCTCTATCTCATTGTTGCTTGAAGCTACAAGCTTACACTTTATTTTGGGCAATTCATCATTTACATGCAAGCATTTTATATTCTTAACAAACTTTGATTTGTTTCCATTTACCTTCGTAAATTGTTTCATGAGCACTTGGATACATGCTTCAATTTTATGCTACTTTGTTATGTTGAATATTGGAGCAATTTGTTGTCATTGTCTTTTTGAAACAAATTTTACTTTCGAGCAAATTACTTGTATCATTTTAATTCATTGATGAAACACATGCAACACTTGTAAGCTAATTTTATTCCTCCAATTGAAATTATAATTACAACTTATGTTGAACGCTATTTCATTTTCAAGCATTACATATCAATCTCTTTGAAGCATTTGCATGTATCATTATTTTAATTTGGGGAATTAACACAATTTGCATTTCATCTAGGCATTTTAGTGTAGGAAGGCCCTAAGCCTCATTAAAATTTTACCTCCAACATAAGTTGGTTGAAGTAGACATCTTAGGGATACTCTACTTCTCTATTGACTCCTCACTGTGAGATCCATATCATTGGGTGAGGGTGAGGTCTGAGGATTGAAGAGTTAAATTATAATCTTGTTGTAGAGCTAATTAATAAAATTAACCAAGAGCACTTTTCATTACATTTACTTTACTTGTCTCTTGATGGTTTGAGTTTTCATATGAAAACTCTATTATAAAAGCAAGTTTTGTAATCATTTCAAACAAGTGTTTTCTTTTCGTGTTTCAAGTCTAACTGCATATTGATGTCTTGGTTTAACACTTCTTGGCTTTTAGATTTCCAAGTTAATTACTAATTTTTGGGTTTTGGCAAGATATGTTTCACATGTTTTAATTTATAAAGCTGATTATCTCAAAAGCATTTTGTATCTTACATATCTTGTGCTAACAATTCTTATTTACATTTCAGAGTTACTTTGTTTTCTCTTTTGAGAGCATTGCATTTTACTTTGAGCAAATATATCTTTAAATAATTGAGCAAATTCCTTATAAGGCACTGGTTTTATGGTTTTTAATCATATTAATGATTGGCATTGTTATTTCAAGTTGCTCACTTCATATTTGCCCATAAATCCTTAAAAGTAATCCCTTTTCACTATAACACTCTCCTAGAAACTCACATCTTTTAACTTAACTTTTCATTAGGGATCACCCCCCTTAGCTAACCTAGGAGATAGCTCAAACGGAGAGAGTCGGGATTAGTTTGACAATTCCTTTTCTGAGTTCCCTGCCACCAACCACACCTTGTGGGGTTGAAGGCTTTTCTCACTGACTTGTAGGTAGGTGTAGGCGGTAGGGTCAACCGGACATATTCCAATAAAGGGATGTACTCATTCCTATCGAAAATGAATGTACCTAAGCTCCCTCTTGGCATAGAATTTCCAAGTTTCTTCCAAGTAAGAAACTTCTTTTCAGGCTCCCTCTTAACTAGGGACCTACAACAACTCCTCATGTGGAACAACAAGCTGCCTGAAGAACTCTCTTCTTCGATGTCATCAATTTCTTTTGTCATGGAGTCTTTATCTTTCAGGGACTTCTTCATAGGGCACAGACCATCCATCACTTTCATCCATGAGTTAGTCATGTCCTCATTTCATTAGAAAGTGATCCATCAGTTTTCCATCTGGATTTGCTTTATGTCATTCTGGTTTCAAACCTTATTTTTGGAAGGATCTTACATCCCTCAATATGGTCCTCTTGGAAGTCACCCACAGATCTTCCCTTTGGGAGTCCTACATAAGCCCATCCAGATATTAGTTCAAAAAAATAAGAGATGAACACTTAAATCAAAATTACCTTTATGATGGTATTTCATCAGGACGTCTTCCTATAGGTATCAACATCCTGCATGCATAATGACACATTTGCCAAAGATATCCATTGTCAAGGGCCCCCAACTTTTTCCGACTCCTATCAGAGTCTTCATATGTTTCTAGGAGATATTCTAGTCAACTCTTCTTGGAACTGGATGTTGAATGCCTTTTACCTTTTGTTGCATACTTCCATGATCTCTTCCTTTCTTTTCACACTTAATTCCCTGGAGCTCCCAATTAGAGTTCCTCAATTGTAGTCAGCTTCCTCACGATTCATATGAGAACATATTATGTTTATTTCATCTAATGTGACTTATGCCTTTCTTCACTCTTTTGGAGGAGGAGATCCTTTCTTCTTTTGATCATGTTTTCCCAGGATGGAAATCGTGATCCATATTATCTACAACCATATGACATGACTTTCATAATAATCTAAGCATACATACCTCATCTTTCCTTACGGCCATCCAGAATTCTGCAGTAGCTTCATTTGAATGAAAGAACTTTATCCTTTAGACCCGCTTTCCTATTATGTCATCATACCATCTTCCTTTGAATCCCATGAGTTGGAATTCCTGATGAAACTCTTGCTTCCTTTCTAGATCGGTGAATCCTTTGATGAGGATTCATATCCTCACCCAACATATGTTTCCTTATTGACTATTGTATGATGATCCTAGTCGATGATGACCTCTACTTCTTTCTATAAGTATCACTTTTAATGAGGTTGCCAAGAGCTCTCATTCTTTGTGATCAATTAATTCCAGACATTCTTTCTGCTTCCCATGTCAAGAGCTCTTACTTCTAATGCTTCTATTACGATGTTATTTTCTAATCTGATGCATCTTATCTTATTTACATTGCTTCCTATCTATAAATTACAAGTGAAAAATACCTTCTAATGAAAAAGATCATCTCAGTCATAGTAGAGATCTTTTCGCTTCTTTGTCTCAGGTTCTTTCACTTCTTTAGTAGTATGAGCTTCTTCCTTGTCCCTCTTACGTTTTGGACAATCTCTTCTATAGTGCCCAAGTTTCTGACAACCATAAGATCTTTCCTTAGCCATGTTCTTATTTTTCTTTGGAGGATCAAACTTTCCAAATTTCCCTTTTCTTCTTGTCACTGATTGATCTCTTCTATCTGATCTTTTGTTTCTTTCTTCAACTTGCCTTCTTCTGCCTTGTAGAGAGACCATAATTTGATGAATGGGATAGCTTCCTCCTCCCTTAGTAGATATGAGGTTACCTTGTACATCAGTCAATGCATTTAGAATAACATAGATTATTTCGTTATCAGATACCATCTCTCCTAGATCCTGCAATTGACCTTTTATTTGAGATGCCTTTGAGAGACATGACGATATCCCTTCATCCTTTGATACCTTCAATTTATATAGATCAGATCTAAGTCATATGATATTTCTATTGTGCTTCTAGAAAAAAGTTCTATCATCTTATACATATTTCTTTAGATGTCTCCAACTCGGCTACATAGGAAATGAGAGGATCTTTGATAGATTCCTTAAGAATCTTTTGAACCTTGAGATTCCTTTCCATGTATTAAGATAATGCTTGTTCTTTGGATGGCTTGGAGACCTTTCCACGGACATGATTAATGACTTCATTTACATCGAGGACTATGTCTATCCTTCTTTTCCATACAAGGAAGTTTGATATCCCAACCAACTTTTGGTTCTCCTTGAAACATGAAGTCATTTTTACTAGAATAAGGAAAATGTACTTACTTGTGAAGATAGAATCTTCAACTTGATAATGATGTTGCTTCAGATGATCCTTTCTTCAATAGAGAGAAGATTGCCTTTCGATCTAACCTTCCTTAGATTTGAAGAGCTTCCACTTCTTTGGTGATGTATGAGTGATGATCTCTAAAGTGCTTCTAGGGTTTCGGTCTTTCTTCCTGCTTCCTTCTTGAAGATAATTTTAAGACTCTTGTTGGTGTAGATTTCTTCGATCTAGGGTTTTGAATATCTTGCCCTCGGATTTCCTATGATCCTTCTTTGAAGATTGATTCTCGTGTGTCAAATTGCTTGAATGCCCCTTCTTGACTTCAACACCTTAGCTCTAAAACCATGTTGAGAAATCTAGGGCATGAATAGTTAAAAGATTTCTCAGCTTGATAATTGCTTGTGATATACTTTTACTTCTTAGCTTATAGTCTTTTCTTCTTTATGTTATTATTGTGTTCTTTTCATCAAGACAATTTCCCAATATGCACAATAAAAGACAAGTGACACAGTATGTAAGCTTGTCAGCTAGGGCCAAAACCTCTCACCACTTGAGAGGAAAACTTGATCAAAATTCTTCTTCTAAATCTTCAATTGATGAGTACCAAGACCATGACACAGACCCTTGACTCTAGTATCCTCCCAAGAACCGTGTCACTAACCTTGATGCTCTGCCTCTTCCCTTTCTCACCTTTCTTCTTGATCTCGAACTGCTCCCCTCGACTCCTTTTAGAGACCAAGTCTCTATACTCTATACTGCTTTTTTTGCATTTCCCTAGAGAATCTCGGTCTCTAGTCTCCACACTGCTCTTCTCGGCTATCTCTAGAGAATCTTGGTCTCTAGATTAGAAACCCTAGTCTCTATACTACTTCTCTTCGATCTTTACTTGATGCCTTTGATTCTTCTTCAAAATAAATACCCCAGAAGAAACCTTCCTTCACTAACCCCAAAAGAATCTCTCCTTCACACTACCCAGAAGAATCTCTCCTTTGCACTGCCCAGAAGAAACCTCCTTCACCGCCCCAAAAGAAACTTCTCTTTGCTACCCCAGAAGAAACTTTTCTTATCCCTTTTTCACACTTCACTTTGTAGCCTTCTTCTTCACACTTCGTCACCTCTTCTTTGCACTTCTGCTTGATCGAATGCAAGTCGAGTTGCTTGCTCTAAGTGAGGCTGAGTGTGGCTTATATATACACCTTTCCTCATGTCCTTTAGGCCAACATGATCACTTGTGGTTAGGTTGACTTCTTCTAGCAGTTTCTTCCATCGTTGTAGGCCAACTTGAAGAGGATAAGTGACAAGGTCTTGGAGGATACTTTTCATAGACAAGTTTGACCTTTTACAAAGTGTAACATGACTTCATTACATGACAACGACTTTAACATTTTATGACTAGATGACAAATAAATCCTAGAGACTCTCAATGGGAGTTTTGACTCAAAAATAAAATCTCTTGCTCATGAAACCCGTGAAGTAAGTCAATACAATAATTTTATTTTTTTTCTTTACATCTCATTACATAAAATCATAATTACATGTCATTATGAAGACCGAATCTAGTTACACTTTTCAACACTTCGGCCCCCTTCTGCAACACGAGAAACCCTAGAACTTCGCACGTGTGAGAGAGATAGAGCCCAAAACTAATATATTTCATCCTTTTTTCTTTTCTTAGACTTTCACTCTCCTTCTTCCAGCTTCCCAGCTACAGATTGAACTCTTTTCTTGATAGATCGAACTTGTGGAGTGAGTGAGTCGCAAATGAGGTCGAACTGCTCCTTTATATTGCCTTCTCAAGGGGTCGAATTCCCTCCTTTAGGCCGTCTTGATGTTCCTAGGGCTGACTTGTACTTTGGACCTTCTAGGACTTTCTAGACTCAAAAAATAATTCTATTTACATATATATTTTGCCTAGAAGGGTCTCATAAACATGATGTTGACTCTTTTGATTCATGACAATAAATCCTAAGACTTAACAAACCCTAGAAGCATGAAGAACATGCTTTTACCTAGAAGACCATCAATAATGAGCATGAAACCCATTATTTAATAATAATAACTTTTTCATTTCTTTTCTTGTTTGTTACATAGGATACATATTGAAATGACTAAATCAATTGTGAAGACCAAAACTAGTTACATTTCTCAACACCCTCTAGCATAGACAAGGCTGATCCGCTATCTTTGCTCTTAAGGTCTTTAAGTTTGCCCACTTATCAACCTTTTAGCTGCTCTAGAATGTTGAAATTAGGGCTTCAAAAACAATCCTCTTGATTGACTCCTTCATTCCTCCAAGATCAGTGCTTAGGGCACAACAAAACAACCCTCGCACTGTCTCCTTGCTTCGTCAAAGATGACAGAACTAGGGCTTACACAAGCAACCCACACAACTGTAATTTGTCTCCACAAATTACAGTACTTTGGGTGTTAAAAATTCAATTACAATATAGAATTTCTGATCTGGATAATTACTTGTGACTTCAATTTATGTTTATCTTAGTGTTCTCTTTCCTTAATTTGTGTCATGAAGCAATTATACACTTATTAACAAAGATTACAATGCACAAAAGACAATAGACACCAGTAATTAGGCCAGAGGCCAGGGCAAAATCCCCAAGGGGAAAACCCAACAAACCTTTTCCTATATAATCCATTCAACAGGAAATCTCCAACCCAAGACAGCCTCCACAAGTGCTAAGTCTTTTCTTTCAAGCTCCTTCAATACTTTGTCCACCAAGATCACCAAGAGGATAAACCTCTAACAATACCTTGAAGACAATTGCCCTCAAACACTGATTTCTAGACAATAGAACAACTTTGAAATAAGTCAAAAGGTGTGCTCCATTCCACTATTATTTGGCCTAGTTTGGCTATCTTAGACTAGCAATTTCAGACCTCTATAATATGTTTCGGACCCCTGTAGTAAATCAGATCTTTGCTTCTCTTGTCTCATATTCCTATAATAAGACAAACCTCTGCTCCCTTTGGATTTTGGACCACAGTGATAAGATAGCAGACCTCTTCTCGAATCTCTGAAGAATCACAGACGTCGTATGACTACCTCTGCAGTGATACAAAAACTCAGACACTGAAATAGCACAGATCTCAGACTGTCTCCCATGGTGACACTGAAATTGTACAGATCTCGGACTTATGTACAGACTTCGGACCTTATAGTTCTGTCTTTGGATTAAATCAAACTTTGGGTTTCTTGCTTCACAAAGGCTTCGTTACAGACCTTCTGTAATGGTACTTTGAAGAGACTTCGACTGTAGACTTCAAATGGTGTAGGGACAAACCTTCTCTTTAAGTTTCCACGAAAGAGAGAGTGATTGGTATCTTCGCTTGAGTAGCCTTCAATCTTCTTATTGCAGACCTTCACTCTAATGAACAAAAGATAGAAACATGTTCTTTCTTTCTAGTTTTCCTAGTGGACTTCTTTTATGAACTTCACATAACAAAACAAAGTAGATATATGGCTTGATCAAACTGTCTTTTATATATAATCATTGTGTGATATGAATGGGTGAATCCTTGGGGCAGGCTGACTTGACTGTGGAGACTTCTTGAATAATAAGATTTATGACTTATATATATATATTGACCAAGACAAGCATGAAGAATCATGCTACATAAACAATTTTCTTTTCTTCTTTAGAATGACAATTATGAAGACCGACCATAACTACGTTTTCCAACACTCCCTCTTAGCTAGGGAGGTATTCATGATGACTGTCTAGAAATTCTTTGTTGAGATATTTCTTTAAGAATAAGGTTATACAATTCATAGTACCATTATCCTATGATACTATAACATGATCAAGGTTCACCATCAAACAACTAGTCTCCATACATAGTCTAGGTGAATCTCCAAAGGCCTCATCTTAGGCTTGATAATAGACAAGCTCACCCTAAAGAGATCTGAGCATGATACTCAGAGGAACCCACTCATTTGAGCTGCCTCCAGGACTTTCTTCGACTAAGGTCACGATGATAAGAGCTCTTTTTCCACAGCCAAGGTGCCAACCCAATAAATAGACTTCTCCAAGACTCTAGGTGCTATCTAGGCTATGGCCAAGACACCAATCCAAAAGACATGCCGATCTAGGGATCCAGGTACCATATAGGCTATTGCTAAGGCATCAAACCAACACATACTATTCCAGGAATCTAGATACCATCTAGGTTACTGCCAAGGCATCAACCCAACATCTTTCAGGGATCTAGGTACCATCTAGGCTACTACCAAGGTACCAAGCCTACATCTTTTAGGGATCTAGGTACCATCTAGGCTACTACCAAGGTACCAACCTTATGTACCATCATATAGGCTACCTACGCTAAGGTACAACTAGTCACCATGATCCGGTCGACACCTCAACCTCATGGGATACAGACTAGTATAGGTTTACCATCATCAAGGTCAAACCTCCAAGAACATTCATGTTCCAACTGTGAAAATTTCTAAACTGAAATTCTATTGCAACCACTGATTTATTTCACCTACTTATTATTCACAGTAAGTTATTTACGAAATCCCTTAAGCAAATATTAAAATAAATTCTACTGTAGATATCACACAATTACCCAGAGAAAAAAAATACATGCATGAGAACCAATCACATCAACACAGTTGTTTTTGGACAATTGTCCATGGAAAAACCCAATGTGGGAAAACCGGTGGAACAGATGAGGGCTTTATTAATATTCAACAACAATTGCTTTTACAAGGAATGATTTTACAAAGAAACTGAAAGAAAACACCCGTGACTTTCCCTTTGAGACTTTCTGACACTTTGGAGACCCTGCTCCCACTCCTGCGTCACCTCTGCGTCACTCTGCGTGGCTCAACATGGCTCTGCGTTAGCCCGCATGAGGGCTGCGTCTCTCCTTTGGACTACGTCTCTCTCTGATTCGTGTCCTACTGTCCCTGCGTTACCTCTTCCTTAGTCACTGCCTGCTGCTGATGCCCTCCTCTTCCTCCACCCTACAACTCTCCCTCTGAAATTGATCTCCTTTACTTGAGAATCGATTTTCCTAGAGATACTAAGCATGTGCCGGTGTGTCTCCAAATGATCCTCAAGTCTTCTCTTATACTTTTCCTGTTGACGAATCAACGATCGAGATTAAGTCCCTAATCAATAGCTAAGACTAAAATAGACTTGATCCTCATCACTTAGAAGCTTCTCACCCTTATCTTTATTAATACCCATTAATATTTTTATTTTCCTAAGTTTAGACTTAGGAACCCTTTAAAAATATTAATTATTTTAATAACTCTTCACCAGGGTGGAATTTCTCAAAACGATTTCTGGGTCTTAGAGATCTCATGTGCCTTATCCTCTCCTCCAAATTTCAAGGCTAGAGCACATTTGCTGCTACCAAAAAAATCAACATTGCCTCTTAGCGAGGAATGTGCTTTACCAATGCTTCACTATAGAAACATCACACTGATCTTCTGCATTGGTACCTGTGTTGATGCTTGGCCTGCTGCCTCACATCCCCTTCACTGTTGCTTCTTGTACTGCTGCCCATGACACTGCCACTACCACTACCACTGCTGCACCTGTACTGCAACTCCCTCTCAACATGCTACATCATGCTGCCCATAGCACTACCACTGCTAACTGCTGCATTGCAACTCCTGACACTTATCCATTTCTGCTACTGAAACGGATTCTTTACCATCCCCATCTTCTCCTTGAAATAAACGAACTTTGTTCTTCCTAGAGCCTTGGTGAGGATGTCTGCCACTTGTTCTCCTATAGGAGTGTACCTCAACTGTACTGCTCCTCATTGGACATAGTCTTTGACAAAGGGACACCTGATATCAATGTGCTTCGACTGATCATGAAATACTGGATTCTCAGAGAGCTTGATGCGACTCTGATTATCACACATTATCCTGGTCGCTTCCATCCCTCTCCTGAATAGATTCACAAGCAATTTCCTAAGCCATATAGCTTCACACGAAGATGTGCTAGCTACCATATATTCTGCTTCAGTTGAGCTCAGAGTCACGAATTTCTGTTTCCTACTACACCAGGAGGTTATTCCTGATCCAATGTTGAAACAGTGCCCAGTTGTACTTTTCTGATCTACTGAACTTCCAGCCCAATCTGCGTCAGTGAACCCACTTACCCTGATATCATTGCCTCTGGTGTACAATAGTCCGTGCTTGACTATTCCTTGTATATGCCTAAGAACATATTTGACTGCTGCCCAGTGCGCCCTCTTAGGTTCCACCATGAACTGACTGAGGGTGTTGATAGCGTAACAAATGTCTGGCCTGGTATTGACTAGATACATCAGGGACCCTATAAGTTGCCTGTACAAGGTGGGATCAACGTCTTTATCTTATGATGCATCAATTTTCTTCTAGTTGGTGATCATTGGAGTAGCTATAGGTCTACAATCCTGCATCTTGAATCTCTTCAAGATTTCTGTAGCATATCTCCCTTGTCCAAGGAAGATCTCACCCTTCTGCTGCCAAACTTCGAACCCCAGGAAATAATGCATCTGTCCCAAATCTTTCATGTCGAATTCTGTGGCTAGGTTCTTCTTGCAGTCTTTGATGAGCCTGGATGATACTGTCAGGAAGAGATCATCCACATATAACACTAGGATTAGAGGCTCATTCTCTATGACCAGATAGTGAGATTAGGGTTTGTGTCACTCTTGACGAACCCCATCTTCTGCAAGTAGCCATCAATTCGATCGTACCATGCTCTAGGTGCCTGTTTAAGCCCATACAAGGCTTTCTTTAATTTGCATACATGAGATTTCTTCTCATGTGTCTCAAAACCTTCTGGCTGTTCAATGTATACTTCCTCTTCTATTACCCCATTCAAGAATGTTGTCTTGACATCCATCTGATGAATCTCCCACACCATCTGTGCTGTAAGAGATATCACGGTTCTAATAGAAGTATACCTGGCTACTGGGGCGAAGGTTTCTTCGTAGTTTATCCCTTCCATCTGAGAATACCCCTTAGCCACAAACCTGGCTTTGTATTTCTCCACAATATCGTCTGCAGCATATTTGATCTTGTAGATCCATCTCGAACCTAACACTGATCTGTCCTGAGGCCTAGGTATCACTTCCCAGACATCATTGACCATTATAGAGCTGTATTCCCCCACCATAACATCTACCCATACTTGATGTTGAACGGCCTCCTGAAAACTAGAAGGTTCCCCAACTTGAGCTACTAAGGCCTAGTATCTGTATGGCTATCTTCGCTCCCTTTTATTATCCCTGGATGCACCAATAAAGTCCTCTGCATCTCGTAGAATCTGTCGGAGTTTCCGACTCTTTCTTCCACTGGTAGTAGGCACTGTTAGGATATTCCGACACATAGGAAATAGTTAAGTTCAACTTAGTCGGGCCGAGAGGACTGCTCTGTTGTGTTCGGAGCATCTGTTTCAGTGAGGAACCCCTTTCGTTTCACGCGAAAAGGTTTCCGGTAGCCCTATCTGCGTCATTTTTAAGATCTGGAGGTATACAGTGTTTATCTGCAGTTTACTGTTATTTTCTCTCTGGTTATTTCGGTTTCTGTTTATTTAGCTTTTTTTATTACCGGATCTATACCTTTCATTTCTGCGTATGCTCTTTGCCCTGCGACTCTGTGCGATCTGGGCAAATCAGAAACAGAAAGGAAGTTTTTTTTCTCATGCGTATGCTCTTTTCCCTGCACCTTAGTGTGATCTTGGAAAATCAGAAACATTGAGAAAAATATTTAGTTTCCGGCTAAAGCTAACTTTGAGCTGTAAGGTTCGTTTTTCTTTGCATATTCGTGTTGGGTTTTGTGTTTTTGTTTTGTAGGAAAAAAGAGCTTTCTCAAGGCAAGCACGCAACCCAAGGCCCCCCCCCCCCTCTCTCTCTCTCTCTCTCTCAAATTTTTTGTATAGCTCAATTGGTTCAAAGCTATTTTAAGAGAGTAGAGGTCTTGGGTTCAAATCTCCATTTTGTGGGGGCGTTTTTTTTCATTCCCGCACATTCGCGCACTTTGCCGGCAACTTCAACAATTTTTTTTTCAAAAAGCCATAACTTCTTCATCCGGAAGCCTTTTTCAGAGCCGTTTTTTTTAAAACAGCCTAATTTTTCGAGATCTATCCATTGGAACACTTACTTTCAGCATCTTCAGCTTCAGTTTTTAAAAAAAAAATGGAAAGTCCATGCCAAGTCATTCTTGACAGCACTAACTACTTCCAATGGATAGCCTACATGGAAGATTTACTTAGAAGTAAAGGTCTCTACAGAATAGCCACAGGCCAAGAGAAGAAATCAAAAGATGAAGACAAGGCTGCAAAATGGGAAAATAGACAAGATCAAACACGTGGTTTGATAGGGATGTCTATTTCTCCTGATCTTAGATTCCATATTGCAGAACTTGATACTCCTCATGAAGCATTGGAACAAATCATTAAAGTTTTTGGGATTAAAAATGAAATTAGAGCCTATCAACTTGAAAATGAGTTGCTTACATTGGATCCTAATAATTTTTCTTGCATTGAAGATTTCTTGTCCAAATTCAAGACCCTTAGATATCTCTTGGAAGGTGTTAAGGTTAAGAAAGAAGATAGTAACCTTATTTATTCCATCCTTACTAAGTTGGGACCAGCCTATTCTGTATTTGTTTCCACCTTCCATTCTACAAGGGAAGCTTTCATTTGTCAAGGAAAAGACTACAAGGCCCCTTCCTTTGACTCTTTTTGTGATTCTTTAATAAGAGAACAAGAAAAACTCTTACACCTTGGTCTTCTTAATCTTGGAAACTCTTCCAAGAAAGCGTTAGCCGCCCAACAGCAACCAAATTCAAAGAATCCTAAGAAGTCATATCCTAAAAAGAATGGTCCTAAACCAAACAAGGGTCCTAAGCAAACTCAGCCTCAAAATGAAAGATCATTTCAGCAAAATGATAGGACCAATAAAAACAAATGGAAGAAGACTGATAGACATTGTAACTTTTGTAATCGAGATGGCCACTTAGAATCTAAATGCTTTAAGAAGATGGAAGCCTTGGAAGCTGCAATGAAGAAACATAACATCCATGTGGAGCATTCTTCAACTTCAACTTCAACTTCATCTTCAGGAATGGCACTTTCTGCATGTCGTTGTCAATCATCTCAGTCTGGTTATGCATTAAATGTATCTTCTTCTTCTCATTCTCATGAGTGGCTCATTGATTCTGGAGCCTCTTATCACATGGCCAAAAACAAAGCCATGTTTTCTTCTTTAAATGATTGTAACACCAAAAATATATATGTTGGTGATGATAGATCTCTTAATGTTGTAGGGACTGGAACTGTTCATCTAGACAATGGTCAGTTTAATGATGTATTATGTGTTCCAAACTTATCCTGCAACCTTCTATCTGTATATCAGATAACTCATTCAGGTGAAGGTAAAATTGTTGAATTTTCACCTCATGATGTTGTAATCAAGGATCTAAGAGATCCTAAACAGATTCTAGCTACTGGTATTGCTGATGATTCCACAAGGTTGTATAAGTTTCACAACTTTGGGTCATCAAATCTTCCCTCAGTATTTGTTGCTCATAATGATGAAGTGAGCAAACTTTGGCATGAGCGATTTGGTCACTTAGACTATCGCTCCCTTTAGCATCTATGTAAAGAAAATATGGTGACAGGTCTTCCTATGGTATCTTGCAGAGATGGTGTTTGTTCCGGATGTGTACTCGGAAAACATCATCGGGACAGTTTTGAAAAACGTGCCTCTTGGCACGCCTCAGCACCTTTACAGCTTGTGCACAGTGATTTATGTGGTCCACTTCCTGTTGCTTCATTCTCTGGCTGCAAGTATTTCTTAACTTTCATTGATGATTTCTCCCGACGCACTTGGGTATACTTCTTAAAACTCAAGAGCGAAGTATTTAACACATTTTTGGCCTTCAAAGCCTTTGTTGAAAAACAATCTGGACATCAAATTCTTAAGCTAAGAACTGATAATGGTGGAGAATATGTTAAAAACACATTCATCAACTTTTGCACCGAAAATGGAATTCAAATGCAACATACTGTTCCATACACTCCACAAAAAAATGGTGTAGCTGAAAGGAAAAATCGCACCTTAAAGGAAATGGCTAATTGTACGCTGCAATCTAAAGGACTCAGTCTTAGTTTTTGGGCCGAAGCAATTAATTGTGCAAATTATATAATCAATCGCACTCCTACTAAGGTTCTAAAGAATATCACTGCAGAAGAAGCTTGGAGTTCCATTAAACCAGATGTAAGTCACTTTTGTGTTTTTGGAAGTGAAGCATGGGCCCATATTCCAGATGAAAAGCATAAAGCTTTAGAACCTAAGAGTGAGAAATGTACTTTTGTTGGATATTCTGAAGATGTAAAAGGTTATAGACTTATTCCATTTAAGTCCAAAAATGTTATCATTAGAAAAGATGTAAAATTTGATGAAAATAAATCGGCCTGTGAGCCTAGTCCGGCGGATGTGCCACCTCTTCCTATCTCTTCTACTATTGAAAACATTTCTTCTTCAGATGATGAAAGTGAGGATGACAATCCTCCCCCACCTTCTCAGGATCCTCAACTTCCAAGATGGGTCCGTGCTACTCGGGATGCAGCAGGTGATCTTGCCGGTGATCCTACAGATCAGCGACGTACACGTTCTCAGTTTGAAAGAGCCTCTTCTTTACTGGCTCAAGCTCCAGTAAATCATGATCCTGACACTTTTGCAGAAGCTTCAGGCCATCCACATTGGGAAGTAGCTATGAATGAAGAATATCATTCATTGTTGGCAAATGATACATGGGATCTTGTTCCTCTACCAAAGGGACGCAAACTTGTTAGATGTAAATGGGTTTACAGAACCAAGTATGGACCAGATGGGAAAGTAGATAAACTTGAAGGCATTGACTACACTGAAACCTTCTCCCTTGTTGCCAAAATGAACTCTATCCGCCTTGTTCTTTCCCTTGCTGCCTCTTTAAAATGGGAAGTCCATCAGATGGATGTTAAATCTGCCTTCTTGCATGGGGACTTGCATGAAGAAATCTATATGGAACAACCCATTGGCTTCATCCAAACAGACTCCAGCCTTGTATGTCGACTTAAGAAATCCCTTTATGGTCTCAAGCAAGCTCCTCGGGCTTGGTATGCCAAAATGGATATCTTTCTTTTAGAATCTGGCTTTTCTAGGTGTTATTCTGACAATACTGTCTACACCAAGAAAGTGGGCAACTCTCTTATCATCCTTGTTCTTTATGTTGATGATCTTATTCTTACTGGTAGTGATCCCAACCTCATAAACCATGTGAAGTCCAGCCTTAAAAAGAAATTTGAAATGACAGACTTAGGACACTTACACTATTTTCTCGGTCTTCAAGTCTTGCAATCCAAGGAGGGTATTTCCCTTTCCCAGTCCAAGTATGCTTGTGATATTCTTCGTCATTTTCACATGGAAGACTATAAGCCAGCCCCTTCTCCCTTTCAGTGTGGAGTCAAACTTTCAGTCTCTTGTACTTCTCCTGAAGTTGATGCTACCTTATACCGTCAACTTGTAGGAAAACTCTTGTATTTAACCCATACTCGTCCTGACCTTTCCTTTGCTGTTGGCCTTGTTGCTCGTTTTATGCAAAACCCCCGTGAAAGTCATTGGAAAGCAGCTAAAAGAATACTTCGTTATGTTTGAGGTACAGTACAGTTTGGGATTCATTACAGTGCCAAAGCAGCTCCTCTATTAGTTGGTTTCACTGATTCTAATTGGGCTGGCGACCCTGATGATCGGAAGTCTACTGCCGGTTATGTCTTCACTCTTGGTTCAGGACCTATTACATGGGCTTGTAAGAAACAGGCTGCCATTTCTCTTTCGTCAGCAGAAGCAGAGTATCGTGGTGCCGTGGAAGCTAGTAAGGAAGCCTTGTGGCTTCGTCAGATCCTATCAGAGTTTGGCTTTGAGCAGTAGCATCCAACCACACTTTGGTGTGATAATCAAAGTGCCATTCAGCTATGCAAAGATCCAGTCCAGCATCAGCGCAACAAACACATTGAACTACACATGCACTTCATCAGAAAGCTCATTCATGACCATGTTCTTGAAGTGCAATATTGTTCAACAGATGATCAGGCTGCAGACATCTTCACAAAGGCTCTCACAGAGGCAAAGTTGACTAAACTTCGATATATGCTTGGAGTTCAGGAAGTTGTCACTAAGGGGGGATAGGCTCTAATGCCTCCTTCCTTCTCCTATTGTGTCATATTTGTAAATCCTTCAATCCTATCCCAAGTTGTTCTTAAGGGGGGATGTTAGGATATTCCGACACATAGGAAATAGTTAAGTTCAACTTGGTCTAGTATAGAGTTAGGTAAAGTGTGTTTCTTTACCGTTGTACATTTTGTAACTTACAATCCGACGGTTCACTCTCTCCTCGGTATTACCGACACTTGATCCGTGGCTTGACACCCGATTGGTCCATGAGTTCTATTTAAAGCGCATGGAGGGTCATTGTTCGGGTAATCCGTCTATGAGAGAAAGCTTATGTAAATTTTCATTCTTTGATTAATAAATTGCCTGAAGTGGCCACGTTGGCTCAGGGCGTGGACTGTTTCCCTCTTTGAGGGTTTTAACCATGTCAAAAATACTGGTGTATTGATTTGAGATCTGGTTGTGAGCGGTGTCCTTTTGGTGTTCTTTCTGAGGAACTTACCCTGTAAATTCCTACAGGCACAACTATAAGCTCTTCCTCTTTCTGAGATTCCTCCTGTTCTGAAGCTTTGTCTTCAGAAGAATTTATGGTACTAGTTTCTGCTGGTCGTAGTAGTTTGACCAACAACTCGTCTTTTGACTGCTCCTCGGAAGGCATTTCTCGGGATTTCCTGAAAGCTCTGTCCTCCATGAACTTTACATCCCATTGAACTGCTACCTTCCTACTCCCTGGAAGATAGACTCTATATGCCTTAGCATTCTCGCTATATCCCACAAGATATCCTTTCTCAGCAGTTTGATCTAATTTATTTATCTTTTCTTCGGGTATATGACAATACGCTAAATTCTCAAATATCCTGAAATGATTGACTTCAGGTGTCTTCTCTGTGAAGACCTTATCTGGAGTGATTTTGCCCAATGCCCTATGTGGAGTCCTATTTTGGACATAAATTGCCGTGCTGCATGCTTCTGCCCACATAAATTTAGGCATATCCTGATCATACAACATTACCCTAGCTGCTTCTAGAATAGTCCCGTTTTTCCTTTCTGCTACTCCATTCTGTTCTGGATCGTAGGGTCACTCTCTTCTGATGCCTTCCTTAGCGCAAAAATCGGTAAAGTTCTTGTCAACATACTCTCCACCATTGTCTGAGCGCAACACTTTTATCTTCTTTCCTGTCAGATTCACCACTAGAGCCTTGAACTCTTTGAATCGACCAAAACCCTCATCCTTGGTTTTCAGAAAGTAGATCCAAGTCTTCCTGGAATGGTCATTGATGAAGGTGACGAAGTATTCGACACCACTAAGAGCTTTTGTGGACATTGGTCCGCAGATATTTGAGTGTATCAATCGTAGCACACTCTTAGCCCTATTGTTACTTCTGGAAAACACTGCTTTGGCATACTTGCCCAGAGTGCACCCTCTGCATACATCATCTCGTTCAGTACTTAGTTTTGGAACTCGTGATACTGTTTTCCTGAGAATTTTAAGAGCTCCATGGTGTAAGTGTCCCATCCTCCTGTGCCATAGCTCATTCAAATCTTTGTCTCCATTACTGCCTATCAGTGCCATTGGTGATTCTAGCTACAACTTGTACAACCTGTTACTTCTGATTTCAATCTGGGCCTTCTTTTTCCAACTCGGGTGTTTGACATATACTTTGTCCTTAATGAAGAAAACGTCATAGCCTTATTTTGAAGTTGAGATACGGAGAGTAAGTTCATCCCCAATCCTTGCACATGCAGCGCATTGGTTGCTCGAAGCTGCTCTCTTGTTTCGGTTTGAAAGACCACAGTACCTCTTCCTACTGGAGTACACTTTGCCTAATTTCCCATGGTGATCTGAAAATTCATTCTTTCTTCTTGATAATATGAAAAACATTCTCGGATTCCTGTCATATGTCAGGAACAATGTTGCACGAAGCGCCCCCCCGGTTCCAAGCCCCGAAGCGCGTCCCGTACGGAAGCGCCTAGGAAGCTTGGCCAGAAGCGTGCTTCCGAAATTCGGAAGCGCCGCTTCCTGGAAATTCGGAAGCGTGGTACGGAAGAGCCAAAGCGCGCTTTGTACGACGCTTCCGAGGAGGAAGCGTACGCTTCCGGAAAAGCCTTTAGAAAATCATTTTTTTTCAATTTTTTTAAATTTTAAGTGAGTTTACTTGTTGGGGGTGGGTCCACCTTGGGTTAGGGTGGCGAATGAAGGCAAAAAAAATATAAATATAGCAGATGCTCCCTCATGGTAATGTTAAATTCTTAAAGTAAAAGTGACATTCTCCTTTATTTTTCATTTTCATCCTTTTACTTTAATTTTTAACATTACCATGAAATGACTCAGGATGTTTGAGAGTGGTTCCATCCTCATTGGACTTCATATGGAGAAAATAGAATTTCATATCCTATTCAAAATTCAGCAGACTTTAACAATTTTCAGGAATTCAGGATCAATGGGATTGTGGCATTTCATTAGATTATATCAAGTATGAAGGTATGCGATTAGCATTTAATCAAGAGCACCAAGCCCTATATGTACCCTAGTGTTGGTGGTGTTAATTGTTGAACTCTTTTGTCACGCGGCACACCCTTAGCAAAAAATTACCTTTCAATCAAGTCAAAATCATCAATCAAGCATGTTAAGCTTTTTCTACCATATTTTAAGTCTTGAATTAGGTAATTTGATCAAAATTGGGCAATGTTGACTAATATCCCTAGACAATCGAGGTAGAGGCAAAGGCTAGACAAGAGGAGAAGAATCTAGATTCTAGATGGCTGATGCATCTAAATGGTTGATGCTCGAATAATTAATCATTAATGTACAATGGATGTTATATCTATCTTGATTTATGCAAAAATATGCATGTTTTCATGTCTTTTACAACTAATTTGGTATTTGGGATGTTTGTTTTGAGTATAAATGCAAAAAAATATAAATATAAATATAAATATAAATATATATATATATATATATATATATATATATATCTATATATATATATATATATATATATATAGCAGACGCTTCGCTTCCTAGATTTTTGGAAAATGACGCTTCCGCGTCCCCGCTTTATCCCCATTTCGTGCAACATTGGTCAGGAAGCTCCACTGTCTATATACCAAACCTCAGAGGAGGCAAAGCTTGCTAAGCAAACGACTTCTTCTTCCAATCTGGAAGCTAACATAGAATAGTCGTAATTCATGTCCCTTGTGCATGCTTCTGGAAATTTGCGCAAGTCCCCTTGAGTGGATGCCTCTGCATCATGCTCTTGACCCATAGTTGATTTCCCTCTCCTGTTGCCGGATCTCTGCTCTGATACCATGTGAAAATTTCTAAACTGAAATTCTACTGCAACAACTGATTCATTTCACCTACTTATTATTCACAGTAAGTTATTTCGAAATCCCTTCAGCAAATATTAAAATAAATTCTACTGCAGATATCACACAATTACCCAGGAAAAAAAATACATGCACAAGAACCAATCACATCAACACAGTTGTTTTTGGACAATTGTCCCCAGAAAAACCCAACGTGGGAAAACTGGTGCAACAAATGAAGGCTTTATTAATCTTCAACAACGATTGCTTTTACAAGGAATGATTTTATAGAGAAATTGAAAGAAAACACTTGAGACTTTCCCTCTGAGACTTTCTGACACTTTGGAGACCCTGCTCCCACTCTTGTGTCACCTCTTTGTCACTCTGCATGGCTCAGCGTGGCCCTTAGTGGCTCTGCGTCCCTCTGCGTGAGGGCTGCGTCTCTCCTCTGGACTGCGTCTCTCTCTGATCTGTCTCCCACTGTCCTTGCATCACCTCCTCCTCAGTCACTGCTTGCTGCTGATGCCCTCCTCTTCCTCCACCTTACAACTCTCTCTCTGAAATCGATCTCCCTAGAGATATTGAGTATTTGCTAGTGTGTCTCCAAATGATCCTCAAGTCTTCTCTTATACTTTTCCTATTGACGAATCAACGACCGAGATTAAGTCCTTAATCAACGACTATGATTCAAATATACTTGATTCTAATCTCTTAGAAGCTTCTCACCCTTATCTTTGGGAATACCCATCAATATTTTTATTTTCCTAACTTTAGACCTAGGAACCCATTAAAAATATTAATTATTTTAATAACTCCTCATCCATGTGGAATTTCTCAAAATGATTTCTGGGTCTTGGAGATCTCATGTGCCTTAGCCTCTCCTCCAAATTTCAAGGCTAGAATGCATCCGATGCTACCAAAAAAAATCAACACCAACTACATAGGTTTGGCCAAACCCTAGAGGACATTTACATCTTCACACCACAGGGTCAAACCCTAATGGATCCTTACATCACAGGGTTGCCATTATTCTAGTCAAACCCTAACATCTCAGGCCTCACTGTAGGCCAAAAAGTTCATTCAACAAGTAACTGAGCTTGACAAACGCACCCACTCTTATAGAGTGACCGAGCCAACACAGAAAGGCACCTACTCTATTGAGTAATTGGGCCTAAACGACCATTTTTCCTTAGCACGGGAGAAATGACTATCCTCTACTGGACCATTCTCCTAGGGTAGAATGACTGCCCCACACTGTACTACTCTCCCTAAGGTAGAATGTCTGTCCATGATGCTATTGAAGCATATTCTCTAATTTGGTCAAACATGACACATAGGGAAGATGTGTATCCTCTTACTGAGAAAACCTATCTTAACAAGTCCAAGCTTGTCCCTTAAGTGCAAGTACTTCATCTAGGATAGAGGCTTGTCAAAGGCCTATCATAGCTTTGGCTATAAAATATAATTTAAAAATAATACTTAAAGACATACCTCAAAACTTGAGAATTAAACCGCTCCCTCTGAGTTTAAAGCTTCTTTTAAATTCAAGGTTCTTTTTGGATCCAAAGCTCCCTTTGAATCCACAATCCTTTAAAGATTCAAAGCTCCCTCTTAAGCTCCCTATGAATCCTAAGACTAGTCACAAACTTTGTTTTGATATTATAACTTCTTCTAGCCCAGACAGTGTTCAGTATTTACCTGCAATCCTCTCCAGGGATATCATAAAAGAATAGTTATAATCAAGCAATGAAAATAAAGAAAGAGACTAGATTTACTGAAGAAATCAATAATAGTAAAAGAAGAGAGATAGAATACTTAACTTTTATGAACAACAAGAACTCCCTCTTGATCTTGTACTTTTCAACGTCATTGATCTAGACATCATTAGGGTTTTTCTTCGTTTCAACAACTCATCCTAGGGTTTTGTCCAAAACTCTAGGCATTCTCTTATTAAGCCTTTTTAGGTTCACAAATCCTAGAAATCAAAACCCTCATTACACATGGAAGAACTCAATCTAGGGATTTTATCCAAAAACCCTAAAGTCAATTATGCATAAGCCATGATCCACATAAGGGTTTTGCTCATAAACGCTAAAGTCAAAAACCTAAATATAATTTTACATGAAATTTATTACACTAGGGTTTTGTAAAAACCCCTAAAACCCTAAACCTTCTCTTGTTCAGTAGTATAGATCTCTGACATCAGAACTTTCTGTTTTGGCCTTCTTTGTTGGTTCATGGGAGTCAGGAACAACACCCTGATCCCATTCTCTTTTCCTGCTGTCATTTAATTACTCAGGACATTGGTTTCTATAATGACCAAATGTTTGACAATGGAAACACTGAACTTTTGACAAGTCTTTCTTCCGTTGTTGAGAAAGATTTATACTTGAGCCTTTGTTTTGAAAACCAAATTTCTTACTTTCTCCTTCTTGAAGCGAGTTGCATAAGCATTAGAGATAGAATTTTCTTCTTCTTGGTTTCTTTCCATTAGTGTAAGTCTAGTTTCACTTGAGAGCAAGTTGTCCACTATTCTTCAAAAGATGTAGCCTCTTTTTTGCTATTTATATAAATTACAAAAGTGTTCCAGGATCTAGGTAACCCTGAAAGTGTTGAGATTACAAGTTATTTATCTGGGATGATTTCACCAATCGCTTGAAGTTCATCTCTTAGATGAGAGATCCTTACAAAATATAAAGACACAATGTCATCTTTTGTCATCTTGATATTTCAAAGTGTTGATTTTTGAGTAGCTCTGGAGGTACTCCAAGCCCTAGGGTTCGGGGTTTGGAGGGCAAAGTGCCATAAGAGTCACTTGTGGGCTTGGAAACCAAGCTTGGGGTTTTGCATCCATTGTGTTTTGGATCAAAACCATAGAGCACTTTGGACATGTGATGGGATGAGATGATAGAGGGCAGAAAGGAGAATCCAGCGCTTCAAGAATCGTCGAATTCTGAGTTGTCCTTAGTGAGATATGAATTTTTGAAGTTATGGAGTGTGTTTGCACCATATGTGTTAAGGTCGGCTTGAGTTAAGTAAGCCTCTTGATAGCTGGACAAGCCCATGGAGGACGTTGGAAGGAGCCCTTCTTTTGTGTATAAAAAGAAGATGATGGAGAGTCATTTCTCTCATCCATTGTGCAACACAAGGGCAACGTAGAAGGGGAAGAGACCTATGTTTGGCCATAGGAGATAAGGACAAAACAACGAGGAGTTTAAGGGTTGTTTGGAGCCTCTTGGTGATTGCATGGAGGGTTGTCCCATGCTACAACCAAGCCGACTGTGAAAAGGGTTGGCCGCAGGTCTGTTGGGCAAGTTTTTTTAGGCAAGATACCTTAGTTTAGAGAGGCTGTGGGTAAAGGAAGGTGACTGTGGTAGGCCGCAGGCCATACAACCACAAGGTGCCTATGCAGGGTTGTTTTGGGGCAGATTTGTGCCCATAACAACAACACAAAAGGAGGAACTTCTTGCATGGTGATGCCACAGTGATTGAGGGCTGTTTGGGTGCTTGGTTAAAGGCTGGTGCAACATGCTATGATGCCCTAACCAGTCACAGTCATAATATTAGCAGTACAACAAACTTGGAGCAACATTTTGTATTGTGTTGGGTCATAGTTTTGACCATTGTTGGATCAAATTCATACGCAACCTGTGGGAGCCAAGTTCAAGGCTTGATTTGGTGATCGGGAGCCTTCATAGGAGCAGATTATATAGTGAAGTGTTGGGTGCCATTGGTCTGGTGGAGGGAAACGTTCTTTTAAATTCAAAGGTTCTTTTTGGAGGGCAATGTTATTTTAAAGTCAAGGTTCTTTTTGGATCCAAAGCTCCCTGTGAATCCACAACCCTTTCAAGATTCAAAGCTTCCTCTTAAGCTCCCTATGAATCCTGAGACTAGTCACAAACTTTGTTTTGATATTACAACTTCTTCTAGCCCAGACAGTCTTCAGTATTTACCTGCAATCCTCTCCAGGGATATCATAAAAGAATAGTTATAATCAAGCAATGAAAATAAAGCAAGAGACTAGATTTACTGAAGAAATCAATAATAGTAAAAGAAGAGAGATAGAATACTTAACTTATATGAACAACAAGAACTCCCTCTTGATATTGTACTTTTCAATGTCATTGATCTAGACATCATTTAGGTTTTTCTTCAGTTCAACAACTCATCCTAGGGTTTTGTTAAAAACCCTAGCCATTCTCTTATTAAGCCTTTTTAGGTTCGTAAACCCTAGAAATCAAAACCCTCATTACACATGGAAGAACTCAATCTAGGGATTTCATCCAAAAACCCTAAAGTCAATTATGCATAAGCCATGATCCACATAAGGGTTTTGCTCATAAACCATAAAGTCAAAAACCTAAATATAATTTTACACAAGATTTATTACACTAGGGTTTTGTAAAAACCCTTAAAACCTGTTGTCGCACAAAGTGTCTAGGCAGCGCGACAACACTCCGAGTAAGGGCTGTCACTCTTAATCCTTACTCACTCCGTTTAGACTCTCTCCTAGGCAAGTCAAGGGGGGTAGTCCCTAAGGTAAATGGATGAGGATAGCCTATAAAAAACAGACTCTAGGAGATTTTAATGACGGACAACTTGACGGATCTAAATGATTAAATTAGATTGATAGATTAAACACTAACGTAAACAAGACACGACCACAAGATAGAAACACTTATAAACCAGTGCCTTCGATATTTGAATTAACCATTAACTAAATAAAACAAGCTATCAAGAATGATTTTCAATATGTGACGAAAAGCAACGATAATCTATATAAATGCCCAACATTGTAGCATGCAAAATATTCCAGAGTTAAAATTATTTTTGCTGACTGCCCAGATCTAGATTTAATAAATTTTCTTCAAAAGCCAAACATGATAAAAAATGTTTATTGCACCTTGACCATAAGAAAATCATAAAAATTACCCGGATGCGGGTGTTAACACAAGCATTTAAGGAGGGCATCTGTCACAGCGCATGACAAGCGGTTGACAGGATCGTTTATCACTCCAAGTCATTGATGAACAGTTACCATTTAATTCCCTTAGCGTTGGTTATTAAGGTATTGCAGCAGTGGAAGGACGGCTCCTTCAAGCCGAGTGAGAGTTTGCAGGTGAAAGCGTGCGAAGGGATGAGGGCTCCCTGTCCTCGGCCTGCGATGGAGGCAAGGAATTTAATATATAACCAGCATAGCCCGCCTTACCAGGTCTGGAACAAGACATTTGAGAGTGGCCCTGGGTATGAATTCAAGCCTGCGGATCGACACAGGCTGGTAAAGCAGGGCCTTATTGCCTTTGAATTTGGTTTCAGGATGCGCAGACGAGGTGTGCCTCGCCGCGGTGGGATATTAGGCACTCGCATGGTTTTGGATGGTGAAGAGGTGAATTCTGTGGTGCCTATGGAAGACTCGGCCCATTCTTCTTCCAGCTCGGAGCAGGAATTTCTGCTTATGCCAAATTCCTTCCAGCCAATTCGTCTCAGAATCCCGGGGTGGCTTCTCTGCTCGGATGTCATTGTGAATTTGTCGATTTACCTATCTGAAGCAGCTCCTGCGGACAACCCTTCCTCTTCGCAGGCCTCTGCTAGATTTCATTCCAATGAAATCTTGTTGGGGGATATGCAGGGGAGGGTCTACCGCATGCCCCGTCCCTTGGCTGCTGTAGCACCGGTTGGTCAGCCTCCGCCGGCCCAGTTCCAGGAGAATTCGACTATGGCTTCCACAGTGCAGGAAAGTCCACCTCCGGTTCAGTTCACTCAGGACAGAGAGGAAAGCCATGTCTCTGTTCAACCAGGCTCAGACGGGCAGATGCAATGGGACGAAGATATGGTGATAAGGCTTGATACGCCCAGCCCGGAGCAGCTGAGGCCGCCGGAGTCGCCCAATCACCCTTCCTGAGTCGTCTTGGACTGTTTTCTCCAGGTTTTGGCTTATTGTCTTCTATGTATCTATCGGTCCATAGTTTGGTTGATATCAGTTTTCCTCCTCTGTCGAAACATGGAAGTATGTCTACTGTTACTATAGTTTCAATGGTTCGGGTCTTCAGGTTTTTCAAAGTTTGTTTTTGGTATGTTTGCTATACAAGAATCTGGTCTATGTATATCTGCAGTCCAAGGAAAGCAAATGGACAAAATCATGTAATGGGGTATCACTGGAATCAGTTGTTTTTGGTAGAGGGCAGGGCTATGCTCCCCTCGAATGATGTAACCTCTGTAAATATTTTCTTTCTTTAATATAGTTTACACTTTACCTAGAAAAAAAAAAAAAAAATCATAAAAATTGCACTTAATGACCAAATGACACTTAAGGAACTTTAGGTTTTTTTTTTTGTTTTTGTTTTTGTTTTAAATTTTTCCTTAGGAATTTAAATTAATCAAAGGGTTAAAAAATTAAAGTTTTTAATGGGCCATAGGCCTCATTAAAAAATTTCTAAAGTTTAAGCGAAAAACCCCTTAACAAAATCTTTTTAGAATTTTTAATCTTTTAGAAATTTTTATGATTTTTGTTTTTTTTTTTTAATAATTTCGAAAATTTTAAATTTTTAGGGTTTTTAAAAATGTTCAGGATTTTTTTTTTTTTTAAATGTTTTTCAAATCTTTTAGATCTTTTTTCTTTCTTTCTTTCTTCTTCTTCTTCTTTTCTTTTTCTTTTTTTTTTTTTTTTTTTTTTTTTTTTATGATTTTTAGATTTTATATTTTTTAAATGTTTTTATTTTATATTTTTATGACTTTGTATATTTTGGATTTTTTTTTTTTAATATGGTTTTTTAAATGTTTCATGATTTTTTTAACAAAATTCATAAAACGAATCAAATAAAAAAATAGAAAAAAAATGCAAAAATTGAAACAAAATAATAAACCTAGACCGAATTATGCTAATGAAAATCGAACTACTTTAATGGACCTATCTAAACCCTAGCTCTATACATAAATAAAAGAAATAACGCATAGCAAAAAAAAAATATTCGAATGTTTTTACTTGTGGTTTTGCAGCTGCAGGTGAATGGACGCAGCTCGATACATTTTTTTTTTTGGGTGACGAGCAGGGGTCTATGGAAGAGTTGTAGGAGAAAGGAAATACGCAGGTTGAAGATAGAGAGGCACTGCGTGAGGATGTAGGTGTGAGGCAGCATGAAGGGATGGCTATGGGTTGATCGAATGCTTGGCACGAGAGGAGAGTTCAGGAAGCAGCTGCTGCAGACGGGTAGTGATGGAGGACTGCGTGCAATGAGGGAGAGGACTGAGTGCCAGTGGGAGCCGCAAGAGCAGAGAGTAAGAGACGGAGCTCGAGGGTTATGGCAAATGGAAATGGGGTTTAAAAAAAAAACGAGAGTGGAGGGTATGCGTGGAGGGGCTTCCGTATAGAGGAGAGGAGCTGCAGATTTTGATGGCAGTTATGCAACGTTTGGGAGCAGCATGTGAGCAGAGGGTGTCACACAAGGTTGCGTGAGGAGGCGGAGAGATATGCTGCAGAATAGAACGATGGTGTGCGTTTGCTACAGGGATGGAGCAATCTGCGTGAGAGTGAATGGCTAGCGTGGGTAGCGTTGAAGGCTGCAGAGAAAGGCGTAGAAGGCTTAAGGGATGATGAAATTGCAAGGATGAGGGACTGCATGAGGATGGGAGCATCAACGTGGACAGGGAGGATCGATTGCAAGTGCCGCGTGAGGAGGGTTTTAACAAAAAAAAAAATTTCGAATCTGCACAACAAACCCTGATACAGACAGCGAATAAATCTGCAAAAAATGATAGCCCAAAACTCGGGAATCTCACTTAAAATGTTGAAATTTTGTACTTTAATAATGAAACCCCTTAAAATTTTTCCAGATTTAATTAAAATATCAAATCCATCTACTTCAGATTTGACCCTGGCACCCTCACAAAATTCAAGATCTGCAAAACTAAATTAATTCCCTGTAAAAATGATGCTGATGGACCTCCAGAGATCCAGATCTTACCCTCCAGGGCCTAGATCTGGACTCTGCACAACTTTTAGCTTTGGATCTGCAGCTGCAATACAACAAAAACACCCAAATGATATACACAAAGACCCAAAAAACACTAAGACCCCGAAAACCCAAGTCAGAAAACCAAAATTAGTTACAAATCTATGTACAAAAATGGCAGATCTATCAGATCTGGCGAGTGTGAGTCCGAATCCGCTCTTAGATCTGATGATCTGTGGCTCTCAACAGCGAGATCTGACAATTTAGCACATAATTTTTTTTTTGAATTTTAGAGGAGGTACTAAGCTTGAAACTCTTCATGCGTCACCCATAAAAATAATATCTTGTGATAAGCCCGGGATCAAATCCAAACCGAGCTCTTCAGAAAACATGGATTGGGGGTTGGCTGGTTCAGCCGAGAACTTCTCCGAACGCCCGATGATCTGATAATCAAGGATTTTTCTGCAAAACTCAATTCAGCCTTCAATCATAGAGCGAGAGAACAATAATAAAATTCAGATCTAATAGAGATACTTGCGGTTATATTCAAAACTTAAATTATTATTCAGACCCCAGCGACTGAGAAAGATACCTGTACTCAGATCGCTCTTCAGAAAGCTATATCAATGGCCAAAAAGAAATATATGCATGAAAATAATACATCTTACAACATTTCCATGAAGAGTAACACCAACAGAAATTTAACCCCAAAGTCTTTCTTTATTGCTCATAAAAAAATGGATTACAAGAGAGAGCTTTTTGCTTAGTACACGATCAAAAGATCAGATGATTCAACTGACAACTGACCCCTATTTAAAGATAAATTTCCCAACGGCTAGTTCGAGTGATCCTTGTCAAAGTGATCTCGACTGTTGATGAGGATCAACATTTCTTTTAATCTCATCCGTCAAAATTTTAAATATTGAGGAAATTTCGAATTTTTCAATTAAATGCATTTAAATAAATTAAAAAATTAAAATTTTGCATTTATTTCCTCAAAACTTTGACTTTGACTTAACCCCAGGGACCTAAGACATAAAATTTAGCAAAATAATCAATTAACCTTAGTCCTTGGACCATTTAAGGTTTAATTTTTTAAAGGATCCACGAATTTTACCTCTGGAAAATTTAAACCTACCTAGGACCTAGGACCTATGAGGGGATAAATTATTTTTCTAACCCTCAAGACATTTTACGTTATGAATTTTACATTTTTAGATCTCAAGGGGGGAAACCCATTTGAACAAGACCCTCACAGACTACCTAGTTCTGCAACACAAATATAATTTAGCAGATCAAGCAATTTGTAGTAAAATAACCTAAGCAAATAGTTAAGATTATTCCCAAATCACTTTTACATAGACTCGATCTAGCACACTAGGACTCCCCTAAGATTCTAATGACAAAATCCATTTCGGCTTTGGGTAAGGCTGAAGGAAACCCCTACCGATCATGGATCGGTGAGACAAAAAACCTGCCGGAATGCAGATCGTCATAAAAAAATTAGGTTTACGTAGACAATTACATACACGACACATATCTGTTGAGATTATTTACAATTTACACATGCAGAAAGGGTTTACAATATAACATGATCAGGGTGATGATGAAAGTCGAATGACATGGACACGTTGATCAAGCGCTATCCCTTTTCGAAAAAAAGGGGGTGTACTGCTATGGGTCGTTGACATGTAGTGGTCAACATCTTCTGGCTCTACTTGGGGACACGTTGCTGCACTATAGGGATGTGAGAATCCAGATGCTGCATCCACGCAACACACAACAAAACATAAGTAGCGTCCATTGAAAGATCATCATATAACGTTAAGCACACGAAAGATATAAGCTCTTCATTTATTAACTAGTCTAACAACATGAAAAACCAAATCTAGCTACAAAATGAAACACTGAAATAATAGGGCATAAGGTTAGAAATACAATACAAAGATGCCCCATGGCATCAGATGTGCTCAATATAGTGTATACTGAGTATTTTCCTGCTTTTAGGCAAATTTGTTCACTATTTCTCAGATGTGCCATGTCCAATCCTGCATAAAGTGGGACTTTTTCCTATCCGAAAATCAAGCTGCTTATGACCATTTGATGCATCAAATCGCTTTCGTATTCTCTTTCTTTTGCGTCTTTTCTCTCCGGTATGCTATATCACTGATGATGTGGAACATTCTGCTTCACAACTCTCAGATGAAGCATGTAAGATATGCGTGACATGTCTTCTTCATTTTGCATCTGATTTTTATCGTTTTCAATTTTATCTGGGTCACCTTCAATTAACCACTTTTCAATGGAACCAATGACCTCCTCATAATAAGATGGAGCTTGTTGCAGCAGATAAGGGGGCTTCTGGTCTGTCAATGTCTCCTTGTTTCTTTCATCCTCTGACCGATGTTGAAGTTTCTGTACCTATATTGTTATGGCACCTATCTGGCTAGAGTGTTCAAACTTCATAGCACTGATTTCCCTTGCATGGTCTTCCTCCATGCTCAATAACTTCTTCTATAGACATATCTGACTAGCTTCCATACCTTTTTTTACTTTGTCGTTCTTTGCCTTTATGGTCATCATGCAATGTTGCATAGAGTTTATCATGGGTGTATAAAGTTTTCATATCCTTGACATAATCAGTTACAAATTTTTCTTGATTAAGCTCCATATTCTTTACCAACCGCATTAGTTCTTCTATAATTTGCTTATGATTTTCTCTTTCATTGTCGACATTGATTTGACAACTTGTTCCTGCTTTTCCACTATCATGGATTTGATCTGTAACGGTGCAAGTGGATGGCACATTCTGATATGGAGAATTGTCTTGAAATCTTTCATCGACAGCTTGATCCTTCACAATATCACTTTCATCTTGTTACATAATTTTAGGGGCACAAGGCGAGCTATCTTGATAACCATATCTATCTTTAAAAGCATTGACGATGTCTTGTAAAGAAGCGAAAGAATCTTTAGGAAAATTATTAAACCAATTCAAAGCATCACCCTCTAAAGAAAAGGAAAATAGACGCATTTTGACATCTTCATGATCATATTGGGGAGAACTACAATATATGAGCAGTAGAAAACCTGCATAGATGCTTTCTAATAACGACTGAATCACCACCTGAGAACAAAGACAATCTATGAATGGCCACTTCCGGAATATCATGGAGAACATCGGTAAAATGACACGAGGTAAATGAATAATCCATGATGAATAACGAGGGACCAAACGGATGATAGAGAGAGACCTTTGCTCAAGAAAATTAAGAGATCCACAAGAAGGGAGCTTCTAGTAGAAATTCTTGTAGAAATGAAAGAAGTGGAGTCACCACTTGAACATGAATCTAACTCTAGGATCCAAAAGGCAACAAACAACCAAATATAAGGGAGGGCTTCTTGTCTGAGAAAAAATAAATGAAAAGAAATGGAGTCGCCACCCAAACAAGAAATGAACCAAGATGTCAAAGTGCTAGAAGTGCAGATGAAACGATTAACGACATGACGAAAGATAGGGCGATGAAAAGATCAAATGATGTTAGGAAATGCTGTGCCGCTTGACAAGCTAATGAATGGCGGAAAATATGAGATGATTAAAACGATGTCGAGAAACCAAGGATAGAAAAAATCTATCCCCGGCAACGACGCCAAAAAATGTTGTCGCATAGAGTGTCTAGGCAGCGCGACAACGCTCAGAGTAAGGGCTGTCACTCTTAATCCTTACTCACTCTGTTTAGACTCTCTCCTAGGCAAGTCAAGGGGGGTAGTTGCTAAGGTAAATGGATGAGGATAACCTGTAAAAAACAGATTCTAGGAGATTTAGTGACGGACAACTTGACGGATCTAAACAATTAAATCAGATTGATAGATTAAACACCATCGTAAACAAGACACGACCACAAGATAGAAGCAATTATAGACCAGTGCCTTTGATATTTGAATTAACCATTAACTAAATAAAACAAGCTGTCCAGAGCGATTTTCAATATGTGACGAAAAGTGACGATAATCCATATAAATGCCAAACACTGTAGCATGCAAAATATCCCAGATTTGAAATTATTTTCGCTCACTGCCTAGATCTAGATTTAATAAATTTTCTTCAAAAGCCAAACATGATTAAAAATGTTTATCGCATCTTGACCATAGGAAAATCATAAAAATTGCACTTAATGACCAAATGACACTAAGGAACTTTAGGTTTTTTGTTTTTTGTTTTTGTTTTTTTATATTTATTTATTTATTTATTTTTATAGGAATTTAAATCAATCAAAGGGTTAAAAAATTAAAACTTTTAATGGGCCATAGGCCACATTAAAAAATTCTAAAGTTTAAGCGAAAAACCCCTTAACAAAATCTTTTAGAAATTTTTATGATATATATATATATATATTTTTTTTTTAATTAATTTTGAAAATTTTAAATTTTGGGTTTTTTTAATGTTCAGGATTCTTTTTTTTTTAAATGTTTTTCAAATCTTTTAGATCTTTTTTTTATGATTTTTAGATTTTATATTTTTTAAATGTTTTTATTTTTATTTTTTATTTTTACGACTTTGTATATTTTGGAATTTTTTTTTTTATTTTTATGATTTTTTAAATGTTTTATGATTTTTTTTTTAACAAAATTCATAAAACAAATCAAATCAAAAAATAGAAAAAAAATACAAAAATTGAAACAAAATAATAAACCTAGATCGAATTATGCTAATGAAAATCGAACTACATTAATGGACCTATCTAAACCCTAGCTCTATACATAAATAAAATAACTAACACATAGCGAAAAAATAATATTCAAATGTTTTTATTTGTGGTTTTGCAGCTACAGGTGAATGGACGCAGCTTACTTGTGGTTTTGCAGCTGCAGGTGAATGGACGCAGCTCGATATTTTTTTTTTTTGGTGATGAGTAGGGGTCTATGGAAGAGCCACGGGAGAAAGGAAATACGCAGGTTGAAGATAGAGAGGTATTGCGTGAGGATGCAGGTGTGAGGCAACATGAATGGATGGCTATCGGTTGATCGAATGCTTGGCAAAAGAGGAGAGTTTAGGAAGCAGCTGCTGTGGATGGGCAGTGATGGAGGACTGCATGCAATGAGGAGTGCACTGAGTGCTAGAGGGGTTTAAAAAAAAAATGAGAGTGGAGGGCATGCATGGAGGGGCTTCCTTATAGAGGAGAGTAGCTGCAAATTTCAATGGTAGTTATGCAGCATTTGGGAGCAGCATGTGAGCAGAGGGTATCACACAAGGTTGCGTGAGGAGGCGGAGGGATATGCTGTGAAATAGAACGATGGTGTGTGTTTGCTACAGGGATGGAGCAATCTGTGTGAGGGTGAATGGCCATCGTGGGCAGCATTGAAGGCTGCAGAGAAAGGCGTAGAAGGCTTAAGGGATGATGAAATCGCAAGGATGAGAGACTGCGTGAGGATGGGAGCATCAACGTGAGGAGGGTTTTAAAAAAAAAAAATTCGAATCTGCACAACAAACCCTGATACAGACATCAAATAAATCTACAAAAAATGATAGCCCAAAACCCGGGAATCTCACTTAAAATTTGAAATTTTCTACTTTAATAATGAAACCCTTAAAAATTTTCCATATTTAATTAAAATATCAAATCCATCTACTTCAAATTTGACCCTGATACCCTCACAAAATTCCAAATTTGCAAAACTAAATTAATTCCCTGTAAAAATGATGTTGATGGACCTCCAGAGATCTAGATCTTACCCTCCAGGGCCTAAATCTGGACTCTGCACAGCTTTCAGCTTCGGATCTGCAACTGCAATACAACAAAAACAGTGAAACGACATACACAAAGACCTCCTTGCATATATGCATGCCTCTCTTGCTCTGATATCCTGTGGTATGCTTTGATATGCCTCCTTTGGTAACTCCTCTTGCTTATGGCTTGGCTATCCTGATGGCCTTGCTCCTATCTCTTCATGGATCTGCTCGGCTTCCCCTTTGCTTCATGTCATCCTCTAGTATCTAGAATATTGCCATATTGACATCAATGACAACCTAGGTCAACAATCTCCCCCTTTGTTATTGATGGCAATATTCTTCTTCTCTCCCCCTTTGACGTCAATGGCAAACGAGTGCTCTGTCCCCTATCAAACTGCTTTTGTTCTTCATGAATGGTAGTTCTTCATGGGTCTGTGACTCCCCATGTCATAGTGCTCTTCTTCTTTTTACTCAAGATAGAAGGATTGATGCTTAATCATCAATTTGCACATTATTCCCTCTTCATGTCTCAAAAATGCTTTATCATGGCTTCAACAATGCTTAAATATGCTCTACTTTAATGCTGTCATTCAGATTGCAAATGCCCATACACCAAGTGTCCAAGTCCAGGCTTTTATGCTTCGATCCATATTGCTGTCTCCATAGGCAGAATTGAGAGACCTTCATAGTTCGAATCAAGAGAGGCTTCCACTGAGATTGTCTTTCTTGCTGTCTTCTTCAGATTTGAGTTCCTTTGTGTCATTGTGCTTCTCCTTGAGTGATTGCCATCCAATATTCAACTTCACTGCATTTGGATGAAAAGGTGAGAGGTTGTGCCTTACTGTTGCTATATTTTCTCAGTGACCAGTCTTAGCATAAGTTATATTTGACTGCACCACACTCTCCTTTCTATGAGCCATCTTGTCCTTGTGTTCTTGTACACATCTCTGCATGTTATTTCCCTAGTAGATTCAGATATCCAGTCTGCTGATTTGCATCTTTTTGCAATGCTTCAGTTTGTTATATGCTGCCATTTGCTCTTACTTCATACTCCATTCCAGATGTATCTGTTTGTTTGAAGATTGCCTCTATTAGTGTCCATAATTTCTGTTCTCACATCAAATCCCTAAGTCAATACATTTAGCATCTGTAATATCAGCACCATAATTATTTGCCCTATTTCTCTAGTATTAGATGACTACCTTTGTTGTTTCAAATACTACTTAGAGATTAAGTGGAAAGCATCTTTAATCAACAGTCCAAAGAATGGTTACAAGATCATGTTCTTCAGTGGAGTACTCCTGAGAAATGATCTTCATCAAAGAATGATTGTTAATATAGCTCAACAAGGATTTCATCAGAACCCTTTTCACTAATAGCTTTTGCAATAATGATCAAGAATCACGGGCTCCCCCTAATTGTATGCATCAACTCTTTTGACAGAGTCTTCCCATCTGATGCTTAAATTGTCAAAATTCAGGCCAATGACATATGCTGTTGGCTGGAGAGCTCAAGGGACTTTTGGATTGTATTTTCTTTCTTCTCCATACTTGTGTAACTTTCTTCTTTTGCATGGTTCTAGCTCGTGTAAGAGCCCATGTTAAGTTACAATCACGTGCCATATGACGAATGTTATGACACTTGAAACATTCTACATTGTTCATGAATAAGAATTCATGATTCTTCCTGCAAAATTGTTTCTTGGAGATTATTGGGGACTATAATATCTATCTCTATGAGATGGTTGGGGACCATAACATCTATTTTTAAGATATGCTTTACAGTCTTTTGCCATGTGACCAAAGTTTGTACAAGAATAACAATAACCAAAAAATGAACTTTGGTACTTGGGAGATGGAGATTTCCTTGATGTACTTCTGAAACCTTTCTGCCTTGAGGTCCTTTGATGATAACCATTGCCTCTCGCATCTTTGACATCATCTATATTTCTTCTTGGAGCAGGATTTCTTCTATTGTAGCTTTGATTTTTCGCCTTGCCTTTGCTGGAACTGGGAGCATCACCATTTCTTTCTGGCTTCTTCACATCTCTTTTGTTTAAAGTATTTTCATTCTTGTTTGAGGATTCACTTGCATACTCGAGACTTGATTTATCAAATGGACATCTGTGATATCTGAGCATGTCATCCAAGGCTTGAGAGCTCTTCAAGATTTTGTTCATCCCTTCAAATTTTGTTCTGAGGAAGACAATCTCTTCTTCCAATCTTTCACACTCATTATTCTTCTTAGCAAGTTGTTTCTCAGTTTCTTCCTTGATACGAGTAGCTTCATCTGCTTCTACTTTAAGGGAGATGATATTTGACTTCATTTTAATGATTTCTTCATTCTTTGCTTGACTGCTCTCCATTTCTTCCTTGATCCTTGTAGCTTTACATGTTTTAGCGTTGAGAAGCTTGATGTTAGATTTTAATTTGAAAATTTCTTCATCCTTTTCTTTCAGTTGACAGATCATGGTGTTTCATTCCTTTCCTGCTTCATCAACTTGTCCTTCTATGACTTCCAATGCTTCCATGGTCTTTTCAGCGCCTTGTGCTTGTTTCCTTGCTTCTTGTAGTTGAGACTTGAGAGAGGAGACCTCTACCTTGTACTGATCAATCTCTTCTTCAAGTTTGTTCAAGCTCTTGTGCCTTTGTTCAAGTTGACTTGACAAGGTATCTTCCTACTTCTTTGCTTTATTCAATTGATTTGTCATGGATATGACTTCTTCATGATGCTTTCTTTTGCTTTGATGAAATTCCTTCTTAAGCTTGGCAAGCTCTTCATCCCTTTCTTGTACTTCAAGCTTGATGAGGTCAACTTTCTTCCTTGTTTGATCTTGGTCACCAACTAGTGCTATCTTCTTAAGTTCCTGATTTTCCTTTTTCAAATTGTTAATCTCTTCCATAGCAGTCATAAGTTGAGCGAGGAGTTCTTCTACAAAATCTTTTTCATTCTCTTCATCTTCTAGGTCTGTTTTAGCCTTGATGTCATCATTCTCATGTTCAGCTTCTATGATGGGTTCTGGATTTCCTTCTAGATTTCCATCATCTTCTTGACTGATGGTCATGATCAATGCTCCTTTTGAGTGAAGGTCATGAAGTTTGTCCCATATACCCTTGGCTGATGAATGTTTTCCTAGATTGCTCTTTACAGAATCAGGTAGCCCATTCAAGATTGCCTTCATTGCTTTTGCATTGTACTCCTTGGATTCTTCATCCATCCTGCTATCAACAAGCACTGATTTCTGGATTTCAATACCTTGAGTCTGTAAGAAATTCCGCATTTTTGCTTCCCATATATTAAAGTTCCCATTGAGCCTTGGAGCCTCCTCAAATTGACACTTAACTTTTCCTTAGGTGAATTTTTTATATATTTTAAGCAAGACTAAATGTGACAAAAATAAATCGATAAATAATTTTTTCGATTTTTTTTTTTAATGATAAAAACCAAAATCAAAAAGTAAAATTGATTTTTTTGTTTTTTAAAAATTTTTTAGAGTTTGTTTGCTTGTTTGTGTGTTTTTTTTATTATTAATTTAAAATATAATGACTATCATAAAATCGAAATGTATAAAAACTAATCTACCTACACCCTAAACTATAATAACACACAAAACTAAATTAAAAACACCTAACTTACAAAACCCTAAACGAATATATATTAAAAAAAAGAACTATCTAATAAAGAAAAAATACCTGATATATAACTTAATGAGTATACACATAAAATGAGACCAAACCAAAAGGCTTTCAAATATTTTTTTATTTAACGTTGTTTGATGTGTAGGTGTGAGGAAACTTGGCGACGACAACTGAAGGAGCTTGATGGAGGCTGAGAGCTATGTGTGGGATGGCCAGCCTGGAGGAGAAAGGGAGCTGGCAATGAGATGGCAGCAGATGTGATGAAACGGAGATGCGGGTTCGATGAGGGAAAATGGAGGAGTAACGAGGAGCCACGAAGGGAAACGAAGATGTTTGGGCAGGTAAAACGCAGCCAACAACGAGGGAGCAGATCGATGGATGGCTGGTAGCAGGATGGTTATGGCAGCATTGGAGCTGTGTGAGGGAGAGGGTTTTGTTATGCGTTTGCTGCAGGGATGCAGATAGGTCGCAGACAAAGATGTGGGAAGAAAATCGCGGGTTTGGAAGAGGGAGCGAGGAGTTGCGTGGGTATGGCAGCAACGTTGTTTTGTAGGAAAATAAGAGTGTGTATGTGTGGAAGGGATGAGTAATGGAAATAAATTTCGACAGTGGCTATAAAGGAAAATGCTGGACAATGAAATGTTGGAGAGTTTGGCGGCTGAGGATGTAAGAGGAGGCTGCAAAATCGAACAACAGAGAGGAGGGTTTGGGCAAAAGAAACAGAGATCTGAAATTTCCAGAGAACCCCAGGATGCAGAGAGATGGCCCAGGAAACCCTTGAAACTCTCAGAAATCTTAATAAAAATTTAAATCGTCTTGCTTTCAGATTTTCCTGATGAAAACCCCACACAATTTTTTTTTTTCCAGATCTGAAACAAATACCCCTGCAAGAGCTAATTCTGAGGCCAGATCTTACCCTCTAGGACCTAGATTGAACCTCACCTTCAGATCTGCAACCTGCAATGATAAAAACAAAATACCCAGAAACAAAATATGCGAGGATGAAGCTAAAAAAAAAAGAAAAAAGAAAAAAAAGAAAAAAAGAAAAAAAACCAGCTAAATAATCACAATATTCACAAGTTAAAGGCTCTAAATAGCTAGATCTGTCATAATGTCACACATATTTTTTTAGAAATTTAAATTTAAGATGAGGTGCTTCAGAAAACCCTTCATGCATCCACAACAGAAGTTCTAATGGTAAACCCAGAATCAAAACCAGCTGGGCTCTTCGGAAAATGCAATCCGGTAGTTGGTTGGTCCAACTGAAGACTTCCCTGAATGCCCAGTGATATCAAAATTAAAGATTTCCTGCACAACTTAATTTAACCATTAACATAGAGAGAGAGAATGACAATAATATTCAGATGTAATGGAGATACCTGCCATTATATTCAGAAATTAAACTATCATTCAAACCTTAGTGATCAAACAAGATACCTATGTTTAAATCACTCTTCAATAAGCTAACATCAATGGCTGAAAGTAAATCTATGCAAGAAAATAAAACATCTTACAGCATTTTCTCGAAGAGTAACACCAACAGAGATTAACCCCAAAGTCTTTCTTTATTTGCACATGAAAAACGATTACAAGAGAGCTTTCACTTAGCACCAGACTCTAAGATCCAATGATCTCAAATGACAACTGACCCCCTATTTAAAGATAAATTTCTCAACGGCTAGTTCAAGTGATCCTTGTCAAAGCGATCTCGACCGTCGATGAGGATCAAAATCTCTTTTAATCTCATTTGTCGAAATATTTTAAAAGTTGGAGAAATTTCACATTTTTAAATTAAATGCATTTTAATATATTAAAAAATTAAAATTTTGCATTTATTTCCTCAAAACTTTGACTCTGACTTAACCCCAAGGACCTAAGATGAAATTTAACAAAAATGATTAACTAACCTTAGTCCCTGGACCAGTTAAGATTTAAATTAAAAAATTTATTTTATTTTATTAAATTTTTTATTTTTATTTTTTAATTTTATTATTATTATTTTTATTTTTTATTGAACCCTTGAACTTAGCCTTTGGGAATTTTACCTAGGACCTAGGACTTATGAGGGAATTAATTATTTTCTATCCCTCAAGACATTTTACATCATGATTTTTACATTTTTACATCTCAATGGGAAGAATCCATTTGACATAGACCCTCATGGACTACCCAGTTCTGCGACACAAACATAATCTAGCAGATCAAACAATTTGTAATAGCTTAACCAAATAGTTAGGATTATTTCCAAATCACTTTTACATAGACTCGATCTAACACACTAGGACCCCTCGAAGGTTCTAATGACAACATCCATTCCGGCTTTGGGGTAAGGCTGAAGGAAAATTCTGCTGATCATGGATCGGTGAGACAAAAAACCTTTCGGAATGTCGATCATCACTAGAAAATTAGGTTCACCTAGGCAATTACATGCATGACGTAGATCTGCTAAGACAATTTACAATTTACACATGCAAACTGAGTTTACAAAATAACATGATTAGGTTGATGATGATAGTTGAACGACACAGACACATCGATGAAGCGCTATCCCTTTTGCGAAAAAAGGGGGTGTACTGCTATGGGTCGTTGACACGTAGTGGTCAACAGAAAGTGAAGTTGAGGCTAGCCCTACCTTTTTTGAAGATATCATTCCTGATAATGCACTCTTTGAGAACTTTGGAGAAGGTGATCCCATTAATCTTTTGAAAGTTGACATTGGAGATTACTTGCGTGTTGAAGAGGGGAAATGGGAAATCATTGGTTATCAATTTGACAGTGTCACGTCACTAATAAATAATTTTGCTAAGTGAAATACTCAATTTTGCAATTTTGGTGTTATAAAATATTTTGGCAAATAAAACTTAGGAAAAGTGGGTTTAGGAGCCACTCACTTTATTTTTAGAAAGAACGAGAAAGTAAACTTTAGAGAAAAAGGAAATATTTTTGTTAAGTGGAATGTGGGGACCATCAAAGAGGGGAAATCGACCCCCTTGAGAAATTCACACTAGGAGAAAGAGAAGAAAGGGATGGAGTTCGAACTTGTGGAGAAAGGGGGACCCACTAAGGAGAAAGGGACCAACATCTATAAATAGCACATTGGGGCTTCATTTTTGCATCTTTTAATCCCTTGAAAGTTGACATTGGAGATTACTTGCGTGTTGAAGAGAGGAAATGGGAAATCATTGGTCATCAATTTGACAGTGTCATGTCCCCAATAAATAGTTTTGCTAAGTGAAATCCTTGATTTTGCAATTTCTGCATTATAAATACTTTGGCAAGTAAAACTTAGGAAAAGTGGGTTTAGGAGCCACTCACTTTATTTTTGGAGAAAAGGAAAAAATAAACTTTAGAGAAAAAGGAAATATTTTTGTTAAGTGGAATGTGGGGCCCATCAAAGAGGGGAAATCGACCCGCTTGAGAAATTCACACTAGGAGAAAGAGAAAAAAGGGATGGAGTTCGAACTTGTGGAGAAAGGGGGAACCGCCAAGGAGAAAGGGACCAGCATCTATAAATAGCACATGGGGGCTTCATTTTTGCATCTTTTGCTCACCTATTTTCTGGAGATCGAACTCTCTTAGACGCTGTTCAACACAAGAGGAGATAACTATTTAGCTCGAGAGTTTCAAGTGAAACTCAACCTCATTTTGGAGAACTTTGAGTGTCTCCCTAGTGAGGCTTTGGGAAGTCTATTCCGGGACTTCCATTAGGGTTTATTGCAAAGATTCCACTCAGAATTTCGCACTTCCTAGACGCAGAAGAAGAACCACGAATTACATTTGGAGCAACTTCCTTCCATTGCAGGTTTCAGGCTTTTGCAAATGATTTTCTCTTGGTAGGAGGAGGAGTTTGGCACCAAAAATCAGAGCTGAGCTGGTGTCTTACTACTGGGTCGGATTTCTCTTTTCTAGGGCCTGCGCATGCGCTGATAGACAAAGATTTCGCAGATGTTTAGAGCTAGTGTTTGCTTGGGGTTTTTGTTGAAATATGTAACTAGGTTCGGTCTTCATAATGACATATGTAATCGTGGTTTTATGTATTTGATGTAAAGAGGAAAAATAAAATTATTATTGTTATTCTTGAGGCATGGGTTTTATGCTCAAAAGTTATTTGATATATAGGTCAAGCACCCATTGAATGCTTCTAGGGCTTGTCTTTGAGTCAACAATTATAATTGAGTCATTGTCATGTATGGAAGACCCTTTTGGGCATGTTATATATTGTAAAGAAAATTTATTTGAGTCAAAGATAGAGTCAAAGACCCTCCAAGACCTTGTCATTGTGCTACAAACAAGTTGACCTTCAAAAAAAGCAAGTCGACCTACCTAGAGGGACAAGCCAGCCTATTAAGTCACTTAAGGAAGCCTATATATAGGAGCATTCAGCCTTATTCAAGGATCCATCCATCAAGCATCAAGAAATTATATCAAAGCAAGGAAAGAGTGACCTAAAACCAACGAAGGAAGTGAAGACCTCAAGAAGGAAGAATCCGAACTTTTGAAGATTGTTTTAGGGCTGAAATTCCTCACGTGTGAAGAAGTCTGGGTACTATTTGTTGCAGCAGAGACGGAATTATTGCAGTGACAATAGTGTTGAAAAATGTGTAACTAGGTTCGGTCTTCATAAATATGAAATGTACTTTTGATTCATGTATATTGTAAAATGAAAGAAACATTATTATTATTATTTTTGGAGCATGGGTTTTGTTGACCACTGGAGTGGCACCTGATGATTATATGAAAACTCCATGCCCAAGGATGATCCAGAGGACACTTGTACCATCAGATATCCTTAGTCAATAGAGTTTTTAACTCTACTTCTATCTTCTCATCATCTTTCTTGTACCCAGATTCCACACCCTACGGGGAATTGTAATAAGTGATACTAGTAATGATGAGTTTTGAATCTGTAACAGGCCTAGGATGTTGGGACTCAATCAACAAACTAGTACACCTTGGAGTGTTTTTTTTTTTAATCTGGTTAATTATCCCTTATTTTTCAGAGGTGAATAATTTTCTGGGTTTTTTCACTCACGTTTTACCCCAAAGTCGGGGTGACGGTTTGAAGGTTGAGCTCCTGACACATCTTAGTGTCTAGAGTCGATGTATATTACCATACTAGATCACACAAAAAATTTCGTGGAATTTGGTTAGGTCTAGGTAGTCATTTTTTAATTTTTTAGATTTTTCGCAAGTCAAAAATTACAAATAAAATTGTATTTAAATTGTAATAAGTGTAGCCTATAGAAGTTGTATGGGGTATGAGTAATCAAAATTATACCTCTCACCCTCAACTTTCTACTGTGACACACTTTGAGGGGTTAATAATGTGTTTTGGACCCTCAAAACCCACTTTTCGTAAGTTTAGTGGGAAATTTGGCAATTAATTAAGCCAGAAATTAAATAAATGGAGAAAAATAAATATCCACACATGCTAAATGTTGTGGAAATGAGGTGGAAAATTATGGGGGAGTTAAAGTGAAGTCCCAAGGTGATGTGGACTCCTAAAATCAAAGAAAGGACATGTGCTCAAATAAAATCGATATTCTGGCATTAAATGAAAACGCTGCTTGGAAATTCGAATTTGTGAAGTTAATGCACATTTGGGAGGATTTGGGAGAGTATTTGGTGGAGATTTTTGTGGGAAATTGTCCCCACATGGGTTAGCACCCACATACACTTGTCATTCCACCATAAAATTCGAATTTGGCACATAAGGGAAGAAGAAAATGATGTCCACTTGCTAGAATTCGATTTTTACACTTGGCATTGGAGCTCCATTCAACAAATTCGAATTTCTTTTTGGGATTGTCACTTCGTGCCACTTGTTTAATTACTTCTACATTGGGATTGACTTCAATGACATTTGTCATTGTCATTTTTCATTGGGATTTGCTCCCAACTCTCTATATAATAGAGCCATGGGCTCTCATATTGTATAAGATTGTTACTAGCTATTGTGCTTGTGGAAGCGCTGCTGCCTTGTACACTTTCAGAAATATCAATAAAGACTTTGGGGTTTCATTCATGAGGTGTTCCTCCTTTTCGAGTGATGAATTGTTGAGCATTGGTATAATTACTTTTACTCTTGCTTTGATCTAATTTGCTTCCATATGCTCTTGTAGATTTGTTAATGTAGAGCTATCTTGCATTGGCATTTGATTTAGAAGTATGTTCTAGGTATAGAATGCTCTAGTTGGTTTAAATAAATCTCTAGAGTTTCTTATCATTGTTTATTGCTAAATCTATATGGAACTAATTCTTGATTGAAGTTTTGTAGAGGGAACATCTTGTTGGGATTACAAAATTAGGCGTGAGGGGAAGTCTTTGGAGAGACCAACCCACTCTTGATACATTTTTAAAGGAGTTCTCATTTGTTCTTTGAACCTTCATAGTCTTATCTTACAAAGTGGTTCTGCAAATTTGCAAGGATTTCGGCACATAGCTTGTACACAAGCCGAGAACTTCTAAATCTAAATCTCTTTTAAAAAAAAACATTGTACTTCATTTCTTTCATTTACTATCTAAGAGCTTGAAGATGGCTAAGCAAAGACGAAAGTTTATTCTCACTCTTTAGCTTAGCCTCTTGTAAATTATAATTGTACATATACATTTTATCTTGCTGATTTTTCCATTAATACTTAACTTATTTTGCAGCCATTGTTTGGATTGTTTGCTAACTCTTGTGTGGTAGATTTTGAAGAGCAACTTCCCGCAATATCTAACAAGTGTTTGCAGGACCTTTGGCAAGTGTTGGGGGTTCGATTTCCAAGGATGTCGTGAGCCCTTTTGAGGCTTATTTTGGCTAAGTCGAGTTCACTAGAGGGTTGCCCATTTTCCTCTTTTAGCCTGGGCATTTGGAGGAAACTCACACCTTGTTTCCCTTGCATAAGTTTTGTGAGATCTTGTCACTACTTTCTCAAGAAAGGAGGTCTAGTGTCCAAGTTTCAAACAATTATTGTGAGGACTCTCCTTGAAGTATAGTTGAGAACTTTGAAGGTCCCTCTACTCATTGTAATATTAATAAAATATCTAACTTGCTTGTGGGAGCTTGGGATTTCTCCCATGGTATCTTATCTCCCCATTTAGAGGGAGGCTTTTCTTGGGTGGATTGACATTTACATGGTTTAAGCTTTCATATTTCATTCACTTACATGCATGCTTTAATTGGGAATTAACACACCCTCACTATCACATTTCATTAAGTTAAAGTTTGTTACAATTTCATTTGAGCTTTGCATTTTCTTTCTCATTATTACTTGGAGCTACAAGCTTACACTTTACTTTGGGCAATTCATCCTTTACACGCAAGAATTTTATATTCTTAACAAACTTTGATTCGTTTCCATTTACCTTGGTAAATTGTTTCATGAGCACTTGAATACATGCTTCAATTTTATGCTACATTGTTATCTTGAATATTGGAGCAATTTATTGTCATTGTCTATTTGAAACAAATTTTACTTTCAAGCAAATTACTTGTATCATTTTAATTTATTGATGAAACACGTGCAACACTTGTAAGCTAATTTTATTCCTCCAATTGAAGTTCTAATTGCAACTTATGTTGAACACAATTTCATTTTCAAGCATTGCAAATCAATCTCTTTGAAGCATTTGCATGTCTCATTATTTTAATTTGGGGAATTAACACAATTTGCATTTCATCTAGGCATTTTAGTGTAGGAAGGCCCCAAGCCTCATTAAAATTTTACCTCCAACATAAGTTGGTTGAAGTAGACATCTTAAGGATCCTCTACTCCTCTATTGACTCCTCACTGTGAAATCCACATCATTGGCCGAGGGTGAGGTCTGAGGATTGAAGAGTTAAATTGTAATCTTGTTGTAGAGCTAATTAATACAATTAACCAAGAGCACTTTCCATTACATTTACTTTACTTGTCTCTTGATGGTTTGAGTTTTCATATGCAAATTCTATTCCAAAAGCAAGTATTGTAATCATTTCAAACAAGTGTTTTCTTTTCATGTTTTGAGTCTAATTGCATATTGATGTCTTGGTTTAGCACACACTTTCTTTTACATTTGCAAGTTAATTACTAATTTTTGTGTGTTGGCAAGATATGTTTCACATGTTTTGATTTATAAAGTTGATTATCTCATAAAGTTGATTATCTCAAAAGCATTTTGTATCTTACGTATCTTGTGCTAACAATTCTTATTTACATTTCAGGGTGACTTTGTTTTCTCTTTTGAGAGCATTGCATTTTACTTTGAGAAAATATATCTTTAAATTGTTGAGCAAATTCCTTATAAGGCACTGGTTTTATGGTTTTTAATCATATTAATGATTGGCATTGTTATTTCAAGTTGTTCACTTCATATTTGCTCATAAATTTTTAAAAGTAATCCATTTTCACTATAACTCTCTTCTAGAAACTCACATTTTTTAACTTAACTTTTCATTAGGGACCACCCCCCTTAGCTAACCTAGGAGATAGCTCAAACGGAGAGAGTCGGGATTAGTGTGACAACCCCTTCTCTGAGTTCCCTGCCACCTTCCACACCTTGTGGGGTTGAAGGCTTTTCTCACTGACTTGTCGGTAGGTGTAGGCGGCAGGGTCAACATCTTTTGGCGCCGTTGCCGGGGACAATCTTTCTTGTACCTGGGAAAATCGACTAACCTTTTGGTTTTAGCATTTTGAACTTTAGATTTAGATTCTTGCTCAAGTGACGACTCCACTCAATCCAAATTTTGCAAGAGTCTCTACTCGAAGAAATTCAAGTGGTCTAGTTAGCCCCTCTTCTGATCCTGAAAGGGTTTTCAGAGAGAGGTTGAATAGACTTTCTTGTAGTAGAGCTCTTGCTAGTCTTGGGCAAGAGGCTATTTCTGATATTCATTTGCTTTTTCAAGAACAAGTAGAGCCTAGCATCATGAATGATCTTTTTGCTCCTTGTGACTTCACTAACATAAATGTCTATCCTCACAATATCCCTGACAAGGCTATTGAAAAGTTGCCTTCCCTTCAAGCTAACAATGCCATTAGTGCTACATCACATGTGAAAAACTTTAATGTTTGTATCTTTAAATGGTGTAACACTGCTAATTATGAGGATGTGAAGATGAGGCTTTTTGCTTTATCTTTAGAAGAGGATGTTCTTGATTGGCTCACTGAGCAACCTGCTAACTCATATAACTCTTTACAAGCCATTTTGACTGCATTTTTAGATAAGTTTGGAGAGAAGAAGGAAAATAGGCATTTGATCAATGCCATTAGCAACATGAAGAAAAATGAGAATGAGACCATGGAGGAGTTTAACAAGAGATTCAATGAATTAGTAAAAGCCATGCCAACTACTTTTAAACCTCCTGATGAATTTCTTTTATGCTCATATCTAGATGCTTTTGGGGTTGACACTGCCTATGAGTTGAGGAGGAAGGAGCCTACGAATCTAAGTGTAGCTCAATCTGAAGCCTTGAAGATAGAAAGGGCTAGAAAGCAATCAGGAAAATCTGAAATTCCTGGTTTCAATAGAGGGCCATCAAAATCAAATGATTCCAAAGGCAAGGCCAAGGAAGAGACTACACATGATCCTATTAAAGAATTAACTCAACTCATCAAGAGCATGGAAGCAAATCACATTAAAGAAATGCAAGCCATGCAAAATAGGTTGGTGGCCATGGAGAGATCACAAGTGCAAAGATTCCAACCTAGGCCAAATGATAGATGGCAAAAGAATAAAGGCCCTCAACAGGAGCATAGGCCTCCAAATCCATTGGAATCCACCAACATGGTAGATCAGATTCCCCCTTTTTGTAGGCCATGTAATCAGTTCCATGAAGAAGCCACATGCCCATATGTGAAGAGAATCATGGAAAGTGGCACGTGAGGAGATGAACATGTAGGGACAACTGGTCAAATCAATATGTTCTCCATGAAGGATCAGATATACACCATTGAGAGAAATCAAGAGATTGACCATATGCCTAATAATCTTAGGGTTTACAATATGATTGCAAATTTTGATGAGGTCACTAAGATTTTTGGGGAAAAACCTACATCTAGACAGATTCTTGCTATGGCAAAACACAAAGGGATGACTTATTGGAGAAGGGATATCCAAGACCAGAATAATCACATAAATTTTTTTCCTCCTACTTCAGAATTGAATTTTGACTTTAGGCAATTGGTTGAATAATGCAAAGGTTTCTATTCTAGTGACAGAACTTTTAAAGATACCATCTCAAAGGGCCAAGTTACTAAGTGCCATTAAAGTTACTCAAAGGGAAGAAAAGCCTAGTGACGAACCAGAAGATGAGAAATTGTATTAAAAACTATGAACTGTTATGTGGGGAATGAAGATCATCTACCATTTTATGTTTCTTTGATAGTGAATGATCGTCTTTTACACAACTGAATGCTTGATTCAGGGGCTTCATCAAATGTCATGACTAAGAAAGTCATGGAGCAACTGAATTTAAGGGTTTCTAGGCCCTATCACAACATATGTTCAATGGATTCTAAAAGAATTGAAGTGTGTGGGATAATTAAAGATTTATAGGTTTTCCTAGCTGCATACACAGATAGAATAATGACTATGGATATTGTTGTGATAGACGTTCTAGATTCATGGGGAATGTTCCTATCAAGAAAATGGGCATCAGATCTAGGTGGCAGCGTTCAAATGGACTTATCATATGCCACCATCCCCATGCCTGATAATACCTTTGTCAGACTTGATCGAGAGTTAGAGAAAAGATATCATGTTGAAGATCCAAGGAAACCCAACAATGAGATTATCTATAGATCATGCCAGGCAAGGAGTGATGCAGTGTTGACAAATTTCCTTCCCCCCTTAATAGAACAGATTCAAATAGCTCAAAAAGATTGGGTACTTCAAATTTTCCATCAGAACATTTTCAAGACAAAGCAGTAGGATTGGAAATAAATGCATCATCATCACCTTCGCAACTAATCAAGAAGAAAAGAAAAAAGCGAAAAAAGAAAAATAGATATAAAAAATGAACCACTAGTTTTGAGTAGGATCAAGCCTCAACGCATCAATAATTGGAAAAGGAAAAGGAAGAGGTTTGGTATATCTGATGGCCACAAACATGTTAAAATTGGGGCAAGTCATAATCCCAAGATAGTCAGAATTGGGCAAGGCACATCAAAGAAAGAACCTATGGACTTGCCTGTGAGTAGGCAGGTTCTCAAGATGGATTTCACTAAAGACATCTGATGCCATGGGGCATCTTTTTGTATCATATTTCTAACCTTATCTCGTGTTACATTTGTTTAAGTAGTTTTTTTCATGAATAAATTGTCATTTATGCTCTTAGAATAAATTTCCATTTCTTCGTTTCTGTACTTTATTTCATTTGATGATATTGTGAATGGATATTGCGCATATATGTCTTTTGTTGGTTGATGCAGATTCCAGGTTCTTGTACACTATCACTTTGTATCTAGCATGCATCCCCATATGGAGCCAAATGTTGACCACTGGAGTGGCACCTGATGATTATATGAAAACTCCATGCCCAAGGATGATCCAAAGGACACTTGTACCATCAGATATCGTCAGTCAACAGAGTTTTTAACTCTACTTCTATCTTCTCATCATCTTTCTTGTACCTAGATTCCACACCCTACGGGGAATTGTAATAAGTGATACTAGTAATGATGAGTTTTGAGTCTGTAACAGTTCTAGGATGTTGGGACTCGATCAGCAAACGAATACACCTTGGAGTGTTTTATTTTTTATTATTTCGTTAATTATCCCTTCTTTTTCAGAGGCGGATAATTTTCTGGGTTTTTTCACTCACGTTTTACCCCAAAGCCGGGGTGACGGTTTGAAGGTTGAGCCCTTGACACATCTTAGTGTCTAGAATCGATGTATATTACCATACTAGATCACACAAAAAATTTCGTGGAATTTGGTTAGGTCTAGGTAGTCATTTTTTAATTTTTTAGATTTCTCGCAAGTCAAAAATTGCAAATAAAATTGTATTTAAATTGTAATAAGTGTAGTCTAGAGAAGTTGTATGGGGTATGAGTAATCAAAATTACACTTCTCACCCTCAATTTTCTACTATGACACATTTTGAGGGGTTAATAATGTGTTTTGGACCCTCAAAACCCACTTTTCGTAAGTTTAGTGGGAAATCTGGGAATTAATTAAGCCAAAAATTAGATAAATGGAGAAAAATAAATATCCACACATGCTAAATGTTGTGGAAATGAGGTGGAAAATTATGGGGGAGTTAAAGTGAAGTCCCAAGGTGATGTGGACTCCTAAAATCAAAGAAAGGACATGTGCTCAAATAAAATCGAATTTCTGGCATTAAATGAAAAAGCTGCTTGGAAATTCGAATTTGTGAAGTTAATGCACATTTGAGAGGATTTGCGAGAATATTTGGTGGAGAATTTTGTGGGAAATTGTCCCCACATGAGTTACCACCCATATACACTTGTCATTCCACCATAAAATTTGAATTTGGCACATAAGGGAAGAAGAAAATGATGTCCACTTGCCAGAATTCGATTTTTACACTTGGCATTGGAGCTCCATTCAACAAATTCAAATTTCTCTTTGGGATTGTCACCTCATGCCACTTGTTTAATCACTTCTACATTGAGATTGGCTCCAATGCCATTTGTCATTGTCATTCTTCATTGGGATTTGCTCCCAACTCTCTATATAATAGAGCCATGGGCTCTCACATTGTGTAAGATTGTTACTAGTTATTGCGTTTGCGGAAGCGTTGCTGCTTTGTACACTTTTAGAAATATCAATAAAGACTTTGGGGTTTCATTCATGAGGTGTTCCTCCTTTTCGAGTGTGATGAACTGTTGAGCATTGGTATAATTCCTTTTACTCATGCTTTGATCTAATTTGCTTCCATATGCTTTTGTAGATTTGTTAATGTAGAGGTATCTTGCATTGACATTTGATTTAGAAGTATGCTCTAGGTATAGAATGCTCTAGTTGGTTTTAAATAAATCTCTAGAGTTTTTTATCATTGTTTATTGCTAAATCTATATGGAACTAATTCTTGATTGAAGTTTTGTAGAGGGAACATCTTGTTGGGATTACAGAATCAAGCGTGAAGGGAAGTCTTTGGAGAGACCAACCCACTCTTGATACATTCTTAAAGGAGCTCTCATTTGTTCTTTGAACCTTCAGTCTTATTTTACAAAGTGGTTTTGCAGGGATTTTGGCATATAGTTTGTACACAAGCTGAGAACTTCTAAATTTAAATCTCTTTAAAAAAAAAAACATTGTACTTCATTTCTTTCATTTGCTATCTAAGAGCTTGAAGATGGCTATGCAAAGACGAGAGTTTACTCTCACTCTTTAGCTTAGCCTTTTGTAAATTTTAATTGTACATATACATTTTATCTTGCTGATTTTTCCATTAATACTTAACTTATCTTGCAACCATTGTTTGGATTGTTTGCTAACTCTTGTGTGGCAAATTTTGAAGAGCAACTTCCCGCAACATCTAACAATTGTTTGCAGGACCTTTGGCAAGTGTTGGGGGTTCGATTTCCAAGGATGTCGTGAGCCCTTTTGAGGCTTATTTTGGCTAAGTCGAGTTCACTAGAGGGCTGCCCATTTTCTTCTTTAAGCTTGGGCATTTGGAGAAAACTCACACCTTGTTTCCCTTGCATAAGTTTTGTGGGATCTTGTCACTACTTTCTCAAGAAAGGAGGTCTAATGTCCAAGTTTCAAGCAATACTCTCCTTGAAGTATAGTTGAGAACTTTGAAGGTCCCTCTTCTCATTGTAATATTAATAAAAGATCTAATTTGCTTGTGGGAGCTTGGGATTTCTCCCATGGTATCTTATCTCCCCATTTAGAGGGAGGCTTTTCTTGGGTGGATTGACATTTGCATGGTTTAAACTTTCATATTTCATTCACTTACATGCATGCTTTAATTGGGAATTAACACAACCTCACTATCACATTTGATTAAGTTAAAGTTTGTTACAATTTCGTTTGAGCTTTGCATTTTCTTTCTCATTATTGCTTGGAGCTACAAGCTTACACTTTACTTTGGGCAATTCATCCTTTACATGCAAGCATTTTATATTCTTAACAAACTTTGATTCGTTTCCATCTACCTTGGTAAATTGTTTCATGAACACTTGAATACATGCTTCAATTTTATGCTACATTGTTATCTTGAATATTGGAGCAATTTATTGTCATTGTCTATTTGAAACAAATTTTACTTTCAAGCAAATTACTTGTATCATTTTAATTTATTGATGAAACACATGCAACACTTGTAAGCTAATTTTATTCTTCCAATTGAAGTTCTAATTGCAATTTATGTTGAACACAATTTCATTTTCAAGCATTGCAAATCAATCTCTTTGAAGCATTTGCATGTATCATTATTTTAATTTGGGGAATTAACACAATTTGCATTTCATCTATGCATTTTAGTGTAAGAAGGTCCCAAACCTCATTAAAATTTTACCTCCAACATAAATTGGTTGAACTAGACATCTTAGAGATCCTCTACTCCTCTATTTACTTCTCACTGTGAGATCCATATCATTGGGCGAGGGTGGGGTTTGAGGATTGAAGAGTTAAATTGTAATCTTGTTGTAGAGCTAATTAATACAATTAACCAAGAGCACTTTCCATTACATATACTTTACTTGTCTCTTGATGGTTTGAGTTTTCATATGCAAAGTCTATTCCAAAAGCATGTATTTTAATCATTTCAAACAAGTGTTTTCTTTTCATGTTTTGAGTCTAATTGCATATTGATTTCTTGGTTTAGCACTTACTTTCTTTTACATTTGCAATTTAATTACTAATTTTTGTGTTTTGGCAAGATATCTTTCACATGTTTTGATTTATAAAGTTGATTATCTCAAAAGCATTTTGTATCTTACATATCTTGTGCTCACAATTCTTATTTACATTTCAGGGTGACTTTGTTTTCTCTTTTGAGAGCATTGCATTTTACTTTGAGAAAATATATCTTTAAATTGTTGAGCAAATTCCTTATAAGGCACTACTTTTATGGTTTTTAATTATATTAATGATTGGCATTGTTATTTCAAGTTGCTTACTTCATAATTGCTCATAAATCTTTAAAAGTAATCCATTTTCACTATAACACTCTCCTAGAAACTCACATCTTTTAACTTAACTTTTCATTAGGGACCGCCCCCCTTAGCTAATCTAGGAGATAGCTCAAACGGAGAGAGTTGGGATTAGTGTGACAACCCCTTCTTTGAGTTCCCTGCCACCAACCACACCTTGTGGGATTGAAGGCTTTTCTCACTGACTTGTAGGTAAGTGTAGGCGGTAGGGTTAATAGGTTTTATGCTCAAGGTCTTTTATTTTAGAGGTCAAGCACCCATTGAGTGCTTCTAGGATTTTTCCTAGGTCAAGAAGTCAAAAGAGTTATTGTCATAAGTTGAAGACCCCATCAGGAACATTGTAACTTGTAAAGAAAAATGTTTTTGTCATTAAAAGTGTGAAAATACCCTTCAAGACCAAGTCGGCCTGGCAGCTGGGAAGTCGGCCTAATTTGAGGAGCCATGTCCACCTTAAGAAAGCCTATATAAAGGAGGAAACATGACCTCCTTGGGAGACATTCATCACTCACTCATTCAAGCGAAGGAGGAAGAGGAAGAAGACAATGAAGAAGGAAGAGGACGGAGAAGACTTGTTTTTGGGCTATCTCTTTCTCACACGTGCGAAGGAAAGCTAGAGTTTCCCACTTCCAGAGGATATTTGCACACAAATTCTCAGCTATTTGCAGGAGGATTTTTGCCATTTCTCAGTAGTGTTTTCTTGTTGGGTGCAAAACTGGGTGGCCAAGAAATTCACACTTTTTAGGGCATTCCAGGTTAGCTGGAATTAGCCTGAAAGATTTTGGGGTTTTGTTGGATTGGGTGTGAGGAGCCTAAGGCTATTTTTTCAGAATTTTTGGAGCAGATTTAAGGGCCAAAATCACAGATCACCTTCAGCAGCAACAACAAAGTTTTCTAGGCAGTGTGAATTGCCAGATTGACCTATTTTAGTTGGAGATTGCACATTATTTCACCTGGGTGTTGCATGCTTGTAGTAGCAAGGCCAGGTTCCATTTTCCTTCCATGAATGTACTCATATTTCCAGATTTAATAGAATGGCTCAGACTTTTGGCTCCATTATCTGTGTATACTGATTTGTGGCTGTGTTATAAATTTTCTTTGTTGTAGCTAATGCATGCATTTGATATTCACTGTTAATTCCTAATTAGGAAGATTACAGACAATGACCCTATTTATGACACTGTCAAGGAAGATGAGGTTAAGGTAGGACATTGCTTATGATGATGTATCTATCGATAACCTTGAAAGGGAAGATCATTACTTTCCCCTGTGGGAATAAGGATAGTGGGAAGCCATTGGTGGTCAATTTGACAAAGGTCTAATCTATGATACTAATGATGACATTAATAGGGACCTTCCTTCTCCTTGGCTTCTTTCTTATCCTAGGAGTCTAGTTGACTCATCTGTGAACTCTTGCTTGATCCCTTTTCATGTAATCACTGATAATGAAAAGCCTTCTCTTTCTCCCGAGTGTGATCATCATATTAAACAACCTGCATGTTGTGTCCCTCCATATCATCTGTCCCCCTTTCCAATCATGACCTTATGGTAACCATGAAGCATGACATCATTGTGAGGGACGATGATGAGGTTGATATGCCCGAGGTTTCCCTTTATTGGAGATTTATGAGCTTAATGGTCGATAACTCTGTCTTTTGGCTAAAAGAGAGGATCCTTGCCTCACTTCAAACCCATCATAGACAAATCTATCACAAGTGAGGGTTATTGGGACTCCTCCTGTCGATGAAAATTTGAGAAGAGAAGGGGACTTAAGCTGTGGTGACAGTGGACCTTTGTCCCGGGGTGTTGTTGTGCCATCTAGCTTTTGCCTATTTACAAGGCCTGCTAGTTTGTGCAGCAACAAACATCATATCTAGTGTTGCATTCTCTTGTTCTGTGGGTGTTTCACTCTCTCTATTGAGTGCATTTGGTGTTTCAATCTCTAGTGCACATATAGACATCTCTAGCACACTTTCAGTTCCTTTTTTTTCCCTTTATATTGTGGGATTTTGGTTTTGCTGTTGGCTCAGTTCAGTCCCCTTTAGTCTCTTGTGAACTCAACATGTAGTAATAGTGGAAGAGGTGCTTGTGCCTTTGACATAGTTTTAATTATAACCTATACGAAGATCTGATTTGATTATTTCTCTCTTTTAAAGTATATTTCATAAAACTGGCATTTATAAGCTAAAGGGTCATGGCACTAATTGTTAGTAACAAAGAACAATTTCTGTTTACCAAGGTTAAGCTGCATTATCTGATTTTTTTTGTTTTTTATTTTTTATTTATATAAACTTTAGACCATATTGTGTTGTTAAGCTAATAATTATTACCTTTAGATGATATTGGTAAATTAAGGATATTTATTATGTATAACTAGAAATTACCCAATCAAATTCTCTTACCAATCAACTTTGTGTACCCATTTTGGTACATGCAATAACAACTCTAAAGCTAAAAGGATTCGTTTCCCTAAGTTACAGAATTACTTTGCTATGTGCTAACCTGACCTAATTCATTAGGGTATGGAAATATTTATTCTGGATTGTGTTTTGTGTGTCCTATCCTTTCAGTAAACTTGTTTTCACCTTTTTTCTATGATTTCCATTTGGTTGTTTATTAGATTTTCTTCAGGAAGTTCTACCTTTTAGGTGCTGAAATCATTGGACTCTTTTTTAATTGTCTTGTTTTGATATATGGCAACTTTCATCTATATAGGAGTAAAGTTATAGTGATGTTGCAAGTGTACTAAAGTGATTCAATTTCTAGGTTGTGCATGTTGCTGGTACTAAAGGAAAAGGATCAACAAGTGCATTTATTAGTAACATTTTGCGAGAACAAGGGTATTCTGTTGGTGTTTATACAAGGTTTGCATACAAAATCTTTGTATCCATGTTTTTTTAATACTATTTTACCAATTTTGTTGAAAACACTGGCCATTATTATTGCTACTATTGTTTTCTTTCAATATATTTGGAGGGATGTTACAAGTGATCTAGGTATTTTATAAAAGGCATTGATTTTCAGTTCAACAAGCTTCATTTACAAATAGTTATTGCAATATTAGGTAGAGGTGAATTTTGTTCATATATAGAACCTAATTGTTAAATTATGCAATGTTCTATATGCTTAGTGCAATTTACTTATTTTTCTTTTTATTAGTCACAGATTAGCAGTCACATATACATTAAGTAAAATGCAGATAGAACATTAAATGATCAACCGAAAACAAGCCAAGACAAGAGACACAAAATGTGGCGGTTAGCCAAGGACAAACCCCAATTTGGAGAAACCCTTTGATCAAATATTCTTTTATCTTTAATAGTTCAGTAGAGAGAAATAGTACAAAATCTGAATTCTGTACTTTTATATCAGCAACAACAAACCCTAGATTAACAAAGTCAAACTTGGTCAAACTAGCTGAATTGACCTCTAAAATACTAGGTCAATTTCTGGTCAACTTATCTTCGAACAGCCTAAAGAAACAACCCTAGAACAGCCCCAAAAGTTCAGTCAAAGTGCAAATTTTTGAAGTCAACTACAACCCTAAACTAGGGCAGTCAATACCGGTCAAACTAGAGGTCAGATCACCTCGATTTTTGTGCCAAAAATTGCGGCTTGCCTAGGAGAGGCAACCACACCCAATCCACACTACTTGGAGGGTCAACGCTGGTCAAAGATGCTTGCTGTCCTGTTTCTGCGTCCTTTTAGCCAATGTTACCAGTCTCGGAATCGGCAATAAATCAAGCGAGGCAAAAGAGCGAAGAGTTTTAATTGGATCAGGAAAAAATCGGCAAAAAATCGAGAATACTTATGAAAAATAGTTCCAGCAATTTTTTTGAGATCTTATGAAAAATACTTATGATAAAGTGGGAGTGAATTTTTTTGATAAAAAATCTTGAGCTTTTTGTTTGAAACATGTGATATTAATAAGTCATAGTATTGGCCCATAATATTGTAACAAAATCTATTTACACATTAAAAATCTCTATAATAAAGTAAAACTGAAACTCCATGATTAAAAATTTTGTTCTTGTAATTTTTTAATTTTAACCCATATAGATATATAATAAAATAAGTTAGAGTTATCCTAGATTAATGGTTATCTTTACTAACTATTTCATTTGATTTGTATGATTGACGCTAGTGATTTGACCTTAAAAACATTAAATTAAATAAAGTAAAAGCTGGTATCTTCTATGAGACAAAAGCTCACACAAGTTGCTGTTAAGACGGGACAACCTGGCCAACTTGCATTTACAAACTCTCGCTTGACCCAATTTTGAGTGGTTTACAAAGACGACACAGATAACGCTGACGAGAACCCGACAAAGCAACTCAGTCACACAATGCCTTCCGTTCACCCCTAAATAAATATACGTTAAATGTGTAACAGTACAACCAGAGATATCTAGCAGAACTGGGTGTAGCTATAGCAATGCAATTTCATCATCGTCAATCAAAATATCTAGCGTGGAGCGTGATCATCGATCGAATATTTAGCGGAATCTCGCGGCTTCTACGATGATTGATTCTATAACCTAGGGTTTCCAATTTCTGTAACGGTCTTTCACTTCTGAATCACTACGTTTCTCCCTTCCTGAAAAAAATATAAAATTAGCAGTGCTTCTGTTCCAGGAATGTTGCGTTGGCTTATCTGATATTTTATTCTAATTGTTGCCAATCTTCGTTACAGTTATACAGATGATGAGCAATGGTAAAGAGCAGCCGCTAACTCAATCTGCTCCTGCTGCTTTCCACGACCATCGCAACCTGGAGAAAAAAGAAAACGCGGAATCGGCAAAATCGAAATAATCGCCATACTCGCGAGTACGCAGATTTGACTCGGATTTTTTCACCGCCGACCCGAGTATGACTCGCAATTAATCGCCAAAATCGGCGATTCCTGTTTCACTACTTTTTGCCCTAGGAAGTCTTCCTTTTCAGCCACACGTGAGAGAGAGAGAGAGACTCTTTCTGCGCAGGAGAGAGAGAGAGATGTGTGTGAGAGTGAAGTGTCCAAATGAGGAGAATGCTCCTTTTATTTATATGCAAAACGTTGGGGTTGAATGGACATGATTGTTGGGCTTCTGAGCCTACATAAGTTGCTGGCCGACTTGAAATTTTTTCCATAATCAAAATAAATTTATATCTTCATAAATACTTATCGGAATCGAATGATATTTAGATCAATCCTACACCTCTCGACGAGAGAATCTAATAAAAATATTAGCAGCCATAAATAAGGTGACCCACATGGAGTTCGGCCCTAGTTGCCAATTTTAACACTCCCTCTCAACTAGGGAGAACTTCATCTGCAATCTATTGGACTGTCGCTGCTGTTCATCCATCAAATGCACTGTCCTGTATGGCTTGACCATGTTCTGCTCTGCTCGGACTATGAAGAAGAAGAAATGATCGAGGATGTATCATACCATCCTCCATTGACCCGAAATCAGTCTCAGAGTGTGTATCACTCTCACTGATCCCAGATCAGTGTCATTGATCCCAGATCAATGGAGGTCATCTTAGCATAGGGAGTACGGTAGATACAACAATGCGTCCATTGATAGAACTACTATTGTCCCTATCCTCATTTCCCTTCTCATTGATCAGATAAGAGGTACTTCCCATGAGTCCCAAACTGCATGGGTAGGATGCCTCGATAGGAGAACTAATCATCCTGTCACAGGAGAACAAATCATCCTGTCCAGTGGATGCCACGGAGAACTAATCATCTTGGCCTACAGGAGAACTAATCGTCCCGTTCCACAGTTTCCACGGAGAACAAATCATCCTGGCCCACAGGAGAACTAATCATCTTGTGCCACAATCGCCACGGGGTGTCACAGGGGAAGGTTGAACCTTTACCCTGTACATAGTGCACCACTAGGGGATGGTGAGTCGCCTTGTGGTCACATGTTGCTCCAAGAAGTACCCTGCGTCCCCCTGGAGCTCCTAGAGCTCAATACATCATACTCGACCCTCATCAGAGGGTCTTTGAACAACACCAAGTCGTTCTCGGAAAGTCAGGAATTTGACCTTTCTTAGGGGCTTTGTCAGAATGTCAGTGACCTATTCATCTGTACCGATATGTTGGAGCCTTATTGCTCCTCGCTGCACCATATCTCGAATATAGTGGTACCTAATATCGATATGCTTGGAGCGATCATGAAATATGGGATTTTCTGATAAATGAATCCTGCTTTGGTTGTCACATAGAATCACGGTGGTATCCAATGTAAGTCCAAACAGCTCATTGAAGAGCTTTCGCAACCAGACTGCCTCACAGGAGGCCATGCTAGTAGCAATGTATGTTGAAATTTGGTACCGGAGGACAGGTGGTTCCCTTAGGTTTTGATCTTTGGCCTAGGGAAAAGTGTCCAAAAGAATTTAATTTTTCTCCTAAAGTGACTTTATAATTTTATAAAGTTAAATCTAATTTAAAAGTGACTTTAAGTGATAAAGTTACTAAGTCTAATTTTAAAGTAACTTTTATAAAGTAAATGAAAAATTAGAAAGGAAAAGTGACTTTGGAAATAAATGACTAAGTGGGTCTTTATTAAAGTGGGGTGAATTAAAAAATAGAAAGTGAGATTTAAATGAGCATTTAATCTCAGCCATTGATCTAAATCTATTTCAGCCATTGGATTTAGAGATCACCCAAAAGTCACTTGGATCACCCAAAAGTCACTTGGAGTTATATTAAAGGAGGAAAAGGAGGAAAAGGTCATTCATTCTTTCATGAGCAGATTGGGAGAAGGAGAGCAAGAGAGCAAGAGAGATTTCTGAGCAGGGAGGAGAAGGAGACAGCAGCTTGGCACACATTCCAAGGCAGCAGTTGAGCAGATTTGTACAGCTGATTCAACACATAGTGAAAGGCAGATTTTTGCACAAAAATCGAGGAGCAGTTTGCTGATTTTTCTGCACACAAAACGAAGGCCGTACAACATTTATTGCTGTCTTGTTTGCTGTAATTTCCAGATTGCTGTGAGGCACGGGAAAGGAGATAAGTTGTAAATTTGCTTGCTGATTTTTTGCTGAATAATTCTCATTGTAAAAAGGTAATTTTCAGAAATAAAGAAGAGCTCTCAAACTGGTTTTCCCCAAGAGTTGTAGGGGGTTTTTCCAGGGTCAAGTTGACCAAAAATATCAGTGTTTTAATGTGTTTTAATGGCTGTTTTTGATTGCTGATTTTTAATTCTGCAATTTCCAGCATTCTGAAAAATTTCCAAAATTTGTGTTTTCAGCAATATTTATTTTTTTCAGTCTGTTAAATGTATGGTTATGGGAATGGGCATTTAACTACATGGGAAAAATAAGGAGAAACTGAAAACCGGGGTGGGAAAACAGAAATTTCTACATGGTATCAGAGCTTGAGTGCTGAAGGGCAGTTTGGGACAGCAAAAGGAAAAATTACAGTTGCTGATTTTTCACTCAGAAAATTCCAGCAAGCTGATTTTTTCATAAACAACAGTTTTATCTTTACTACAGCAGTGCTATTCTTTCAATTTTAGGACAGCAGGATGTCATTGGGATTGAGGGTGGAGGATGGGTTGGATGGGCATACAAATTACAGTGTTTGGAAGGACAGAATGCAGAGTATCTTTGAGGAGGCAGAAGTCTGGGATATCATGGTGCATACCGCACAGAACCTTGTTGTTGTGCCCACTGATGTTACTCAGTTGGCTGAGTATAAAAAGAAGAACAATAAGGGTAAGAGGCTGATTCTAGACGGAATCAAAGACCATTGCATTCCTCATGTGAGAGGAAAGAGCAATGCCCATGAGATGTGGACAGCATTGTCCAATCTCTACCAGAGTACCAATGAGAACCGGAAGATGGTCCTGAAGGAGAAGCTGAAGAACATTAAGATGGGTAATGATAGTGCAGCTGGATATCTCACAAAGATTACTAATGTGAGAGATGAGTTGGCAGCGATTGGAGAGGGCATTCCACCCACTGAGTTGGTGCGGATTGCAGTGAATGGCCTCCCCCGTTCATGGTTGAACTTTGCTGATGGGGTTTGTGCACGTGAGACCCTTCCCACATGGAAGAGGTTTTAGGATGATTGTATTCAGACAGAGATCAGGAAATGACAGCTTGGGGCAGCCAAGCCAGTTGAGCAGGATGAGGACGTAGCACTGGTGGCAGGAGGCAAGAAAGGCAAAGGGAAGAAGCAGGCTTCCACAAGCGGTGGTGGAGGCAAAGGCAAAGGTAAAGGTAAACAGAGTAACTCACAGAAGGACTCTTCCAAAGTGAAGTGTTGGAATTGTCAAAAGATGGGACACTATGCAGTTGTGTGTCCGGAGAAGAAGAAGAAGAAGGGGAAGAACCAGGACGTGGCAGCTTCAGCAGAGATTGAGGACTTTGCTGGTCGTTTTGACCGAGAGTTTGCGTTCACTACGTGTGAGTCCTCTAGTGCAGGATCACCTGCCACACAGGTTCAGAGGGAACATGCTTTTCCCTCGATTAGCGGAGCATCTTCAGGTATCTGGTATGTGGACAGTGGGGCTTCACGTCACATGACAGGAGTCCGTGAGTACTTCTCAGAGCTTTCAGAGAGTGGCACTGATATTGAGGTAGTACTCGGTGATGACAGAGTTGTTAGAGCAGTCGGGGTGGGGACAGTGACATTTCAGAGGGAGTCCAAACCTCCCTTGAAGGTGTAAGAGGTTCTTTATGTGCCAGGGATGAGGAAGAACCTCATATCCGTCTCAGCTTTGGAGGACAGAGGATATGAGGTACTGTTCAGGGGAGGACAGGTGTTGATGTATCCCAGGGACACTCCAGCTGATTCAGCTAGAGTGATAGGGGTACGCCATGCAAAGGTGTACAAGTTTGCATTCCAACCCCTTTTGGCATTGAGCAGTAGTACCGACAGCAGAGCTAGCAGTTCTGAGCTGTGTGAGATTTGGCACCGCAGGATGGGACATATGTATCATGGAGCCTTGAGGACATTGCGGGAGATCACTACAGGTGTGCCAGATTTCAGTACTGACCACTTTGATACTTGCAGAGGTTGTGCGATGGGCAAGTTTGCCAAATCCCCTTTTCCCAGCAGTGATAGCAGAGCGACGGGGATACTTGATTTGATTCATTCCGATGTGAGCGGTCGGATGTCTCATGTTTCCTTGAGTGGATATGAGTACTATGTGTTATTCATTGATGATCACTCCAGGAGGACCTGGATTTATTTTTTGAAGACCAAGAGTGAGGTCTTCAAGCGGTTTCAGGAGTTCAGAGCTCTTGTGGAGACTCAGACAGGTCGAAAGATCAAGTCCTTGAGGTCGGACAATGGAGGAGAGTACACCCTTGGAGAGTTTGTTGACTATTGTGCGGAGGCAGGCATTAGGAGGGAGTTCACTGTTCCTTACAACCCCCAGCAGAACGGGGTTGCAGAGAGGAAGAACAGATCCATCATAGGGGCTGCCAAAGCCATGTTACATGATCAGGGGTTGCCATTGTTCTTGTGGGCAGAGGTCTGCAACACAGCTGTTTACTTGCAGAATAGGAGTCCGCATCGTGCCTTGGGGCACATGACTCCGGAGGAGGCTTTCTCTGGGAAGAAGCCTGATATTGGTCATCTTCATATCTTTGGATGCATTACATACTCCTATATACCCAAGGAGAAGAGGACCAAACTAGAGCCCACCGCAGAGAAGGGTATCTTTGTGGGCTACAGTGAGACCTCAAAGGCCTTTCGGATTTACATTCCTGCACAGAGGAGAGTTGTTGTCAGACGGGATGTGAAGTTCGAGGAGGACAGGGCCTTTAGGAGGTCACGGGAGTTAGAGTATCTGGATCAGCCAGACCCTCAGCAGCAGTTGAGTCAGTCGCAGGGATCCAGTGGGCAGGGATTAGGAGGATCCAGAGGTACATCTATGAGGATGTCAGGTCTATCAGTGAGCAGTGGCTCGCCGAGCCAGAGGGGTGGTGCTCCGGGCAGCATGCAGAGCAGTTCACAGAGCAGTTCACTAGGGAGTCCACTGATCGACAGTTCACACGGTACCTCAGCTTCTACAGGTTTAGGTGCAGGCAGGAGGACAGCAGACAGACAGTCAGGAGTTCAGGCTACTAATGATGATGAGGAGGAGGAGTTTCATTCTCCAGCGGGAGAAGTGCGTTCAGGGAAGAGGAAGCCCAAGTGGCTTCAGGACACCTTGAGAGATGCCACATCTGTTGCTGAGCCGAAGAGGCCGGTCAGAGAGAGTAGACCACCTGAGAGGTTTTGTAGCTATATGGCGATGGTTACCAGCATCCTTGACTTTGAGCCTTCTAGCTATGAGGAGGCAGCTAGCCAGCAGGTCTGGAGAGAGGCCATGTAGGAGGAGTATTCTTCTATCATGAAGAATGATGTTTGGGAGGTGGTGCCGAGGCCTGAGGGCAAATCCGTGGTTACTTCCAGATGGCTTTACAAGGTAAAGCATGCTGCAGATGGCAGCATTGAGAAATTCAAAGCGAGGTTTGTGGCTAGAGGGTTCTCCCAGGTAGAGGGAGTTGATTATGAGGAGACCTTCGCTCCTGTGGCTCTATATACTTCGATCCGCTCCATTATATCGATAGCAGCAGAGATGGGTTGGAAGATCCACCAGATGGATGTGAAGACCGCATTTCTCAATGGCTTCATACAGGAGGAGGTGTACATTGAGTAGCCACAGGGCTTTGAGGTGCATGGGAAGGAGTCCCATGTGTGCAGACTGAAGAAGGCCCTTTATGGCCTGAAGCAAGCTCCCAGAGCTTGGTACTCCAGGATAGATACATACTTGCAGGGGATGGGTTTCACAAAGAGTGAGGCAGATCCGAACCTTTACTTTATTGTGATTGGTGAGGAGCCTCTCATTCTGGTGCTGTATGTGGATGACTTGATCATTACAGGTGCAGAGAGACTCATAGAGCACTGCAAGAGAGATCTTGCGGCGGAGTTTGAGATGAAGGACATCGGCTTGATGCGTTACTTTTTGGGCTTGGAGGTGTGGCAGGAGGAGGGGCATTTCTTCCTGGGGCAGGGGAAGTATATTGTGGACATCCTTAGCAGATTCCACATGGAGGATTGTAGACCCATGTCGACACTGATGATCACCAACTGGAAGAAGCTTCATGGTTCGGATTCCGAGTTGGTGGATCCCACATTGTACAGGCAGCTGATTGGTTCCTTGATGTATTTGGTCAACACTAGACCAGATATCTGTCTTGCAGTCAACACGATGAGTCAGTTTATGTGTGAGCCTAGGAAGGTTCACTGGGTGGCTGCAAAACACATTTTGCGGTACTTGCAGGGGACAGTGGATTATGGTTTGGACTACAGGCAGGGAGTTGGAGTGAGATTGGCAGGATACACTGATTCTGATTGGGCAGGTTGTGCTTCTGATAGGAAGAGCACTTCAGGGTGCTGTTTTGGGTTGGGTTCAGCAGTAGTGTCATGGTTCAGCCGGAAGCAGCAGTCAGTAGCACTGAGTTCAGCGGAAGCAGAGTATATGGCAGCCAGTCTAGCTAGTTGTGAGGCTATCTGGCTTCGCAAGATGTTGTTTGGCTTATTTGGTCAGCCGTTGAGACCTTCAGTGATTTACTGTGATAATCAGAGTTGCATTAAACTCACGGAGAATCCAGTATTTCATGACAGGTCAAAGCATATCGGGATCAGATATCATTTCATCAGAGACTATGTTCAGAAGGGAGTTGTGAAGCTTGAGTATATTTCCACTGATGAGCAGGTTGCAGATATCCTTACCAAAGCCTTACCACGGGGCAAGCATGTCTACTTCAGAGACAAGATGGGTATGGTGAGGAACACCTTCCTCGGTAAGAGGGAGTGTTGAAATTTGGTACCGGAGGACAGGTGTTTCTCTTAGGCTTTGATCTTTGGCCTAGGGAAAAGTGTCCAAAAGAATTCAATTTTTCTCCTAAAGTGACTTTATAATTTTATAAAGTTAAATCTAATTTAAAAGTGACTTTAAGTGATAAAGTTACTAAGTCTAATTTTAAAGTAACTTTTATAAAGTAAATGAAAAATTAGAAAGGAAAAGTGACTTTGGAAATAAATGATTAAGTGGGTCTTTATTAAAGTGGGGTGAATTAAAAAATAGAAAGTGAGATTTAAATGAGCATTTAATCTCAACCATTGATCTAAATCTATTTCAGCCATTGGATTTAGAGATCACCCAAAAGTCACTTGGATCACCCAAAAGTCACTTGGAGTTATATTAAAGGAGGAAAAGGAGGAAAAGGTTATTCATTCTTTCATGAGCAGATTGGGAGAAGGAGAGCAAGAGAGCAAGAGAGATTTCTGTGCAGGGAGGAGAAGGAGACAGCAGCTTGGCACACATTCCAAGGCAGCAGTTGAGCAGATTTGTACAGCTGATTCAGCACATAGTGAAAGGCAGATTTTTGCACAAAAATCGAGGAGCAGTGTGCTGATTTTTCTGCATACAAAACGGAGGCCGTACAACATTTATTGCTGTCCTGTTTGCTGTAATTTCCAGATTGCTGTGAGGCACGGGAAAGGAGATAAGTTGTAAATTTGTTTGCTGAATAATTCTCACTGTAAAAAGGTAATTTTCAGAAATAAAGAAGAGCTCTCAAACTGGTTTTCCCCAAGAGTTGTAGGGGGTTTTTCCAGGGTCAAGTTGACCAAAAATATCAGTGTTTTAATGGCTGTTTTTGATTGCTGATTTTTAATTCTGCAATTTCCAGCATTCTGAAAAATTTCCAGAATTTGTGTTTTCAGCAATATTTATTTTTTTCAGTCTGTTAAATGTATGGTTATGGGAATGGGCATTTAACTACATGGGAAAAATAAGGAGAAACTGAAAACCGGGGTGGGAAAACAGAAATTTCTACAATGTATTCTGCCTCGACGATGCTTAAAGCCATTGACTTCTGCTTCCTGCTCGTCCAAGATATTGAGGCAGAACCCAAAGAGAAACAACACCCGCAAGTGCTCTTTCGGTCCACCACATTGCCTGCCCAATCAGCATCAGTATACCCAAGTAGTCTCACATCTCCGGCGGTGTATCTCAACCCATGAGTGATTGTGCCACGAAGATATCTCAACAGGTTCTTGGCACCAATCCAATGTAAGTGGTGAGGCTCAACCATATGTTGACTCAATGTGTTGACTGCAAAGCATATATATGGACGGGAGTTCACCAAGAACATTGATGCTTTGACGAGTTGTCGATACTCGGTAGCATTTTGTAAAATGGGTTCGACAGCACTATCGTTTAACTTCTTGAAGTCAAGCTCCATCGGGGTAGTTACGGGCTTGCAGTCCACCATCACGAATCTTTCCAATATCTTCACCACATATTTTCCTTGAGATAGGAAAATCTCCCCTGGTTTCTGCCAGACTTCGAGTCCTAGGAAATAGTGCATGAGTCCTAGGTCTTTCATCTTGAACTCAAAAGCTAGCTCCCTCTTACATTTGTGAATGAGAGGGTCTGCTTCTGTTAGAAAGAGGTCGTCAACATAAAGCACCAGTATGAGAGGCTTGTCATCTATAACCTTAAAGTAAAGGTTAGGGTCGGCTTCACTTCTAGTGAATCCTAGCTTCATCAAGTACCTATCGATTTTCTCATACCATGCTCGGGGTGCTTGCTTTAGCCCATAAAGGGCCTTCTTCAACCTGCACACATGAGATTCTCGATCATAAATCTCAAATCCTTCAGGTTTCTCCTCATAGACCTCCTCTTTGATCAAACCATGTAAGAATGCAGTCTTGACATCCATCTGATGTAGGTTCTATCCTTGCGATGGAGCGGATGGTGGTATATCGGGCAACAGGTGCAAATATTTCGTCATAGTCTATACCCTCCTTCTGGGAGAAGCCATGAGCGACAAAACGAGCCTTATACTTTTCCGCACTTCCATCAACTACATGCTTTATCTTGTAAAGCCATTTTGAAGTGACAACGGCTTTGTCTTGGGGTCTGGGGACCACATCCTAGACATTGTTTTCCATAATGGACTCATATTCTTTGGTCATAGCATCCTTCCATACTTGATGCTTGACGGCATCTGTGAATGATGAAGGTTCATTTTGGATGATTGTGCTCATGATGGTCAGGTATCCCTGATACCTATTCGGCTTCTTACTTTAATAGAAGGTTCCTCGGGGTGCAATGTTTCCTTCAGCATCATCAAGTGTCCCCCTAAGCCATGAAGGCCTCTTCCTGGAAGAGGAAGGCTCTTGCGGAGGAGGATCAATAGGATCCATAGGCTCTTCCACATTAGGCATCATCTCATCTTCTTTTTCCTTCGGTTTCCTGGTCTCAGCTTCTTTAGATCCTCTTAGAGTAGGAAGATTGTCTACTTTGCTAAGAGCCATATCTTCGTCAAAGGTGACATCATGGCAAATCTCGACTTCTCTTTGACCAGCCACATAGATTCTATAGCCTTTAGTATTTTCTCTATAGCCCACGAAGATTCCTTTCTTTCTAGATGCACCCAATTTATTCCTTTTCTCCTTCGGCACATGAAAATATACAGGGCTTCCAAAAATTCTAAAATGAGATACGTCAGGTTTCTTACCAGTGAACATCTCTTTGGGAGTTTTGGAACCCAATGCTCGATGAGGGCATTGGTTTTGTACATATATGGCGGTGTTTTGTAGCTTCGACCCATAAAAACTTCGGAAGTCTTTGATCATGGAGCATAGCACGGACAACTTCCACAATCGTACGGTTCTTCCTTTCCGCCACACCATTCTACTCAGGAGTATATGGTGTAGTAGTCTCCCTCTTAATGCCAACCTCATTGCAAAAGTTATGAAACTCATTGGATTCATATTTAGTCCCGTTATCAGTCCTTAAGGTCTTGATCTTATTTTTGGTTTGATTCTCGATCAAGGCTTTGAAGTGTCGAAACTAGGAGAACACTTCATCCTTCTTTTTCAAGAAGTATATCCAAGTCTTGCGAGAATAATCATCTGTAAAAGTGAGGTAATATAAATATCCTCCCAAGGAGTTCATAGGCATCATACCGGATTAAGTGAACCAACTGCAATATATTGGAGGTCTTGCTTTGGCTTGAGGGGAATGGTCCCCTTTTGAGCTTTCCTTCAACACATCCTGGACATGCACCTTCTTGCTCTAATCTGAGCTCGGGTATCCCGGTCACTATTTTTCTTACATCAGGTAGAGCTTTATAATGACGGTGAGCAAACCTTCGATGCCATAGTTCGAATTGAAGAGATGTGTCACAAGACATGACACCTAGCGGACTTCCTCCGATCTGATATAATGAATCAACTCGAAACCCTAGAGTGAAGGCATCTTTAATATTCTTTTTCCATACACGTACCTTGCCATTGCTGAAGGCCACCTTGTAGCCTTTGTTTTCCATAGCCGAAATGGACACCAGGTTCTTTTTGAGATCAGGTACATATAATACATCTTGTAGGTGGATTGTATTACCCTAATTCAATTTAAGAGTAACATTTCCTACGCCTTTCACGAGATATTTTTGAATTATCTCCAAGAACAATTTCCAGGTTGGTTTCTTTCTCTACCAGATCATAGAGAGCTTCTTTGTAACCAGTGAAATGCCTTGAGGCACCACTATCAATGAGCCAATTTCCCAGCGAGTCCGGGGGAGCAGAGGTAGATAGAGCTGCTGGTAGATAATATTCATCTTGCTTATTGTTAACAGTGTTAGATTCATACCTGGAATTTCTTGCCTTCTTGAATGGTTGTCCTCTTCCTTGATTTCCAGCACCTCTTTTACCTCGGCCATTTGACCTGCCATTCCTTTGATTGCCTTGAGAGGGATTTTGATCATCATTCCGGTGTGAGTCCCTTTTATCAGGGCACTCCCTTGCATAGTGACCTATTTTATTGCAATTGTAACATCGTCCCTTTCTTCCACCCTTTGGTCCAGCTTTTCCTTTGAATTTAGCCCTGGAATTGTTTCTTCTTTTAGCATGAGAAGAAAAGGCAACGGGATGACCTTTAAGTGTGGGCATTTCTTGTTCTTCCATCCTTGCTTCTTCTTGAATCCATCTCGCCATTAATTCCTCAAATCCAGGAATTACATTATTGTTGAGGAGAGTAGTCCTGAAAATATACCATGCAGATGGTAGTCCTCCAAGAGTTGTGAGTGCCATTTCCCTGTCAAGAATTACTTCCCCAATAGATAGGAGATCGTTCTTGATCTCGGTGATCCTTAAGAAATATGCTTGCATACTTTCATCTTTGCGCTTCTTAATTTCCTTCAACTCATTTCTAAGAAATAAGACTTGATTTGCATCATTAAATTTAAATAAACTCACCAGTCTATCGTAGATTTCCTTGGAGGTGTTCAGCTTAGAAACATAGGTCACCAAGCGTTTGTTGATGGAGTCCCGGATGATCTTCCTTGCTTTGACTTCTCCTTTGGTCCATTTGTTCCTAGCAGCAACGGATGCATTTGATGGAGGCTCAACAATTCCGCCTCTCACATGGTCCAACACTTCCTGTTCTTCTAATGTTAGATCGAGAGACATCTTCCATCTGTGATAGTCAGATTTCTCACAGAGTTTGTCTTCAACAGGGAAGTGTGTTGAGGACCCCATGATTTCTTTTAGATAGCCTTGCCAACCTTCTCTTCGGTGATTGCTCTTGCTCTTGCTTGGGCTTTGTCTTCACCTCAGCTTTGATATGATGTTAAATTATGGTATGTTTTATGCTTAGTGCAATTTACTTATTTTTCTTTTTATTAGTCACAGATTAGCAATCACATATACATTAAGTAAAGTGCAGATAGAACATTAAATGATCAACTGAAAACAAGCCAAGACAAGAGACACAAGATGTGGCGGCTAGCCAGGGATAAACCCCAATTTGGGGAAACCCTTTGATCAAATCTTCTTTTATCTGTAATAGTTCAATAGAGAGAAATAGTACAAAATTTGAATTTTGTACTTTTATATTAGCAACAGCAAACCCTAGATCATCAAAGTCAAACTTGGTCAAACTAGCTGAAATTGACTTATAAAATACTAGGTCAATTTCTGGTCAACTTGTCTTCGAACAGCCTGAAGAAACAACCCTAGAACAACCCCAAAAGTTCAGTCAAAGTGCAAATTTTTGAAGTCAATTGCAGCCCTAAACTAGGGCAGTCAATAGCGGTCAAACCAGAGGTCAGAGCACCTTCATTTTTGTGCCAAAAATTGCGACCTACCTAGGAGAGGCAACCACACCCAATCTGCACTCCTTGGAGGGTCAACACTGGTCAACGCTGGTCAAAGATGCTTGCAATCTTGTTTCTGCGTCCATTTTGCCCTAGGAAGTCTTCCTTTTCAGCCACACGTGTGAGAGAGAGAGAGAGACTCTTTTTGTGCAGGAAAGAGAGAGAGAGATGGGTGTAAGAGTGAAGTGTCCAAATGAGGAGAATGCTCCTTGTATTTATATGCAAAACGTTGGGGTTGAATAGACATCACTGTTGGGCTTCTGAGCCTACATAAGTCGTTGGCCGACTTGACAATTTGTCCATAATCAAAATAAATTCATATCTTCATAAATACTTATCGGAATCGGATGATCTTTAGATCAATCCTACACCTCTCGATGAGAGGAATCTAATAAAAATATCAGCAGCCATAAATAAGGTGACCCACATGGAGTTCGGCCCTAGTTGCCAATTTTAACACTAATGGCAACCAATACAGATTACTACTAAAAGGTCATGTTTCCACCTAAACTAGCATCTAAGTTGAAAATCCCAATCCACAGATGCCACCTTGGGGTAAGGGATGGGAGTTGCATCATTGTCACCTCAATACAACTTTCCGTTCACTTTTGGCTGGCTATCAAAGATACAAAGATTTACTTTAATAACGAATCAAATGAATCCCACACAGTTATAATACATGAAATATAAGGATTCAATTATTTAATGATATAATGCTCAAAGATGATAAATCATTATTTAAGTGAGCATATATCATAAATACACTTAGATGCATAAGGTAATGAAAAAACATGGATTAAATGCAAATCTGATTTATTATGTGTTAAAGGCAAATTTCTAGATTTGGCCCTGGTGGTGAAAACCACTTGCTTAATCTCTTGATTAATGTGATATTAAGCCCGAAGAGATTAGTTGCAATTCCAAATTTAAAATTTGAAAAAGTAAAAACCAGATTTGTAAAGTACTAATTGACAACCCACGTAAATGATAAAATCTTATAGAGATGCACTTACGCTAAGCAATAATTTGGTAAAAGAAATATGTGAAGTCTTAGAGCAGTTCCTAGTTTATGTTCAAAGGAAGACACACCCAATATATGACTTGGCTTGTCCAATTACTAAATCTGATTTATGGAATTAAAATGTAAATTTCAGATTTGTAATTAGCATGAACTCAAACCAATGACAAGTACTTTAAATAAACACTGAGTGTTAATCTTTATTAGGAAATGAAAGATACATAAAAGAAACTGCCTAATATGAACAGAACAAGTCTATTATGAAAGATTATCAGTGTAAAATAAAGCAGTCTTTAATCAAAGGGTAAATCCAACTTATGTTTTATGAGGATTACTTTGGATTATGTGAATTAATCAAATATTCCTCAAGTGAAAGAGGTAAATTGCAATAACTAAATGAAAATTCAGAGTTAGAACTTGAAATAAACTTGAAAGATTATGTTCAACTTGTGAATATTTATCAAGTCTAAGTTAAGATCTTCTATGAATAAGTAGAAGACTTGAAACTATTGCAGATTTGATTTTTTTGTATAGTCTAAGAAAATTTCCAAATTTACATAAATGAAATAAATAATCCAAAGATCAAAGATAAAACTTGAAATTACTAGATCCAGGGCTGTATTGCAATTAGGTTTTCAAGATAAGGACTTTAAAATCAAAACCATAATTGGAATAAGTCTAGGAAATGAATGTGCTTTGAAATTAAACAACTAGATTTAAAATGAAATGTAAACTATGTTAATCTAGGTTGTCATTGATGTCAGTATGGCACTAGCCGAGATGAAAAATATTGTTGAGATGCCTAGTTCCAAATGATGATGTCATAACTCTTGTTTCATAAGAATGTCATCAATTAATATGTCAAGTCACTAATGAAGAAGTCTTAAGAAGTGCCAAGTGCCAAGTATTTAGAAGCCCTTGATGACATATGGAGGACTACATTTGATGATGTCATATTCTTGATGAATGACCACAATTGATGATGGCACTTGATGAGGCCTTGATAACATGGTTGGGGATCATTTGATGGTTGGAAGATTATTTTGGAGTTATCCTAATGATGTTGCACTATGACTGCACTAGTATATGATGACATTGTTCATGCATCATGCTACATGGATGTTGCACTCCTACATAATGACTCTATGATCCTATGATGACATTGATAACAATGAAGAAGCCAAAGAATGAAGAAGCCACGCTGTCCCAAACTTTTTATGCATAAAATATAAGGATAGTCACAAAGAAATATTATTTTTGACACCTTAGAGGCATCCTTTGAAAATGGATCCTCTTTCTAACGAGCCTTTATTTGCCCCGAAACTCCCAATAGTTTGTGAGATATTGAATTTTTAAGTTAAGGAAATTATTCCTAGCAGTGAGCCGACCTACACTTAGTCATACAAGTCGGCCTCACTTCAAATAAACGTGTCCCTTCAGTTATAAACGAATATCTATAAATAGACGTCTAAACACTTCATTTTGATCAGCAATTCGGGCAAGAATTCAGAGATACGAAGTATAGAAGAAGATAGAAGGCCGAGGAGAATGAGAAGACTATTGTTTAGGACGAAAAAAAGGATAATTCTATTTGGGCATAAAATCTTGGTCGAAGTTGCCATAGTTGCTGTGGTCGAAGCTGCCATAGTTGCCGTAGTTGCTGTGGTCAAAGCTGCCGTAGTTGCCATGGTCAAAGCTGCCGTAGTTGCCGTGGTCAAAGCTGCCATAGTTGCTGTGGTCAAAGTTGTTGAAGCTGCCATCGTTGCCGTGATCGAAGCTGCTGTAGTTGCCGTGGTTGAAGCTTCCATAGTCGAAGCTGCCGTAGTTGTCGTAGTTGCTGTAGTTGAAGCTGTCATAGTTGTCGTGGCTGAAACTGTTGTGGTCGAAGTTGTCATAGTTGTCATGGTCGAAGTGTTGATTTATTAGGATTGGACAAATAGAGCTTGTTGAAGTCTTCTATTGAGAACATAATAGGGTAGAGTTGGAGAACTTTGTGAAGCAGCATATTGAATATTTGTGGAGATCATTGAAGACCATGATGCCTTGAAGCCATCATGAGGTGACCTTGAAGAAGTTTTGTTTGGGTAACATGAAGAGCAGTGGTGACACCTTCATGTGAAGAATAAGGTTGTCATTGATGATGTGACGTGGAGACTAAGTGAAGGCGTAGCTGAAGATTGATAGGGTTTGTTGAAGAAGATATTGGGAGCCGTGAAGTATAACCAAACATATCTTGATGAAGTAAAGCTAAGGGTTGGAGCCTCAAAGACACAAGGTTGGTGCCTTGGAAGATAGGGTTGGAGCGCTAGAAGTTGGAGCCTCAAAGAGACAAGGTTGGTGCCTTGGAAGATAGGGTTGGAGCCCTAGAGGATATGAGTCCTCAAGAGACTAGGTTGGTGCTTGTACCAGAGATAGGGTTGGAGCCCTAGAGGTTGGTGCCTCAAAGTGACAAGGTTGGAACCTTGGGAAGTCCAAGTCGGTGCTTCGCAGAATACAGGTTGGAGCTTGGGGAATTGAATATCGGTGTCTTTATCTAGGGTTGGAGCCCTACATATATTGTACTTGATTTATTGTAAAGAAGAAATTAATAAAAGCATTTATTTTTATTGTTCATTTTATGTTCTAAATGTAAGTGATCTAACTGGTAAAAGTAACAATTGAAAGGAAATATTGATTCACCCCCCCTCTCAATGTTTCCAAAAAACTAATGATATTTAATGTATTTTCTTTAGATTTTAGACAAACAAAAATAAAAGAAATGCTTTTGAGTTCTTTGTATATTTGGTGATCGACGGGAGAAGACAAATGCCTAATTGTAGGGCTAATGGGGTCAACAAGAAGAACTTCTTTTACTAGCCTATTTTCTTATTGTATTAGAGTAACGAGGCGAGGGCCAAAGACTCAATAGTCTCCTCTCTAATAGATGAAAATAGAGAACAAGACCCTACAAAGAAGGTGTCCTAAAAGGATCACCTCAACTAGCAAATGTTGAAATTATGATGTTCTATGCTGTAACAATCACTAATTACAAATCATTTTTATGCTGTAATATTAGATAAGCAATTGTAGATACAACATAAATCAAATGCACAATAGAAGACAACCAAGAACAAAGTGAGACACAAAGAATCAGGTCCAATGACCAGGGAAAAACCCACAAGAGGAAAACCCAACCAAATTTTTCTTCTATTAGAAGTCAATTGTTCAATAGAGATATAAAGGACAATTAGAGATCAAGAGAATGAGTAAGTTCACCTAAATCTGAACAAGCTGTAGCATGAAGATCACTAGTAGCAACAACAGATTCACACACGGAATCAACCTTCCCTTCCACTGAATCAACACTAAAACAATGAAGCACTGAATCCACCTTGGCTTACCAAGTTTTGCTCCTATTCTCCAAGTCTTTCTCTCACAATCTTCTTCAACTCTCTCCAACTCTTTCTCATGTTTGAACTCTTCTTTCACAATGCACAAGTAGTGAGGGGAGAAAGAGTGAGGCATATATATATAGGAGGAGCAACAAATCCATGCCATAAAAGAGGAGTAACTCGCATGCCAAGAGGGAGAGTAACAAATGCCCATTTATGAAATGTAACTCATGCCATTAAGAAGGTATGCATGTTATTAAGAAGGAAAGTGTAACATATGCATTAAAGAGTGCGTAAGAGGAATCATAGGGGAGCTCCGGGAGGAATTTCTTTCTGCGACAAAATATCTCTGCTTTCTCTGCTCATCTCTGTGCATCTTTGCTTTGTATCATATTGAACAATGATATTTCACTCTAATGAAGAAGAATCATCATAGGGAATTCCGGCTACCACCCTATATCCACAGACAATAATGGAGATTAATCTCTTGAAAAAAGTAACTAGTGTTGGTCTTCGTAATTATAATAATGTGTACATAAGAAAGAAAAGAAAAATATTTTTGTAAAAGAAAAATTATTTGTAAATGGGTTTCTTGCCCATTGTTTTTGGTCCTAGGTCAAGCACCCATTGGGTGCTCTAGGTTTGTGTATTGAGTCAAGTCAAATTCATGATGTAAAGTCCCTTGAGGGCTCATGTATCAATGTAAAGAAAATATTTATGTCATGGAAAAAGTCTAGAAACCACCAACTTGACCAGGTCGGTCAGCCCCTTGAAGTTGGCCTAGGAAATGTGAAAATTTCTGAATTTTACACATCAGAAATCCCTACTACTATTTCTAGTTTAATATCTCCTACTTGTTCTTTACATTGACAAGTTATTTAATCATATAAACATCGAAATAAACACAATAGTAACCTTCACAAATATACAGATCAACAACTAAAATAAACTGAGACAACAGAAGGGACACCGTTATTTTTGGACAATTGTCCCCAAAAAAACCCAATGCGGGAAAACTAGTGCAATAGATATGAGGGTTTTATTATTATGCAGATTTCTGAATACAACTAGGGTGCCAACAATGGTTCACCCTTCAGAGATTTTCCTTGGCAAAAGTACCTTGCTCAGGAGACAAATATTCTGGCTAATTCAGCAACTGGATGATTGGCCCTACAGTGACTTCGACTGTTCCTTAGCTCGACAACGAAAGCTACTCCAAGCTAACTTCCGGAACTGCGTCACCCTCTACGACTCTGTGTGTGCCTCTCAGCTCTCAGTGTGCCCCACAGAAACACCACATCACAACTCCTTCAGCCTAGCGTTAGCTTTGCTAGCGTTTGCGTCAACTTCTTGGCCTCCCGCGTCCTTTACGTTGGCCCTCTATGTTGAAATTTCTAAGTATTACTCGTTAGAAATTTTCCTGTATTATTTGGTTTATTTCGCCTACTTGTTTTAATTACTAACAAGTTATTTAACCATATAAATACTGAAATAAACACAATACAGTCTCAACCATCTACAGATCAACAGCTGAAAGAAATAGACAAACACACAAGGGACACCGTTATTTTTGGACAATCGTCCCCGGAAAAACCCAACTTGGGAAAACCGGTGCAGCAATTCTGAGGGTTTTATTATTAAGCAGCTTTTCTTGAGTACACTGGGTGCCAAACTGGCTCACCCAATAGAGAAAATAATCTGGTAGTAATACCTCTCTTTGGAAGCAGATATTTTTAAAGTCTGCTCCACGAAACCCTCTCCAACACGTCTCTAAAGCACTGTGTCAACCATCCTGGCCTCTGTGTGAGCCTGAAACCCTCTGCATCACTCCTTCTAAGGCTCTCCGTAGCCTCTCTAGCCCTCTGTGTCACTTCTACAGCCTCTGCATCACTCACGCAGGCCCTTCTGTCCTTTGCGCAGTCACTGCTGGCCTCTGCGTGGCTTCCTTTGGCTCTGCTTCTGCCTCTCTGCCTCTGCGCTGGTCTTCCAACATTATCTTTGCTTCTCTACCTTGTACTCATTGCCCCTCGCTGCAACTTTAATCACTGGTTCGATTTCTCTTAGCAAACGCCGCTCTAGAAAATCGAATGACTGATCACTCTGGTGTATTCTCCAACTGACCCTCAAGCCTCCTCTTATACTTTTCCTTTTGGTCCTTCAACACCGAGATTACATCTCTAATCAACGGCTAAGATTAGATTTGGCTGCACCAGTTTTCCCAAGTTGGGTTTTTTCCGAAGACGTTTGTCAAAAAAAACGGCGTCCCTTGTGTGTTTGTTCCAGTGTTTCAGTTGATGATCTGTATATGAGTTAAGGCTGCATCTGTGTTTATTTTCAGTATTTATATTTATAAATAACTTGTTAATGTAATAAACAAGTAGGAGAATTTAAACCAAAAGATGCAGTAGGGATTTCTAATGGGTAAGACTTAGAAATTTCAACACTGACCATAAACTTTGGATCCGGTGTAGACCCCATGGAAGTAAAGCTGGTCGCGAATTCCTTGCAACCTTAGGAGGAAGTGGTCTATCTCCTCTCCTTTCTGCATCTGATATGACCTTAGCTAATTCTCCAACAACATCTTCCGCTGCACAGAAGAGCCCTAGTATAAGGTGGTCAGGGCCTCCCACATCTCCCTTGCTATGTTCTTCTCAGCAATATGTGGTATGACATGATCTTTGACCCCGTCTAGGATCATGCATTTCGTGATTTCTAGTATCCTGGCCTTCCAGATGAAAAAATTGGAAGCCTCGTCCAATCTGTCCTGATCCCTCAATTTGTTCACTGCCATCTTTGCTTCTCTTCTAGTCTCCCTCTGAGTCTCGACTTCCCTCCTGGAATCAGCTAATTGTCGAATCACACCTCTCCAATCACCCTTTGCTGCTGCAACTCGGATCTGGATCTCTTGGCTAGAAATCCGTCGACGTAGTGCTTCCCTCTACCTTGGTTCCGTCTCCTTAGACACTGTTATGCTCAGTTAGAAACAACGTCCCACCAGCTCCTCAAATCACAATCTACACAACACCCTTAGCCCCGACAACTGAAGAATCTGAGCCTTTCTGGCTCTGCACAATCAGTCAGATCTGGATCAACTCCTCCTGGCCTCACCGCCAATCCTTCCTGTGTGAGAAATATGACTGAGCACTGCGTAGGTATGATCTTCCTCCTTCTATCTTTGCGTTGACCCTTCCCTTGGCTCGAAATGCTGATGTAGGCTCTACGTGAGCCTCTGCGTCACCCTCTAAGCACTGCGTCACTTCTTCCCTTGCCGCTTCAGCTCTGGAACAACGCTGTCTCTCGGGACAACTGCTTCTGCTGCAAATTTTCAGATTTCTTCTGTTGGTGTCTTCAGTCCTCCTGTGATCTGCAATCACTCTGATACCATGTGAAAATTTCTGAATCTAACACATCAGAAATCTCTACTGCTATTTCTGGTTTATTATCTCCTACTTGTTCTTTACATCAACAAGATATTTAATCATATAAACATCGAAATAAACACAATAGCAACCTTCACAAATATACAAATCAACAACTGAAATAAACTGAGACAACACAAGGGATACCATTACTTTTGGACAATTGTCCCCGGAAAACCCCAATGTGGGAAAACCGGTGCAACGGATATGAGGGTTTTATTATTATGCATATTTCTGAATACAACTAGGGTGCCAGAAATGGCTCACCCTTCCGAGATTTTCCTTGGCAGAAGTACCTTGCTTTGGAGACAAATATTCTGGCTAATTCAGCAACTGGATGATTGGCCCCATAGTGACTTCGGAACTGCATCACTCTCCAAGGACTGCGTCACCCTCTACGGCTTTGCATCTACCTCTCATCTCTCAGTCTGCCCCACAGAAACACCATAGCCCAACTCCTTCAGCCCAATGTCGCTCTGCTAGGATCTGCATCTGCTTGCGCCAACTTCTTGGCCTCCTGCGTCCTCTGCGCTGGCCCTCTAAGCCTCTGTGTCAGCTTTGGCTGCCTCTGCGTCAGCCTAGGCTGCCTCTGCGCTGTCTCTCCGACTCTGCTATGTATTCTCGGCCTCCTGCCGAATTGATTATTTTAATATGTCTCCGTATGGGTGGAATTTTCCCAAACAATTTCTGGGTCTTGGAGATCTCATGTGCCTTAGCCTCTCCACCAATTTTCATGGCTAGAGGACATTTGATGCTACCAAAACTCAACAGGAAAGGCCCTTGCACCCATTGGAAAGAATATAAAAAGAAGAGAATTCAACCTCCATAACACGCACTTGAGCGTCGAATAATTCAAATAGATCTAAGGCAAGATAGGAAGTGTGAAATTCTAGGAAGAAGGCAGCGAAATTTCTCTCTTGATTTGGTTTTGGTCTACTCTTCTCTCTCATGGCAGCCAAACTTTTATGTGAAAATCTAGGTTTTACACAGGTCTGAAGTTGTGCAGTTAGGAGCAACAATCTTGTTTGAAGAAGCAGTCTATTGTTCTGGGCGGCTGGCCTGGTCTCTTGGTGGATGGCTTAGGTTGTGGTCTTGGAAGTCTTCATTGATAGAGATTCTATAAGAAGAGTTCTCTGGGTTTTCCCCTTAGTGGGTTTTGCCCTGGCTTGGAGCCTATTTTTGGTGTCTTCTTGTTTGCGTTGTGTTTGGCATTTATCTTGATGATGAACTAAATAACAAGAAAAACTAAGCTAATAATCATCACAAGGACTCGTCAAAATAAGAGAAATCAATTAAAAGACCCTAACTATTTCTCTTCCCTAGATTTCTCAACATGGTATTAGAGCCAAGTTTGCTTAAAAAGGGCAATTAGAAGATCACAAAGAGCTTCAAGTCAAACAAAAGAAGTCATTCTCATAAGACCGAACTCCTTGAAGGTAGTAGAACAAAATTCTGGGCATGATCATTGTTGACATAGATTGTCATTGATGTCAATATGGCAATATTCGAGGAGCCAGAGGAGGCAAAACAGAGCTATCAGAGGAAGCTAAGAAGAGCTATCGGAGCTACAGGAGGAGCAATATATATATGTCATACATATATGCCTAAGAAGAACCTATCACAGGAGCAAAATAGAGCTATTGGAGCTCAGAAAGAGCTATATCGAGAGCAAGGTATGCCAAAGAATAACACTATCGGGAGCAATATATGCCACAAAAAGGTTAAAGGAGGCGGAAGAGTTAAAAGAGGCCGAAAACACACACACACACACACACACACACACACACACACACATATATATGTAATAACACTATCAGAGGCGGAAAACACATATATATGTAATAACACTATCAGAGGCGGAAAACACATACATATATGTAATAACACTATCGGCGAATCGGCGTTGGCGATGCCACGAGGCAAGTGAAAGACCCTCGGGGGCCATGCGACATGCGATTGCGATGATCAGTGATCGCAATATCGCATCGCCGCGATGCAAAGGAGCGGGGCCAACAACACAGGCGGACCCGATGGGTTTTATAAACCCGACTCTATAATTTTTAAATTCCGCGCATAAAGGTTTTTCTGTGTATTGGTGGGTTTTGGTGTAAAAACCGAAATACAAAGGAAAAACCTCGAAGCGATAAAGTGCGGACCTAATGGATTTATCAATTGCTACTTAATATATATCGCGTCCATCGGCCATCAGCCATCGGGGATGTCAAGTGCGTGACTGCCGATTGCAATTACACATCGGACGCGATGCAGTTATAGATGCAGGTGAAATAAATTTGAAATCCGCCCTTAAGCAGTTCAGTCGAGTTTTTCATATATTTCCTGTGTATATAAATATTTGTATTGTGTGGGGGTTTTTAGGTCAAAAGCCTATTATAACGCTCCTGATAGTTCAGAAGGCCTGAACGAAAGCCGATTGCGATTGCGATGGTGACATGGCATGTGGGGCCCTCCTGATTGGTATAGTCCCTCCGTTAAACCATAAAGTCCTATATATGCATATTTGAAAAAAAAGGGGCTTTGTTACAGTTTTTAATATGCAACAATTTATCTCTGTGTATTTTGGTCCTTTCCATTAAATCAACGTGTCTTAGGAGTGTTGGTGAGCACAAAGAGATTGAGGAAGCTGAAAAGCTGGGAAGCCGAAGGACTAGCCAACGCAGAGGAAGCCAAAGCGATGAAGAAGAGGGAAGCCAAAGGACAAGCCAGCACAGAGGAAGCTGAAGCGAGCGTTGAGGAAGTCGAAGAGCCAGTGAAACGCGGAAACCAACGGTCAGAGGCATCAGGAACATACAAAACAGGAAAAACAAGGAAAGGTTTGATGTGTGTGCGTATAATCAGAGCGAGAGGAAGCCATAGTTCAGGCAGAGGCAGGAGAACAGAAGTGAAGCATAAGCTCAGCAGGCTTGGGAGCTGAGAACAACAACAAAACATACTCTAACAATTTATAGTAAAGGGTTGGAGCCTGCGGGGTTGGAGCCTCAGAATTAAAAGGATTGGAGTCCTTGGGAGTTGGTGCTCCTAAGTCCAGGACTGTTGCCTTGGCAGAATAGAGTTGGTGCTCTGGAGGTTGAAGCCTCACAAAAGTCCAAGTTGGTGCTTGGCAACTGAATGCAACCACTTATATATTGTATTTATTTCATTGCACTAATTATATTAATAAAAGCATTTATTTCAGCTATCTATTTCTGTGTTCCTTATATAATTGTTTTGGTGATAAAAAGAACAATTAAAAAGAAGTATTGATTCAGCCCCCTGTTGACCACTACTGGTCAACTACCCATGCGGTACACCCCCCTTTTCTTTGCAAAAAGGGGCAGCACCTGATCAGCGTTTCCGTGCCATCCTGCAGTCATCAGCAGCTTGATCATTTTGATTGTAAACCCAGTCTGCATGTATGAATTGTAAATAATCTTAGCAGACATGAGTCGTGTATGTGTATTGCCTAGGTGGACCTAACTTTCTAGTGGTAATCTACGTCCCGGAAGGTTTTTCGTCTCACCGATCCATGGATCGGCAGAGTTTTCCTTCAAACCTGACCCCAAAGCCAGGATGGATTTTGTCATTAGAACTTTAAGAGAATCCTAGTGTGTTGATCTGCTAGATTATAGTTGTGTCGCAGAACTGGGTGTTTTGTGAAGGTCTGTATTAAGTGGGTTTGTCCCCTTGAGATGTAAATTGTAAAAAGTCATCATGAAATGTGTCTTGAGGGTTGAAAATGTTTGAAATCCCCTCGTGAGTCCTAAGTCCTAGGTGATGTTTCCAAAGGATTAGTTCGATGATCCATTTAAAAAAAATAAAAAAAAATAATAATAAATAATAAAAAAAAAAAAAAAAAAAAAATAATAAAAAATTAAAAAAATTTTAAAATTTTTAAAATAATAATATTTTAAGTGAATAAATCGACGGATGAGATCAAGAGATGTCTTGATCCTCATCAACGGTCAAGATCATTTCTACATGGATCATTCGAACTAGCCGTTGGGATCATTTCCTTTATATAGGGTCTTAGGTGGTCATTTCAGATGGAATTGGATCTGTGAGTCAGATACTGAAGAAGCTCTCTTGTAAATCTGTTTCTGGTTAATAAAAGAAGACTTTGGAGTCCATATCTTGCTGGTGTTACTCTCTTAAAATGCTGTGAGATTGTTTCATTTTCTGCATATGTTATTTTCCGCCGTTAATAATAGCTTTCTGTAGAGTATTGTGAGCACAGGTATCTTGTTCACTTGCTGGGGTTTGGGTGCTGTTAAGGTTTCTGAAGTAATGGCAGGTATCTCCATTACTACCTGAGATCTAGCAGCATTTTTGCCCTCTTTATTGACAGTTGTTTTGAGCTGTGCAGAAAACATCATTGAAGGAAATTTTGTGGGCGTTCGGGGAAGTTCTCGGCTGAACCAGCCAACTCCCGCAAGCATTTTTTGCTGAGCCCAGTTGGATTTGATCCTGGGTCTATCATTCGGTTTTATTTTTCTGATCTGCATGAGAGATTTTCTGAAGTTTTTCACAGTTGCAGGGTATTCTCTAAAATTTTGAAGGGTTTTACTTTGAATTTTCTGCATATATCTGCAAAGGCCATAAGATCACGATTCTTTTATTTCATTAGCCATTTGATACGTCCTGGAGGAAACGTTTGCTAATACAGCCTGGAGGAAAAGTGCAATCGTTTTGACCTCAGAATACATAGTGCAAGATGAGATAGAAGGTGAAGTTGGAACGTGTGGTGGCTGGATCATTGGTGTGCAGCTCGATCCCTTCAAGCAACGATTCTCTGCATTCTAAAAAAGCATCATGCGGTCCTGTCTGGAGATGTAACACATACAGTGAGCGTTTCTGGGCTCCATTTACATGTCGGTGTGTTGGCTGAGCAATTTCTATGCTAAAGCCGTCAGCAGAGGAAGGTTTTCTCTGCATATGCACGAGAAATCGTTCTTCATTTCTTTTCTCTAAACGTTGCTGCAAATGTAAGCCGTCCGTCCTCTTCACTATCACGCCGGAACCTGCAAATCAAATAAAAAAAAGTGAAATGCGGCTGAGCCACCAACTCCAGCGACTGTCTCAACGCATAAGATTTTTTTTGGATTCACGCCAGCCCTGTCTCTGCTCCAGATCTTACCGCCATCAAAAGGAAACATTAAAGCTCCGCATGATCAAGCGATATCAGTCAGGTCGGGAATTCCATTGTTAACGCAGTCAGTATTAGAGGATCCAATTCAATTCTTTCCGCCCTCTGATGCTGAAGCCGCAAATCTGGTTTCAAAAAAACGAAAATCGCACAAGAGATTTCAGGTATAAAAAACGAAGTCGCTCCTATCAGCAATTTTCGGAAATTTCTCTGCGGCTCAGGTAAGTTACAGATTTGTTTAAATCCTTCTCTGTCCGCCGCATTCTATCCCTGTTGAAATTCTGCTCCACGCGTTCAGTAATTTTAGATTCAGATTTTCATTATCACATATGCACATGCGTTTTCATTTCGTTAGATATTTAGATTTAGTTTTTGCTTTTAAATTTTTAATTTTTTGTATAGTTACGGATATTAGATTTTGATTAGATTTTTTAATTAGATTTTTTAATTTTGGTTTTAGTGGTAGGTTGTTTTATTCATTAGATTTTTTTTTTTATATAGTTTTAGAATTTTGCTTCTAATATTAATATGAAAAATAAAAAAAATGATTTGTTTAAGACTTTAGTTTATTTCTTTAGATTTTAGTTAAAGGATTTATTTAATTTAACTTTGGTTTAGTTTATTTTTTTTTATGAATAGTGAATGTTTTTTTTTTTAGATTTTAAATTTTATTTTAGATTTTTTTTTTTTTTAATTTTCATAATATAAAAAATAAATAAAAAAAACATTTTCAAAGGGATTTTTTCAGTTTTAGATTAAATGATTTTAGATTTTTGTTTTTTTAGATTTGTATTTTAATGTTTTAGCTTTAATTTAGACTTTGCATAGTTTTGTTTAGATTTAAAATAGTTTTTTTTTAATATTTAGTCCTTAGATTTAATTTTAATTAGACTTTAGGTTAGATTTTAATTTATTTTTAAGTTCAGTTTAGGATTAAGCTTAGTTTTAGAATAGATTTTAAATTTTAATTTTTTAGATTTTAAATATTCATTTTTTATGACATAAAAAAAAAAAATAAAAAAAAAATAAAATAAATAAATAAATTAAAAAAAAAAAAAAGATTTAAAAAAAAAAAAAAAAATTGAAAAAGTATAAATTTTTTTTTGTGAAAAATTCTCTTCGTCAGATCCAGTCATTTTCAGGATTTATCATCTTTCATGCTGAGATCTAAATTTTCAAGCCGAGATGCGAAATTGATATCTGGTTAATGGTTTATGATTCGTGGTGGTCATCTTTAAAATTTTCAGTCGCTGGATATCATTTTGGTCGTTTTAAGAGCATTATGATTTAGCTGATGACAAATGATTGCTGTTCACGATTTACGTTTCTATATCATCTAACAAGTAATCATCTTGACCATAATCTCTTAAGGCACTGGTCTGCTAAATAAATCAAATCCATCAAGTGCTTTTTACATCGTATCTCGTGTCTCCCAACCAACTGGTCGACAGTTGGTCTCATCATCTCACAGGGACTACCCCCCTTAGCCGCGGGAGACAGGCTTAAACGGAGGGATCGGGGATCAGAGTGACAGCCCCCGGTCTGAGCGTTGTCGTGTCAATCCGCGCGACAACATTTTTTGGCGCCGTTGCCGGGGATAGAGTTTTTCTGTCCTTGGTGTTTCAACATCTTTTCATCATTCATCGTTCATCTTTCTATCATTCATTTGAGCCGGCAACGCCAACATTTTTTGGCGCCGTTGCCGGGGATACTTTTTCTCGGTGTTTCAAACGACAAATCATTTTTCTCATTTCTTATCTCTTCATCTGGCCCGGCAACGCCAACATTTTTTGGCGCCGTTGCCGGGGATAGAGTTTTTCTGTCCCTGGAGGTTTCATCGACATTCACCCTCTCATCTTTCTCATCTCTCATTTTGAGCTGGCAAATTCAACCTTTTGGGTTATCATTTGGATCTTTTATTGCCTTATTTTTCGCCATATCAGTAGCATCTCTTCGGTTTGTTTCTTGTTTGGGTGGCGACTCCACTTTCTTATTTTTCCCAGACAAGAAGCTTTCCTCATATCTGCTTGTGGTTACTTTTTGGATCCTGGAATCAGATTCATTGTTCAAGTGGCGACTCCACTTCTTTCATCTCTTAATTTTCTTGAGCAGAAATCTCTTTCTATCATCCATTTGATCCCTTACTGTTCATCATGGATTATTCATGTAAACCATGTCATTTTACTGATAATCTCCATGATCTTCCGAAAGAGGCCATTTCTAAATTATTTAAGTTCTCGGGTGGTGATTCGGTCACTGTTAAACAACATTTAAACATGTTTACTTGCGTAATGATCTTATATTGTAGATTTCCTCAATATAATCATGAAGATTTCAAGATGCGTCTATTTGTCCATTCTTTAGAGGGTGATGCCTTGAATTGGTTTAACAATTTTCCTAATGATTTTTTCACTTCTTTACAAGACATTCTCAATGCTTTTAAAGATAGATATGATAGTCCAAACAGCTTGCCTTCTACCTCTAAAATTGTGCAAACGAAAGAAAGTAATCTTGTAAAAAATCCAGCTGTTGAAGAAAGTCTTCAAGATCAGGATGTGTCATCAATCGAAAATATTGCAGATCAAGTTCATGATAGTGAAAAATCAGGGACAAATGACAATGAAAGGGAAGAGCAAAAGCAAATTTTACGAGATCTAATGATGCTGGTGAGAAATATGGAAATCAATCAAACTAATTATGTCAATGATGTGAAAACTTTATGCACCCACCTGGAAAAACGTAATAGGGAGATTGAAGTCACGCAAAATCATCATGTTAAAGAAATTGAGGCCATGAAAACTGAATATGAAACAGAAATTAGAAGCATGCAAAGCAAGATGTCAGTCTTAGAGGAAAATATGGTGACCATGAAAGTTGATCATGATAGGGAAATTGACTCTATGCAAAACAAGTTATTAACTATGGATGAGGAAATGACTATCATGACGTTCAATCATAATAATCAGTTGGCTGACATGCAAGCGAATCATAAAGAAGAAATAAATTTCATGCAGCATTACTTGATGGACATAAAGGAAAAGAACAATAAAATGATAAAAGACATGGAAGAACATCATGCCAGACAAATCGGTGATATAAAGGTTGAACACTCTAGACAGATGGATGCCATTAGAATACAGGTTCAAAGGTTTCAGCAATTGGAAGATGAAAGAAACCAGGTGACATCAATAGATCAGGAGCCTTCTCATGTGCTGCGACAAGCTCCATCTTATTATGAGGAGGTCATTAGTTCAATTGAAAGATGGTTAATTGAAGGTGATCCGGATAGATTTAAGAATGATAAAGATCAGATGCAGGATAAAGAAAGACATATCACGCATACTTCATCTGATAGTTTTGAAACAGAAAGTTCCAGGTCATCAGTAATTCCACCTGCCAGAAAGAAAAAACGTAAGAGAAAGAAGATGAGACGAAGATTTGATACATCAGACGGCCGTGAGCAGCTTGATTTTCGGATAGGAAAAAGTCCTACCATATGCAAAATTGGACATGGCACATCCGACAAGCAGCCGACAGATTTGCCTGAAAGCAGGCAAATGCTCAGTATACACTATATTGAACACATCTGATGCCATGGGGCATCTTTTGTATCGTATTTCTAACCCTACTCCTTGTTTTTTCCGCATTTTTATTTCTGCTTTAGATAGTCAATAAATGAAGAGCTTTTATCTTTCCTGTGCTTAATGTATATGATGATTTTGGAATGGACGCTACTTATTTTTATCTGTGTGTTGTATGGGTGCAGATTCTGGATTCTCACATTCCTACAGTGCAGCAACGTGTCCCCAAGTAGAGCCAGATGTTGACCACTACTGGTCAACTACCCATGCAGTACACCCCCCTTTTCTTTGCAAAAAGGGGCAGCACCTGATCAGCGTTTCCGTGCCATCCTGCAGTCATCAGCAGCTTGATCATTTTGATTGTAAACCCAGTCTGCATGTATGAATTGTAAATAATCTTAGCAGACATGAGTCGTGTATGTGTATTGCCTAGGTGGCCCTAACTTTCTAGTGGTAATCTACGTCCCGGAAGGTTTTTCGTCTCACCGATCCATGGATCGGCAGAGTTTTCCTTCAAACCTGACCCCAAAGCCAGGATGGATTTTGTCATTAGAACTTTAAGAGAATCATAGTGTGTTGATCTGCTAGATTATAGTTGTGTCGCAGAACTGGGTGTTTTGTGAGGGTCTGTATTAAGTGGGTTTGTCCCCTTGAGATGTAAATTGTAAAAAGTCATCATGAAATGTGTCTTGAGGGTTGAAAATGTTTTAAATCCCCTCGTGAGTCCTAAGTCCTAGGTGATGTTTCCAAAGGATTAGTTCGATGATCCATTTTAAAAAAAATAAATAAAAAAAATAATAAATAATAAAAAATTTAAAAAAAAATAATAATAAAAAATTAAAATAATTTTAAAATTTTTAAAATAATAATATTTTAAGTGAATAAATCGACGGATGAGATCAAGAGATGTCTTGATCCTCATCAACGGTCAAGATCATTTCTACATGGATCATTCGAACTAGCCGTTGGGATCATTTCCTTTATATAGGGTCTTAGGTGGTCATTTTAGATGGAATTGGATCTGTGAGTCAGATACTGAAGAAGCTCTCTTGTAAATCTGTTTCTGGTTAATAAAAGAAGACTTTGGGGTCCATATCTTGCTGGTGTTACTCTCTTAAAATGCTGTGAGATTGTTTCATTTTCTGCATATGTTATTTTCCGCCGTTAATAATAGCTTTCTGTAGAGTCTTGTGAGCACAGGTATCTTGTTCACTTGCTGGGGTTTGGGTGCTGTTAAGGTTTCTGAAGTAATGGCAGGTATCTCCATTACTTCCTGAGATCTAGCAGCATTTTTGCCCTCTTTATTGACAGTTGTTTTGAGCTGTGCAGAAAACATCATTGAAGGAAATTTTGTGGGCGTTCGGGGAAGTTCTCGGCTGAACCAGCCAACTCCCGCAAGCATTTTTTGCTGAACCCAGTTGGATTTGATCCTGGGTTTATCATTCGGTTTTATTTTTCTGATCTGCATGAGAGATTTTCTGAAGTTTTTCACAGTTGCAGGGTATTCTCTAAAATTTTGAAGGGTTTTACTTTGAATTTTCTGCATATATCTGCAAAGGCCATAAGATCACGATTCTTTTATTTCATTAGCCATTTGATACGGCCTGGAGGAAACGTTTGCTAATACAGCCTGGAGGAAAAGTGCAATCGTTTTGACCTCAGAATACATAGTGCAAGATGAGATAGAAGGTGAAGTTGGAACGTGTGGTGGCTGGATCATTGGTGTGCAGCTCGATCCCTTCAAGCAACGATTCTCTGCATTCTAAAAAAGCATCATGCGGTCCTGTCTGGAGATGTAACACATACAGTGAGCGTTTCTGGGCTCCATTTACATGTCAGTGTGTTGGCTGAGCAATTTCTATGCTAAAGCCGTCAGCAGAGGAAGGTTTTCTCTGCATATGCACGAGAAATCGTTTTTCATTTCTTTTCTCTAAACGTTGCTGCAAATGTAAGCCGTCCGTCCTCTTCACTATCACGCCGGAACCTGCAAATCAAATAAAAAAAAGTGAAATGCGGCTGAGCCACCAACTCCAGCGACTGTCTCAACGCATAAGATTTTTTTTGGATTCACGCCAGCCCTGTCTCTGCTCCAGATCTTACCGCCATCAAAAGGAAACATTAAAGCTCCGCATGATCAAGCGATATCAGTCAGGTCGGGAATTCCATTGTTAACGCAGTCAGTATTAGAGGATCCAATTCAATTCTTTCCGCCCTCGGATGCTGAAGCCGCAAATCTGGAAACAAAAATCGCACAGGAGATTTTAGGTATAAAAAACGAAGTCGCTCCTTTCTGCAATTTTCGGAAATTTCTCTGCGGCTCAGGTAAGTTACAGATTTGTTTAAATCCTTCTCTGTCCGCCGCATTCTATCCCTGTCGAAATTCTGCTCCACGCGTTCAGTAATTTTCGATTCGGCTTTTCATTATCACATATGCACATGCGTTTTCATTTCGTTAGATTTTTTAGATTTAGTTTTTGCTTTTAAATTTTTGTATAGTTACGTACATTAGATTTTAATTAGATTTTTAATTAGATTTTAATTTTGATTTTAGTGGTAGGTTGTTTTATTCATTAGATTTTTTTTTTATATAGTTTTAGAATTTTGCTTCTAATATTAATATGAAAAATAAAAAAAAGGATTTGTTTAAGACTTTAGTTTATTTCTTTAGATTTTAGTTAAAGGATTTATTTAATTTAACTTTGGTTTAGTTTATTTTTTTTATGAATAGTGAATGTTTTTTTTTTTTAGATTTTAAATTTTATTTTAGATTTTTTTTTTTTTTTTTTTTTTTAAATTTTCATAATATAAAAAAAATAAATAAAAAAAACATTTTCAAAGGGATTTTTTCAGTTTTAGATTAAATGATTTTAGATTTTTGTTTTTTTAGATTTGTATTTTAATGTTTTAGCTTTAATTTAGACTTTGCATAGTTTTGTTTAGATTTAAAATAGTTTTTTTTTAATATTTAGTCCTTAGATTTAATTTTAATTAGACTTTAGGTTAGATTTTAATTTATTTTTAAGTTCAGTTTAGGATTAAGCTTAGTTTTAGAATAGATTTTAAATTTTAATTTTTTAGATTTTAAATATTCATTTGAGATTTAAAAAAAAAAAATAAAAAAAAAAATTGAAAAAGTATAAATTTTTTTTTGTGAAAAATTCTCTTCGTCAGATCCAGTCATTTTCAGGATTTATCATCTTTCATGCTGAGATCTAAATTTTCAAGCCGAGATGCGAAATTGATATCTGGTTAATGGTTTATGATTCGTGGTGGTCATCTTTAAAATTTTCAGTTGCTGGATATCATTTTGGTCGTTTTAAGAGCATTATGATTTAGCTGATGACGAATGATTGCTGTTCACGATTTACGTTTCTATATCATCTAACAAGTAATCATCTTGACCATAATCTCTTAAGGCATTGGTCTGCTAAATAAATCAAATCCATCAAGTGCTTTTTACATCGTATCTCGTGTCTCCCAACCAACTGGTCGACATTTGGTCTCATCATCTCACAGGGACTACCCCCCTTAGCCGCGGGAGACAGGCTTAAACGGAGGGATCGGGGATCAGAGTGACAGCCCCCCCGGTCTGAGCGTTGTCGTGTCAATCCGCGCGACAACACCCCCCTTAGTACTTTCAACAGATCACAAGCCCTAGTTACAGTGATTAGGCTGCAGGTATATACAGGAAGAGCGAGGTTTGTTGAAGAGCACCGAAGGGCTAGTCTAGCAGCCCATTCAAGGTCGAGCAGTTTGTCAAGAGGAGCGAAGTACTGTGCATAAGGAACAAGGTCTGAAATTGTTACCAAGAGATTTGAAACCTCTGTGATTCCTCAGACATCCGAACTTTAGAACAATATGTATATTGGTGGGAAACCGAATCTCATTTTTGAGGATAAGAAGAAGCCTTGTTAAGCCAACGAAGGGATCTATTGATTATAAGAAAAGAACGAAATGATTGGAGGCCTAATTGACCTAGTTGGAGGACTAATAGCATAGCTACAACCACTCTGGAAGAGGAGTTGAGTCTCCTACGAAGTTCCAGGCATAGTTATATTTCTGAAAGCTTGATTTGAAGCCTCAATCACTTGGAAAGGGAGCCGGAGAATTCCTGAGGCAAATACATTGTTTGGAGGGCTTATATTGTAGCCACTGCCATCTTGTAAGAGGTCTGAGAGCCATACTATAGACCTGTGCACAAAAGAATTATGGACTGAATTTCTTGGAGGTGCTCTAAGCCTATCTTGGAAGGTTATTCATCAAGTTACAATCATACTCCTTAAAGAGAAAGACTCAGTTTTGTACAGTGGTGGTAAGAAATCACAACTCTGATATATATATATATATATATATATATATAAGTTGAGTTTATCAGTAAGTTAGAAAGGCGACCTTGGAAGCCGAGTATATATCTGGACAGTTTGATGAGAAACCAACCTCAACAATTGTCAAAGGCATAATAGTTGCTCTTGAAGATCTCTTCTCTTATAAGAATTGTCATTTTGTAAGGAAGAACAGTGATTCTGAGCACACACACACACACACACACACACACATATACAATTCAAAGTTTGGACAGTAAATAAAAGGACGTCTTTTGAAGCCACCTCAGTGGCTGTCAAGAGCATTCATATAGTCATTCTGAAGCAAGGGTATATATATTGAAGTCAAATCTTAAGCAACACCCTTGAAGTCATCCTAAGCAACTCATTAATTGATTCAGTATATATATATATATATATCAGTTCTATTTGAAAGCTTTAGTAGAGGATTATCCGAAGTCTACTTGGCAACATACAAAGTTTATCTCCCTTGAAAAATATCATTATTTATAGACTATCTGATCAACTAGATCTAGGATCTAGTTTACATTGATAAGCTACAGGAAGTGGAAGGAGAGGCTCCACTATATATTGTCTCTATCTTAAAGGGAGAAGCAGTCTACACCTACAAGGTTTTACTAAGGAATATGTCATCTCCAACCTATTGTTATATAAGAAGGAAGAGATTCTGAAAATGATAAGCCTAGCTCGAAATACTGTAGCACCTAGATGGCGTTGAAGATAAAAGTCGTAGTACCTTTATGAACAAATTTGAAGTCTTCACTCTTGAAGAACAATTAGAAAAGCATGGCATCCAATAAAAGGCATTGGGGCAGCCTCTATAATCATGAAGTACAGAGGTACGTAATCAGAAGGTATGTATAGTATCTTCATTTGGTTAAGGGTCTAACATGAGATGTAGGGTTAGTTGTTTACATGATTCTAGGGTTCGTAGACTTCATTGTTTGAAGGTCTCTGATTTCTAAGGTTTGTTATTAGTTGTTGGTATTGTTGTTAATATCTATGATTATAAACCCTAGATGGCACATGAAAACCCTAGTCATATGGAAAATCGAAACCTAACTTGATTGTGTTGAAAATTGTAACTAGGTTTGGTCTTCATAATGACGTGTAATTGTGATTTTATGTAATTGATGAAAAGAAGAAAAATAAAATTATTATTGTAATGCTTGTCTCATGGGTTTCATGAGCAAGGAATTTTATTTGTTGTGATTCTTTAGGATTTGTCATCTAGTCATAAAAGTAAATCTGAGTCTATGTCATGTATGAATGACCCTTCTTGTGCATGCTACATTTTGTATAAGTCATTAGATAAGTATAAATAGCCCTCCAGGACAAGCACAAGCATCTCCCTTCAAGTTGGCTTCAAAAAGAATAATAATACCTCTCCAAATGACATGTCGGCCCAACTTGCTGCCAAGTCGGCTTATTATCATGGGAAACAACTATAAATAGGCCGCTCGGCCTCATTTCAGAGCAAGTAATTCGGTCATGATCTGCGATTGGAAGAAGTGCGGAAAGCGTTAAGGAAGGCAACCTATAACCAGTGAGTGAGAGAAAAATAAGATCGAACTATTTCAGATTTGTTTTGGGCTCTATCTTGTCACACGTACAAAGTAAGGAGGCAACATCTGTTGGAGAAGTAACTGAGATTATTACTAGAGGATCCAAGGTTGGTAATGTCACTTGAGAAGCTGAAGTCATCAAGCCGAAATATGTAAGAGAGTCTCCCCTTCAAGCGAAGTGGTGACAAGGTGTAGAAGTTGGTTATCATACTTCTCACATGCTACAATTAGGGCCGAAATAAGGTACAGGTCTGAAGCAGAAGTAAGTCAAAGTTGAAGGGTAGTCGAGAAGGAAGAAGAAGCAGAAGGTTGACAATATTTAAGGACCTCATCAATGAAGCAAATAGGTCAAGGGTCTTGGTCTTGGTATTCATTAATTGGAATCTCTATAAGAAGAAGAATTTGTTTCGGTTTTCCTCTCAAGAAGGAGAGGTTTTGGCCTTGGCTAATAGCCTATATTATGTGTCTCTTGTCTCTTTATGGTTTATGCATTGGTAGCTGTTTGATGAAAAAGAACACTAATAATCTAAGTAAAGGAAGATCTTGATCCAAGAAAGTAAAAATCATTCACAAGCATTTACTAATAGAAGAGAAATCACTTAATCTCGATGTCCTAGATTTCTCAACATGGTTTCAGAGCTAACGTTACTAAGTCAAGGAAGGGCATTTTATCAAGGGACACTCAAGGATCAAATCTCAAGGAAGGCATCAAATCTACAAAGAAGGCATCAAAACCCTGGATCAAAGAAGTCTACTAAGAAGTATTGGGATCATCATCAAGAAAAGAAGGCCAAAACCCTACATCTACTCAAGTTGAAAAGGTCTACGAATCAAGTTGAAGTGTTTGTCATCAAGACTCTAAGGCGATCCCTCTCTCATTGAAACACGATTCCTACCATTGAAGACATCATCAAGAAGTCATCATTGATCTTCATCAACAAGACTTACCATCAAAAGGGATATCCCTCCCTGTGAGATCAAGGATCATTATTGAAGAAAACTATCTTCATCAAGGAGAAGTTTTCTATTCTCTATATCATCATCAACACCAAGGAGTCACAATATAACCCAAGGAGTCACAATATAACCCAGCCGACATAGAAATAATAATATAAAGGCACACAAGTAACAATAGAGGGATTTTATGGGACACAGTAATAACAATATGGGGACAATAGGGGCACAACAATATTAATAAAGGATACAACTACAATAGTAATGGGGTAATCACTAGTATTATAGGGACCTAACAAGCATTGAAAACAAGAGCTGGGGACATCATCATAGAGAAGCATGAAAGATGGTTGGAATCTATGGCAGTCAACAATGAAGGATATAGCTCTTGGGAACCTCATTGGAAACATAAGTGGCACTTATGGAAAGGAAAAATGTCATCTAGGTCAAAGCTCATCACACATCTGTCAAAAGGAAACATTTGCTGGATGTGGATACTTTAGATCCTCAAGATTCTCTAATGGAATATTCATTGAAAAGGTTCACCAATCAAGAGAGGAAGCAAGTGTTTCATCAAGAATTCAAACTTGTGGAGTTCATGGGATGATGGTATGATGACATAAAAGAAGCAGAGCAAGGGATTGAAGCTTTTTCAATCATGGGAGCTGCTACAGAAATTTTGGATGACCCAAAGGAAAAATGAGGTATGTATGCTTATATTCGATATTGTAGAGTCATGTCATATTGTTGCAGACAACATGGATCAGTGCTCTATCTTGAGAGCATAATCAAAAGGAAGGATCTCCTCCCTCGAAGGAATGCAGGAATGCATGGTCACACATTTGTTAGTTTTTGTAGCATCAGATATGTTCTAGCCTTGAAATTTTGTGGAAAGGCTAGAATACATGAGATCTCCAAATCCCTTAAATCGTTTCTGGAAATTCCACCTAGAAATGACTTAATTAGATTAATAACCAATTTTGAAATATTTCCTAAGTCTAAACTTAGGGAATATGGTTAATTAATTAAAATTAATTAAGCGAAGGCGTGAATCATCTAGAAAGTCACACGTATCGACTCCAAGATGATCCTAGCGATCGATTAAGTCTTAATCTTGGCCGTTGGTGCTCCAACAAAGGATTGTAAGAGGAGGTCGATGTGGTGATGTAGAAGACACTTGAGCAGTTCGATTTCATTCATAGATCAATTTCTAGAGTAGCAACAGTCAGTTGCCGAAATGAGAGCTAGTGAGATCGAAGCAGTGAGAGGGGCAAAGACAGTGAAGTCTGAGGAAGGATTCTAGATCCGGTTAGTGCATTTGCAGAGAGGCAAGTGAGACACAGAGAGGTTGACGCAGAACAACGCAGTAGCCTCTAGAGGCAAAGTCGATTTGTTGGGAGAGATTGACGTTTTCAGTTCCAGAGGCCGAGAAGGAGTCCCAGAGTGCCGGAGAAGTGTCTTTCTGGTCAGCAGAAGGCATAACAACTTCATTAGAGTCCAGTCCAAGGCACAACGTCTAGCCAGCTACGCAGAGTAGCGTAGAGGTTGACGTAGAGGCTTAGAGGGCCGAAATTTTGAAGGCAAGTTGTGCTGGAAGATTGCTTGTGGGGTAAGGAAATTTCCTCACTAGAATTTTTGCTAGTATCTCTCTATAGGATTGCCAGTTTCGGCATCCAGTTGTACTAAAATTATTTCACTGCTGCATAATAATAAAACCCTCAGCTACTGCACCGATTTTCCCAAGTTGAGTTTTTTCGGGGACATTGGTCCAAAATTAACTGTGTTATTTTATGTGTGTGTGCTAGCATTTCTTCCAGTGTTTATTCTTCCACAATTCTATTTGTGTAGGTTGCAGTGTGAATTATTCAGTATTTGTTGTAGCAAACAATAAATAAATTGTTAAATTAAGTTAACAATTAGGAGAGTAATTTATAGTTGCTGCAATAGGATTCCAGTTTGGAATTTTCACAACATTCACTAGATGAAATCAACATAATATGTACTCATATGGAGTATGAGGTGGTTGACATTAATTGAAGGAACTCTAGTTGGAAGTTCCTGAGAATGAAATGTGTGGAGAAAGGAAAAAAGAGATTTTGGGATATGCAACAGTGGAAAAAGGAAATCAACATCCATAGACCAATAATATTTGACTAAGATATTTCCATGAAAGATATGAAAATTCTAATGGAATTCGGAAAAAGAAAGAGATCCTTGACAATATATATATATATATATCTTTGGGAGATGTGTCGATATGTATGTAGGATGTTGATGCAAACTAGAACATGTCATGATGAAAGACCATCACAAAGGTAATTTTGATTTTAATGTTCATTCCTTTATTTTTGAATAAATATCTGGATGGGTTTATGTAGGGCTGCCAAAGGAAGATCTATGGATGTCTTCCACCACCGATGCCCTTGTAGTAGGATGAAAGATCCTTAAGGAAACATGGCATAAAGAAGGCAACATGGAATGAAGGAAGGCCATATATGAACAGATGGATCACTTTCCGACTAAGTAACCTGACACAGGGATTTGGGATTCGTAGGATACGAGGATTCAAGTGTCGGATTCGGACACGTCGACCCCCGGAACAGGACACATAGGATTCGTTATATATATATATATATATTAAAAATTAGATATTTCTTACACAAATTCTCATTAATTATACAAATTCATTGATGTCAAACATAAATCTTCATCTAGATGTTAGTTTTACTGTTTACAAAGTAAGTTAGTAACATTATAGCATGCATAGTACATACAAAATTCAAATACATGTCACTGTCACATAAATCATAAATGATAAATCAATGAATCATAAATTCTAAATTCATAAATGATAAATCATAATACATATTCAATTCATCAATGATCCAATAGGAGAAAGACAAGATAGTAAGATAAAGACACTAACAGCTGTAGTTTTCTCATTAAGTCATCAAATCAAAATGTGTTACATAGGTAGTGCAATGCCAATGGCAAATAGAAATAGAAAATATAAAACAACTACAGATATACAAGCCTCAAGGCAGTAGGTAGCCCATGACTCATGAGTCATCATTAGAATCAACATCAATGTCCTCATCATCATGGTCACCACTGCTCTCCTCTGCATCCTCCTCCTCCCCTGTATCCATAGTCGCTTCTGCATTTGTTGATGTGGAGGATGACCCCTCTACAATATCACCGTCATCAAATCTAACAGGCTCTAACGTTGGATCATTAAGATCCATGTTGGCCAATGCCAACTCAATACTGCTGTCTAGATCCATATCATTAGGAAAGACATCCCACATCTTTGTCTTTCTGCTCAACCACTCTTCCCTTTGCCTGTAAATAAGGCGAAGGTTGGTGTGCACATACACCATTGTCTCTGTCGTTGACTGCTCAAGCTTGCTCTTTTTCACACTATACAAATTCCCATATGTGCTCCAATTCCTCTCGCAACAAGAGGATGAAGTCACATGAGAGAGGATCCTTATGGCTAACTGCTGAAGAGGAGGGCTTGTTGCCCCATGATTTGCCCACCAAGAATAGGACTTCTTAGCCCCCCTATCTCTAATCACATCATATCTTGCAAATCGACCAGTGCCAGTGGAAAACTTTGCAAAGGCATCCTCCACCTCATCAAGCAATGCTCTATCCTGAAAAACTTGCCTGAATGCATCTTTCTCCCCTGTGAGATTTCACCATCCATGTGAGGAGGGAATTTGTGGGAAGGTCCACCATTCAACCACTCATGGCTGTAGTATTTTGGGTTCAATGAGTGAGCCAAACAATGTAAAGGTGTGCAATTCTTGTCCCATCTGCTAACAAGAATATCCTGTATAGTACCACAGAAAGCCTTTGGTGATGTCTCATACTCGGGGTACTCACTCTGTAGAATAATGCTCCTCACAGACTCAATCATGGAATTCCATCCCTCATAAACCTCTCCTAGGATGGGTTTGTCTGTATCTGCAAATCGAAGCAAACAAATGATAGGGTCCATGATCTGAATAATTAGATCTACCCTCTCCCACCAAACATCATCTAGCATTGTGTCCTTTACTCTTTTAGAGGCTACTTGATCTGTCTTTCTCCAAAAAGACCAAAACTCAGAAATAACCATGGCCCCAAGAGCAGTCTTGACCTCCCTCAACCTCTTCAACATGATGAATGAAGAGGCAAACTGTGTATCAACAATCTTCAACAATGATAGATTATTGTACTCCTTATAGATAGTGAGGGCATTTGTATGATTTTGCACAAAGTTATGGATATGATGTGCATCCTTAATAATGTTACCAATCCAAAGCACATCAGAAGCAATGCATTTCAATGCTAAGTTCAATGAATGGACAATGCAAGGTGTCCAAAACACTTGTGGATATTTAGCTTCCACAATCATGCCAGCAGCCTTGCAAACAGGTGCATTATCTGTAATGATTTGCACACAAGAATCAACACCTACATCTTCAATAATTTTAATAAATAACTCACCCATAAATTGTGCATCCTTGTATTCTCCAAGTGTATCCACTGCTTTAAAAAAAACTGGACCATTCAAGGAAGACACCATGAAGTTGATGAGTGGGTGTTGTGCTGGATCTGTCCATCCATCAGAAACAATGCTAACCCCAGATGTTGGCCATGATGATTTAATAAACTCAAGTATTTTTTGCACCTCTTTGTTTGCCTTCGTCAACAATGTGGTTCTAAGCTTCTCTGAACCAGGAGGCATATACCATGATGGAGACCCGTGAGTTAGAGCTCGACACATCTCAATAAATAGAGGTGAGCGTGCAACATTAAAGGATATGAAGTTATGATAGGAAAAGAAGGCAATGGTGAGATCAAGCTCTTCCCGTTTCTCTTTTTGAAAAATCTTGTCCATTGGACCAAGTGAAATTGCCTTTCTTTTTGCTGTTTTCCCCCCAATAGAACTTTCAGATGGAAATTTGGTGGTGCTCCTAAAAAATGGAAGGAGGTCATCATTCTTGGTTTCTTGATTTTGCAGCCACATTTGCCATACCAACAATGAACTCTTTTTCCATTTCTTTCCTCTTTTGTAAAGGAACAACTTTACAAGCTCCAACTCCACAAGCCAACAAATGGCCTTTCACATAGTAATATGTGCTTGTGAAAGTATTGTGGCAAAAGTTGCATTTCCAATGCACATTGCCTCCGCCCTCCCCCTTGGTGCTTGGCCCATCCTCTCTTGTGACATATTTCCACAAGGGATATTTCTCAATGTTGTCTTTTGGAAGAATTCTTCCTTCAACATTACTTGCAGCAGACTCTGATGATATTGGGGGAGGAGGGGCATCTCCAATGGGGGCATTCTTCCCCTTCCTTTGCCCCCTACCTGCTGCCCTTGATTGAGCCATGAATACTGTAAAAAAAAATAAACAAAACGTGCACAAATTTCTAAAAGAAATGCATATACAAACTGCTTTAATACAAATGCCAAAAAATAGAGATGAAATGCACTTACCTGGTGCTTGAATCTCCTTGCCAAGTTCTCCAAACCCTTGGCTCCTTGCTCCGAACTTCTAACAACAAACCCACAACTCACTGTTTGCAAAAGGAATGAGAGAAAATGGTAAATAAAAAAGGAATGCGCTATTTTTAGCCCGCGGGTTTCACTTTCGCCGGATTCGAATCCCAAAGTCGGGACACGATGTGTCCTAACGGGACACGACCGGGATTCGATCGTGTCCCATTAGGACATGATGTGTCACATTTTTGGGATTCGAATTCCCTCGAATTGTGTCCGATTCGTAGGATTCAGACACTTAATGAAAAATTGACGAATCCAGTTTCAGAGCTTTCCGATGATGACATGGCTGACTCATGGATGGTCTGTACCTTATGAAGAAGTCCCAAAACATGAATACTCCTGAATAACGAAAAGAAGTTCATGACATCGTGATGAGGAGTTCTTTAAGCAGCTGATTGTCCCATCATCTCCACCTGAGGAGCTGCTGTAGGTCCCTAAGTAAGAGGGAGCCTCCAAACAAGTTTTCTTATTTGGATGAAACTTGGACGCGAAAATTCCTAAGCCAAGAGGGAGCTTAGGTACATTCCTTTCGTAGGAATGAGTACATTCCTTTCTTGGAATAGATATGTCCTCCCTAATTAAGAGGGAGAGATAGACATCATTCTTGTCTTCACTTGGGAAGATATAATGGAGGATTGGGTAAACATCTCGCATACGATGCTCTTTGAGGATGTGTTAGGGCATGGACTAATATTCTTTGAGGACTGGGAATCCAAGATAAGAATAGTCCTAGTGGAACACACCTTGAGAACCCAGGCGGGGTATGTTCCGAGAGAGACAATGATGAGGGTGTTTATACATCATTGGTCTCGACAGCATTGTGCTTAGATCTCGTGGAGAGATAGAGTTGTTAGTTAAGGATGCTGGTTGATATGATGCTAAACATATGGGTTATCGATCCGACTCTTCTTATGAGAAATTCTTCAGATTGAGAATGACCAAGTACCATTATGAATACATCCCTAGTTAAGAGGGAGTGTTGAAAAGTGTAATTAGGTTCAGTCTTCATAATGACATGTGAATTGTGATTTTATGTAATTGATGAAAAAAAATTATTATTGTAATGCTTGTCTCATGGGTTTCAGAGCAAGGAATTTTATTTTTGGTGATGGCTCCTGTTGACCTTGTCGCCTACACCTACCTACAAGTTAGCGAGAAAATCCTTTAACCCCACAAGGTGTGGTTGGTGGTAGGAAACTCAGAGAAGAAGCTATCACACTAATCCCGACTCTCTGATTTTGAGTTATTTCCTAGGTTAGCTAAGGGGGGTGGTCCCTAATTAAAAGTTAATTTAAAAAGGATGTGAGTTTCTAGGAGATTTGTTAGAGTTAAATAGATTATCTCTTTAAGGTTTATAAGCCAAAAATTGATATGAGTAATAACCATCATAAGATAAGCATGAAATACATAAACAACCAGTGCCTTCCAAGTATTTGCTCTATAAGAAATGAAATTGTATTTTGCTTAAAATGAAGTGAAATGCTTTCAAATGGAAAGCCAAATAAACCCTGAAAAGTGAAACACTAAATTGTTAGCACAAGATATTATAAATGCTTTCAAGATGAATAAGTCTACAAATCAAAGCATGTAAACTATCTTGCTCAAAAGGATACAAAAATAACTCAAATGTTAGACCAAGATGACAACAAAGTATGTTACGAAAATTATCTAAAAGAGGCTAGGTCGAAGAGTATGAACAAACTCTCCTCTTTGAATAGCCATGACTTAGCTCTTTGAAACACCCAGATATTGATAAATGAAGTACAATACGTAAAAAATAAATTTCTCCAAGTTTGATATTTTGATGCAAGAAATAAAAGCTTTAAGAAACTTGAAAGAATCCCTGCAAGACACAAATAAGATATAGACGAGACTTTGAAATTCAAAACATGTGGGTTCTCCTTGAATATTTTTCAAGAATGGGTTGATTCCTCCAAGAATTTTCTCTCACGCTTGAAAAACTTGACCAAATAATGATTCATCTACAAAACATCACAAATCATTAAATCGACATGAAATTAAATAAGTGCAGTGGAGAGAATTCCTAGAGATACATCTATTATCCATTAGAAGATTTATTTTCCTAAAGCAAATAATTAGTTCTTATGCTAATATGAGATAGTTGCATACTAACATAACTTGAAACAAGCATGAAAGAAATAATTACATGAGGAAATAAATAGAAGCATAACAACAAGTCAAGAATTTACCACACATGCAAGGAGAAGAACACCATCACGCTTTACCCCAAAGACTGTTGTATTATATTGCAAGTAGTGAATACAATCCCACAGAGTTTCCTCAAGCACAATAGCTCATATTACATGATACAAATGAGAGCTCAAGGCTCTATTATATAGAACTATGGGAGCCAATTCCAAAGTAAGAGTGATTAAACAAGTGGCATGAGGTGACAATCCCAAAGATAAATTCGAATTTGTTGAATGGAGCTCTAATGCCAAGTGTAAAAATCAAATTTTGGCAAGTGGACATCATTTTCTTCTCCCCTTATGTGCCAAATTTGAATTTTATGATTGAATGACAAGTGTATATGGGTGGTAACCCATGTGGGGACAATTTCCCACAAAAATCTCCACCAAATTTTCTCCCAAACCCTCCAAAATGTGCATTAACTTCACAAATTCGAATTTCCAAGTAAGCGCGTTCTCATTTAATGTCAAAAATTCGATTTTATTTGAGCACATGTTATTTCCTTGATTTTAGGAGTCCACACCACCTTGGGACTTCATTTTAACTCCCCCATAAATTTTCCACCTCATTTCCACAACATTTAGCATGTGTGGATATTTATTATTCTCAATTTATTTAATTTCTGGCTTAATTAATTGTCAAATTTCCCACTAAACTTAGGAAAAGTGGGTTTTGAGGGTTCAAAACACATTTTTAACCCCTCAAAGTTGAGGGTGAGAGGTGTAATTTTGATTACTCATACCCCATACAACTTCTCTAAACTACACTTATTACAATTTAAATACAATTTTATTTGCAATTTTTGACCTGCGAGAAATCTAAAAAAATAAAAAATGAGTAACTAGACCTAACCAAATTCTACAATTTTTTTTGTGTGATCTAGTATGGTAATATACATCGACTCTAGACACTAAGATGTGTCAGGGGCTTAACTTTCAAACCGTCATCCCAGCATTGGGGTAAAACGTGAGTGAAAAAACCCAAAAAATTATCCGCCTCTGAAAAAGAAAGGATAATTAACCAGATAAAAAAAACACTCCAAGGTGTACTCGTTTGTTGATGGAGTCCGAACATCCTAGGCCTGTTACAGACTCAAAACTCATCATTACTAGTATCACTTATTACAATTCCTAGTAGGGTGTGGAATCTGGATATAAGAAAAATGATGAGAAGATAGAAGTAGAGTTAAAAAACTCTGTTGACTGATCATATCTGATGGTACAAGTGTTCTCAGGGTCATCCTTGGGCATGGAGTCTTCATATAATCATTAAGTGCCACTCCAGTGGTCAACGACTCCCATTCTGAGCCTATAGGATTTGTCATCTAGTCATAAAAGTCAATTTGAGTCTATGTCATGTATGAAGGACCCTTCTTGGGAATGTTACATTTTGTATGAGTCATTAGATAAGTATAAATAGCCCTCCAAGACAAGCACAAGTACAAGCATCTCCCTTCAAGTCAACTTCAAAAAGAATAATAATACCTCTCCAAATGACACGTCGGCCCAACTTGCTGTCAAGTCGGCTTATTATCATGGGAAACAACTATAAATAGGCCACTTAGCCTCATTTTAGAGCAAGTAATTCGGTCATGATCTGCAATTGGAAAAAGTGCGAAAAGGGTTAAGGTAGGCAACCTATAACCAGTGAGTGAGAGAAAAGAAGTTCGAACTATTTCAGATATGTTTTGGGCTCTATCTTGTCACACATGCGAAGTAAGGAGGCAACATTTGTTGCATAAGTAACCGAGAGGATTAATAGAGGATCCAAGGTTGGTAAGGTCACTTGAGAAGCTGAAGTCGTCGAGCCGAAATATGTAAGAGAGTCTCCCCTCCAAGCGAAGTGGTGACAAGGTGTAGAAGTTAGTTATCATACTTCTCACATGCTGCATTTAGGGCTGAAATAAGGTACATGTCTGAAGTAGAAGTAAGTCAAATTTGAAGGGTAGTCGAGAAGGAAGAAGAAGTAGAAGGTTGACAATATTTAAGGACCTCATCAAGGAAGCTTTGTGTCTTGGTCTTGGAGTGGAAAATAGGTCAAGGTTCTTGGTCTTGGTATTCATCAATTTGAATCTCTATAAGAAGAAGAATTTGTTCGGGTTTTCCTCTCAAGAAGGAGAGGTTTTTGCCTTGGCTGATAGCCTATATTTTGTGTCTCATGTCTCTTTATGGTTTATGCATTGGTAATTGTATGATGATAAAGAACACTAATAATCTAAGTCAAGGAAGATTCTAATCTAAGAAAGTAAAAAACACTCACAAGCAGTTACTAATAGAAGAGAAATCACTTAATCTCAATGCCCTAGATTTCTCAACAAATTGTTCCCTCATTAAAACCCTAACCCCTGATTTCTAGGGTTGGTAGGTAGTTTTTGATATATAATAAACCCTAGTATGGATGGATGTCACAATTCGTAAGCTAATATTTGTATTTGAAAATCGCTAGGATTCCATCCTCTTAGATTCCATGGAAACCCTAGATTGTCAAATTAACATCATGCTTTTGTTATCATATATTTGCTTGGTTGTGTTTATTAATAAGTATTATTAAGGAGCATCATGCAGAAAGCAAGGGAAGATGGTTTAGGAAAACAAATCTTGTGGTTTGGTGAGCATGATAGGAGGGAAATGGAAGAACCATGTGAATGATAACTTGGTGAACAAGTTGGATCCTTGTACACTTTGATACATATAAAGAAAGGTCGTATAGATACTTGATTGAGAAGATCGTCATTATGAACTGATTGATGAAAAGAAAGATCTGGCACAACATACTAAGAAAAATCAACTATTCTTCTATAGCAGAAGTTCATGCTGCAACTAAGGATCATTCAAGGGTCCTCCATTAGATGAATTCATGGGAAGATTTCTCTGCCTAGTATAAGAAGGACCATGATGACATTTTCTACTCTCTCAGATTTAGGGCAAGCTTCCTGGAAGTTTTTTGATACAAATGCAACATGATGAATTCTCATCTTCAAGATGAGGAGCAATTTGAAGTAGACCAGATGATCAATTGAAGTAAAAGGTATACATGTTTTGAGAGAATCTCCATTAGTTAACTCATGTTTTTAGTTTGTAGGAAGAACAAATTGCAGGATGTACTGGTTTGGGCCCTTCCGAATGAAAACATGATGATAGTGATCAATGTCCAATATGGTCTCAAAAGGTTGCTGACTTCAAAGGGAGCTACGAAAACTCTGACAAAATAATCCGATGTGAAGATTAATTCCCTGTCGATCCGTGTGAGTTTCTAGAGAATTCTCACCTTATCACAATTAATACTGATTAATTAACCATATTCCCTAAGTTTAGACTTAGGAAATATTTAAAAATTGGCTAATAATCTAATCGAGATACTTCTAGGAGGAATTTCCAGAAACAATTTCTAGGTTTTGGAGGTCTCATGTATTTCAGCCTTTCCACCAAATTTCGTGGGTAGAACACGTCTGATGCTACAAAAACTAACATAAGGTACATCCTTCAAGTGGTAGGTGTCATGTGGATAATGATGAGGTGGATGGGGACACAAGGGTCTCAATGCCAAATGCCATGGGCTCAAGGGTGGTAATGGTGAGGGATGTCCACATGTTTGGGTGTATAAATGTAAGAAGGAGCAATCGTGGTACATGAGTTACCCCGACCTTTGTTTTTCCACCCTTCTTCATTTGCCTTTTGCCTTTTATTGATTTTTCTGTTATTTTATTGCTCAGGGATCCAAGGTATGAGAGCGTGATGTGTATGAAATAACAACGATTACGCTCTTAAGGTGAGGCAGTTCATCACCCACCAAGGATTGGGACACACATGGGTTCCTTAATGATGTAGGGGGCACTCATAGGGGCCCTAGGAACTAGGGTGATGGCTATAATGATAAGGGGTAGAGCTCATGTTTGGCTTTTGCACACGTGCTAAATTTTATTGTCCCAACCATCTTTTGCATTTTGTGGTATTATTTCCTTTTGTATGTGGCCATCATATGATTTTATCTTTTTTTAGCTGCATAAAACTCCGGGGCATCGTTCCAGGCCTGACCTAGACTTGTGGACAAGGGGAGGGGAGTACCAAATCCTTGTGGACCCAGAGGGGAAGCTGATGAAATGGGGCATGTAATGTGCAGAGGGGAGTGAAAAACATGAAACGGGAAAAGGAGACCGCACTACCAAAATTAGGTTTCCCAAATAGCTCCCATCCTAAAGCTATAAGCCAATAGGGAAATCCCATAGGACTGAGGTTGAGGATTAGCCCCCCCGTTAAGGTAAGGGAACAGGGTTACAATCAAAACCCTTCCTCCTCCCAAGTCACCCAGTGATCCATACCTAAGTGTGCCCAAGAAAAACAAGCATAAACACCCAATTACATAATGAAAAAACCATACCTTTGGGATTGGATGGCCCACCTTCAAACATACGATCTCAACAAATGGGCGTGGGGACATATGACTGACATAGGGAGGGGAAACATCTGGCACAATATAGGCTACATTGGTAGCTGTCAAGGGCGGCTGACTGAAGACAATGTAGGAGAAAAATTTCTCTTATGGGGTTACCCATTGGTGGTGGGTAATACGGCCCATTGTCACCACATCCACTACCCCCTGCTGTTTATGGATTTTCACCAATGGGAGGAGTCTTGGTACATAGGTCACCTATAAGAGATATTCTATGCTTAAAGGTTTAAGGTGACATAATAGGCTTCCAAAGGATGGCTCAACTTAAGTACAAGGTTCAAATAGTGAGAAGAAGGAAATTCACATCCCTTAAAGAGGCCAAACTAGGGCAAGCTAGATCTAGGGTTTGATTGAAAGCATGCAAAATGGACTATCCTAAGGTTAAGGTATCAAGGAAAAGGTTTCCAACAATGAGTATTAACAATCCAATGGCATATGAAACCTTCAAGAAGCCTTCAAGTTGAAGCCTAACCAAATAGGGTTTCTCCTAGGGCAAGGGAAATTATGGTGAAAAATGGATGAATTAGCAACCAGGGAGGATTATTTTGTGGAAACCAATCTTACTCTTGATGTTGAATCCCTCTAAACCCCAAAATTCCTCTTCTAGCGAATTTTGCTACAAGCCCTAATTGAGTCTCTTATCCTTAAGATAGCTGAAAAGATAGACAAAAGGAGAGTGAAATTCAATTTATGGATAAGATAAAGCTTGATCACCAAAATGACAAGGCCAATGCCTAATCCTTGGGTTGATGGAGTGTATGGGATTGATAGATTAGCCAAATCTTGCAAAGGAGTAAGGATATTTTGATGCCCTAGCACAAAACCCTAACTATTACCTTTGTGAGGGATCAATATTCACTTGGGAGAGCTAATTCAAAAGTTCACCAAGGGGATTGCCATTCCATTTCATTCATGAGTAATGCATGTAATGATGATATCTAGATTCTATATAATTGACCTTCAATAATAATTGGTGCAATAGAAAAACCCTAGATTAGCAATACATTACATACATTAGAAATAAGATCAAAATTTCATCAATAAAAGGGTTCTGTACAAGATATAATGCATGAACAATCCGTTCATTGATTCAAGATAACTTCTCCAAAGCCAAGACAAGAGCTCCAATAAATAATGTACTCCATAGATCACATCTCTCCAAAGATACTGTTAGTTTTTGGTAGCATTGGAAGTGCTCTAGCCTTGAAAATTGGTGGAGAGGCTAAGGCACATGAGTTCTAAAGAACCCAGAAACCGTTTGGTGAAATTCCACTCGGATTGTATTTTATTAAAATAATTAATATTTTTAATGGGGTTCCTAAGTCTAAACTCAGGGAAATTAAAATATTAATGGGTATTAATCAAAATATGGGTGAGAATGATCTAGAAGGTGGATCAAGTCATGTTTTAATCTTAGCCATTGATTAGAGACTTAATCCCGCTCGTTGAAGTCTCAACAGGTTAAGTATAAGAAGGAGGCTTGGGGTTCATTTAGAAACACACAGAGAGATTGAGGAAATCGATTTTCTGAGGTGAGAAGTTCTCACGAGGAAATCGATTGGGGAGATCTTATAGCAGAGGGGCAATGAGATTTCAGGAGAAGGACTTTCCGTGGAATACAAGGCAGAGAAAGGACAAAAGACGTCCAGAGGAGGGTTGACACTGGCCTACGCAGTGCTGACGCAGAGGCAACACAGTTAGTGAGGGGAAGTCAAGTTTTTGTAGAGGGAATTTGAAGTTCAAGTGCCGGAAGCCAGGGTGTGAGACTAGAGGCAAGAAAGTCGAATTCTCAGCTAGCAGAAGATCCAGAGCAGAGAGGTAGCGTAATACCTAGGAGTGACACAAAAACTGCCCATGGTGACGCAGTTTGACACAGAGGCCATCAAAAGGTGATGCAGAGCCTCCCAGAGCTGAGGGTCAGTCACTGATTCTCTAGTGACAAGGTGAGATTATTTCACCAGTCTTTTGTCCAGTATTTTCTCTGTAAAGGATTGCTAGTTGAAGCATCCTAGATTTATATTCAAAATTTTCTCCTGCATAATAATAAACCCTTAGAGTTGTTGCACCGGTTTTCCTGCATTGGGTTTTTCCGGGGACTATTTTGTCCAAAAATAACTGTGTCCAATGTATCTTGTTCTTTGCTCAATTTCCTTTTTTCATGAAATCGAATTTAAGTAGTGTAGGCAGCAGAAGTAATTTGCTTCAGTATTCAGAAGAATAACTTGATGAATGTAATTAAAATAAAATAGGTGAAATAGATTCAGATTTGTTGCAGTAGGTGTTCCTTGAGGGGAGCAATTTTCACAGATACAAGAGGTTGAAGTTTTCGTAAGGAGGGCCAAAATAGTCCAAGTGTTGATGATGAGATGAAATGATCCTCTCCTCTATTTATATGAGGAGGATGAGTCCTAAGATTACCCTAAAAGCCCCTGATAACAAATTAAATCACAAGAAACTCTTTGGTTACAAGCCAACCCACTAACTTTTGATCATAAGTGCAAAATAAGCCCAGATGTGCGAGTTGCTCGCCTTCTAGGGCTGACGTCATGCATGAAATAGGCTCCAAGTGGCATCTCCAAGTGCTATGAGGTGTCCAATGTGGTGTAGTAGCATGTAAAAATCATGATTTAAGGGTTGGCCCTCAAATCTACCTCAATGGCTCCCAGTGGTCCCAAAATCCAGCTAAGGCACCACAAAGTGGTTTCCTTGGGTCTCTAATTGTGAAAAGTGTCCATCTATGTTCCAACATTGAGGGCTTTCCAGGTGCTACTAGCCCTCCCAAGTCTCTGAAGGTGAGCCCATCCATATCTGGGCCTTGAATCAACTGCCATCCCTCATAAGGTGCTAAGGCCAGCCTGGGGGCATGTTGGGTCTAGGTGTGTCATCTTGAAGAATCTTTAGATCCAGTGCAAATTGGCACAACGTCCTGTGTGCAAGGAGTACTTTGGTACATGTGTCATATGTTGGCGCTGTTGGTAGGCCCAAAGGTCTCAATACTTCACTTGTTAGTGCCAATGTGCATATATAATGGTCTAGGTACTTGTGGGTAAGGTTCCCAAGACATGGGATGCCAAAGCACCTAACAATCACAATATAGATTCTAGTGAAAGCAACCTGTCATTAGGGACAAAAGTGATTATTGCATCTAAGTGAACCAAGCTTAAGTGTCATGGGCTATTTAATTCATCAATTAAAGATCCCCTTTCAAAACTAGGCCCTTGAATTGGCAATGGTGTTTTCTCCCTAGGCAGGAGTAGCTAAAGGACAACCCTATTAGGTGTTTCCAACCCCTGAGGGGAAGTAACATTTCCTCAATCCACCCTTTAATTGATAGGTGTTAGTGAATAATAATGATGGTCATAGAGGGGATAAGGCGTCATGGCCAAGTGCCATGGTCAAAGGGACTGACTGATGGGGGATCCACATCCTGAGTGTATAGATGTGAGGGAGCAATTGTGGATGCATGAGTTACCAACTCAGCCTTTGTTTTTCCACCCCTCTTGTGCGCCTTTTACTTTTGCTTGATTTTCTTTGTATTACTAGTCGTAGCTCTAGGGGTAGATCTTGCTTTGGTGATATAACAATTGTATTACCCCTTAATGACGAGTAAGTTTATCACTCATCGAGATTGGGACATGTAAGGGCTCCTTCTTATGATGTAATGGAGAAACATGTGCTCAGGAATCGGGGGATGGTGATGATGAGTGAGGTAGAGCTCATGCTAGAATTTTGCCCACATGCTAATGTGTATGTCCTTGGCCATTTCTTGCATTTTGATATTCATTCTTTATTTTTTTTTGAGGCCATGATATGCTCTTTTATTTTCTTATAACTGCATCGACTTCCTAGGGCAAAGTTTGCAGGCCTGACCCAGGTATTTAAATGTATGGGTGCGAAATACTAAATAACCAACTATCAATTGAACCCAGAGAATCGATGTAAGATAAGGGCTTGTAATGTATGATGGAAGTGTTAAGTATGACACAAGGGTAGATGGACCTACGCTATCTCAATTAGGGATCCCAAGTAGTGCCCTTCCTATACCCATTAGGCCATTAGGGGAGGTCCCACTAGACTAGGATTGAAGATTAACACCCCATTTAAGGTGAGAGAACAAGATCACAGTCAAAGCCCATCCTTCTTCCAAGTCAACACATAATCCATATCAAATCCCCAAAACAAACAAGCATAACATGTGAAAATTTCGATGCTATGAAATTATTCCGCAACTCAGAAAATTTCGCTACGAAATGTTGTTGCAGCGACTGGAAATGATTCTTCTAACTGTAAATTAATTAATAGTTTGTTCACCCATACAAATAACGAATAATTCACTACTGCAAACTTCACAAGTAAAATTGCAAAAATAAAAAGTGCCGGAAACTGAGAAAATCTAGCACACATAAAAATATGACAGTTATTTTTGGACAAATGTCCCCGGAAAAACCCAAATTGGGAAAACCGGTGCAACAGCTGATGATTTTATTATAATGCAACAGTGAGAAATTATGAGTACAATAATTTGGATGCCAAAATCTAACTATCTCGCAGAGAAAATATTGGCAAAAATATCTAGAGAGAAATTACCCTCAATCCGGACGATTCCGGCACCAGACTGCCTTTGAACAACAAGCTGTCCAACTGGGTCTATGCAAGCCCTGCATCAACCTAAAGTTCCCTGTTGCAACTGCTACCTGAATTGTCTGCTAATCAAGCCGTCTTGCCTATTGCTGGCTGGGAAAATTCTTCTTCGACACTTTGGAACTCCTTCCCGACCTCTAGAACTGAAGATGTCTTGCCCTCTTAGCAAATCGAATTGCCCTTTGAGGCTTCTGCGCAAGGATTGCATGACCTCCTGGAGAAACTTTGGATTCTCTGCAATGCACTCACTGGATCTGAAAAACTTCCTCCAGCCTCACTGTCCCTGCCCATCATTGTCTCTGCTTTGATCTTTGGCTCTCCCACAACTACTGCTGCTCTCTGGAAATCGAACTGCCAAGGAAACAGAAATCCACAAGTGTCTCTAGTGTCTTCTCCAAGTGCTCATCGAATTTTTATAACCCTTTGTTGGGGCTCCAATGGCCAATATTTAAACATAATCAAGGGCTAGTATCATATCAGAGTCAATTTGTGTGAGTTTCTAGAGAATTCTCACCTTGAATTAATTAATTCTAATTAATTAACCAGTTTTCCTAAGTTTAGACTTAGGAAACATTAAAAAATAGGGTAATAATCTAATTAAGCCATCTCTAGGTGGAATTTCTAGAAATGATCTCTGGGTTATGGACCCTCTCCACAAAGTTTCCTGACTAGAACACATCCGATGCTACAAAAACTAACTAAATTTGGGGCCAACTAGGCATGATGGATCAGGTGCATCTTCCTTGTCCAATAAGTGAACCACGAGCAATCTCTGAATGGCTGTGGGGATCCATGGAGTGTTGTCTGTTGCTGTGTGTTGATTTTTGGTAGCATCGGATGTGCTCTAAGTATCAAATTTTGCAGGGAGGCTTAGACATATGTATTCCACAATACCCAGAAATTGTTTTGGGAAATGTTGAAATTTCTAAGTATTACCGTTAGAAATTTTATCTATATTCTCTGGTTTATTTCGCCTACTTGTTTAATTACTAACAAATTATGTAACCATATAAACACTGAAATAAACACAATACAGTCTCAACCATCTATAGATCAACAACTGAAAGAAATAGGCAAACACACAAGCGACACTGTTATTTTTGGACAATCGTCCCCAGAAAAACCCAACTTGGGAAAACCAGTGCAACAATTCTGAGGGTTATATTATTATGTAGTCTTTCTGAGTACAACTAGGTGCCAAACAGGCTCACTTGATAGAAAAAATAAACCGACAGTAATACTCTCTATTCGGAAGAAGATATTTGGAAAGTCTGCCCCACGAAACCCTATCTAGCACAATCTGAAGCTAAGCGTCAGCCCTCTTAGCCTATGTGTCAGCTTGAAGCCCTCTACGTCAGCCTTCTAAGGCTCTGCGCAGCCTCTCTGGCTCTTTGCGTCACTCCTACAGCCTATGCGTGGATGACGCAGGCCCTGCTAGCCTCTGCGTGGCTCCCTATGGCTTTGTGTCTGCCTCTTTGCCTTTGCGCTGGTCTTCCGATGCTATCTCTACCTCTCTGCCTCGTATTCACTGCTCCTCGCTGTAATTTGATCACTGATTCGATTTCTCTTAGCAAACCCTGCTCTAGAAAATCGAGTGACTGATCACTTTGGTGTATTTTTCAACTGACCCTCAAGCCTCCTCTTATACTTTTCCTGTTGGTCCTTCAACGACCGAGATTACATCTATAATCAACGGCTAAGATTAGATTTGGTTTGCTCCATGTCATTTAGAACCTTCTAACCCAGTTTTATATTAATACCCATAAATATTTTATTTTTCCGAAGTTTAGACTTAGGAACTCCATTAAAAATATTAATTATTTTAATATCTCCTTAACTAGGTAGAATCTTCCCAAACCATTTCCAGGTCTTGGAGATCTCACGTGCTTTAGCCTCTCCATCAATTTTCATGGCTAGAGCACATCCGATGCTACCCCAAATCAACACTCTCTCTTAGTGAGGACTGTGCTCTAGTAATACTCCACACTGAGCATCACCTTGATTATACGGCACTGGTACTTGTGCTGATGCTAGGCCTCCCCACCCACCATCCTCTGCATTGCTGCATCCTGTACTGTTGCCCATGGCTCTGCCATAGCCACTGTTGCATTCGTACAACAACTCCCTCTGCATTCGTGCTGCTGCTGGACCTTTCTCCCAACACCGCATTTGCACTGCAACCCCCTCTCATCATGCTGCATCGTGCTATTGCTTACTGCTACTGCACTGCAACTCAGTTACTGAGAAGTAAGTAACTGATCCACCCAACCACTGACATCCTTGTCAGGCTAGAAACACTCCTGATGTTGAAGCTCTCTCTGTCGCTATCGCGTGCTCCCTCTACTGCCTCTGCGCTGCTGCAACAACTCTGTGCCTCTCACACTGCTACAACCCTCTTTGCGTTGCATGGGACTTCTGCACTTCTAACACTCTCTGCCGCTTCATCCACATCCGTTTCTATTGACATCCACCATCCTTCTACTCTCACTTCGGGGCTCCCGTAGCCAAGTATAATCCAAGAGTTTGGGTACCTCAAGGATCCTGCCCCTCATCGCCTGTAGTCTTCCTGACTACAGCTCAATGTCTCCCCACCTCTTCTCTAGAGGTACATGAGCACTCATGGCACAATCGTCATCCTCCTCTACCTCCTTTTCCGCCTTCGCTGGCGTTGCCTTGGAGTCAGACGCCTCTCCCTTATTCTTCTTCCTCAGACACTGGTTCGCATAATGACCCAGTTCCCCATAGTTGAAGCACTTTATCTTGAAGAGGTCCTTTTTCTTCTCTTCTCCTGCTTCCCCGCAGATGCTAGAGCTGCATCCTCTTCCTCCTCTGTCTTGACCCGGTCTCCTTTGCTGCTACTTCCCTTCTCGGTCAGTCGTCTGGTCTCTTCTTGGTGAAGAGCCGCTCACAATTCTTCCCAATCTGGAAGATTCGCTCTGCCCATAATACTCTAGACGAATGTCTCCCACTCCTCGGAGATTGCGTTTAGAGTGGTCCTCACCATCAACTCCTGATCTGGCATGGCCCCTATGGAAGTCAGTTTATCCCAGATCTCCCTCAACCTACCGAGGAAGTGATCTATCTGCTCCCCCTTCTGCATCTGGTATGACTGCAGCTGATTCTCCAGTAACATCTTCCTCTGCACGGAAGTGTGTTGATATAATGTCTTTAAGGTGTCCCACATTTCCTTTGCTGTCTCGTTCTTGGCAATATGCCGGACCACATGATCCTTGACCCCATCAAGGATTATGCATTTCGCCTTGGCCATCGCATCTTCATACCTTTCATTTTCAGCTGAGTCAATTGGGATAGACACGGTTCTCAAGGTGAAGGCCTTGATGCGATGTCTATTTAGAACGGACAGGATCCCGACCTTCCAGATGACAAAGTTGGATGTTGCGTCCAACCTGTCTTAATCCCTCAGTCCATTCATGGCCATCTCTTTGCTCTTTGTTTCGACTCCTCCGAGTCTCTACTTCCCTTCTGGAAGTTCTCTTTTCGACTCCCTATGAGTCGCTACTTCCCTCCTGGAAGTTCTCTGCTAGACTCCCTCCGAGTCTTGATTTCCCTCTTGGAAATCCGCTTTCCAGTTGTCAAGTCGCACCTCTTCGATCTCCTATGCACCTGCAACATTGATCTGGATTTCTTGGCTAGAAATCCGCGTAGGTAGTGACTCCCTTTGCCTTGGTTTTGCCCCGTTAGGTACTGTTTTGTCTCGGCAGCAACAACACCCCACTAGCTTCACTCTCTTGGATCTGCCCACAACTTCCTATGCCCCAACAACTGAAGAACTGAGCCTCTAGGCTCTGCGCAATCTTGGCAACGACTGAATCTCACCTCCTGGCCACAGTGTCGATCCTTCCTGGCTGAGAAAGATGACCGGGCACTGCGTAGGTCTGATCTACCCCTTTGCCTCTGCGCTGACCCTCCTCCTGGCTCGAACTAATGACGCAGGCCCTTCTGCGTCAACCCTTCTCTGCTGCTTTCTACTAGGAACAACTTCTGTCACTCGGGACAACTGTTTCTGCTGCAAATGCTCTGATTTAGCTGGCGCCTTCAGCGCTCCTGTGATCTGCAATTCTTCGATACCATGTTGAAATTTCTAAGTATTATCGATTAGAATTTTTATCTGTATTCTCTAGTTTATTTTGCCTACTTGTTTAATTACTAACAAGTTATTTAACCATATAAACACTGAAATAAACACAATACAATCTCAACCATCTACAAATCGACAACTGAAAGAAATAGACAAGCACACAAGTGACACCGTTATTTCTGGACAATCGTCCCCAGAAAAACCCAACTTGGGAAAACCGGTGCAACAATTTTGAGGGTTATATTATTATGCAGTTTTTTTGAGTACATCTTGGTGCCAAATTGGCTCACCTGACAGAGAAAATAATCTGACAGTAATACCTTTCTATTTGGAAGAAGATATTTGGAAAGTCTACCCCACAAAACCCTCTCGAGCACAGTCTGAAGGTCAGTGTCAGCCCGAAACCATCTGCATCACCCTTCTGAGGCTCTGCGCAGCCTCTCTAGCACTCAGTGTCACTCTTGCAGCCTCTAGGTGGATGACGCAGGCCCTTCTGGCCTTTGCGCAGTCCCTGCTAGCCTTTGCGTGGCTCCCTCTGGCTCTGCGTCTGCCTCTCTGCTGGTCTTCTGGCACTATCTCTGCCTCTCTGCCTCATACTCAGTGCCCCTCGCTGCAATCTAATCACTAATTCGATTTCTCTTAGCAAACCGCGCTTTAGAAAATCGAATGGATGATCACTCTGGTGTATTCTCCAACTGACCCTCAAGCCTCCTCTTGTACTTTTCCTATTGGTCCTTCAATGGCCGAGATTACATCTCTAATCAACGACTAAGATTAGATTTGGCTTGATCCATGTCATTTAGAACCTTCTAACCCAGTTTTATATTAATACCCAAAAATTTAATCTTTCCTAAGTTTGGACTTCGGAACTCCATTAAAAATATTAATTATTTTAATATCTCCTTAATCGGGTAGAATCTGCCCAAGCCATTTCTGGGTCTTGGAGACCCCATGTGCTTTAGCCTCTCCACCAATTTTCATGTCTTGAGCACATCTGATGCTACCCCAAATCAACAGGGAATTCCACTCGGAGATATTTTTATTAAAATAATTAATTATTTTTAATGGGACCCTAAGTCGAACTTAGGAAATTAAAATAATTAATGGGTATTAATCTAACTGTGGGTGTAACTTCTCCAAAAGTGTCAAGTGACTCCCCTAGGGTGGCACTTGTAGTCCACTGAAGTAAGAGCTGAGATCTCTACCCAAAAATCTCCTTGTGTTGAGTAACACTGTGTTCACCTGGCTGAGTAGCTGAAGTAAACAATTGAGTTCATATGTAAAATTGTCAAAAAGCCTCAAACAATGGCCTCACCTCCTTTTTAAGCTTGCTGCCTCCTTTTCCCTCTTCGTGGGGCCTAACCTCCACTAGCTCGAATTTTTCCCTCCATTCTCTCTCTCCCAAGTGTGTACTCTTCCAAGGGGTGCATATGCTTGTGGGTTGTCCCCACAACCCACCAAAATTTTAATTTTCTCCTTCTCCTAAGTTAAGTTGCCAAAAATGATGCTAATGCCAAAATTGTGTCAAAATTGGAGAGCCTCCTTAGTACTTAGGAAATTGGGGATATTACAAAAGACACCCCTCATATGGACTTGCCACTTAAGTCTACTTGGGGTGTTGGTCAAAATGGCCTTGCATTGGAAGAGTCTCATAGGGGGTGATATCTTTTGGTTGTATGTCGAATAGAAGTGCATCAAAGGTGGTGAAGTTGTAAATATACCACATCCATATGTTACGAGTTTATGACAACCTGACCAACTAAATTCTGCCACACAACTTATTGGCGCTCATAAAATATCAATATTGTTGCTGCTTAATCCACACCTGGGCTAATGTAGAGAAAATATTTAATCCACTTGGTGTGGCCTTAGGGGCAAGTCTCGAGTTGAGTAGCTATCACTCAATTCTCAACTCCTCCGTCTAGGCTAACTCCTAGTGAAGCCAAGGGGGGTAGTCCCTAAGAAAATAACTAAGGCTCAATTAAGCTATAACAAGATAAGAAATATTCTAGGAGTTAATTGAATAACACAAGAATACATTCAACCATCAACAATTAATATTAAAGATGAGTAGATAATCACATTCACCATCAATATACAAGATGAGCAAGATAGATAAGCAAATGATCAAATGAAAGAAATGAAAAGCAATATAGACCAATGCTAGAAATCAAATGCTTATGCTTGAAAGTGAAATGCCCAAAGAAGTTGCTTGCTGCTCATGTAAATCTGGCAAATGAAATATCAACCTAATGCTATAAAAGTAAATGTTGTGGAGAATATTCTTGGTAAATTTTATTAAGTTAGATTTCACTTGGATTTAGATAAATTAGTGAAGTGAGATGATGGATATGTGGTGATTTGTATGAGTGCACGATTGAGATGTGTGATTGCAAGAAAAGTAAATCTAATCTAAGGTGTGTTCCCCCTTAATCATTATCTTTCAAATGAGGTAGAGAAGGATGTAAGGAGATCTAATGAGAGGAAGCTTTGCTTCAACCAGTACTCCTTTGATTTCTGTTAGGTCCTTGTAATACTAGTGATTCCCCCATTACTATTGTCGTTGTATCCCTTATTGTTATTGTTGTGCCCTTATTGTCCCCATATTATTATTATTATGCCCCATAGAATCCCACTATTATTATTTTTGTGCCTTTATATTATTATTGTTAGGTCAGCTTTAGTTATATTGTGACCCCTTAGACTCCTATATATAGAAATGAGATTTTGTCATTTGAATCATCTAAGAATTGTTCATTTGTGTAATGTAAAGGAGGTTGCCCCCGCGAAGAGGCTTATTTCTAAGGCGTTGATCTATCTTTTCTATCTTTTTGTGACCTGGTTTCATAACATTTGGTATTAGAGCTTTGGATTCTAGGGTTTCGCTGCTCTAAACAGGTCATCATGGAATTTTCGCTATAACTTTTTTCCTGCGACGTTTCATAAGCTAAAAAAGCCTCATTTGAGAAACAATCTCGCTGAACGTTGGGCCTGAATTTCAGATTTTGTCTCGCTATATTTTCGGAGATATAATTTGAGGAAGTTAGGGTTTTTGCAGACCCTCGAATTACATTCCAAACAAGTGACCTCGGGAAAATCGTCATAACTTTCGCTCTGAGCATCAGATTGAATTTTTGTAAGAAGTTACAAAAAGAGAATAGACTATAGTTTTTTTGGGTATCATTTTCAGAACCTAAGGTTGAAATAGTGACCCGCGACACGTCGTACAAGTTCGCTCTACTGAACCAATCTATACTTAGGTCATTGTGGGATATTTGGCATAACTCTTCATTGGAGAATCCAATCTTGATCAGACTTGCGGGGTTAGAAAGATTACTCAGAGGGTTACCGCAGAAAGAAATTTCAGACCTTGGAGAACCACAATTACAGAGATACATTAGATTCAATATCAAGCTCCTACAAAGTGAAAATAGGTGTGTAGTTTTTTTTAAATTTTTGCATAAGCTTGGTTTGAAAAATTAGTTTGAAGGAATTCAAAAGACATAGTGAAGCATTATTATCGGTAATTGATGCCGCGAAGAAAGAAAATAGAAACACCTAGTAAGCAACCTGAAAGCTCTAGCATGACTCATGAAGAAGAGAAAGAAATGCAACATGATATATCAAAATTAGGAGACCAAATGCAACAAATTTCACTCGCACAAAAAGTAGCAAAAGCTAAGATGGATGGTTTAAAGAAAGACGTAGAAGCTAAGATGTATGGCGTGGAAGCTAAGATGGATGGTTTAAAGAAAGGTGTAGAAGCTAAGATGAATGACATGGAAGCTAAAATGGATGGCGTGGAAGTTAAGGTGGATGATTTAAAGAAAGACATGGAAGATTTGAAGACAGATTTGACAAAGTTTCTACAAGAAATGCTTACTAATGGCGAAAGGGTATTAAAAGAAACTCATAATGAGAACAAAATAAATGTTAATCATGATTTTATAGACTCTAACGTTGGATCAAAGAACCATCATGTTCCAAAGATCGATATGAGGAAGTTTGATGGCAAGGATCTCGGAACATGGATACTACAAATGGAGCAACTTTTCGATCTCCATAATGTGCAAAACACACAAAAGATACACATTGCAACTTTATAGTTGGAACCAAATCAGTTTGTATGGTATCGATGGCTTTGCTCTCATAAACAAATTGTCACTTGGGCTATTTTTACGGATGAAATGATAGCACATTATGAGGATACAAAAAGCAACATTTTTTTTAGCCAATTGATAAATCTCAAACAAAAGGGTTCAATGATGGAGCACATTGAGGACTTCCAAAAATTGAATATAAGGGGAAAAGATATTCCAGAGGAGCATAGGATTGATGTGTTCATAGGGACTTTAAAAGATAACATCCAACATGAGGTTTGCCTTTGGGAACCAGATTCATTGGAGAATGCATTTAGGTTGGCAAGAAAAATGGAAAGCAAAATTATGTCAACAAGGAAGCCTACCACTCACAATCATAAAGATGGAAGTGTTGTTGCCCCTAGCCATCCACAACCTACAAGGTTGAAACCACAATTGGAAGAAAAAAGAGCAAAAGGGCTTTGTTATAGTTAATCCACTAAAGGTCATAAGTGTGCCAAGAAGAAATTATTTTATATAGATTGTGAAGAGGAGGAAGAAAAGGAACAAGAAATGTTAAAAGAAGAGGATATACACCAGGAACAAACCCTAGAAAAAGAAGAAATGAATTCGACCATATCTTGTAATGCATTGGCTGGGATTACCACTCCTCAAACTATCAAGATAGAAGGGCATATCAAGAAGAAAAAGGTAATAGTGTTGATTGATTCAAGTAGTACACATAATTTTATTCATTATAAGATAACCAAGGAATTGAATTGCTTCTTATATCCAACACCAGAGTGTCAAGTGATGGTTGCAAGTGGAGGAACCATAAATTGCTCAGGAAAGTGCCATAATATCAAGCTATCCATGGGAGAATATGTATTGAATAGCCCAATGTTTTCCATTCCAATGGGTGGTGCTGATGTTGCATTAGGAGTCCAATGGCTACAATCCTTGGGTACAATAGTCTTTAATTTTCAAGAAATTTTCATGAAATTCTCTTCAGAAGGAAAGGAAGTTGAATTAAGGGGTATCGCAGGGAAATCGGGAAAGATAATCAGCTCTAACGGAATGACAAAGCTTGTAAAGAAAGAACAACGAGGCATAATTGCACAACTATGTTCACTAGAGGTCTCCACATCAAAATCATCCATTTCACTAGATCTCCAAAAAGTCTTGGACAATCATTCTAAGGTATTTGAGACTCCCAAAGGCCTCCCACCTATTTGTGATCATGATCATGTTATTAATTTGATTCTAGGAAGTGTTCCTCCAAACATCAGGCCTTACAGATATCCCTATGTCCAAAAGAGAGAAATTGAACGTATGGTTGCAGAAATGCTAGAGGCTGGTATAATTCAACCTAGTCAAAGTTCTTTTTCTGCTCCAGTAGTATTGGTTCACAAGAAGGATGGATCATGGCGCATGTGTCCAGATTATAGGGAGTTCAACAAGCTCATTATTAAAGATAAATTTCCCATCCCTGTCATTGATGAATTATTGGATGAATTGCATGGATCAATTTACTTCACCAAGTTGGATCTTCGTTCATGATATCATCAAATCAGAATGAAGACTGAAGACATTCCAAAAACAACATTTAGAACTCATGAGTGTCATTATGGATTTTTGGTTATGCCTTTTGGCCCTGTTGACCCTGCCGCCTACACCTACCTACAAGTCAGTGAGAAAAGCCTTCAACTACACAAGGTGTGGTTGGTGGCAGGGAACTTAGAGAAGGGGCTGCCACATTAATCCTGACTCTCTCCGTTTGAGCCATCTCCTAGGTTAGCTAAGGGGGGTGGTCCCTAATGAAAAGTTAAGTTAAAAGATGTGAGTTTCTAGGAGAGTGTTATAGTGAAAATGGATTACTTTTAAGAATTTATGAGCAAATATGAAGTGAACAACTTGAAATAACAATGCCAATCATTAATATGATAAAAAAACCATAAAACCAGTGCTTTATAAAGAATTTGCTCAACAATTAAAAGATATATTTGCTCAAAGTAAGATGCAATACTCTCAAAAGAGAAAACAAAGTAACCCTGAAATGTAAATAAAAATTATTAGCACAAGATATGTAAGATAAAAAATGCTTTTGAGATAATCAACTTTAAAAATCAAAACATGTGAAACATATCTTGCCAAAACCCAAAAATTAGTAATTAACTTGGAAATGTAAAAGAAAGGAATCGCTAAACCAAGACATCAATATACAATTGGACTTGAAACATGAAAAGAAAACACTTGTTTGAAATGATTACAATACTTGTTTTTGCAATAGACTTTGCATATGAAAACTCAAACCATCAAGAGACAAGTAAAGTAAATGTAATGGAAAGTGTTCTTGGTTAATTTTATTAATTAGCTTTACAACATGATTACAATTTAACTCTTCAATCCTCAGACCTCACCCTCGCTCAATGATATGGATCTCACAGTGAGGAGTCAATAGAGGAGTAGAGGATCTCTAAGATGTCTACTTCAACCAACTTATGCTGGAGGTAAAATTTTAATGAGGCTTGGGCCTCCCTACACTAAAATGCCTAGATGAGATGCAAACTGTGTTATTTCCCAAAATTAAAATAATGATACATGCAAATGCTTCACAGAAATTGATATACAATGCTTGAAAATGAAATTGTGTTCAACATAAGTTGCAATTAGAACTTCAATTGGAGGAATAAAATTAGCTTACAAGTGTTGCATGCGTTTCATCAATGAATTAAAATGATACAAGTAATTTGCTTGAAAGTAAAATTTGTTTCAAATAGACAATGATAATAAATTGCTCCAATATTGAAGATAACAATGTAGCATAAAATTGAAGCATGTCTTCAAGTGCTCATGAAACAATTTACCAAGGTAAATGGAAACGAATCAAAGTTTGTTAAGAATATAAAATGCTTGCATGTAAAGGATGAATTGCCTAAAGTAAAGTGTAAGCTTATAGCTCCAAGCAACAATGAGAAAGAAAATGCAAAGTTCAAATGAAATTGTAACAAACTTTAACTTAATGAAATGTGATAGTGAGGTTGTGTTAATTCCCAATTAAAGCATGCATGTAAGTGAATGAAGTATGAAAGCTTAAACCATGCAAACGTTAATCCACCCACGAGAAGCCTTCCCCTAAATGGGGAGATAGGATACCATGGGAAAAATCCCAAGCTCCCACAAGCAAGTTAGATCTTTTATTAATATTACAATGAGAAGAGGGCCCTTCAAAGTTCTCAACTATACTTCAGGGAGAGTCCTCACAATAATTGCTTGAAACTTGGACACTAAACCTCCTTTATTGAGGAAGTAGTGACAAGATTTCACAAAACTTATGCAAGGGAAACAAGGTGTGAGTTTCTTCCAAATGCCCGGGCTTAAAGAGGAAAATGGGCAGCCCTCTAGCGAACTCGACTTGGCCAAAATAAGCCTCAAAAGGGCTCATGACATCCTTGGAAATCGAACCCCCAGCACTTGCCAAAGGTCCTGCAAACACTTGTTAGATGTTGCAGGAAGTTGCTCTTCTAAATCTGCCACAGAAGAGTTAGCAAACAATCCAAACAATGGCTGCAAAATAAGTTAAGTAGTAATGGGAAAATCAGAAAGACAGAATGTATATGTACAATTATAATTTACAAAAGGCTAAGCTAAAGAGTGAGAGTAAACTTTCGTCTTTGCTTAGCCATCTTCAAGCTCTTAGATAGCAAATAAAAGAAATGAAGTACAATGTTTTTTTAAAAGAGATTTAAATTTAGAATTTCTTGGTTTATGTACAAGCTATGTGCCGAAATCCCTGCAAAACCATTTTGTAAGATAAAACTATGAAGGTTCAAAGAACAAATGAGAGCTTCTTTAAGAATGTATCAAGAGTGGGTTGGTCTCTCCAAAGACTTCCTCTCACGCTTGATTCTATAATCTCAACAAGATGTTCCCTCTACAAAACTTCAAGCAAGAATTAGTTCCATATAGATTTAGCAATAAGCAATGATAAGAAACTCTAGAGATTTATTTAAAACCAACTAGAGCATTCTATACCTAGAGCATACTTCTAAATAAAATGTCAATGCAAGATAGCTCTACATTAACAAATCTACAAGAGCATATGGAAGCAAATTAGATCAAAGCATGAGTAAAATGAATTATACCAATGCTCAACAATTCATCACACTCGAAAAGGAGGAACACTTCATGAATGAAACCCCAAGGTCTTTATTGATATTTCTGAAAGTGTACAAGGCAGCAGCGCTTCCGCAAGCACAATAGCTAGTAACAATATTATTCAATGTGAGAGTCCATGGCTCTATTGTATAGAGAGTTGGGAGCAAATCCCAACGAAGAATGACAATGACAAATGGCATTGGGTGACAATCCCAAAGAGAAATTCGAATTTGTTGAATGAAGCTCCAATGCCAAGTGTAAAAATCGAATTCTGGCAAGTGGACATCATTTTCTTCTTCCCTTATGTGCCAAATTCGAATTTTATGGTGGAATGACAAGTGTATATGGGTGGTAACCCATGTGGGGAAAATTTCCCACAAAAATCTCCACCAAATATGCTCCCAAATGTGCATTAACTTCACAAATTCGAATTTCCAAGCAACTTTTTCATTTAATGCCAAAAATTCGATTTTATTTGAGCACATGTCCTTTCCTTGATTTTAGGAGTCCACATCACCTTGGGACTTCACTTTAACTCCTCCATAATTTTCCATCTCATTTCCATAACATTTAACATGTGTGGATATTTAATTTTTTCTATTTATTTAATTTCTGGTTTAATTAATTGCTAGATTTCCCACTAAACTTAGGAAAAGTGGGTTTTGAGGGTCCAAAACACATTATTAACCTCTCAAAATGTGTCATAGTAGAAAGTTGAGGGTGAGAGGTGTAATTTTGATTACTCATACCCCATACAACTTCTCTAGACTACACTTATTACAATTTAAATACAATTTTATTTGCAATTTTTGACTTGCGGGAAATCTAAAAAATTAAAAAATGATTACCTAGACCTAACCAAATTCCACGAATTTTTTTGTGTGATCTAATATGGTAATATACATCGACTCTAGACACTAAAATGTGTCAGGGGCTCAACCTTCAAACCGTCACCCCGGCTTTGGGGTAAAACGTGAGTGAAAAGCCTAGAAATTTATCCGCATCTGAAAAAGAAGGGATAATTAACCAGATAAAAAAAACACTCCAAGGTGTACTCATTTGTTTATCAAGTCCCAACATCTTAGACCTGTTACAGACTCAAAACTCATCATTACTAGTATCACTTATTACAAATCCCCGAGGGTGTGGAATCTGGGTACAAGAAAGATGATGAGAAGATAGAAGTAGAGTTAAAAAAACTCTGTTGACTGACGATATCTGATGGTACAAGTGTCCTCTGGATCATCCTTGGGCATGGAGTCTTCATATAATCATCAGGTGCTACTCCAGTGGTCAACATTTGGCTCCATATAGGGATGCATGCTAGATATGAAGTGATAGTGTGCAAGAACCTGGAATCTGCATCCATCGACAAAAGACATATATCAACAGTATCCATTCAAAATATCATGAAAATAAATCAAGTATAGAAACGAAGAAATGAAAATTTATTCTAAGAGCATGACAATTTATTCATGAAATAAAACTAAATAAACAAAAATGACACGAGATAGGGTTTGAAACAATGTTGCACGAAGCGGGAGCGCGAAGCGGAAGCGCGGAGCGCGGAAGCGTCATATTCCAAAAATCTAGGAAGCGAAGCGTCCGCGGAAGCGTCTGCTATATATATATATTTTTTTATATTTTTTTGCATTTATACTCAAAACAAACATCCCAAATACCAAATTAATTGTAGAAGACATGAAAACATGCATATTTTTGCATAAATCAAGATAGATATGGCATCCATGATTCCATTGTAGTTACTAGTATGTACAACAATCATCTATATTCTAGCTATTACAAACATACATCAAATTTTTAAGCATATTATAAAACATAAAACATTTAAGCATATTATAAAACATAAAACATAGAGCATATTATGATTTATCTAGCAAGTGAGCAACTGTCAACATTTGTCATGTCCAAAATTCAAATAATAATGTTTACAAAATATGTCACTTGGTCACCGCCAAGCCAAAAAGGTTCAAAATTCAAATTCACAAGTCTACAAGTCTAATGAGTAATCTATGACAAAAAGAAGTAGATTGTGAATATATCTACTAATCTCTCCTCTTTCCACCACGAATAGAACGTGATGGCGGGCCTCCACGTGGTGGCAATGAAGAAGATGGTCCCTGTGTAAGTCGTGGCACTGGAACTGATGAAGAAGAACCCCCTGCCGTTGGTGTTGAACCATGGAACCTAGAAACCAAGGGACCAGATGGGGGTGGGGGTTGTGGCATATCAACACCCGTGTCATCATCCTAGAATGGCTCAAAAAATTCATGCAAAAAAAAAAACACTAGTTAACAAAAAAATTAAAAACACGAATTAGAGAAATGCTTTATAAGGGAAAATTGGAAAATTCATACCACAATGGACATACCTGGATAAGAGAATCCTCTAATTGCTCTAGTCGCAACACTCCATCCTCCAAATTGGGCTCCTCTGGATTCTTGTCCCAAGTCAACAAGTCTTTATTAGACTTTGCATCTTCACAGTAATGGGACAACAATCGCAAGTTGTAATGAACATAAACCAAGCTCTCTGCCCGGTCTAAATTCAACCTGTTCCTTTTAACACTGTGGATGAAAGAATAAGAGCTCCAACACCTCTCTGCAGAAGAAGTGTTTACCACCTGTGATAGCACCCGCAATGCCAAACTCTGTAGAAGTGGAGTAGGCCCTCCATGCATGTTCCACCACTCAAGAGCAGAAAAATGCTCTCGATCTTGAATTGCATGCATGCTCCCAAATGGACCAGTGTTGCTCGTATAGTTGCTCACCTGTCTCCGTACCAATGCAGCCTCCTCATTATCAGGGATTAATCTACTCAATGCAGCCATATATTTTTCGTGAACCTCTTTATCTTGGTGTGGTTTTTTCCTGACTCCCCCCCCAGGTGCTGGTTTTGAAAGCCATGATGGATGATAGTATTTAGGTGTCAAAACATATGCTAATGCATGCAATGGAACATTTAGCATATCCCATCGTTTTTCCACCTCTTCACGAATATAATTGTACAAGGTGGTATCTCTAGGCTCAACAATGTCTTTAATCTGCCCCAACATGCTATCCATTTGCTCATACACCTCCCCAATTACTGGTCGATCTGAATCTGCAAACTTGATCATGTAATAAATTGGTTTGGTGAATTGCAAAACATATTTAACCTGTGACCAAAAGTAACTGTCAAGAACAGTGTCCTTGACTTCATTAGCACCATCTGTGTCAGTGTTAATTTCATCCCATGTTTCAGCACACACCAGATTAGTTAAAGCTTGTCTCACCCTCACTAGCCGCCTAAAGGTGAGGTAATAACTAGCAAATCTTGTCTTTGCAATTTTAAGCAATTGCAACTTGGAGTAAGTGCCATAGAAGTAGTTTACCCTTGTATGCCCTGTGATGAATTTAATGAGCTGCTTCCCTTTCCTGTAAACCTCAGCAATCCACCCACAATCTTTGTGTTTCACAATATCATGCATCAAAAGGTTCAATGTGTGAACCAGGCACCCAGACCAAAAGATGTGTGGATGAGTACGCTCAATAATTTTTCCTGCTAACTTACAATTTGCTGCATTATCTGTGATCACTTGAACCACATTATTCGGACCAACATCTTTGATTGATTTCAATAGGAGATCTGCAATGTTTGGTGCAGTTGCACTGATGGAGGAGGAGTCATGAGATGCAATAAATACTGCACCACTAGAAGAAACACCAAGAACATTTATCAAATGTTGGTTTCTAATATTTGTCCACCCATCTGATACAATGGATACCCCAGAATCCACCCACTCATGTGTAAAACGTGTCAAAGCTCTTTGAACCTTAGCTTTTTCTCTTTCTAATAACACTGTTCTAGCTTTCTCATAGTTGGGGGCCTTGTATCCTTTTGGGGCTTCATTGATGGCCTTTACCATTTCATGCCAATAGGGAGAGCGAAGCACATTGAATGGTACACCGCAAGCACAAAGAAAACGGACTATCTTTCCATCCACATCATCCCTCCCAGCAACATTAAGGAAATCCCCTATTGTTTTTCTACCTCCAGAGGTTGCAAAAGTACCATGAGGAGATGGGCAACTACCAAATTTAGAGGTTGCACTTGATTCAGAATGAGTTTTTTGTTTCTTGTTTTTTCGTTGTGCAGCCATCTCAATTTGGATGTATTTTTCTCTTTGTTCACTTGAAATGTTTGGGCAAATGGTTACCCCCACAGAACCCTTTTTTTCATCACTGTCCAGCACCCCACAAAGATGCCTCCTCAGACGGGTATATGAACCCGTATATGGTTTTCCTCCATGACAACCATGAGGGCACAAAAATTTGTAAGATCCACCACCCTTTCCCCCTTCAAGTTTGGTCACATAGTTCCACAAGGGATTTGATGTACCTTTCCCATCTTGTGCTTCAGTGTCCCCTTCAAGTTCATCCCCTTCCTCTTCAAACCCTTCCTCCTCATCATACATTGGGTCACCAAGTTCATCCCCTTCCTCTTCCCCTCTATTCCTCACCCTTGCCATCATTAAAACCAAGAGTGGAATGATACATAGAAGCCAAAAGAACACCATCTTGGAATATGGATATAGGTGGTGGACAACCTGTAAATAAAGGAGCAAGTAGAAACAATGGGAAAGAGTAGGAGAGGGAGGAGAAAAATACAATTTTTTTTTCAAAAAAACAAGGGAGTTTGGGGTTTGAACTTACCTCTTTAGCTCTTGTAGATGAAGTCCTCCAAGCTCTTGCTCCAAGCTCCTCCTCCTTCTCCTAGCTCCTCCTTCTTCACTCCTCCAAGCTCTCCTCTCTTCTCCTCTCCTTTCCTCTCTTCTCTTCTCCTCTCCTCTCTTCTCTTCTCCAACTCTCATAAACTCAAAGTGAGAAAATGAGAAGAGAATGGGGGCTTTATTCTTTTCTAAACTCACCCTAAAGTGACCCTAACCCACCCCTAACCCACCCCCTCATGCTTAGTTAAGTTAGATTTTAAATGAAATTAAAAAAAAAATTTGATATCCGCGGGTTGCGTGCGGGTTGCGCCCGGGTGGCGTGCGGGTGGCGTGCGCTTCCGGGCAGGTTGCGTGGCGCCACCTCATGCCTGAACCGCATGCCGAAGCGCGATTCCGGGGGGCCGCAACCTCATTTGGCAGGAGTCGTTTCAAAAATGCGGAAGCGCGCAACCTAAAAATCGGAATCGCGATTCCTCTGTCGATTCCGGAACGCTTCCGCACGGGTCGCGGTTCCGGGTTAGGATCCGGGGGGGGGGGGGGGATTCCTGCAACCCTGGTTTGAAATATGATACAAAAAGATGCCCCATGGCATCAAATATTTTCTTTGTAGGACAATTTGAGCAGTTGACCGTTCACATGTAACTCGAGTGGTTCTCCATCCTAAGTGCTCAAATGGTAGGAATTCTTTCCAGCTGCTTCCCTGATAATGTATGGTCCAAGCCACAAACTGTCAAACTTACCATGATTTCCTGGCTTTTCATTCTTGCGCTTCCATAGCAAAACCATATCATTGTTAGAAAACATTCTATTCCTAGATGATTTGTCAAAATTTCTTTTTACCTTAGATTGATTTTTACAACAATGCTCAAAGGCTCTTCTTCTGGTTTCATCCAATTCTACAATTTGGTCAATCCTACATTGCACAACATCTTTATCAGATGCAAAACTTTTTAGCAATTGGTATGCTGGTAATCTCAAATGCACAAGAAGGGTAACATCCAAGCCACAAACTAACTCAAAGGGACTCTTCCCAGTAGAACTCTTCTTTGTAATCCTATCAGCCCACAAAGCATATTTAATTTTACTATCCCATGCCCATTTGTTATCCCCTACTATCTTCTTGATTATGGTTATCAAATTCTTATTACTAGACTTTGCTAAGCCATTACCCTGAGGATAGTAGTTTGATGAATGGGATAAAACAATGCCATACTTAAAGCAAAATGACGAGAATTCAGCAGAGCTAAAAGCCTTGGCATTGTCGGTGGTTATTTTGGTAGGAACACCAAAACAAGTGATAATCTTATCTTCAAGAAAATCTATCACTACTTTTTTAGTGGCATGTTTTGTAGGGATGGCCTCTACCCATTTAGTAAAATAATCAGTGGCAGTTATAATCCATGAGTAGCCATTACTTGAATTTTCATTAAATTTCCCTATAAAATCTAGCCCCCAATGTTGAAAGGGAGCCTCCACGACCACAGGCTGAAGAGGCAAAGAGGCGAATTTATGCTTCCCAGTGAATAGTTGACAAGCTTGGCAACCTCTAACATACTTGTGCACATCAACAAAAATAGAAGGCCAAAAACAACCAACCCTCAAGATTTTGTGGGTAGTAGTCTTAGCAGCATAATGCCCTCCACAAAATCCTGAATGAAACTCAGATAGAAGCTTTTTGGCTTCAACTTCATCAACACCTAAGTATTACCCCCTCTGGATTTCTCCAACCTAAACCATCCTTCATAATGAAATATTTAGTTGCTCTAAGCCTTAATGCTCTTCTCTTATGGCCAACTAAATGGTTAGGACATGACAAATATTGCAAATAATAAATAATGTCTTTATACCATTCAAGTTGACCCAGTTTTTGAAGTTCTGATGAAGTTAATTCCAAATCATTTTGACAAATCATTCCTATCACTTTCTCATTTCCTTCAATCAAGATTTTGGCCAATCCCTGGCCTTTCACAAGCTTGGTAGGTCTAATATCCAAATCGTACTCCTGAATCTTTAAGACCCACCTAGCTTGAGTTCCTAAGCAATTAGCTTGGACTAAAATATCCTTTACAACAGAGTGGGGAACAACTGCAATTATCCTAGAATACCCCACATAAACTCTGAACTGTTTAAGAGACTTGACTAAAGCATAAGCTTGCTTTTCCATGGTGCTATACTTCAGCTCAGACCCTTGGAGGGACCTACTCATAAAAGCAATAGGCTGCTCATGCCCTTCATTATTCTTTTGAAGCAACACCATAGCAATAGTATCTTCGAATGCAAAAGCGAAAATCAAAAACTCCTTTGAATAATCAGGGCTTATTAGAACAGGTGCTTTGACAATAGAATCCTTTATTTCCTGAAAACCTTTTCTACCCTCATTTCCCCAAACAAACTTAACATCTTTCTTTAAGAGGGTTTGGATGGGTTTGACAATCTCAGTATAATTTGGAATTAGCCTTCTAAGAAAATTAATCTTTCCTAAGAAGGATTGAAGGGTTTTAATATTATGAGGCAAAGGAATCTTTTGAATAGCCTCACCTCTTTCAGGGTCAATCTTGATCCCATCCTTTGAAATGATGTGACCAAGCAACTTCCCTTCAGTCACTCCAAAGATAGATTTAGTAGGATTTAAGGATATTCCATAGTCTCTACACCTATCAAAAATTTGTCTTAGGTGGCTTATATGGGAAATTCCATTTTTAGAAAAAACAGTTAAATCATCTTGATAGATCTCAATAAATTTCCCAATTAAACTCTTAAAGGCATAGTCCATAGCCCTTTGAAAAGTTGCTCCAGCATTCGTTAATCCAAAAGGCATCCTCAATTATTCAAAAGTACCCATGGCGTGGTGAATGTTGTCTTATGTCTATCCTCCTTCTTCACCAAGACTTGGTTGTATCCTAAAAATCCATCTAACAAAGACATCATTCCAGATCCTGTTACCCTTTGCAATAACGTTTCCATATTAGGTAAAGGGTAATTATCTTTTTTACATGCTAAATTAAGATTTCGAAAGTCTACACATAGCTTGATTGATCCATTCTTCTTCCTCACAATAACCAAGTTTGAACACCATGTGGAATGCCTAGTGTGAGCAATAATACCTGCCTGAAGCATCTTTTGCAATTCCTTTTGTACCAAGGGGGCTAACTTAGGATTGATTTGCCTAAGTTTTTGCCTAAAGGGTTTGGAATTTTCATTCTTAAGAGGGATAGTATGTTCCATAACATCTTCCCTATAACCTTTCAACTCATCATATGAAAAATCCAAAACATCTCTATATTCATGAAGTAAATTTATCAAATTCTTCCTTTCTTGCTCATTGGTACCCTTGCCTATTTTAATAACCTTTGGGTCATGAGGGGTACCAATATTCACTTCAATGAATTCCCCTGGGCCAATTTTCTTGTCATCTTTTCTCTTTGATGCATCATGTTTATCAAACACTTGCTCCAAGGCTACACGTTCCCTAGGAGTAGGATTTGTCACCACATTACACTCCTCATAATCACATCCTTCCTCTTTGTAGCCAGCCTTAAATTCAGAAAATTTCTCCATGTTATTTAAAAAACGAACCACCTGGCTTTCATCATTAAAGATTTGCCAATGCTCTAGATTATCAGGACCTGATGGACTAAAGATAATTTCCATCTTAATTTTATCATCCACCAAGTTCTCTCCAAGTTGTAATGTAGATGCAACAACAACCAGCTCATCAGCTTGTTTATTTCCTTCCCTAGGAATTGCTTGAAGGTCTAATGCATCAAAATATTCCATATTATCCCAAACAACATTTCGATACTTCTTTAATCTATCATTCTTGCATGCAAATTGATTCTTAGTTTGAAGAATGACTAGATCAGAATCCCCCTTGATACTAAGCAACTTTATCCTCAAGTTTTTTGCCAAATCAAGACCCAACAATAGAGCCTTATACTCTGCTACATTGTTGGTTGCATCGAATTCCAATCTAAAGGCAAACTTGAATATGTGACCAAGAGGGGAGGTAAGGACAATTCCAACACCCTTACCATACCTAGAATGGGCACCATCAAAATTCATGTGCCAAACTCCATCTTTCTTACTATCAACCTCCTTCGCCAAAGGAGGAAAAGGATTAGCCAGGATAACATAGTTTCCCAAGTTATCAGATTCATTATGAGGCTCTTTGGGATTTTCTATATGAAACTCTCTCCAATTCCCTATCCAATCTAACCATGATGCCCTCACTATTAGGGATGGTAGCATAACTTAAATCCATTTGCAAACTACCCCCAATATCAGCTCCCCACTTTCTAGACAATAACATCCCCCAAGCATCAGGAACATCAATCACCACAATATCCATGGTGATCATAATCTTAGGATGTACAACTAAGTGGACTTGAAGATCTTTTCTCAAACCACACACTTCAATGATCTTTGAATCTATTGCACAAATGTTGTGGTAGGGTCTAGAAATCCTCAAATTTAACTGATTCATGACTATCTTAGTCATGACAAGAGATGATGCCCCGGAGTCAAACATACAATTTCGTAAAAGCATTCCATTGACCAACATAGTTATGAAAAAAGGTTGGTGGTCTCTGTTATCTCTACAGATATCACTACTTTGCACAGTGATAGGGGCATCCTCATATCTATCCTTAGAAAAATGAGACATTTCTTTTCCATTCGGAGCATCAATGGCTTTCAACAATTTATATCTTTAGGAGGGAATCTTCATGATTTTAGTGATAGGAACTAAAATCTTAGCATTATTAATCCATCCTCCCAAGTCAATATTCAACTTTGAAGTGGCTGGAGTGAAAGTTTTACTATGATTTCTTTCTTTATTCTTTCCCCTTTCCTTATCCTTGGCTATCTCTAAAATCTGAGTTGATGAAGGCTTCTCTCCATATAATTCAGTGATCCTATCCAAATCTTCAAAATTATTTATACTATAGGAGGATGGAGACTTTTTATTTACCTTATGACTACTCTCCATAACTCCCATACAATTTTCCAAGGACAAATGATGCTCTTTTCCAACTACATTGATTTGTTCACTTGTTCCCATCGTATCTCCTTCTAGGATCCTTTTTGCATAAGGACAAGTGAGTTTACCATGTATGTCATCACAAGGTCTACAATAAGGCATGGAATCATCAACTAAGTTTGTAGACTCGAGTGGATTAGGTGGCCTATGGTCATTGGGAGGTCCTCTCTTTTGCCATCTATCATTTCCTCTATTTGGGAATCTCCCACCTTGATTTCTTTTCGTGGCCACTAATCGATTTTGGATAGCATTCATTTGACTGGTGCGATTTGCCTCCATACTCTTGATGAGTTGGGTTAACTCCTTAATAGGATCATGTGTAGTCTCTTCTTTGGCCTTGCCTTTGGAATCATTTGGTTTGGATGACCCTGTATTGAAACCAGGAATTTCAGATTTTCCTGATTGCTTTCTAGCCCTTTCTATCTTCAAGGCTTCAGATTGAGCTACACTTAGATTTGTAGGCTCCTTCCTCCTCAACTCATAGGCAGTGTCAACCCCAAAAGCATCTAGATATGAGCATAAAAGAAATTCATCAGGAGGTTTAACAGTAGCAGGCATGCTTTTTACTAATTCATTGAATCTCTTGTTAAACTCCTCCATGGTCTCATTCTCATTTTTCTTCATGTTGCTAATGGCATTGATCAAATGCCTATTTTCCTTCTTCTCTCCAAACTTATTTAAAAATGCAGTCAGAATGGCTTGTAAAGAGTTATATGAGTTAGTAGGTTGCTCAGTGAGCCAATCAAGAGAATCCTCTTCTAAAGATAAAACAAAAAGCCTCATCTTCACATCCTCATAATTAGCAGTGTTACACCATTTGCATTAAAGTTTTTCACATGTGATGTAGCACTAATGGCATTGTTACCTTGAAAGGAAGGCAACTTTTCAATAGCCTTGTCAGGGATATTGTGAGGATAGCCATTTAAGTTAGTGAAGTCACAAGGAGCAAAAAGATCATTCATGATGCTAGGCTCTACTTGTTCTTGAAAAAGCAAATGAATATCAGAAATAGCCTCTTGCCCAAGACTAGCAAGAGATCTACTATGAGAAAGTCTATTCAACTTCTCTCTAAAAACCCTTTCAGGATCAGGAGAGGGCATAACTAGACCACTTGAATTTCTCCTAGTAGAGACTTGCAAAATCTGGATTGAGTGGAGTCGTCACTTGAGCAAGAATCTAGATCTAAAGTTCAAAATGCTAAAACCAAAAGGTTAGTCGATTTTTCCCAAGTACAAGAAGACTTGTCGCTGGCAATGATGCCAAAAGATGTTGACCCTGCGGCCTACACCTACCTACAAGTTAGTGAGAAAAACCTTCAACCCCACAAGGTGTGGTTGGTGGCAGGGAACTCAGAGAAGGGGCTGTCACACTAATCCCGACTCTCTCCGTTTGAGCTATCTCCTAAGTTAGTTAAGGGGGGTGGTCCCTAATGAAAAGTTAAGTTAAAAGATGTGAGTTTCTAGGAGAGTGTTATAGTGAAAATGGATTACTTTTAAGAATTTATGAGCAAATATGAAGTGAGCAATTTGAAATAACAATGCCAATCATTAATATGATTAAAAAAACCATAAAACCAATGCCTTACAAGGAATTTGCTCAAAAATTTAAAGATATAGTTGCTCAAAGTAAAATGCAATGCTCTCAAAAGAGAAAACAAAGTAACCCTGAAATGCAAATAAAAATTATTAGCACAAGATATGTAAGATACAAAATGATTTTGAGATAATCAACTTTAAAAATCAAAACATGTGAAACATATCTTGCCAAAACCCAAAAATTAGTAATTAACTTGGAAATGTAAAAGAAAGGAAGTGCTAAACCAAGACATCAATATACAATTGGACTTGAAACATGAAAGAAAACACTTGTTTGAAATGATTACAATACTTACTTTTGGAATAGACTTTGCATATGAAAACTCAAACATCAAGAGACAAGTAAAGTAAATGTAATGGAAAGTGTTCTTGGTTAATTTTATTAATTAGCTTTACAACAAGATTACAATTTAACTCTTTAATCCTCATACCTCAACTTCGCCCAATGACATGGATCTCACAGTGAGGAGTCAATAAAAGAGTAGAGGATCCCTAAGATGTCTACTTCAACCAACTTATGTTGGAGGTAAAATTTTAATGAGGCTTGGGGTCTTCCTACACTAAAATACCTAGATGAGATGCAAGTTGTGTTAATTTCCCAAATTAAAATTATGATACATGCAAAATTTTCAAAGGGATTGATTTGCAATGCTTGAAAATGAAATTGTGTTCAACATAAGTTGCAATTAGAACTTCAATTGGAGGAATAAAATTAACTTACAAGTGTTGTATGCGTTTCATCAATGGATTAAAATGATACAAGTAATTTGCTTGAAAGTAAAATTTGTTTCAAATAGACAATGACAATAAATTGCTTCAATATTGAAGATAACAATGTAGCATAAAATTGAAGCATGTATTCAAGTGCTCATGAAACAATTTACCAAGGTAAATGGAAATGAATCAAAGTTTGTTAAGAATATAAAATGCTTGCATGTAAAGGATGAATTGCCCAAAGTAAAGTGTAAGCTTATAGCTCCAAGCAACAATGAGAAAGAAAATGCAAAGCTCAAATGAAATTGTAACAAACTTTAACTTAATGAAATGTGATAGCGAGGTTGTGTTAATTCCCAATTAAAGCATGCATGTAAGTGAATGAAGTATGAAAGCTTAAACCATGCAAATGTCAATCCACCCAAGAGAAGCCTTCCCTTAAATGGGGAGATAGGATACCATGGGAAAAATCCCAAGCTCCCACAAACAAGTTAGATCTTTTATTAATATTACAATGAGAAGAGGGCCTTTCAAAGTTCTCAACTATACTTCAAGGAGAGTCCTCAAATAATTGCTTGAAACTTGGACACTAGATCTCCTTTGTTGAGAAAGTAGTGACAAGATCTCACAAAACTTATGCAAAGGAAACAAGGTGTGAGTTTCCTCCAAATGCCTGGGCTTAAAAAGGAAAATGGGCAGCCCTCTAGTGAACTCGACTTAGCCAAAATAAGCCTCAAAAGGGCTCATGACATCCTTGGAAATCGAACCCCCAACAGTTGCCAAAGGTTCTGCAAACACTTGTTAGATGTTGCTGGAAGTTGCTTTTCAAAATCTGCCACAGAAGAGTTAGCAAACAATCCAAACAATGGCTGCAAAATAAGTTAAGTATTAATGGAAAAATCAGAAAGACAAAATGTATATGTACAATTATAATTTACAAAAGGCTAAGCTAAAGAGTCTGAGTAAACTCTCATCTTTGCTTAGCCATCTTCAAGCTCTTAGATAGCAAATAAAGAAATGAAGTACAATGTTTTTTTTAAAAGAGATTTAAATTTAGAATTTCTCGGCTTGTGTACAAGCTATGTGCTGAAATCCCTGCAAAACCATTTTGTAAGATAAGACTATGAAGGTTCAAAGAACAAATGAGAGCTCCTTTAAGAATGTATCAAGAGTGGGTTGGTCTCTCCAAAGACTTCCCCTCACAATTGATTTTGTAATCCCAACAAGATGTTCCCTCTACAAAACTTCAAGCAAGAATTAGTTCCATATAGATTTAGCAATAAACAATGATAAGAAACTCTAGGGATTTACTTAAAACCAACTAGAGCATTCTATACCTAGAGCATATTTCTAAATGAAATGTCAATGCAAGATAACTCTACATTAACAAATCTACAAGAGCATATGGAAGCAAATTAGATCAAAGCATGAGTAAAAGGAATTATATCAATGCTCAACAATTCATCACATTCGAAAAGGAGGAACACCTCATGAATGAAACCCCAAAGTCTTTATTGATATTTCTGAAAGTGTATAAGGCAGCAGTGCTTCCGCAAGCACAATAGCTAGTAACAATATTATTCAATGTGAGAGCCCATGGCTCTATTATATAGAGAGATTTGGGAGCAAATCCCAATGACAAATGGCATTGGGTGACAATCCCAAAGAGAAATTTGAATTTGTTGAATGGAGCTCCAATGCCAAGTGTAAAAATCGAATTTTGGCAAGTGGACATCATTTTCTTTTTCCCTTATGTGCCAAATTTGAATTTTATGGTGGAATGACAAGTGTATATGGGTGGTAACCCATGTGGGGACAATTTTCCACAAAAATCTCCACCAAATATGCTCCCAAATCCTCCCAAATGTGCATTAACTTCACAAATTCGAATTTCGAAGCAGTTTTTTCATTTAATGCCAAAAATTCGATTTTATTTGAGCACATGTCCTTTCCTTGATTTTAGGAGTCCACATGACCTTGGGACTTCACTTTAACTCCCCCATAATTTTCCACCTCATTTCCACAACATTTAACATGTGTGGATATTTATTTTTCTCCATTTATTTAATTTATGGCTTAATTAATTGTTAGATTTCCCACTAAACTTAGGAAAAGTGGGTTTTGAGGGTCCAAAACATATTATTAACTCCTCAATGTGTGTTATAGTAGAAAGTTGAGGGTGAGAGGTGTAATTTTGATTACTCCTACCCCATACAACTTCTCTAGGCTACACTTGTTACAATCTAAATACAATTTTATTTGCAATTTTTGACTTGCGGGAAAACTAAAAAATTAAAAAATGACTACCTAGACCTAACCAAATTCCACAAAATTTTTTGTGTGATCTAGTATGGTAATATACATTGACGCTACATATTAAGATGTGTTAGGGGCTTAACCTTCAAACCGTCACCCCGGCTTTGGGGTAAAATGTGAGTGAAAAAACTTAGAAAATTATCCGTCTTTGAAAAAGAAGGGATAATTAACCAGATAAAAAAAACACTCCAAGGTGTACTCGTTTGCTGATCGAGTCCCAACATCCTAGGCCTGTTATAGACTCAAAACTCATTGTTAATAGTATCACTTATTACAATTGCCCGTAGGGTGTGGAATCTGGGTACGAAAAAGATGATGAGAAGATAGAAGTAGAGTTAAAAAACTCTATTTACTGACGATATCTGATGGTACAAGTGTCCTCTGGATCATCCTTGGGCATGGAGTCTTCATATAATCATCAGGTGCCACTTCAGTGGTCAACAGGCCTTACTAATGCACCTTCTACATTTCAAGGTTTGATGAATTCCATTTTCAAACCCTTCCTTAGAAAATTTGTGTTAGGATTTTGTGATGATATACTAATCTACAGCAAGTCTCCGAAGGATCATGTCCAACATGTTGACATGGTGCTCAAACTATTGGAGGAGAAACAATTATATGCAAAAATTTCCAAATGTTTCTTTGGAGTATAAGAGGTGGAATATCTGGGTCATATTGTATCTCATGAAGGTGTTAAGGTAGACGCTAGCATAATTAAAACCATTAAGGAATGGAAATCCCCACATCCATAAAGCATCTATGAGGATTTCTCGGGTTGACAGAGTATTATCGCAAGTCTGTTAAGAATTATGGGAAGATAGCAGCACCTTTAACAACATTATTGAAGAAAGATGCATTTTCATGGACTCCAGAAGTAACGAAGGCCTTTGAATATCTTAAAAAGGCAATGTGCCAAGCACTAGTCTTAGCTACACCGAACTTCACAAAAACCTCTATTGTGGAATGTGATGCCTTAGGAAATGGAATTGGTGCTGTTTTAATGCAAGAAGAAAGACCCATTACTTTCGAAAGTCGTCCAATTAATGGAAAGTATTTACACAAAGCTATTTATGAGAAGGAAATGTTGGCAATACTACGTGCACTTAAGAAATGACGACCCTACCTAATGGGAAGACACTTCAAGGTAAAAACAGATCATGATAGTCTTAAATACTTTTTAGAACAAAGATTATCTTCAGAAGAGAAACAAAAATGGGTCACAAAGATGTTGGGTTATGACTTTGAAATTATCTACAAATAAGTGAAGCAAAATGTTGTGGCAGATGCACTCTCAAGAAAGGATGAGGATGTGGAAGCATTTCTTTGCACCATTTCTATTATCCAACCAGATTGGATAAACGAAGCAAGGGATGGAAGAATGATGAGGAAGAGTGGACACTCATTCAAAAGATAGAACAAGATCCCAGTACATCTGATACATTTAGCTGGAAAAATGATTCGTTATGGTACAAGGATCGGTTATACCTATGTAAAAATTCACAACTTAAACAAAAGATTCTTAGGGAATTGCACATCTCTCCCTTAGGAGGGCACTCAGGATTTCTAAAAGCCTGCCATAGGGTTAAGAAGGATTTTTTTTGGGATGGCCTTAAATCGGATATTCAAAAGTTTGTGGCGGAATGTTTGGTTTGCCAATAAAATAAAGTTGAAACAATTAAGACCCCAGGACTATTACAACCTTTATCCATTCCAAGCCAACGTTGGGAGGAGGTTTCAATGGATTTTATCACAGGTTTACCCAAGTCCGAAGGAAAGAGTGTTATCATGGTGGTAGTTGATAGACTTACCAAGTATGCACACTTTTGTGCATTATCTCATCCAGTTAAAGTGAGTACAATTTTTACTACATTTATGGAAACAATTCAAAAGCTACATGGAAACCCAAAGATTATTGTAAGCGACAGAGATTCCATTTTCATTGGAAAATTTTGGACAAAACTATTTTCTTGTCTTGGTACTCAGTTAGCTCATAGCTTATCTTATCATCCTCAATCTGATGGGCAAACTGAGATAGTAAACAAATGTTTGGAAGGATATCTTCGTTGCTTTGTATCTGATAAACAGACACAATGGGTCAAATGGTTGCCCGTGGCTGAATGATGGTATAACACTTCCTTCCACACTGCAACAAAAATGATCCCATTTATGGCACTTTATGGATATCATCCACCATCCATCACATCATATTTAAGAGAAAATTCTAAGGTTCAAGCAGTGGAAGGTCACATCGAGCATCAACAACAAATTCTCCAACTCTTAAAGGATAACCTAACCTTGGCGCATAATAGAATGAAACAATAGGCATATCAACATCGCAGCGAAAAAAGTTTTGATGTAGGTGATTGGGTATTCCTACGGTTACAACCATATAAACAAATGTCCCTCAAGCAAGCTAAGAAGGATAATAGATTATCACCAAAGTATTATGGTCCGTATGACGTGTTACAAAAGATAGGTACTATGGCATACAAATTGGAGCTTCCTGCAGTTTCCCGAGTGCACCTAGTTTTCCGTGTTTCATGCTTAAAGAAGGTTATAGGTGACAAGCTTCCAGTTCAAACAATATTGCCAGAACTTGATGAGGAAGGAAAAATCATATTGGAACCTGAAGTAGTCAAAGAAACAAGAACTCGATAGTTATGAAATCGATCAATTTCAGAGTATCTCATCAAGTGAAAGAACTTACCTATTGAAGATTCCACATGGGAGGATGAGAATTTTATACAAAAGCATCCAAAACTACTGAAGCGTTGAGGACAACACTTTTTTGAAGGAGGGGCATGTTAGGTCCCTATAATACTAGTGATTCCCCCATTACTATTATCGTTGTATCCGTTATTGTTATTGTTGTGCCCCTATTGTCCCCATATTGTTATTATTGTGCCCCATAGAATCCCACTATTATTATTTTTGTGCCTTCATATTATTATTGTTAGGTTGGCTTTGGTTATATTGTGACCCCTTAGACTCCTATATATAGAAATGAGGTTTTGTCATTTGAATCATCTAAGAATTTTTCATTTGTGTAATGTAAAGGAGGTTGCCCCCTCGAAAAGGCTTATTTATAATGCGTTGATCTATCTTTTCTATTTTTTTTTGAGCCGATTTCATAACAATTTCACAAGTTAGCCAGATGCTAGGAGAACCAACAATAAGGGAAACTAGCCCCTATCCTGATTTCACAGGTCAACTTTTACTTTTCCCCCAATTTTACAATAAAGACAAAGTGGTTTTTCCTATTAAACTAGATCAACCAACAAGCTCTTTCTGGGTACCGTGCAAGGATCAAGCTAGGCTTGCAGTGACAGAGAGCATAAGAGAGCTTGATGCGGTTCGTTGCTTTTTGCAATATTGAAATCTAATCTAAAGCATAAAGTAAAATCTAATCTATGAAATTGAAATCTACTATGATATTTTGCTGTGTTAAGTAAATTTTAGCCCAATGAACACACCATGAAATGAGACACAAGACACAAGACACAAGAGGTCCCCCCTGTTGGGTAAGGGGGATTGGGATGCCTAAGGGACTCTTAGCTCCATCAAGATTACAATGCTTAGTAGTGATGGTATCCCTTTTGAATAAAGGGAGAAAAATTGTTTTGTGTAGGTACAATGGTGTAAGAAAATTACTTGTTTTACAAAGGGTACAATATGAGGTTGCTTCCGGGTGCTTGAATCCTTCAATTTGACCAATTTTGGTAGCATGTCCCCTTGTAAAATTGATGACCTGCTAAATACCAGCAAGCAAAGTTATGCAAAAAAGTGTCCAAAATGCTTTTGAAACACTTAAGAATGTTGGTATACAAAAACACAAAAATACCAAGTGTAATACTATAATCAAAGTATTGAATTTCTTCCCTATTTAAGTAAGGAAAAACCAAGATGCTTGTCTTTTTCTTAAGCTAATTTGACTACTGTCAGGACAACAACCTATTTAACCTTTACAATGCTAGATATATCAATGAAGCACTTAAAAATAGAATCAAGAATTATTGAAGAATTTTTTAGAACTTTATATGAGGAAAGAAGAGAGTTGGGGCCTTTCAAGGCACTTGGAGGCACTTGATGCTAAGTGGGATTAATGCTTCGTTTGAGTTTGAAGATGGATGCTTGTTAAATTTGTCAACTAGGGCCAAACTCCACCTTGACCAACTCATATGATGGAGATGATTTTTTTGTTGGGTTCGTCTTTCCAAGAGGTGTAGGATTGATCTAAAGGTCATCTCATTCTGACATGTATAAATGGAATTATGAATTTACTTTTTCTCTGGACAAATTGTCAAGGTCGGCCAACAATCTAATGTAGGCTCAAAAGCCCAAGTCACATCTCTTCATCCCCAACGTTGCATATAAATAGGAGCATCTACCTCATTTGGACATTCATTCATCTCATAGATATCTCTCTCTCCTCATCTGATTGGGTCGTACGATTTCAGGACAACCTTCTTCTCCTCCACACATGCGAAAATTTGACTAGGGTTTTTTGATTTCTGCGTTGACCAAAGCTGCAGCAAGTTTGACCACGTTGACCGTGCAACGTTTGACCTTGTTTGATTGCGATTTTTGTGGGAATATTTCTGTTTGGGCAGGACACATTCTTTGGCACTTAAACTAGATTTTCTGTGTTGTTTGATGAACGTTGACCGTAGCAAGTTTGAATGCAGGTTTGATTGTGCGTTGACCAAGCTTGACCGATTTCTTCAAGACTGTTTTGGGCTGATTTGGACTATCTTTGGAGGAGTAATTCTGCTGATTTGACTGATGTTGACTTTCTGGTTAGGGCATCTTGTTGACTGTAGTTTGACTAGAAAGATTTGGCTGTGTTGTTGATTTTGGGTAGTATCGGATGTGCTCTAGCCATGAAAATTGGTGGAGAGGCTAAAGCACATGAGATCTCCAAGACCCAGAAATGGTTTGGGGAAATTCCACCCGACTAGAGAGATATTAAAATAATTAATATTTTTAATAGGTTCCTAAGTCTAAACTTAGGAAAATAAAAATATTAATGGGTATTAATATAAAATTGTGTGAGAAGGTTCTAAATGACATGGATCAAGCCAAATCTAATCTTAGCCATTGATTAGAGATTTAATCTCGGCTGTTGAAGACTCAACAGAAAAAGTATAAAAGGAGGCTTGAGGGTCAGTTGGAGATACACCAAGTTGATCAGTTAGTTCGATTTTCTGGAGTGGAGTTTGCTGAGAGAAATCAAACTAGTGATCAGAGTTGCAGCGAGGAGCAGTGAGTACATAACGGAGAGGCAGAGATAGTGCCGAAGGACCAGCGCAGAGGCAGAAGAGGCTACACAGAGCCAACAAGAGCCATGTAGAGGGCCAGAGCGACTACGTAGAGGCTAACAAGGCCTGCGTGGGTGACGCAGAAGGCCAGAGAGCCAATGCAGAGCAACAGAAGGATGATGCAGAGGCCAGGAGGGGCTAGGGTTGACACAGAGCTTCAGAGAAGCGTCAGAGAGATTTTCGTGGAGTAGACTTGCTGAATATTTACTTCCGAAGAGACGTATTACTGCCAGATTGATTTCTCCGTTGGGTGAGCTAGTTTGGCACCCAGTTGTACTCATGAAAGCTGCTTAATAATAAAATCCTCAAAACTGCTACACCGGTTTTCCCAAGATGGGTTTTTTCGGGGACGATTGTCCAAAAATAAAGGTGTCCCTTGTGTGTTTATCTATTCTTTCAGTTGATGATCTGTAGATGGTTGAGACTGCATTTGTGTTTATTTTCAGTATTTATATGGTTAAATAACTTGTTAAGAAATTAAACAAGTAGGTGAAATAAACTAGATAGTGTAGAAAGAATTTCGAACGGGTTAGACTTAGAAATTTCAACATGTGTTTGGGCAAGTTAATTTTGTATATTGTACTCTCTTTGCTGAACTTTTGCAGAATAATAAGAAGAGTTGATCAATGGGTTTCCCCACATTGGGGTTTTTCCCTGGCATATGCCAAATATTGAGTCCTCTTGTCTTCTGCTTTTTATTTTTGTTTTATATGAATTTACTATCATGTTAATGTGATTGCTAATCTGGAATTTGATATTGGGCTGATAAGAAAAATTGAAGTAAATTGCTCTTAAGCATAGAACATACCATTGTTATCTAAAATTAACATGGTATCGGAGCTGAGGTGAAGACAAAGCCCAAGCAAGAGTGAAAAGAGAAATCACTGAGATTTGTTGCTCGAGGTTTTTCTCAAAAGGAAGGTGTGGACTATGATGAAATATTTGCACCAGTTGCCTGATATACCACCATCCGTTCGATTATAGTCCTTGCTGCCTCGCAAGGATGGAACCTACACCAGATGGATGTGAAAATCGCCTTCTTGCATGGTTCAATTAAGGAGGAAGTCTATGTAGAATAACCCGAGGGGTTCGAAGTCCAAGATCGTAAGACACATGTATGCAGGTTGAAGAAAGCCTTCTATGGGTTGAAGCAAGCTCCTCGCGCTTGGTATGAGAGGATCGAAAACTATCTGATGAAGCTAGGATTTACAAGAAGAGAAGTTGATCTGAACCTTTACTTTAACGTTGAGAATGATAGACCTCTCATCTTGGTACTTTATGTGGATGATCTCTTTCTGACAGGTGCAGACCCTCTCATTGATCAATGCAAGAGGGAGTTGGCTTCCGAGTTTGAGATGAAGGACGTAAGACTGATGCATTATTTCCTAGGATTGGAGGTCTAGCAAAAGCCAGGTGAGATTTTCCCTTCTCATGAAAAATACATTGTGAAGCTACTTGAAAGATTTGGGATGGTGGATTGTAAGTCTGTGACTACTCCGATGTAACTTAACTTCAAGAAGTTATGCAGAAGTGCTGTTGGGCCTGATTTGGGAAATCCTTTTGAGTATTGTCAACTCGTGGGGCCTTGATGTTCTTGGTGAACTCCCGTCCGGACATATGCTTTGCAGTGAATACAGTGAGTCAATTTATGGTCGAGCCTTATCACATACATTGGATCACTGCCAAGAATCTTTTGAGATATCTTCGGGTCACAATCACCTATGGACTGAGATACACTACTAGGAATGTGGGGCTCCATGGTTATTCTGATGCTGACTGGGCTGGCAGTGTGGTGGATCGTAAGAGCACATCGAGATGTTGCTTCTCACTAGGTTTTACTTCAATATCTTGGATGAGCAGGAAGTAGAAATCAGTTGCTTTGAGCACCGCCGAGTCCAAATATATTGTTGCTATTATGGCATCCTGTGAAGTTGTTTGGTTGAGGAAGCTCATTAGTGAGCTGTTTGGACATGTGTTGGATATCACCGTGATCTTCTGCGACAACCAAAGTGGGATTCTTCTTTCTAAGAACCCTGTGTTTCATGACTACTCCAAGCATATTGATATCATGTACCACTTTATTCGGGATATGGTACAATGGGGAGCAATAAGGCTCCATCACATTGGGACTAATGATCAGGTCGCAGATATTCTTACGAAGCCCCCGGGGAAGGTCAAATTCTTAAACTTCCATGAACGATTTGAAATCGTGGAGAGACCCTCTTATGAGGGTCCCGTTTGAGTTGGATGTTGAGCTCTGGGAGCTTCGAGAGGCTTGGGGTACTTCTTGGAGCGATGAGCGACCATGTCGTGAGTGGTTCACCTTCCCCTAATGGTGCATTGTGTACAAGGTGAGTGATTCACCTTCCCCTGTGATACACCATGATGGTTGAGATATGCATAGGATGAGTGGTTCACCATCTCCTGCCGGTACATCCTACCCATGTAGTCCATGACTCATGGGAAGTACCTCTCATCTGGCCAATGAGTAGGGAAATGAGGATAGGGACCGTAGTACTACCGATCGACGCATCGTGTACCACTGTACTCCCTATGATAGGATGTTTGATATTGATCTGGGATCAATGGAGACTGAGTTCGAGTCAGTGGAGAGTGGTGTGATACACTCTCGATCATTTCTTCTTCATTATTTCTTCATAGTTCAATAGAGCAGAGATGACAGGGATGGTGCAGATTGTCAGATGGTTTGGCAGGCGGAGTTCTTCCTAGTTGAGAGGGAGTGTTAAATTTGGCAACTAGGGCCAAACTCTACCTTGGACAGCTCATATGATGGAGACGATATTTTTGTTGGATTCCTCTTTCCGAGAGGTGTAGGATTTATCTAAAGATAATTTCATTTTGACATGTGTAAATGGAATTATGAATTTATTTCTTCTATGGACAAATTGTCAATGTTGGCCAACAATCTAAGGTAGGCCTGTTGACCACTGCGTGTCAAGAACCTATAGCAGTACACCCCATTTTTTCGTAAAAGGGTAGCGCTTGATTGACGTGTCCGTGCCGTTCGACTATCATCATCAGCGTAATCATGTTATTTTGTAAACCCAGTCTGCATGTGTAAATTGTAAATAATCTTAGCAGATCTGTGTCATGCATGTAATCTCCTAGGTGAACCTAAATTTCTAGTGCTGATCTACATTCCGGAAGGTTTTTTGTCTCACCGATCCATGATCGGCAGAGTTTTCCTTCAGCCTTACCCCAAAGCCGGAATGGATTTTGTCATCAGAATCTTAGGGGAGTCCTAGTGTGTTAGATCGAGTCTATGTAAAAGTGATTTGGAAATAATCTTAAATATTTGGTTAGGTTATTACAAATTACTTGATCTGCTAGATATGTTTGTGTCGCAGAATTGGGTAGTCTATGAGGGTCTATGTCAAATGGGTTTTCCCCTTGAGATGTAAAAATGTAAAAATCATGATGTAAAATGTCTTGAGGGTTAGAAAAATAATTTATCCCCTCATAAGTCCTAGGTCCTAGGTAAATTTCCCAACGGCTAGTTCGAGTGATCCTGTCAAAGTGATCTCGACCGTTGATGAGGATCAAAATCTCTTTTAATCTCATCCGTCGAAATTTTAAATATTGAGGAAATTTCACATTTTTAAATTAAATGCATTTTAATATATTAAAAAATTAAAATTTTGCATTTATTTTCTCAAAACTTTGACTTTGACCTAACCCCAAGGAGCTAAGATAAAATTTAACAAAAATAATCAACTAACCTTAGTCCTTTGACTAGTTAAGATTTAATTTTTTTTATTTTTTATTTTTTTTTAACTAACTTTATTAATTTTTATTTATTTATTTATTGGACCCTTGAATTTAGCCTTTCGAAAAATTACCTAGGACCTAGGACTTATGAGGGGATAAATTATTTTTCTAATCCTCAAGATATTTTACATCATGATTTTTACATTTTTACATCTCAAGGGGAAAACCCATTTGACATAGACCCTCATAGACTATCGAGTTCTGCGACACAAACATTATCTAGCAGATCAAGCAATTTGTAATAACCTAACCAAATAGTTAGGGTTATTTCCAAATCACTTTTACATAAACTTGATCTAACACACTAGGACTCCCCTAAGATTCTGATGACAAAATCCATTCCGGCTTTGGGGTAAGGTTGAAGGAAAACTCTGCTGATCATGGATCGGTGAGACAAAAAACCTTCTGGAATGTAGATCATCACTAGAAAATTAGGTTCACCTAGGCAAATACATGCATGACACAGATCTGCTAAGATTATTTACAATTTACACATGCAGATTGGGTTTACAAAATAACATGATTAGACTAATGATGATAGTCGAATGGCACGGACACGTCGATCAGAGTGTCTAGGCACCGCGACAACGCTCAGACCGGGGGCTGTCACCCTGATCCCCGATCTCTCCGTTTAAGCCGTCTCCCTAGGCTCAAGGGGGTAGACCCTATGGGATAAAGGAATACCAACTGAGAAACAATTGGCTTGGGGATACACAGCGGGGGGAAAACAAGCACTTGATCGATATTTAAAATTTGATTAGATCTTAAATGTTTAAGACCAGTGCCTTCGCTAGATGAAGTGAAAATCGGATAATTGGTTTGTTGCTGCTTAAGAAATAAAAATATGAACAAACCCTTTAAGAATTGCTTGAAAATATTTATTGAAATGTCTAGCATACGATGAGCATTAAAATAATCAAGCAATAACGATCGATTTCAATTACTTAGCAAAGCTCCAGCAATTAAATTTTCAAAAGATCGAATACTTGGAATGACCACGAAATTTTTCAGAAACCCCCGCAAGAGCCGATCTTGAGGCCAGATCTTACCCTCCAGGGCCTAGATCTGGCTTCAAACGAAATTTTTTTCCTCAGACTTGCAACCTGCAATGGCAAAACAAAACACCCAGAAACATGCAAAGAAGAAACGTAAAAAAAAAGGCTAAATAATTACAATATTCACAAGATGAAGGCTCTAAGCAGCCAGATCTGTCATTATGCCACCCATATTTTTTTTTGAAATTTTAATTTTAAGATGAGGTGCTTCAGAAAACCCTTCATGCATCCATAACAGAAAATCTAATGATAAGCTCGGGATCAAAACCAGCTGGGCTTTTTAGAAAATGTAATTCGAGAGTTGGTTGGTCCAACTAAAAACTTCCCTGAATGCCCGGTAATCAAGTATTTCCTGCACAACTTAATTCAACCATTAACATAGAGAGAGAAAAAAACATGTTATGAATATAATTCATAACAATACAATAAAATAAAATAAAATAAATATTAATATTAAATAATTAAATATTATTTAGGTTAAATAGTCATTAAATTAAGTGAAAAGGCATGTCTAAAAGACATGCCCTTTTCACGAAAGGTCACCCGCTGAAGTATAAAAGCGGGGCCTCATTGTACATTCAAATCATCTTATACATTTTTTATACATTAATAAATTATTATTTTAAATACCTGTGTATTTTTATATTAAAGCCTTCAAGCTATCAGTCTTCGTGTTTTAGCATAAGTTTTTATGCTACAGTGGTGTTAGAGCCATGGCACATGATATAATCATGTGGGTCTTTGAACGTAGTTCGCCGCATAATGTGCCATTACGTTCATATCCTGATTACGTTGAACAATTAAGTATTCAAGAAACATTTCAACGATTAGAAAAATCATTTACAGAAGTTAAAGAATGTCGAAAGGAAATTGATGATCTAGATGAGGATTGAAATAAAGTTGATCGTGATGAAAATGAGGATTATCTAGACCAAGATAATGATTCGGATGACGCTGATATAGATCAAGAGGATTTTGTTCAGAATAATGATAATGAACACAAAGATGTAATAGATAATGATCCAGATGAACAATATCATAACAAAGCGGAAAATGTTGAAAGAACCCAATTGCCCATAAGCAGAACTGCCGGGTGATATTGCAGAAAATTTAACCCTGGTTGGGTCATATTTCAGCAAGGAGACATAGGAAGATGTGCAAGAGTTTTACATCAATCTCATCAATGCCTGTGAGAAATTGGATCCTTCTGTGTACGATATATTTAAAGCCATAGTCGTAACACACACCAAGTGCTCTGCCTGTGGTTACAAGTTTGATAAAGAAGAGGCTTATATCGACTTTAGCATGGGAATACAAAACTATCCGTCGGTGGAGGAATGTTTGAACGAACTGTTCCACCCATAGGACAAACTTAGTTGAGGAAATTGCATTAACCCTTCATCTTCTACCACCCAACTCCAAATTCGCAACCCTTCCAATGTTCTGATGATTTATTTGAAGAGATTCGACGTGAACTTTTCCGGGGTCAACAAGATAGAAAGAAACATTGAATTCCAGGAGAGTATCGAACTACAAAATTACATGGACTCGTCCTCGTCCTCGGCCTCTGCTACCGAAACTCTATTCCAGTTGTATGCCATTATCGTTCACATTGGTGAATCGACCATCAGTGGGCATTATGTTGCGTATGTCAAAACTGCAAATGGCGATTGGTATGAGTGTAATGATGGGGAAGTTAAAAAGGTCAGCTTAGAATTTGTGTTAAATCAGTGTGCGTATATCCTTTTCTACCATCGCCGAATGGACGATGCTGGGTATCAGACTGTTACTAGAAACAAGAAAACGTCAAAAAATAATTTGGCACTTAAAGAAGATATTCCTACACGAAGCAACTGGGTCTCTCAACAGCCTCTTGACAAAAGATTTAACTTATCGAACGAGAATTTTCCAGGTTTAGGCTCCCAAATTCCAAAAAATAATATGTCTCAGGGAATTGCCTCCAACTGGCAACAACCTTTACGGAATTTGAATAGTGGAAGTAGTTTCCCTAAGCCTATTACAGACCCTCAGACTCAGACTCGGGCTGCGAGTCTGAGTCAGGCAGAGAAAGAAAACACGTGGTCTTTTAAGAGGAAGTTACCATCAGATATAGTAACAGAAATTGTCTGAATGTTGGATCTCGTCCTTGTAGGATTCAAACGAGTAGGAACATCTCATTTGCAAATTGGTATAAATATTTGTTGTGGCGTTTCTTAAGGAAGATGGTTTTGAAAGAAAGAATGAACAAAAAAAAAGTTTTGAAAATTGTTGTCGTGTACGGTCTGATTGTACTTTTGGAAATGGGCGAGATTGATGTTGGGCAGTTCTCACACTTCTGTGAACTGCCAGATGATTTAACTGAAGACATATTAGTGTGGCTACCAGTGGATTATCTCGTAGATTCTCTAGGGTTTGCAAAAAATGGAAAGCACTGTTCTCATCAACCAGATTTATTACTACACAATGGCCTAAGACGCCTCCTAACAAAGATCCGTTGCTAATGCTAGTTGCCATGAATTTCCATCGTGATTCTTTCACATACTCCTCCTTCACACAAAGTTGGAAGAGCTGCCGTTTATCCCTTTCCCTTCTAGAGGAAAGAGAAGGTGCAACTTTCCTTGTTTACATTGCGTCCGGTGCTGTCCTGTTCTTGATTGGAAGCGTGTTCACTGACTCCATCTATGTCAACAATCCTTTAACAGGGAAATGCTTCCCACTTTCACACCTGACATTCAACTTCTTCTATAGTTTGGCGTCCTCAGGCGGTGTGGAAGGCATTGTGAGGTTCAACATGCTAGAGGGGACATGCATCTTTGTGCCATTGCCTCCATCGACAGAAAATCATATCATTTTGTTCAGCTACCTCGTTAGCTGCAGCTCGCGGATCCTGTTGGCCGCGGAGATGAATAACATAACAACATTAGTCGGTGGTATACGAGTGGTTATATGGGAGTATATAGAGGACGTAGTACCAATATGGGAATTGATTGCGACGATGCCTCCAACTGTTTTTGAGCGGAGGCCACCTGTGAGAGAGTTGCAGAGACTTCTTCATGGTGCCGGAATGAGGGACTGCATCTACTTCAGGTTCCAAGGACTTGGATGGAAGCAGGTCGCAGTTTACAACTTGGCCCAGAATTCATGGAGTGTGTTGCCTGACTGTTCCTTTCCCGGCGCTGAAAATTTCGATTCTCATTCTTTTTTGGCTTTGCACCTAGGCTCGACATGAATGTGGATTGATTTGCCAGGATGAAACTCGATTAAAATAACACGGTTTCAAATTTTAACGAAGATATCTCTAGGTCATTATGGTATAGGAGTTATGCCCGGTCAAAACGCACGACGGGTCTGCTAAAAATGGTCCAAGGCATAGTCAATCGTTGCACCATTTCAAGCTGCTATATGCATAGCCATTTTTGAAACCACCATATGAACTTATGAGGTTGGTTGATTATAAAGTTAATGATTATATTGTATAGTTTATAATTATTAACTATATGATATAATTAAAAAAAAAATTTAATAGAGTTACTAAAAAAATTTTGTTAGAATTATTAAAAAAAAAGAAAAAAAGAAGAAAGATTAAAAAAAAAAATTCCAAAGTAATATTATTGATGAGCTACATGATGAAAAAGATGCTCAGATTATATGCCAAGAAGACAACCATCGCAAAGACGATTGCGAGCAATATAGCTTTGAGGACAAAGCTTCCGAAGGAAGAGGTTATATTCATAACAATTAAATAAAATAAAATAAATATTAATATTAAATCATTAAATATTATTTAGGGTAAATAGTCATTAAATTAAGTGAAAAGTCATGTCTAAAAGATATGCCCTTTCACGAAAGGTCACCTGCTAAAGTATAAAAGCGGGGCCTCATTGTACATTCAAATCATCTTATACATTTTATATACATTAATAAATTATTATTTTAAATATTTGTGTGTATTTTTATATTAAAGCCTTCAAGCTATCAGTCTTCGTGTTTCAGCATAAGTTTTTATGCTACACGACAGTGAAATTCAGATCTAATGGAGATACCTGCCATTATATTCAGAAATTAAACTATCATTCAAACCCTAGTGATCAAACAAGATACCTGTGTTTAAATCAATCTTCAATAAGCTAACATCAATGGCTAAAAAGAAATCTATGCAAGAAAATAAAACATCTTACAACATTTTTCCGCAGAGTAACACCAGCAGAGATTAACCCCAAAGTCTTTCTTTATTTGCACATGAAAAATGATTACAAGAGAGCTTTCCTTAGCACACGACTCCAAGATTGAATTATCTCAACTGACCACTGACCCCCTTTTAAAGATAAATTTCCCAATGGTTAGTTCGAGTGATCCTTGTCAAAGTGATCTCGACCGTCGATGAGGATCAAAATCCCTTTTAATCTCATCCGTCAAAATTTTAAATATTGAGGAAATTTCACATTTTTAAATTAAATGCATTTTAATATATTAAAAAATTAAAATTTTGCATTTATTTCTTCAAAACTTTGAGTTTGACCTAACACCAAGGACCTAAGATAAAATTTAACAAAAATAATCAACTAACCTTAGTCCTTGGACCAATTAAGATTTAATTTAATTTTTTTTTTCTTTTAAATTTTTTTTTTTTTAAGATTAATTAAAAATTGAAAATTCCTTTTGATGTCTTTTTTTTGTGGTATTAGTATTTATCATTTTACTATAGTTAAATGTGCTTAAATTTTTATCTGGAGTTTAACTATTGGAAAGTGACAAATTTCCTAGATTTGGAATTTCAAGCATAATCATTTTAAATTCTAGCTACTTAGCTTTTAAATTTCATGGTTATTTAAAGTATTTGATCTTTTGAGATTTAATTGCTAGAACTCTATGTATCTATTGAACATCTTGCATCTGGTGAAATTAGTCATTGCTTGGATCTCTTAATGTTAGATATATTGCAAGCGATCGTTAAAGATTTCTATTGTGGAGTTACAAATTTCATATTTATATCTCCTAAGCAGCAACAACAAACCCATTTCTTGGTTTTCACTTCATCTAGCGAGATCATTAACTCCATAAGGCACTGGTATTAATCATATAAAATTTAATCAAATCTTGCTAAGCTTTAATTAAGTATTCGATTTGCTTCGCTGTGTCTCCCAAACCGGCTGATTCCCCGCTGGTTCTCCCTTTTCCCATAGGGTCTACCCCTCTTAGCCTGCTATAGGGAGACGGCTTAAACGGAGAGATCGAGGTTCAAGGTGACAGTCCCTGGTCTGAGCGTTGTCGCGGTGCCTAGACACTCTGCGCGACAACAAGGCTCAAAAGCCCAAAAGTCACATCTCTTCACCCTCAACGTTGCATATAAATAGAAGGAGCCTCTACTTCATTTGGACATTCATTCATCTCACACATATCTCTCTCTCCTCTTCTGATTGGGTCGTACAATTTCAGGACAACCTTCTTCTCCTCCACATGTGCGAAAGTTTGACTAGGGTTTTCTGAATTCTGCGTTGACCAAAGTTGCATCAAGTTTGACTAGCGTTGACTGGGCAATGTTTGACCTTGTTTGACTGCGATTTTTGTGGGAATATTTTTGTTTGGGCAGGCTGCATTCTTTGGCATAGAAACCAAGATTTTCTATGCTGTTTGACCTGGTTGATGGCAGGTTTGACTGTGCATTGACCAAGTTTGACTAATTTATTCAGGATTGTTTTGGGCTGATTTGGATTGCCTTTGGAGGCCGAATTGATTGGGTTTGAACGAGCTGACCTGGAGGAGTAATTCTGCGGATTTGACTAGTGTTGAATTTCTAGTTAGGGCATCCTGTTGATTGCAGTTTGACTGGACAAATTTGACTGTGTTTGGGCAAGTGAATTTTGTATGTTATACTCTCTCTGCTGAACTTTTGAAGAATAATAAGAAGACTTGATCAATGGGTTTCCCCACATTCGGGTTTTTCCCTGGCATCCGCCAAATACTGTGTCCTCTTGTCTTGCCTTGTTTTTTGCTTTTTATTTAGGTTCTATTTGCATTTACTATCATATTAATGTGATTGCTAATCTAGAAATGATATTGGGCTATTAAGAAAAATTGAAGTAAATTGCTCTTAAGCATAGAACATACCATTGTTATCTAAAATTAACAATGCTCCAATTGAGGAGGTTGCCAATCTCCAAGCTAGAGGAACTTGTAAAAACTTATGATTTTGCCAAGAGATCAATAGTCATAGGTGTATCTTGCATATTGAAAATGAGTAGACATGCTATTCAACCGAGAAACACATGTAATGTTCAATTCAATAATACAAACTAACAAGAAGACAAACAAACAATTGTTTGTCCCCTCCTTTGGAAAACAATGCCTCTATTAAGGCCTAGGATACAAACTCAAAGCAATGAAATTGAAATGATACAAGGTTACCTCAAGAAAAACTCCAAGCAACCCACACAAGTCACAACACCATAAGCTTCCAAAGCCTTATTTTATTAGCAAATGATGGAAAATTACAAAATAGCAACACTTACCCAAGCTCTCAAGCTTCCATACTACCTTCAAGAGGAGATAGCTCTTGAATTTATAATAATTTTGGGAGAATATCCCAAGAAATTGATGGTCCTAAAGAAGAGGGATGAGTTCCCCAAGTGGAGCTGCATACCTCTCCATGTGTGCAATGTGTAGGTAAGGAGGGGCAGGCTAGTATCTTCAAGGAGATGCGTATGGCCCAAGTGGCATGCGAATTCCAAGTGCAAAGTGGAGTGTAGAGGGAGTGGGAGTGTACTTCCACATAGTCTAGTCAACTCGCACTCACTAGAGTGCCAACTCGGCCCCCAACTCAAGTCTTGAACTTGGTCCATTCATTATACAACTCGGCCTCCCAACTCATGGGTATTAAGAGAGCCAACTCGTCCCTTGTTTTGTGGCATCTAGACTCAACTCCCAAATTGGCCATGTTTGCATAGTCACTCCTCTAAACTGATTGAGAGACAGTTCACCGGAGACATGTTTCCGGCATGTTCTCAATTTATGTAATTCTGATTTTTCTTGTCTTTTTCTCACTTTTTAAAGTAAAAGTGATTTTTCATGAGAGAAAATTAATATTTTCCACCCCAAAGTGGGTACTACGGTAATGTTGGTGAGAATGAAAACCAAGTACCCACATGCCATATGAGTCTTCCTAGTACCACTTTTTTATTTGTTACATACAAATTAATAAAAAATTCCCATTATGCGTGAAATTTTTAATTATTAAAAATTCCTACTAAAATCTAATGCACTTCCATGAGACTCAAGATAATGCCTAGCACGGTAATATACATTGACCCTAGACTTAGAAAACACACTCAAGGCCTAGTTATTAAGACACACTCCATTTTTGGAGGTTGTGAGTGAAAAAACTCAATTAATCATTTATTGCTAAAAGGCAGAAATAATTAATTAAGTGAAAAAACACTCTGGAGCAACTTCCTTAGTAACCAGGTCCCAAGGGTCTAAGCCTTTTACATAAGTTCATCATGCTAGTGACATTTTATACAAATTTTCCATGGTGGTACGGAATTTGCATGAAAAAAGAAGATTGAAGAAGAGAGAAGAAGAGAGAGAGAAAGAAGGGGCAAATTTTATCCTGCTAGACTTCTGAATTTGAAATTCGTCAGGTGCCCTGTCCATTGGGTAATGGAGTCCTCCTTATTCTGCTAGGTACAACTGAGCAGGTAACAAATATTATTTACAAATGCTGGGTCAGTATCATGTGGTTGATGATTGACGTGATTGCGAAGCTCTACATATGCAAGGCAATGGGCATTTACATTGTCTTTTTGGTGCAAGCACTGGCACCACTTCCAAGATATTATTAGTTTATGTATCTTGTCTGTCATCCTACTTTTGTACTTCGTACACCATTTATTAGATTATATGTAATATTTATATTTTTATAGTGCATCCGAGGCAGGCAAGTTGTAAAGATACTGCATCCACACGTTTTATCTAGAGTTTATGATTACTGCTATTAGAGGCAGCAACCAAATTCCACCACACATTTCTCATTGTCGATCATAAAATATTGACATTATCTACCAAGCCTTGGGTCAATAACATGTGGATGATGATTGATCATGATGCCGCAGCTCTTCATTTGCAAGGCTATGAGCATGTCCAATCTTACATCATCTTTCAGGTGCAAACAATGGTACCACTTCAGACATTTCTTTGTTTATGTATCTTCTCTGTCATACTATTTTTATACTTGCTTATATCATTCATTAGATTATATGGGATATCTGTAATTTTCTAGTCGCATTTGTTTGTTTTGCAACCGTTTGTGGGCATTTAATATATTTTTTTCTTTCCAGTGCACCCATCACATATGATCATTAAACTTCTCAAATAAATTTTTGTATCTGTGTAGCAAATAGATTTATTTGTCTCAGACATGCTTATTAGATGCTCTGTGCTCTAAAATGACATGCTTCTGGAAATATGTTGCTATCATTACATCATTTGCAATTAATGGGGTAAAAACTTCGGTTTCTGCAGTTATGCATTGAATGAAATTTTATGTGTGTGAGGTATTGCTAACTCTATTTTTCCAATTTGGCTACGAGTAAGCAACTTAGAGAAACAAAGTTCTGAGTGAATTACAGAAAACTGTTTGTGATAGATTTATTCCCTCTAAAATTGTTCTAAGAGATATATTTAGTATTTACCATGGATTGTAACTGCAGTCCACATCTTCAAACTATCCGAGAACGCATAGTCACTGGCAAAAAGGATGACATTATATCTGTAGAGGCTCTCCAAAATCTCTTTCAAGGTGTCCGGGACATCATAATTGAAGCATTACAAACTGAGAATTTATCTCTCACTCACTTTGAGGTATTGACAGTGGACTAAAATGTTCATTTGAATGCTTTTACTCATTATAATTATTATTTGATTTCTCCTATTCTCCTGCAGTTATCATTCTTTCTCCTCTAGTTCTAGTCCTTGTGTTCTTATGTGCTCTTTATAACTTTAAACCTTTTTGATGTTTTTAAATTTGTTTAGTTTAATGTTTACATTTTTCTTTCTTATTCGTGGATCAAGTTTGTTGTGGTTGCTAACATCTGTGTTAGTTGCACTGTTCCATGCTTACCGTTCATCAGAGTTAGATTAGGACATGGTATTTTCTCCACACATTGGTCATTCATGAACTTAAACAGATTTTTTTTTCTTTATTTAATCTCTGTGGAGTGTTTCTACTCATTCCATATAGTATTTGATTTGGGATCACTGGTTTGTTAAATTATAAATTGTCAATCAGATGGACTTGAGATATTGCAATAGAAGAGGGAGGAGGGAGATCAAAGTGCTCACACACACACATGACACATGGATAGGCTCACTATGTTGTTGTTTGTACCTTGGGCAGATACTTCTGCACAGGCCTAAGTGTCTAGGCATGCACAAGTTGCCTAATACACCCTTAACCTTAGTGATTACTTCAGCAATTAAAGTGATTTTTTTTATAACAAAAAGTGAGTTAATCTAATAAAATGCAAAGGCTTTTGCATTAGTAAATTAGATGAGTCTCAACCATTGATCTCAAGTGAGGTGAGATCTAATCTCAAATGTCATTTGCTTTGGAGATTAGGGTTGTAGAATTGGTCATAACTCAAGCTTATAAAGAAAAGGCTAGGCAAAGAAGACAAAACAGTTAGTGAGCATATGACCCTGGGAGAGGGACATCTCGGTGATTGAGTAGAGGACTTCCATTCAAGTGTGCCGGATTTGAACAGGTGCAAGGAGCAGCAAGGGAGATCACTAACAGCCCTATCAGGTGCGTGTGTTGACACCCTGATCACCCTAAAACCAAATATAAACCTCTTTAATTTGCTATCTCCTAGATGTCTGGGGCAGCTGCTAGGATTTAGGAGCTGACTTTTGTGGAAAAGTGTTCTTTCATTGCTTCAGGGTGGCCCTAAATTGGAGGTTAATCTCTATAAAATCACACACAAGCAAAATTTAGCATTGTAGATTACATGCCCTATTAGGGCTGATGTCACCTCTTTTCTTGCTGTTTATGCATATCTAACAGCCCTAAATCTGTTTTCTTTAGTTCAGCCCCAGTGTCTATTTGAAACCCTTGCTCCTTTCTTGTTGAAGATCACTTAGAGGGTTTTTCTTAGCCTACTATATGCCATTGCATGCTTGACATTGAAAATCATTCCAATGCTAACTCACAAGAACCCTCTTATTGCTCTAACTTTAGAGTGCTTTAATCCTGTTGCCACACAATCTAGCAGGGTCCTAGGAGGGGTACCTAAGGGACAACTACTAGACTGAATGACAACAATGGGACAAAGACCCACTGTCACCTTAGTTAGTGTCCCCTGCTCTTTACAAACATTCACTGTATTATCCCCAAATTTTTGATTTTCTGCATTAGAGGCAATTTTGGAAAGAGGAGGCATTTCCGGCATTGGGACTTAGGAGGGAAAAAGGAAAATTGCAGCTCTAGTGGAATGTATGGGCCACAAGAGAGAGAAATTCGACCCAAGGAGGGAACTCACACTCTTGGAGGAGAGAGAAAAGAGGTGCAAGTTAGGAGAGAGAAAGAGAGTGGGGGCCACCAAGGGGAGAGAAGGGAGGCCAACAAATATAAATAAGGAGAGGAGGCCTTTATTTGCATCTTTTGAGAAATTTACTTTTGAACACAAGTTTCCTTGAGCTTTTTAGCCAAGTAAACCAGTGCTATTTAGCACAAGGAATTATCAAGCGAGAATTCCTCCTCTACCTTCGGTGAACTTCGAGTATCACTCTAGGAGAGTAATTGGGTGTTTGTTTTGGGTAATTGAGGTGCTAATTTGCAGGTAATTCTTCAGCTTGTGCATGCTTCTCCTAGGGCACAAAAGAAAATTCGTGTGGGTGAGAAGCGCCAACAAACGAGGGAGTTTGGGCTGGAGATTTTGTAGAGAATCTTCCACAAGGAGGACAAGTTTTCCCTTGGAGTTTTGCAGGACTGAAAGTGCTGTAAATTGTAGGGTTGAATTTGTCTATCCAAGGCCTGTGTAGGGGTGCACTGACAACTTTTGTGTACTTGTTGAGAACAAGTGTTTTGAAGGCTTGGGGAGTTGGAAATCACTTGGAGATTGGGAGAGAAATTTCACAAGAATTGGGGAGGATTTATTGAGGGAGTTTGCGGCCAGTTTGCAACAGTCTGATTTCTATAGCTTTACTGGTAGATTGGTGGGTGCCACACCAAGATTTTGGGTAACTGGTGACTTGTGGATTTAGCCCAAACCCTTTTTGGGTTTTTGTGGGTTTGGTGAGAGGAGGCTAGGATAAAATTTGCAGATTTTTCTGAGCATTTATGAGAGTAGAATTCCTAGTTCCATCTAGCAGCCAACAACAAAAATTATTGGAGGAGGGCATAGTTCACTCTAGGACCATTTTCACCACTTGGGTTCGTGAGATATTTCAGGGTTTGTTCTGGGGTTATTGCGAGGAGGCTGCTCACCTAGTTTCATCTCATTTTGGGCACTTTATAGAGAAGTTTCTCTAGTTTCCTTCCAGCAATTGCTAGTCGTTTTTCCTGGGCATGCACAATTCTTCTTGGGGGGGAACTTTCCATCATTTGAGCATTGTATTCACACCTGGGTTCTTTGTCATAGCTTGCAGTAGCAAGCCTAGGTTCCTCTACTCATTTGTTGTACTCAGATTTACCCATATTATTATAATGGCTCATAAGTTTTGCTCATATTTTAGTGTTTAATGTATATGGTTGTGCATTTTTGAATTCTATAGTTGTAGCTTGTTCTTTGCTTCTGTTATCTACAATATTTTTTCCAATTGAAATATTACATTCACTGATGGGAGGAGTCTTGGTATGAGGGAAATCACTGATAATGATAGGATAAATGACAAGGTATGATGTGATTTCCAAAGCCCATTCAAAGGAGCGCTCAAAATAAGGGCTTAATGCTTCAAGAGAAGCTAAAGGCTCTCCAAGAAAGACCTAAGAGGAGAGTCAAGACCTAGGGTTTAGGAATGTTCAATAATGATGAATATGTCTATGGTCAAGACCCTCAATATGATGTAGGACCTCTCAAGAAGCTTTGAAAGATGATTATATACCTTCAAGTAGGCTTTCGCTATTCTTGAGAAACCTAGTTAGGGCTTACACTAGACCTAGGGTTTTTAGGATAATCATGGGAGGAAATTCCCTCCAAAGCACTCTCTAGGTCAAGGTAAGATAGAGGAAAGGGGTTCTTATGATTTATTCAAATGAATATTAGGCTCATACTACCCTCAAGAAAGCCACCTTGTCAAAGAAGGACTACTTAGGTTACCTTTTTAGGGCAACTGCTAGGGCATCAAATATCTTGAGATTCCACCATGAGAATTGCTTCAAAATTTGAGATCCTCTAGAGAAAACATCAATGCAGATCCCTATCCAGACGAATTTGAAAAATATTCCCTCCAAAGGATTTTGCAAGGTGCCCTAGCTAGTCTTCTAGGGAAAGGGGCCAAAAATTTTGAGAAGAGAAAAAGAAAGGGAAAGGAGAGGGTGATCACAAAATTTCTTGGATTAGTGCCTAGTCCTTGGGATAGGGAGTCTATGTGATTCAAAAGTTGGCCAAAATTGTCTCTAAGGAAGCTAAAAAGTGATCCTCTAACAACTACCTTTTAACATTTACCCACCCAAGATCTATGGACTTTCATGGAAGAAAAGCAAGTTTCAATCCACTAGGAACTTTCATCTAGTTATGTAGTGAGTAACATGTGCAATCAACAATCTAACCTTCTTTACAATGATTTTCAATAAATTAGGGCACAAAAGAACTAGCTAGTTGCAATAATTCCACACATTAGACATTATTTCATGAAAAATCTTCAACCAAAACCACTTACAAGATAACAAGAGATATATCCAATCCAAGATCAAGAAAATGACTCCAAGAAAGAATGAAATTTCAGCTCCCAAATATATCAAAATGCGTCAAGAGATCTCCAATAGACAACCAAGAAAAAGTGCAAAATTCTCAAGAGAGATAGATCCAAGTGTGATGATGATGTTTGATACAAATAAGGCTTAGCTTTATTTATATGAGCCTCTTCTAATTTAAATTAGCCTAAGATGCCCCTAAAAACATTTTAATGTGCAAAATAATATAACTTTGGTGAGAAGCTCACCAAATAGCCCATAAATTGTATAATAAGCCATCCAAAATGAAGTTGAAATGATGAAGAAATGGTGTAGGAGGGTTGTTGGAAGCCTTTGTTGTCGCTCAGATTGTACAGGCACCACAACAACCGCTCTGGGCAGGGGCTGTCATTCTGATCCCCGCCCACTCCGTTCTAGCTGTCTCCCAATAACAGGGTAAGGGGGTAGTTCTTTTGGAAGTGAGGTGAAGGAAAACAAGTTGGGAACCAACTTGTTTGGGAGACACAGATGAGTGGCCTAGCTACTTGGTTAAATTTAGCAAGATTAATGATTAGATTAGATTTTAAGTATGAGACTAGTGCCTTATGGAGTCACAATTCTTTCTTAATGTAAATTAATACCAAGTAACTAGATGGACACCCACTGCTTGATATGATTGACTAACCTTTATGATGTGCAAGTCCTAGGACCTATGTGAGGTGCAGTGATCTTGGTTTATTTTAATTATATGCCTAGTCTAAGTGTGGCCTTCCCTTAACTATTTTGAGAAACAAACTTCAGAGTAGGTTGTGGGATGGAAGCCAACGGAAAGCAGGCTAGGGCCTAATTAATGATACCTTATGTTGTGCTCCTATCACCCGATGTCTTCGACACTGTAAAGACTGTGGCTCTAACGACTGCAAGGTCGCTGTGTTAACCACTAAAAAGGGTTGAATCCCTCAAGCTAATTGGAAAAGGGTTGCCCTAGGAGTCTATCGACTTAGCTTATGCTAGGAGGTAAGTTTTTAGTGCAAGCTAGATCCCAGAATGCTCGTGTAAAGATGACGAGTGAAATTACTTGAGTTAAGATTGTTTAAGTGTTTAAATACTCAATTTATGATTACTCCTTATGACCACTATACTTAACAACAATTAGAGGACAATCTTAATACAAGGGAAGTGCTAAAGGATACAAGTGCCAAAGAATCAATCCACAAGATACTTAGAATAAATTATCCAATTTGTCAATTAGATTCCACGTGTCAAAGCAACTTAAGCACAAGATCAGAAATTTAGAACTTAAATGTATGAGTGCTTTAAGTGTAAAATAAAGAAATCCTTGTAACTTGGAGCAAGAAAAGCAAGTGTTAGATCTCAAATATCCTAATCAACAATAGTATGTCAGAAAATTCCAGCGCTTATTAGACTTATGACAGCGGCAGGAAAATCATTTTAGATCACGAAATTTACCAAATATATGAAACAAATTTTTTTCCGAATGATTAGTAGATGTAAATTTATGAAGTTAACCCACTTTAAAATGGAGTATTCAGTGATATGTTAGATCTGAAGTAACTTATTACAGCAGTAAACAAATCATCAAATCAACAAGTTAATGATGCTACAACAAATGCCCAATGTGCCCAAAACTAGGAAGAATGTATCAAAATTGAAAAAATTAAGTTTCTAGGGCTTTTAGAATGTGATATTCAGAAAATATAAGATCTGAAAAACCACAAGAACTCTTATCTTCATATAGAACTCAAATGATGAATTCTAAGACCTATGACCCTTGAACAAGACCCCTCCAAGACCAAGTCAAGTCACTCCTTTGATCAACTCTTCTTCCACAAAGTCAATGCTGGTCAAACTTGCTGCAACACTTTAGTTTTCGGCTTCTCTTCAAGATCTCGATTTCTTTCACAAGTTTGCAATTCTCGGTTTTCCTGTAATCTCTGCGGTTTCACATGTGTGGATAGTTTGGAGTAGATTTGAGTGTCTTCTCTTCTTTGCTTGGGTTATTCCTTCTTCCTTGACAATTCGGCTTAGAAAACTGATCTTTGACACCTTGTTTCGGCCTCTTGAAATGATTGTGATTCTTGATCTCGCTGCAACAGGAAGTTTCCATAGATTCCTTCGCACGCGTGGAGGAAGGTAGCCTCAAAACAAATCTTAATTAGCTCGATTCATGGATGGGTGGATCTCAAGTGTGATTGACTTCCTTGTATATATAGGCTTATGTCACTGTTTGAAGGCCGACTTGTTGCAGTACTATGACATGGTCTTGGAGAGTCTTTTGACTCTAATTTGACTTAAATAATTTTTTCTTTACAATATGTAACATGCCCAAAAGGGTCTTCCATACATGACAATGACTCAATTGACTTGTAGACTCAATGACAAGCCCTAGAAGCACTCAATGGATGCTTGACCTATAATTTTTTTTTTCCTTGAGCATGAAACCCATGCCTCAAGAATGACAGTAATAAATTTATTTTTCTATATACATTAAATACATAAAATCATGATTACATGTCATTATGAAGACTGAACCTAGTTACATATTTCAACGCTCCCTCTTAACTAGGGAGGTATTCATAATCTACACATGGTACTTGGACATTCTCACACTATAGAATTCTCATAAGAAGAGTTAAATTGGTAAGTCACCTCATAAGCTATCTTATCAGCTTATACCAGAGCATTTCATCATACCAACCAACATTGTCACATAGCAAGGCCTTGACTAACAACTCTATCTCTCCACAAGATCAAAGCACAATGCTGGCGAGACCAATGACTGATAGACATCATCATCATTGTCTCTCAATGCACATACCCCAGCTGGGTGTTCAAAGGGTATGTCCTTTTAGGACAATTCCTGTTTTGGAATAAAACATCCTCAAGGAATTTCCTCTTCGACTACTCTTGCCTATTGAATGCCTTACCACATCCTCAAAGAGTATTAGAATCAATCTCAAATGCTTACCCATTCCTTCATTCTTTCTTCATAACATGAAGACAAGAATGATGTGTCTATCTCTCCCTCTCAACTAGGGAGGATATACACATTCCTATAAAAGGAATATACCCGTGCTCCCTCTTACCTAGGGACTTGTCCAAGCTCCCTCTTAACTAGGGACTTTTTACCAATAGCAGCTATCTGCCCTTTTGTGGAGATCATGGTACTATCAACTGCTTGTAGGGCTCCTCTTTTTGATGTCATGAACTTCATCTTTGTCATTATGGAGCCTTCATCTTCTAGATTTTCTTCGTAGGGCATCGACCATCTATCACTTTCCTTCAATGAACCTTATGATTGAACCAATAGTCATGTCATCCTTCCTTTCATCGGAAAGTGATATTCTAGTCCACATTTGGCTTTCCTTCATATAGCTACCTTTTCTAGGTCATGTTTCTTTCAGGATCTTCCATCCAATCACATGAATACTAGTTGTAGGTGACATCTACAACTTTCTTTTGGTAGCCCTGTTTTAACCCAGCTAGATGATCTCAAAAATCAAAATGAACATCAAATCAAGGATATCTTTTATGATGGCCTTTCATTATGACATCTGCTTCTTGCAACATCAACATCCTGCACATTCATAAACACATCTTCCAAGACTTTCAATGTCAAGGGTCTTCATTTCTTTCTCTATGGAGATGTCATAGCTAATTCTTCTAGTCATCGGATGTTGATTTCTTATCTTATCTTACGTGACAATAGTTGCATCTTTCACGATCTCTTCTTCCTTTCTTCACATATTACTTTCCCAGGAATTTCTATACATATTTCCTTCTGTTGAAATATATAACTAGGTTCGGCCTTCATAATGACATATGTAATCATGATTTTATGTATTTAATGTAAAGAGAAATAAATTTATTATTATTGTTCTTGAGGCACGAGTTTCATGCTCAAGGGAGATTTATTTTTAGGTCAGGCACCAATTAAGTGCTTCTAGGGCTTGTCATTGAGTCAACAAGTCATAAGATTCATTGGCATGTGTTGAAGACCCTTTTGGGCAAGTTACATATTGTAAAAGAATTTTTTTTTGAGTCAAAATAGAGTCAAAAGACCCTCCAAGACCTCTTCACGACTCAAAGATCAAGTTGGCCTTTATAAGAGGACAAGTCGACCTAAATGAAGAAATTCGTACCCTTGGAAAGCCTATAAATAAGAAGGAACTCACCCTTATTTGGACACACAACAAACAAGTTTGATCTCCTCAAGAAAGAAGCTGGAAAAGGACGAAGAAGAAGAAGAATGTTGGAATTCCTAAGTCTAACTATTAGAAACCCTTCATGCACTTTTCTGATTTATTTCTGCCTACTTGTTCTGATTTAATTAATAAGTTATTTGCCATGTAAGTACTAAAAATAAATACAAGTACATGCTCAACACATTACAGATCATCAACTGAAGGAAACAAAACAAACACACAAGTGACACTGTTGTTTTTTGACCAATGTCCCTGGAAAAACCCAATGCGGGAAAACCGGTGCAACTATCTGAGGGTTTGTATTATTACACAGTTCCAGAATACAATCTGAGTGCCAAAATCGACTCACCCAACAAAGAATAATCTCGGCTGTAGTACCTCTCAGTCGAAGATAGATGTTTCGTCTGAAGCCCCGGATAAACACTCCGACAACTCTCAGCTCCAATCTACCCCACAAAAACCCCAACATTAGCCTTTAGGGACTGCGTCAGCCCTTTTTGGTCCAACGTCACCCTAACTCGCCCTATGTCAGCCTCTAGAGGCACTGCATCAACCCTTAGAGCCTCTGCGTCACCCACGCTAGCTCTCTGAGGCATTGCACAGCTCCTGGTTGCCTTTGCGTGAGCCTTGGCTAGCTCCTCTGGCTGGCTCTGCGTCCCTCTCTTCCGGCTTCTGCACTGATCCTCCTGGTACTATCTCTGCCTCTCTACTTCTGTATTCACTGCCCCTCAGCTGCAACTCTGATCACTCTTTCGACTTCCTCAGCAAACCCTGCCCCAGAAAATCGAAATCTTGATCAACTCAGTGTGTTCTCCAAGTGACCCTCAAGCCTCCTCTTATACTTTTCTCGTTGACAATTCAACAGCCGAGATTAAGTCCCTAATCAACGGCTAAGATTAACTCTGGCTTGATCCATGACTTTTGGACCCTTCTAACACAGTTTTATATTAATACACATTAATATTTTATTTTCCCTAAGTTTAGACTTAGGTACTCCATTAAAATTATTAATTATTTTAATATCTCTCAAACTATTTAGAATTTGCCCAAAGCATTTCTGGGTATTGGGGATATCATGTGCCTTAGCCTCTCCACCAAGTTTCGAGGCTAGAGCACATTCGATGTTACCCCAAATCAACACTCCCTCTTAGCGAGGACTGTGCTGTAGTAATACTCTTAACTAAGCATCACCCTGATCATCTGGCATCGGTCCTTATGCTGATGCTAGGCCTGTTGCCCAACATCCTCTGAAGCTGTTGCATCATGTATTGCTACCCATGGCCCTGCCACTGCCACTGTTGCATCTGTACATCAACTCCCTCTGCATCTGTGCTGCTACCCATGGCTCTACCACTGCCACTGTTGCATCTGCACTGCAATCCCTCTCATCATGCTGCCCATAGCATTACCACTGCTAACTGCTACACTGCAACTCAATTACTTAGAAGTAAGTAACTAATCTCCCAACTCTGACATCTCTGTCAGGCTAGAGACACCCTCGATGGTAAAACTCCCTCTGTCGCTAACAAGTGTTCCCTCTCTGACCTCTACGCTGCTGCAACAACTCTATGCATCTCACACTGCTGTCTCACGCTGTCTTGGGAATCCTGCATTGTAGCTCCCTCTAACGCTCCATTTGCATCCGTCTCTACTGACATCCGCCAGCACTGCTACTCTTCGGGGCTCCCGTAGCTAGGTATAATCTAAGGGGTTGGGTACCTCAAGGATCCTGCCCTCATTGCCTGTAGCCCATCTGACTACAACTCGATGTCTCCCCACTTCCGCTCAAGTGGCGTGTGAGCACTCATGGCACAATCATCATCTATCTCCACTTATTTCTTCGCCCTCGCTGGCGTTGCCTTGGTCTCGGAAGCTTCTCCTTTGCTCTTCTTCCTCGGACATTGGCTCGCATAGTGACCTAGTTCCCCACAGTTGAAGCATTTGACCTTGGAGAGGTCCTTTTTTTGTTTCTCCTGCCTTACCTCACATGATAGGGCAACATCCTCCTCTTCCTTCTTGATTCTGATCCCCTTGCCGCTGCTTCCCGCCTTGCTTAGCCTTCTGATCTCTTCTTGGCGAAGAGACGCCCACATTTCCTCCCAATCTGGAAGGGTCGCCCTGCCCAGTATGCTTTGGACAAACACCTCCCAGTGTTCAAAGACTGCTTTCAGGGCTGTTCTCACCATCATTTCTTGATCTAGCGTGGTCCTTATGGAAGTCAGTTCATCCCGGATCTCCTTCAATCGACCGAGGAAGATGTCGATCTGTTCTCCCTTCTGCATCTTGTATGACCGCAACTGATTTTCAAGTAGCATCCTTCTCTGCACAAAAGTATGCTGGTACAATTTCTTCAGGGCCTCCCACATCTCATTTTCCATGTCCTTTTCGCCAATATGTGGTACTACATGGTCCTTGACCCCCTTAAGGATGATGCTCTTGGCCCTCGCCATTGCCTCCTCGTACTTGTCATTTTCAGTTGGGTCAATTAGGATTGCTATCGTCCTCAAGGCGAATTGCTTGACACGATTCCTGTCTAGAACGAACAAGATTCTAGCCTTCCAGTCTACGAAGTTTGAGGCTTCGTCCAGTCTACCCTAGTCTCCTACCCCGGTCACTGCCATCTCGCTGCTCCTCTACTTCCCTTTTGGAAGTTCTCGGTGTGACTCCTTCTGAGCCTTGATTTCCCTCTTGGAAACCCCTCTGCCAATGTCGAGATGCCCCCATTCTGATTGTTAGTGCAGCTGCACCATTGATCCAGATTTCTTGGCTAGAAATCCTCGGTAGCAACTCCCTCCTCCTTGGTTTTGTCCTATTAGGTATTGTTCTGACTACAATACCCCACTAGCTTTACTCTGCAACTTACCCACAAACTCGTAAGCTCCAACAAATTAAAGGTTAGAGCTTCTAGGCTTTGCACAATCTCGACAGCAGCAAAATCTGCAACTCCTAGCCACAGGCGTCAATCCTTCTTGATTGAGAAAGATGACCGGGCACTGCGTAGGTCGAGTCTGCTCCCGTTTGCCACTGCGTTGATCCTCTTCCTGGCTCAAACTTGATGACACAGGCATTGCGTCACCCCTTCCTTGCTGCTTCTCTGCTAGGAACAACTTCTGTCACTTGGGACAGCTGTTTTCTGTTGCTGCTGTTCTACTCGGCGGATGTCCTCAGTTCTCCTGTGATCTACAACCACCCTTTGATACCATGTTGGAATTTCTATGTCTAACTGTTAGAAACCCGTCATGCACTTTTCTGATTTATTTCTGCCTACTTGTTCTCATTTAATTAACAAGTTATTTATCATGTAAATACTGAAAATAAATACAAGTACATGCTCAACACATTACAGATCATCAATTGAAGGAAACAAAACAAGAACACAAGTGACACCGTTGTTTTTGGACCAATGTCCCCAGAAAAACCCAATGCGGGAAAACCGGTGCATCTATTTGAGGGTTTGTATTATTAAGCAGTTTCAGAATACACTCTGGGTGCCAAAACCAACTCACCCAACAGAGAATAATCTCGGCAGTAGTACCTCTCAGTCGGAGACAGTTGTTTCGACTGAAACTCCAGATAAACACTCTAACAGCTCTTAGCTCCAATCTATCCCACGAAAACCCCAACGTCAGCCTCTAGGGATTGCATCAGCCCTTTCTGGACCAACGTCACCCTAGCTCGCCCTGCATAAGCCTTTAGAGCCTCTGCGTCACCCACGCTGGCTCTTTGAGGCATTGCGCAACTCCTGGCTGCCTTTGCGTGAGCCCTGATTGGCTCTGCGTCCCTCTCTCTTGGCTTCTGCGTTGATCCTCTTGGTACTATCTCTGCCTCTCTGCTTCTGTATTCACTACCCCTCAGCCGCAACTCTGATCACTCTTTCGACATCCTCAACAAACCTTGACCCAGAAAATCGAAATCTTGATCAACTCGGTGTGTTCTCCAAGTGACTCTCAAGCCTCCTCTTATACTTTTTTCGTTGACAATTCAACGACCGAGATTAAGTCCCTAATCAACGGCTAAGATTAACTCTGGCTTGATCCATGACTTTTGGTCCCTTCTAACACAGTTTTATTTTAATACACATTAATATTTTATTTTCCCTAAGTTTAGACTTAGGGACTCCATTAAAAATATTAATTATTTTAATAGCTCTCAATTTAGAATCTACCCAAACCATTTCTAGGTATTGGAGATCTCTTGTGCCTTAGCCTCTCCACCAAGTTTCGAGGCTAGAGCTCATCCGATGCTACCCCAAGTCAACAAAGAAGAGCAAGCTAGAAGTTTTGGGTGTCTCTCTATCTTGTGTTAGGGTTTCTAATGTTGTTGGGCAAGTCTAGTTGTTGGAATGTTGCTGGAATATTGCTGGGCAAGTCAAAGTGATGGAATGTTGCTAGGCAAGTCAAAGTGCTAGAATATTGCTGGGAAAGACAAGGTGCCAGAAAGTTGTTGGGCAAATCAAAGTGCTAGAAAGTTGCTAGCCAAGTCGTAATTGTTGGATCAGAATTATAGAAGAAACTGTTGGGTCGAAATTGCAGAAGAAACTACTGGGTCGAAATTGTAGAAGAAACTACTGGGTCGAAATTGCAAAAAAAACTACTAGGGTTGAAGTTGCAGAAGAAACTGCTTGGGTCGAAATTGCTAAAGAAATAGCTCGGGTTGAAATTGCTGAGGTCAAAATTGATGGAAAGAAAGGAGAAAAGTTGACTTGGACTTGGAGGGCTCTTTGTCAAGGGTCATAGGTCTTGTAATTTGTCATTTGAAGATTCTATAAGAAGAGAAGAATTCTTGTGGGTTTTCCCCTCAGGAGGGGAGGTTTTGGCCCTGGTTGATCGCCTCTATCTTGTGTCCTCGTCTTAGTGTTCTTTGTTGTTTGGTCTCTATTTGATGTTAAGAACACTAACTATAATCAAGTGAAAGAAGAAGATAATTAAGTAGAAAGACATCACAAGCGGTTATCAAAGTAAGAGAAATCACATAATCTAGCTGCCCTAGATTTCTCAACACCTTCATCTTATCATCCAACTCATATTCCATATGAGGACATATCATGATGATTTCATCTTATCAATATGTGAACTAGTTCAAGGCATATGGCTTCATGCATATTTCTAAAGGAAGAGATCCTTCATTTTTGATCATGCTCATGAGATAGAGTATTCAACCACGCTATTTGCAACTATATGATGACATGACTCAATCTATCAAATACATACATACCTCTTTTCTCCTTTTGGTCATCTAGAATTCCTTTGGCAACTTCCTTTCCTTGCTTGAAAGTTCTTCAACCATCTTGACACGCTGCACTCCTCTGTCACCATACCATCATCTTTCGACACAATGGTTTCCACACAAGGTGGAATGTTGACTATCAACGAGACATTTGCTTCTTCCAAGTAGAGGTGAACCTTCTAATGAAGATTCCAATGGAGGATCTTGATTATCCTCATCCTGCAAATGCTCCTTCCTAATGATGATGATGTATGATGATTATTTTCTATCTTTTATCATGCTAGATGACTTTCTTCCAACTATATATACTACTACTTTGGTTGCCTTTTCATGCTTTCAATGAGGATACCATGAGCTACTTTATTTCTATCATAATGACTGCTACAACCATGTAGACTTCTACTTCAGCTATCCTTTCAAGCTTCTATAATGATGTCATGAGCTCTTTTCTGCTTCAATCATATGCTTCTAATATGATGCCATCTTCTAATATGATGCATCTTGTCATACTTACAATGCTTCTCATCCTGACTGCAATCTTTAACCATAGTAGATGTCTTTTCACCTCCTACTTCTCCTTGCTATGTACTTGAAGATAAAATGCGTGAGAAGTCTTAATAGTGAAGATCTATCCCTTCTTCCTTCTTGGATTTCTTCTCATCAAGTTCTTCTACTTCTTTGGTGATATGGGCTTCATTCCTTTCTTTCCTTTTCTTGTTTCCCTTCTTGAGTTTAGGACAATCTCTCTTGAAATGCCCATATTCCTGACATCCATAGCATTGGATCTTTGACATATCGATCTTCTTCTTTTTCTGAGGACCAAACTTTCCAAATTTTCCTTTTCTCTTGGCCATGGCAGTAAATGCTTGAACCTATTCATTTGACCCAACATCACTCTTTGCTTTCAACCTTGTTTCTTCAATCTTGCATAGTGACCAAAGTTCACTGAATGGAGTAGCTTATTTATTTCCATAAATACTTGATACAAAGTTACTCCATTCATCAGGTAGTGCATTGAGCACAACGTGGTCATTTCTTTGTTGGACATTATTTCCCCTAACTCTTGTAGTTGGTCTCTTATTTGTGACACCCTCATAAGATATGAGGTTATCCCTTCTTCTTTTGTTAATTTTAGATACCAATGGTATGTTCTATGCTTAAGAGCAATTTACTTCAATTTTTCTTATTAGCCTAATATCAATTTCCGGATTAGCAATCACATGACAGTAAATGCAGATAGAACATAAATAAAAAGCAGAAGACAAGCCAAGACAAGAGGACACAATATTTGGTGGATGCCAGGGAAAACCCCAATGTGGGGAAACCCTTTGATCAAGTCTTCTTATTATTCTTCAAAAGTTCAGTAGAGAGAGAGAGTACAATATACAAAGTTCACTTGCCCAAACACAATCAAATCTGTCTAGTCAAACTGCAGTCAACAGGATGCCCTAACTAGAAAGTCAACACTGGTCAACTTAGCAGAAATCTTCCTCCAAATCAGCTCGGTCAAACCCAGTCAATTCGGCCTCCAAGAATAGTCCAAATCAGTCCAGACTCCAAAATAGTCTTGAAAATATATGAAACTTGGTCAACGCAGAGTCAAACTTGTGGTCAACTTCTTTGTGGCCAATGCTAGTCAAACAACTTAGAATGCCTCGATTTCTGTGCCTAGAAATGAGGCCTGACCAAATGGAATTTCTCTAAGAAAAATTGCAGCCAAACAAGGTCAACTATTGCCTGGTCAATGTTGGTCAACCCTTCTGCAATTCGGTCAATGCATAAACAAAAAATCACAGACTGTCCTTGGAACGTGTGGAGGAAAGAGGATGCTCAGAAATCTGTACACCCAATCAGATGAGGAGAGAGAGATATGTGAGTGACAAATGATGTCCAAAAGAGGTAGATGCTCCTTCTATTTATATGCAACGTTGAGGGTGAAGAGACATGTCTTTTGAGCTTCTGAGCCTACATTAGATTGTTGGCCGACCTTGACAATTAGTCCACAGAAGAAATAAATTCATAATTCCATTTATACTTGTCAGAATTAGATGATCTTTAGATCAATACTACACCTCTCGGAAAGAGGAATCCAATAAAAATATCAGCTGCATCATATGAGTTGTTCAAGGTGGAGTTTGGCCCTAGTTGCCAATTTTAATACTCCCTCTGAACTAGAGAGAACTCCACTTGCTAAATCATCTATCAATCTGTACCATCTTTGACATCCCTGTTATACTTTGCTCTGCTCTATTGAACCATGAAGAAATAATGAAGAAGAAATGATCGAGAGTGTCATACCACTCTCCACTGACCCGAAGTCAGCCTCCAATGATTGAGAGTGTATCATACCACTCTCCACTGACCTGAAGTCAGCCTCCATTGGTCCCAGATCAATATCAAACATCTTAGCATAGGGAGTACGGCAGTACATGATGCATCCATCGATAGTACTATGGTTCCTATCCTCATTTCCATACTCATTGGCCAGATGAGAGGTACTTCCCATGAGTCTCGAACTACATGGGTAGGATGTATCAACAGGAGAAGGTGAACCACTCATCCTGCTCATATGCCATAGGAGAAGGTGAACCAATCATCCTACTCATACTCCATAGGAGAAGGTGAACCACTCATCCTATGGATATCTCAACCATCATGGGGTATCACAGAGGAAGGTGAACCACTCACCTTGTACACAACGCACCACTAGGGGAAGGTAAACTACTCACCCTATGGTCGCTCATCGCTCCAAGAAGTACCCCAAGCCCCCCGGAGCTCCCAAAGCTCAATATCCAACTCAAACAAGACCCTCATAAGAGGGTCCCTCCACGACTCCAAGTCGTTCACGGAAGGTTAAGATTTTGACCTTCCCTAGGGGCTTCGTAAGAATATCTGTGACCTGTTCATCAGTCCCAATGTGACAGAGCCTTATTGCTCCCCATTGTACCATATCTCGGATAAAGTGGTACTTGATATCAATATGCTTGGAGCAGTCATGAAACACGGGATTCTCAAAAAGACGAATCCCACTTTGGTTGTTGCAGAAGATCACGGTGGTATCCAACACATGTCCAAACAGCTCACTAAAGAGCTTCCTCAACCAAACAGCTTCACAGGAGGCCATACTAGCAACAATATATTTAGCCGTAGCAGTGCTCAAAGCAACTGATTTCTGCTTCCTGCTCATCCAGGATATTGAAGCAGAACCTATACAGAAGCAACATCCAGATGTGTTCTTACGAACCGCCACATTGCCAGCCCAGTGAGCATCAAAATGACCATGGAGCCTCACATTCCTGGTAGTGTATCTCAGTCCATAGTTGATTGTGCCCCAAAGATATCTCAAAAGATTCTTGGCAACAATCCATTGTATGTGATGAGGCTCAACCATAAACTGACTCAATGTGTTCATTACAAAGCATATGTTTGGATGAGAGTTCACCAAGAACATCAGGGCCGCGTTGACGAATCTCAGAAGGATTTCCCAAATCGGGCACAACAACACTTCCACATAACTTCTTAAAGTTAAGTTCCATCGAAGTAGTCACGAACTTGCAGTCCACCATCCCAAATCTTTCAAGTAGCTTCACAATGTATTTTCCTTGAGAAAGGAAAATCTCACCTGGCTTTTGCCAAACCTCCAACCCTAGGAAATAATGCATCAGTCCTAGGTCCTTCATTTCAAACATGGAAGCCAACTCCCTCTTGCATTGATGAATGAGAGGGTTTGCACTTGTCAAAAAGAGATTTTCCACATAAAGTACCAAGATGAGAGGTCTATAATTCTCAACCTTAAAGTAAAGGTTCAAATCAACTTCACTTCTTGTAAAATCCAACTTCATTAGATAACTGTCGATCTTCTAATACCAAGCCCGAGGAGCTTGCTTCAACCCATAGAGGGCTATCTTCAACCTGCATACGTGTCTGACGATCTTGAACTTCGAACCCCTCAGGTTGTTTTACAGAGGCTTCCTCCTTAATTGAACCATGCAAGAAGGCGGTTTTGACATCCATCTGGTGTAGGTTCCCCAGAGAAACCCAATTATTTTTGGACAATCGTCCCCGGAAAAACCCAATTTGGGAAAACCGATGCAACATATAGAGGGTTTTATTATTAAGAAGATTCAGAATACAACTAGGGTGCCAGAAATGGCTCACCCTTCAGAGAATTTCCTTGGCAACAATACCTCTATATGGAGACAGATATTCCGGCTGATCAACAACTAGATGAATGATCCCATGGTGACTCCGACTATTCCTTGTGCTAGACAGCGAAAGCTGCTACACGCACTCTTAGGGTCTGCGTCACCCTCTCAGGGACTGCGTCACCCTCTCTGGCTCTGTGTCAACCAATCAACTCTATGTCTGTCTCACTGAATCACCTCAACGCAACCTCTGAAGCCCTCTGTGTCAACTGCGTCAACTTCTATGGCCTCTGCGTCAACTCCTTTGGCCCTTTGCATCCTCTGCGCTGGCCTCCTTAGCCTCTGCATCAACCCTTGTTGCCTCTGCGTCAGCCTTCCTAATCTCTGCGCTCCATCTTTCGGGACTTTGCTGCCTCTCTGATATGTATTCCTTGGCCTCCTGCTGAGCTGCCCCTCACTGCAACTAATCACTTGTTCGATTTCCTCAGCAAGCCTCACCCTAGAAAATCGAATTGACTTATCTCTCTTGCTGTCTTGGTTTGTCCCCAACTGATCCTCAAGCCTCCTCTTATACTTTTCCTGTTGACCATTCAACGACTGAGATTAAGTCCCTAATCGATGGCTAAGATTCGATCTGGCTTGATCCTTGTTATTTCGAACTTTCTCACCCATATTATATTAATACACATTAATATTTTAATTTTCCTAAGTTTAGACTTAGGGTCTCATTAAAATATTAATTATTTTAATATCTCTCCATCCGGGTGGAATTTCCCCAAACGATTTCTAGGTCTTGGAGATCTCATGTGCTTTAGCCTCTCCAACAATTTTCATGGTTAGAGCACATCTGATGCTATAGAAAATCAACACTTCCTCTTAGTGAGGAATGTGCTCTAGTAATGCTTCAACATAGAAACATCACACTGATCCTCCACATCAGTACTTGTGCTGATGTTTCGCCTGCTGCCTCACATCCCCTGCACTACTGCTTCCTGTACTGCTGCCCATGCCACTGCGAATGCCACTGCTACATCTGTATTGCAACTCCCTTTCAACATGCTGCATCATGTTGCCCATAGCATTGCCACTGCTAACTGCTGCACTGCAACTCAGTTACTGAGAAGTAGGTAACTGACTTCACCCAACCACTGACATCCCGACCAGTCTAGAAACCTCGTGATGCTGAAGCTAGCTCAGTTGCTATCCTATGCTCCCTCTATTGCCACTGCGCTACTGCAACCTCTTTTGTGCCTCTCGCACTGCTGCAACCTCTATTGCGCTGCTACAGAACTTTGCTCTCTAGCCTTGCCTTGCTGCTCCACCACACTTTGCTCCACCTGACACCTGTCATCATGCTACTATTGTTAAGGGCTCTTGTAGCCGGATGTGATCCAAGAGTTTGGGCACCTCAAGGATCATGCCCCTGCGTGTAGTCCTCTTGACTACAACTCGATGTCACCCCACCTCTTCTCTAGAGGTGCATGAGCACTCATGGCACAATCGTCATCAGTCTCGACATCCTTCTCAGCTTGTGCTGGAGTTGCCTTTTATTCAGAAGCTTCTCCCTTGCCTTTCTTCCTGGGGCATTGAGATGCATTTTGTCCCAGCTCCCCACAGTTGAAGCACTTGACCTTGGAGATGTCCTTCTTCTTCCTCTTCCCTTGCTATCCCATAGATGCTAGAGCCACATCCTCCTGTTTCCTGACTCGAACTCCCTTACCACTACTCCCCGCCTTGGTCAACCTCCTGATCTCTTCTTCTCAAAGAGTTGCCCACATCTATTCCCAACTAGGGAGAGTCGCTCTGCCCAAGATGATTTGGAAAAACGTTTGCCAGTCCTCGGAGACTGCATTCAGAGCAGTCTTGACCATAAACTCTGGATCCGGTGTAGACCCCATGGAAGTAAGCTGGTTACGAATTCCTTGCAACCTTAGGAGGAAGTGATATATCTCCTCTCCTTTTTGCATCTGATATGACCTTAGTTGATTCTCCAATAGCATCTTCCGTTGCACGAAAGAGCCCTAGTATAAGGTGGTTGTGCTTCCCACATTTCCCTTGCTGTGTTCTTCTCAACAATATGTGGTATGACATGATCTTTGACCCCGTCTAGGATCATGCATTTTGCCTTTGCCTTCGCCTCGTCCTCCTCATACTTCTCATTAGCATTCGGGTCAACTGGGACAACTACGGTTTTCAAGGCATAGTCATTGATGCGATGTTTATCTAGGATTTCCAAGATCCTGGCCTTCCAGATGACAAAATTGGAAGCCTCGTCCAATCTATCCTGATCTCTCAATCCATTCATTGCCATCTCTGCTCCCCTTATAGACTCCCTCTGAGTCTCGACTTCCCTCTTGGAAATTGGCCAACTGTCGAATCACTCCTCTCCCATTCCCCTTTGTTGCTGCAACTCAGATCCGGATTTCTTGGCTAGAAATCTGTTGAGGTAGTGCTTCCCTCTAACTTGGTTCCGTCTCCTTAGACACTGTTTTGCTCAGACAGAAACAACACCCCACTAGCTCCTCAAATCACAATCTGCACAGCTCCCTTAGCCCTGACAACTGAAGAATCTAAGCCCTTCTGGCTCTGCGCAATCACAGTGAGAGCTAGATCAACTCCTCTTGGCCTCAACGTCAATCCTTCCTTACTGAGAAAGATGACCAGGCATTGCATAGGCGTGATATACCTTGCCTCTGCCTCTGCGCTGGTCGTTCCCTTGGCTCGAAATGCTGATGCAGGTCCTGCGTGAGCCTCTGCGTCACCCTCTAAGCACTGCATCACTTCTTCCCTTACCGCTTTAGCTCTGGGACAAGGTTGTCTTTCGGGACAGCTGCTTTTGTTGCAAATTTTCAGATTTCTTCTGTTGATGTCTTTAGTCATCCTATGATCTGCAATCACTCTTATACTATGTGAAAATTTCTGAATCTAACACGTCAGAAACCCCTACTGCAATATCTGGTTTATTATCTCCTACTTGTTATTTACATTAACAAGTTATTTAATAATATAAACATCGAAATAAACACAATCGCAGCCTTCACAAATATACAAATCAAAAATTGAAATAAACTAAGACAACACAAGGGACACTATTATTTTTGGATAATCGTTCCCGGAAAAACCCAATTCGGGAAAACCGGTGTAGCATATAGAGGGTTTTATTATTGAGCAAATTGTGAATACAACTAGGGTGCTAGAAATAGCTAATCCTTCAGAGAATTTCCTTGGAAACAATACCTCTATCTGGAGATAGATATTCCAGCTGATCAACAACCCGATGAATGATCCCACAGTGACTCTGGCCATTCCTTGTGCTGGACAGCAAAAGCTGCTCCACGCACTCTTTGGAACTGCGTCACCCTCTTAAGGACTGCGTCACCCTCTTTGGCTCTATGTCATCCAATTAGCTCTTAGTCTGTCTCACTGAATCAACTCAGCGTAGCCTCTGAAGCCCTCTGCATCAACTGTGTCAGCGTCTATGGCCTCTGCGTCAACTCCTTTGGCCCTCGCATCCTCTGCGTCAACCCTTGCTGCCTTTGCGTCAACCTTCCTAGGCTCTACGCTGCCTCTTCCGGCACTCTGCTACCTCTCTGATATGTATTTCTCAGCCTCCTGTCGAGCTGCCCCTCATTGCAACTAATCACTTGTTCGATTTCCTCAGCAAACCTCGCCCCTGAAAATTGAACTGACCAATCTCTCTTGGTGTCTTGGTGTGTCTCTAACTGACCCTCAAGCCTCCTCTTATACTTTTCCTGTTGACGATTCAACGACTGAGATTAAGTCCCTAATCAACGACTAAGATTAGATTTGGCTTGATCCTCGTTATTTAGCACTTTCTCACCCATATTATATTAATACACATTAATATTTTAATTCTCCTAAGTTTAGACTTAGGGTCTCATTAAAATATTAATTATTTTAATATATCTCCATCCAGGTGGAATTTCCCCAAACGATTTTTGGGGCTTGGAGATCTCATGTGCCTTAGCCTCTCCACCAATTTTCATGGCTAAAGCACATCTGATGCTACCAAAAATCAACAATCTTTGATGGTTGGGTCAAATGTACCAAACTTGTGCCTTTAAGGACTTCTACTTAAGATTGATATTAGAAATACCAAGGGTCGATTTATAGTGAGCCCAAATTTTTCTTTCCATGGGAGCTAAAGTACAAGCTCTTCCTCCTATGCTATCACCTTTCCATTCAACCAAGTTGAAATCTCCACCATTGATCCATTTTATAGGTGCAGGGGACTAGGATATCCTTTGTTGATGATGATATCTCGGGCAAGTGCTTCAGAATAGGCAAGGTGTCAAGCATGCAAAAAATGACCAAATGCCTCTTTAGGTACTTGCTCATGTTGAGTAAGTGACTCTTATGATCACTTTCCTAAATCTAACTTGGGAAAAACACATTGGTTAGTTTATTAATTAATTTTGGCTATTTTTCTAAGGTTTTCTAGTGAAAAGTAAATTAATATACTTTAGTGAGTTAGATCTAGTCTCTACCGTTGATCTCAAGTGAGGCTTAGGATTTAATCCTAGCCATCCATCACTTAGGAGATCTAGATTTTGAGATCTAACTCAATGAGAAATTATAAAGTAGGCTTAAGGGAGAGGTGAAAGACACATCAAGTTCTTGGGAGTGCGATTTTCTCAAGAGAATGAGGGACTCAAGATTGGAGAAAAAGAAAAGTGTGTAGCAAGGAGATTTTGGGAGAAGAATATGAAGGAGTCGAGTTATTAGAGAGAGGAGGCCGTAATTTGTGAGGAGGGGGGGGGGAGATTTTCCAGCAAGGCTTGCACAGGGGTAAAGGGTGAACTCTCTCCAGTGTGTTGTGAAAAATCTATAACTGCAACATCTTATTTACTTTTCCTACTTATTCTTCAATAAGTTATTTATGAAATTCCTTCAATAAACATTAAAATAAATTATGTTGCAGATATCACACTGTAATACAGAAACAAACACATGTACAAGAATCAACACATTGATACAGATAATTTGGACAATAGTCCCCGGAAAAACCCAATGTGGGAAAACCGGTGCAACAAAGGAGGATCTTATTATTTAGCAATTCTTGAGTACAACAGGGTGCCAAACTGGCTTACCCATAGAGATTTTTTTTTCTCCAACACTTCTCCTAGTCCTAGCACCAGCCTGGCTGACCTCTGCGTGGCTCCCAGACACACTGCGTTAGCCCTAGGCTTCTCTGTGTCACGCACACAGGCCCTCTAATGACTGCGCAATCTCCTACTGCCTCTGCGTCTGCCTGAAATGCCCTGCGTCTGCCTCCCTACCTCAGTGCTGGTCTCCAGTGGCTGATCCCTTATCTCTATTCCGTACTTGCTGCCTCCTGACTGCTCACCAGACCACTAGTTCGAATTTCTTAGCTAACCCCGCTCCAAAAATTGAATTGACTGGTCTCCCTTAGTATGTCCTCCAAGTGACCCTTAAGCCTCCTCTTATACTTTTCTCGTTGACAAATCAACGACCAAGATTAAGTCCCTACTCAATGGCTAAGATCAACTCTAGCTTGATCTATGACTTTTGGACCCTTCTAACACAGTTTTATATTAATTCACGTTAATATTTTATTTTCCCTAAGTTTAGACTTAGGGACTCCATTAAAAATATTAATTATTTTAATATCTCCCAAACTGTTTAGAATCTGCCCAAACCATTTCTGGGTATTGGAGATCTCATGTGCTTTAGCCTCTCCATCAATTTTCGTGGCTAGAGCACATCCGATGCTACCCCAAATCAACACTCCCTTTTAGCGAGGACTGTGCTCTAGTAATACTCATCACTGAGTATCACCCTGATCATCCGGCATCAGTCCCTATGCGGATCCTAAGCCTCCTTGCCCAACATCCTCTACACTGTTGCATCCTGTACTGCTACCCATGGCTCTGCTACTGCCACTGCTGTATCTGTATGACAACTCCCTCTGCGTCTGTGCTGTTGTTGGTCCTTTCTCCCAACATTGCATCCGCACTGCAACTCCCTCTGCATCCGTGCTGTTATCACTCCCATTTCTGCTACTGAAACGGGTTCTTTACCATCCCCATATTTTCCCTGATGTAGTCAAACTTTGTCCTTCCAAGGGCCTTGTTGAGGATGTCCACCACTTGTTCTCCTGTAGGAGTGTAGCTCAACTGTACAACTTTTCGTTGGACACAGTCCCTGACAAAGTGACACTGGATATCAATATGCTTTGACCTATTATGAAACACTAGATTCTCAGAGAGCTTGATGCAACTCAGATTATTGCACATGATCTTGATCGCTTCCATATTCCTTCTGAATAGGTTCACAAGCAGTTTTCTAAGCCATATGGCCTCACACGAAGCTGTGCTTGCCGCCATATATTCTGCCTCAGATGAGCTCAGAGCCACAGACTTCTATTTCCTACTGCACTAGGAGGTCATTCTTGATCCAATGTTGAAACAGTACCCAGAGGTACTTTTTTGATCCATTGAACTTCCTGCCTAATTTGCATCAGTAAATCCACTCAATCTGATATTGTTAAAATTGGCAACTAGGGCCAAACTCCATGTGGGTCATCTTATTAATGGAAGCTGATATTTTTCTTGGATCCCTCTCATCGAGAGATGTAGGATTGATCTAAAGATCATCCGATTCCGATAAGTATTCATGGAGATGTGAATTTATTTGTGTTATGGGACAATTCGTCAAGGTCAGTCAGCGACCAAATATACCCCACTCGTGCTCAACATTTTACTATAAAAGAAGGAGGTCTTCAAGTCATTTAGACACACACTCTTCTTTTGATCTCTTCCTCTCCACATGTCTTTGGGTTTTGGTGGGGGAGAGATACTAAGAGTATACGCTGGCCCAAGTCTCATGATGCCCTAGTCGTAGTAAGGAGGATGCCCTAGCAGCAGACTAGCTGCAGTTAAAGGAGGAACATCTAGATGCAATCAAAGGGAATATGCCATGCCCTCATTCGCAATCTGAAAGAGACCTTAACGCTGTCGTGGAGGAGAGAAGAAGCCCAAACGCTGACCTAAAGGGAGATGCCCTAACTGCTATTCTATACGAGATCAAGGCACAGTCAAAAGAGAAGGCTCAGCGCAGTCAAGGAGGGAGCTCTACCTGCAGTTAAGGGTGGCCCTCATTCACTATTAAAGAGGCCCTTATACGCTGTCCTAAGGTGCCCTAATCCACAATATGTTGAGCCCTTAATCACAGCTAAACAATGATCCTATTCCGTAGCAATTGGGCCCTAATACGCAGCTAAGAGGAGGTTCTATACACGGCTAATATAGGCCCTAAATGGAGGCCCTGATCCGCAGCTACAGAAGGCCTAAATATGCTTCCTTATCTGCTTCCCTAGCTGTTGTTTATCTAGCCCTTAATCCGCAGTCAAGAGACCTTACACGCAGTTAAAAGGGAGGCCTTAAACTTCAGTAAAAGAGAACCCTTAGACACAGTCAAGGAGAGACTCTTAACCACAACAAGAAAGGGTCTTATCACTACATGAATAAGCCTGTAAGGACAACATGTTCGCTGTGATAAAATAAGTTGTTTATCGTATGCCTTAAGGACTGTTTGATAAGCCACAGTTATACAATGAAGGAAGAGTTGAAGTCTGCTCCTTAATGTTGTTGCATTAATGATGTTTATGTAACTGCTTTGACGACATTTACTTCAGAGTACTATGTGCTAGGCCATAGGCCATAACATCATAGCAAGGGTCTCTTAGAGCTGCTCTTTTGGGTTGTTTAGTGATTATGAAGGAAGTTTAGGTCTGCCTCAGGCTATGTCACACGGTTCGAGTTCGAATTCGAGTTCGACAACGATTAAGTTCGATTCGAATTCGAATTTTCCGATCAGGTTCGAATGAGGTTCGGCATTAGGTTCGACTATACATATTTTTCAATATCTATATATATATATATATCTATATATGACATCATAATGATGTCAAAAGACCAATACTAGGTGAAATTAGTAAACATCATTATGTGCCTTAACATTGTGATTACGTACCTGAATATCTTGACATCATTGAAAGTTGTTAGCCATAATTGTCTTGGTGAATGGTAAATGTGGGGCTTCATTGCATTTTGACATGATTCCTTTGAATGCAACTTCTTTGGCCGTGAATGCGCTGGTGAATACTGAATGTGGGTTTTTAGTTTTTTGTATTGTCATGCTTCCTTTGAAGAGAAACTAGACATTATCATGTGCCTTCACATTGTGCTTATGTACCTCAAGATCTTGACATTATGAAAAATAGTTATTCATGAATGCCTTAGTAAATGGTGAAAGGAAAATGTGGGTTTCCAGTGCGGCCATGCTTTCTTTGAGGACAAAGCTTCTCTCTCTATATATAGAGGTATCATGCAGTTCACTGTTGATACGTCGATATGTGGGGTTCATTTACTATTATATTACAGTTTTGCATAGTCATGGTCAGAAATATAACGACATGGGTTTACAATCACTTCACTACTGGGATGTAGAACGCATGTCACTTCACAAAGTGCAATGCCACTGTTTTAATATATCCATGGTGTGCCTTATTATGAACTGATGTGGAAGGAATGGAAGATGTAGGCAGAGACTTATCAAGAATCAATTTTGAACCACATTCCCTTCCAAGTCCTATATCGGCAAAAACATCTATATCCATGCTCAATTTCATTCTAACAAGTTCAGGTTGTAGAACCTGAAAGCCTTGTCAAACTGTTCAGCAAACAAAAGGGTGGTAAGAATCCCCAAATGGGTATCAAGTTCCTATTCCCACTGGCTTCTATGATCGACCTAAATTCATTTAAAAAAAGAAATTAAAACCTTATATGATCTAACTCAGTAGGTATGATTTGCCTCGATTTCTAAATATTTAACGCTGATTGATATGATCTATGATTAGCAGAACTATTTATAAGAGAATCAGTTCTGTAATCTAGACCAATTTTAACGACCAAATAAGCTGAAAAGAAAATAAGAAGGCTAGGACCAAAAAAATCAAAAGACACAATGACTACATTAGGCAAAGGGGGCAATGGTTAGAAGATCGAGAGAGTGATGAGACTACGCCCAGGTGACATTGCCAAACCTAGCATGCTCAATACAGGCCATAACCCATAAATTGTCCAACCATATAGTGGAACCTTCAAGATAGTTGAAAGCATTTACAAATACTAAAATCTACCAACTAGAATAGCTACTAGTACTGATCGGGTCCAACTTCCGTAAGTAAATATATTGGATCATCACACCTAAGCTAGATGCAGAGTCCTGACTGTTGCAGAGACACTAACGAAATAAATGGATAAAACAAATGGTTAATAGCATTTCGCGTAAATCTTTACAAGGATAGAAAAGAAATAAAACAAAGAGACAAAAGAAAGCCGCAATGCGTCGGTGGTCTGCGTGCAGCGTCGTGCCACTGCTCAAAGCCTCAAGCGGCAAGCCTCGACAGAGCTCACACTGTGTGCCCAAACGTCTGCAAACTCACTACAAACAAACGCTCAGCCTCAATCAACTCGACAGTGTATGACAAAACGGTAGCCAGCGGTTGTTTATAAAGAATTATTTGGCGGGAAGAAGTGCTAAAAAGCGGTATGCGGCCCCTGGTTTTTCCTCTAAAACCGTCAAGAAAACCGTCCAGAAAACCATCGAACCTCAAAAATTCGTTTAAGTCGCGATTCGGTTCGTTTAGGTTCAATTAAGTTCGTTGAGGTTCGAGGAGTTTGATGAGGTTCGAATTCGGCTTGAGGTTTGGCTTGAGGTTCGACTTTCAGGTTCGCCGAACCTGAACGAACTTCAAATTTTTTTACAGGTTCGCCGAATTTCGAACTTGAAGCTTCAGGTTCACCGAACCCTGTGACTTAAGCCTCATGTACCCTCATGAGATCAGCAAGCTTATACATGGGTTAGTTGCAAGCATGTAGAATCATGGACAGCGGCAGCATGGTAAAGCATGGACAACAAAAAGTACAGTGCAACAAGTACATTGGGACAACAGTAAGCATGGTGCAACAGTGGCACTATGTACAACAATGATAAACACTGGTACAACAATGGCTTGAGGTCCCGGATTGTGATGATGGGTGCAACATGGTGCAATACGGTGAGCTACAGCACATGGACGAGATGTAACACAATGATAGGTGAAGGAGTCACCTTGGAGAATCAGTTGAAGCAGCATGTCTTCAACTAATCTCTTGTAGAGATGATCTATTCTCTTATCTAAAAAGTCAAAGTGTTGACTTCTGTTGTAAATGCACTATCTCTCTCTCTCTCTGCTGAACTTTTGAAGAACATTGAAGAAGAATTGATCAAGGGTTTCCCCACATTGGGGTTTGTCCTTGGCTAGTGCCAGATCTTGTGTCCTCTTGTCTTGGCTTGTCTTCTGCGATTTATGTTTATGTTCTATCTGCAATTTACTTTAATGCTGATGTGATTGCTAATCTGGAAAAGATATTGAGCTAACTGTGAAAATTGAAATAAATTTCTCTAAGCATAGAACATACCTAAAATTAACATGGTATCAGAGCTGAGGTGAAGACAATGCCCAAGCAAGAGTGAAAGAGCAATCATTGAAGACAGTTGGGAAAGGACAAAAGGATCGATGGGTTCCTCATCCCTCTTCAAATTCACCGAGGATGAAGTCGAAGCAGAGAATATTATCAGAATGGCGCAGTGGAAGCTTTCTGATGGCCTACCTAAAGATCACTTCATTAGGAAGTCTGAATCTAAGGGTGGAAGGAAAGACAGATGCCTTGGTTGCAATAAGTTCGGCCATTATGCGAAGGAGTGTCCGAATGATAGAGACACATCTCTTGATGAAGATAACAATCATTCCAGGGACATCTTCAATGATTAAAGGAATGATGGGTAATGCAGGTCATCAAGGAAATGGCCTACTCTTCAAAGAAAGCAAGGAACCCCAAGTATGAAGAATCAAGTGTTGTTTTTGATAATGTAAAGGAGCGTTATCTTGTATTGGTCCTCTCCTTCAGATTCTTTGGGAATCTGGCTTATTGATTGTAAGTGCTTCAAGGCACTTCATCGGATAGAAGGGTGCACTCTCTAATTTGGTAGAGATGGAAACAATCATGGGATTATACTGGGAGCCGATGCCACCTATCTCGGAAAGGGTGTAGAGAATGTTACCCCTCAATTGAATCTCTTTTATGTACTTGATCGTAAGAAGAACTTGGTGTCCATTTTGGCAATGGAAGTCAAAGGTTATAGGGTGGCACTCATTGATGGAAAGGTACGTGTTTGAAAATAGAATTTTCAAAGATGTTTTTGAGTTCAGGGTTGTATCAAGTTGTAGGAAGTCCACCAGGGACCATGTCCATTGACACAGCACCAGAGGTTTGTGAGTCAGATGGTGACAGGGATTCTTGAATTCAAAATGAGCATGAAGGTACATCCTGAGATGTACCGAAGGAAAATCTTACAAGGGGACCATTCCCCTCATGTAGTAGGTTCACAGGGTTGGAACAACCCGAGGGGTTTGAGATTCATGATCAGGAATCTCACATATGTAGGTAGAAAAAAGCCCTCTATGGCTTGAAGCAAAATTCCTCGGCCATAGTATGAGAGGATTGATAACTATCAGATGAAGCTGAGATTCACTAAGAGTGAAGTTCATCCAAACCATTGTTTGAAGGTTGTGGAGGATAGACGTCTCATACCAACACCTTCTGAGGATGACCTATTTCAGACAGGTGCAGACCCTCTCACTTGCAGAAATAAGAGGGAGCTGGATTCCGGATGTGGAATGGTAAACTGCAAGCCTGTAACTACCCCGATGGAACGTGACTTCAAGAAGTTAAGCGGTAGTGCTACCGGACCTGTTTTACGAAATGCTACCAAGTATTGTCAACTCATCGGAGCATTGATGTTCTTGGTGAACTCCCATCCGGATATATGCTTTGCATTCAACACATTGAGTGAACATATGGTTAAGCCTCACCACTCACATTAGATTGGTGCCAAGAATCTGTTGAGATATCTTCGTAGCACAGTCACTCATGGGTTGAGATACACTGCCGAAGATGTGAGACTACTTGGATATACCGATGTTGATTGGGCCGGCAGTGTGGTGGACCAAAAGAGCACTTACGGGTGCTGTTTCTCTTTGGGATCTGCCTCGATATCCTGGATGAGCAGGAGGCAGAAGTTGACGGCTTTGAGCACCGCCGACGCAGAGTACATTGCTGCTAGCATGGCCTCTTGTGAGGCAGTCTGGTTGCAGAAGCTTTTCAGTGAGCTGTTTGAATTTACATTGGATACCACTGTGATCCTGTGTGACAACTAGAGCGGGATCCGTTTATTAGAGAATCTCGTATTTAATGGTCGCTCCAAGCATATCGATATCATGTACCACTATATTCGAGATATGGTGCAGCGAGGAGCAATAAGGCTCCAACATATCGGTACAGATGAACACCTTTCATGAATAGGCATGTCTCTAAGACATGCCTTTTTATTATTAACTAACTAACCATTAGTTAATTTATTTATTATTTATTATTATATTTATATTAATATGGTTATTATTTATTATCTATTTTTACATAATTTATGTTCATAACATTGCCTTTCCCTTCAAAAAGCTTTGTCCTCAAAGCTTGTTGATGAAAGGGCTGGATCTCTTTTCTACTACGAATGTCTTCTGCTTGATCTCTTTTTCTGCTACAAATGCCTTCTCATCTCGAAACAGTCATGTTTGTCGATACAAGCTAATATGATCCTTGGAGTGTGTTGGAATTTCTAAGTCTATCCATAAGAAATTCTTCCTGTACTATCTGATTTATTTTTTCCAAATGCCCATCAAGCCTCCTCTTATAATCTTCTCGTTGAGAACCAATGTCCCAAAAGTAGATTCTAATCAACGGCTCAGATCATTTTTGCTTGATCCTCGTCTTCTTCAAGAAGTTTCATACCCTTTAATTATTTTAATTTCCTAAGTTGAGACTTAGGCACCCATTAAAAATAGTTAATTATGCTGATTTTGGGTAGCATCGGATGCGCTCTAGCTCCGAAATTTTGTGGAGGGGCTAGAACACATGACATCTCCAAGACCCATAAATCGTTTGGTGAAATTCCACCCGGATTGTGTTTTATTAAAATAATTAATATTTTTAATGGGGTTCCTAAGTCTAAACTTAGGAAAATAAAAATATTAATGGTTATTAATAAAAATATGGGCGAGAAGCTTCTAAGTGACGAAGATCAAGTCTAATTTAATCTTAGCCGTTGATTAGGGACTTAATCTCGGCCGTTGATTCATCAACAGGAAAAGTGTAAGAGGAGGTCACCGACATTTTGACAAAGCCCCTAGGAAAGATCAAATTCTTGACTTTCCGAGAATGACTTGGTGTCGTTCAGAGACCCTCTTATGAGGGTCGAGTATGATGTATTGAGCTCTAGGAGCTCCAGGGGGGCGCGGGGTACTTCTTGGAGCGACATATGACCACAGGGAGACTCACCATCCCTTGGTGGTGCACTATGTACAGGGTAAAAGGTTCAACCTTCCCTTGTGACGCCCTGTGGCCACTGTGGAACATGATGATTAGTTCTCCTGTGGGCCAGAATGATTCATTCTCCGTGGCGACTGTGGAATAGGATGATTCGTTCTCCGTGGCCACTGTGGAACAGGATGATTAGTTCTCCTGTAGGCCAGGATGATTAGTTCTCCGTGGCATCCACTGGACAGGATGATTCGTTCTCCTGTGGATAGGATCAATGTTTTAAAACTCCGACTCCGACTCCGACTCGGCCGAGGATCGACTCCGACTCCGACTCCGAAACGGTAATGACTCGGCCGGCTCGATTTCAATGACTCGGTCATTGTAAAAAATACATTAAATATTTATTTTTTTTATTAAAAAACATAATTTTAAATATTTTAAACATAATTTTAAAGATTTTCATTCATGTTTCCAAACACACAGCATTATAATATAGATGGAAGACAACATATGATCAAAGTAGGCTCATGAACCAATCCACTATATCAAAATGGTACCCAATGGCAATACATAGTCAACTGTCATACATGATCAAAGACTCAAAACAAAATACAAATAACCAAGGAGGCTAGAAATGGCCTCTACAACAAAAGTAAACTGTGATGGTGACCAGACTGCAATACTAGTACTACTGGGCCCTGGATAGTAGCTACTGCCAGAGGAGCCAAGATCATCTCGACCAATCTCTGGATCATCATCATCAGAGTCAGACAAGGGGCCCCATGGCTCGTCCTCATCATCATCGTCTCCAACTGCAACTGTAGAAGTGGTACCAGTATCACTAGCAGGCTGTGCAGCAGATGCAAGCTGAGATAGAGTAGATATGCGGCTGCGCTTCTGTCGTGGCTGAGCAGAGGAAGCACCTACAACTGGAGTGCTTGCTGGCTGTGAGACTGAGGCTGGTGGATTGGGATCTGCATTCAACTGAACAGGCTGAAGTTGAACAACATGTTCAAGTTCAACTGATGTCTCCATATCTATATCTACATTGAGATCCTCATCAGGATCAAACTCTGGTGGACGACTCTCCACTACCCAATCTGATGTTGGATCAATGTCTTCCAACACAATGGGATCTGAATCAGGTCTTTTGTTCAGCAATTGGTTTCGTCTGAGCCGAAGGTTGTATTGGACATAAACTAGATCATTCAACCGTTTTTGATCCAAACGGTTTCTTTTCTTTGTGTGAATCCTCTCAAAGACAGACCAATTGCGCTCACACCCAGATGCACTGCAAGTTTGACTCAAAATACGAATTGCAAACCTTTGCAATTCAGGGCACTGGCCACCAAAGGCCTCCCACCATTGTGCTGCAAAAAACATAGGAGTGTAATGAATTATGAGTTAGATGAAGGCTGAAGCTCAACAAAATTACAAATTATATCTAACTTTCAAATTATAAATGATTTAACAAACTTTAATAAAAAAAGTAAAACCATTAAGAAATTGAAAATTGAAATTTTTGTTTACCTGGCTCATCTGCTTCTCTTGCAATCTTTGCTAGGTTCTTCCCAAAGGTACCTGATGCATTGCTGAAGGATGTGACTTGTCGATGTATCTCCAGCTGATCAGACTCCGATGGGATCATGCGTTCAATGCAATCAACCAGTCCATCTCTGACCTCCCCCCTCAAAGCTCCTGACTCCTTAGCTTTATAATGATACCGTGGGTTCAAAAAATACCCAGCTGCATGTATAGGGCGATGGAGTTGATTGTTCCATTTTTCATCAATGATTGCCCAAATGGGCCCATACTTTGCCACTCTATCCTTGTATGCTGTCTTTATTTGCTCCTTTGCTTGATCCATAGCCTCATAAATGAAGCCCATAGCCAACCTTTCCCCATCCACCAACTGCAACACCTTAACTAGTGGCTCAGCAAGCTTCACAATCTCTGCTGCCTTTCTCCAAAAAGTTTCTTCATGGACTTTCCTTTTCAATTCTTTGCCTTCTGGTTTCTTAGACCAATTGCTTTGATTCCATTCATCACTGGAAAACATCTTTTGCAAGTTTCTATGTTGGGAAAGCATAGATTGCAATGTCAAAAAATGTGTAGCAAATCTAGTGATGACAGGCCTAATAATATCCTTGCCTCCAGTGTGTTTCCTCATGAGACTCAAAACCAGTGTATGATTGTAGATAAATTTTGTTATGCTTTTGGCATGATCTACAGTGTTTTTGACCCAATCTAATTTTCCAATATCCTCAAGCATGAGGTGTATGCAATGTGCAGCGCATGGGGTCCAAAAGATGGTCTTGTGTTTTTCCTCTAACAGTTTACCAGCAAGAACATAGTTAGAGGCATTATCTGTGATGATTTGAACAACATTAGCCACCCCCACCTCCTGAACAACCTAATCCAATAGCTGAAACAACAAGTGGCCATCTTTTACCTTATCAGATGCATCAACTGATTTTAAAAACATGGTTCCCTGTGGGCAGAAGGCAAGAAAGTTTATGATGGTACGGTTTCTTTGATCAGTCCATCCATCTGACATGATGGTACACCCTGTTCTTGCCCATGAGTCCCTGAACTCTTGCAAATACTCATTAATGGATTGAATTTCTTTCTGCAAACGGAACCCCCTTAGCTCATGCATAGTAGGGCCTTTGAAGCCTTTTCCAGCAGCATGTATGGCATCAAACATAGGCTCATAATATGGTGAACGAACAGCATTAAAGGGGATATCAGCATCATACCACCATCTAGCTATGTACTCACAAGCAGTCTCCCTCAATTCTTTCTTCCAATGGTCATCTAAATTGGGCTGAATTTGACCTTTACTAACTTCAGGACCATGTGCATCTGATGGAGAGGAGGGAGTGAAATAACTTTTGATAGTCACATCACCCTTTTTCAAATTCATTCTACCCTTTCCCTTATCTTGAACAGAACCAAAAGAGGGAGGAACATAACGGAAAGGGTTGGATGCCTCAGTTTGAGGGATAGAGGAAGAACCCTCAAAATCATAGTGGGGGTTGGTAGCCATCATTTTTTGTATCTCCCTCTTCCTCCCAATTTCAGCCTGTATCTCTTTTTGCCTAGCCTTATCTTCTTTAAATTTCTCAAAGCTGGCCAATAAATTCTTTCTAATCTCCCCAATTTCTGGTGAGGTACATGGGGTAATTTGGCCTCTAATCCCTGCCAAGTGTTGTTTCAGCCTATTAATGCCCCCAGGACATTCCTTAATTTTCCTATGGCAAAATTTGCAATGCATTTGACTATCAACCATTTCAACATATGCCCAAGCAGGATCTCTTGCTCTAGGTGCCATTTTTTGACTAGGAAAACAATCTGAAAATGAAAAAAAAAAAAAAACATTGATTCAATGTTCATTTATTTGACAAAAAACACTCTCTAAGCTTTCTTGTTATGCACCTAAAATTTACTAAGCAAAAACAGATTTATAGAGGTGGAAAAAAATACCTCCAGGCACAAACTGCCTCCTCAAGCTTGCTCCAAGAATCAGCTCCTCAATGCTGCTCCAAATGGCTGCCCAAGAAGCTCCTCACTCCAGCTACAATGCTCCTCCAAGACTCCTCACTGCTGCTCCAAAACAAAGCTCAAGAACTGCTCACTAATTCTCAAAGAAGACTCTCACTCAAATGCATAAGACTGCTGTGAGTGAATGAGAGCATTTGGGTGTCTTAAATAGGGTTTGGGAGGGGGAAATGGACCTCAAAAACATTTAGCATATTATTATAACAGTTTGGGATCCATAAACTTCATTAAACAATTCAAAAATACCAAAAAAATGATTATTTTTATGTGGTTTACGCGTGCCTGGCCGTTCCTTTGTGACTCGATGACTCGGCCGAGTCATGTGTGACTCGGTCAACCGGACCGTTTCCTTGGCCGGGTCACTCCTCCAGGCATCAACTCGGTTCAACTCGGTGGTTTCGGTTTCGAAACGGCCGGTTTTTAAAACAATGGATAGGATGATTAATTCTCCTGTCGAGGCATCCTACCCATGCAGTCTGGGACTCATGGGAAGTACCTCTCATCTGATCAATGAGCAAGGAAATGAGGATAGGGACCATAGTAGTACTATCGATGGATGCATCATTGTATCTACCGTACTCCCTATGCTAGGATGACCTCCATTGATCTGGGATCAATGAAACTGATTTGGGATCAGTATGAGTGGCTTGAGACACTCTCTTGTGATATTGATCTGGGATCAATAAAACTGACTTCGGGTCAGTAAGAGTGATGTGACACACTCTTTTCAGATGAAACTGACTTCGGGTCAGTAGAGAATGGTATCAGACATTCTCGATCAATTCTTCTTCTTCATGGTTCAATAGAGCAGAGCAAAGCAAAGCAGAGCTCAGCAGAGCAGAGCGGTGCAGGGCACTGATGGCAGAGATAGTACAGTCAGAAATATGGATCAACGGATGGAGTTCTCCCTAGTTGAGAGGGAGTGTTAAAATTGGCAACTAGGGCCAAACTCCATGTGGGTCATCTTATTAATGGAAGCTGATATTTTTCTTGGATCCCTCTCATCGAGAGGTGTAGGATTGATCTAAAGATCATCCGATTCTGATAAGTCTTCATGGCGATATGAATTTATTTGTGTTATGGGACAATTCATCAAGGTTGGCCAGCAACCAAATATACCCCACTTGTGCTCAACGTTTTACTATAAAAGGAGGAGGTCTTCAAGTCATTTAGACACACTCTTCTTGTGATCTCTTCCTCTCCACATGTCTTTGGGTTTTGGTGGAGGAGAGATACTAAGAGTATACGCTGGCCTAAGTCTCATGATGCCCTAGCCGCAATAAGGAGGATGCCCTAGCAGCAGACTAGCCGCAGTTAAAGGAGGAACATCTAGACACAGTCAAAGGGAATATGCCATGCCCTCATCCACAATCCGAAAAAGACCTTAACGCTGTCATGGAGGAGAGAAGAGGTCCAAACGCTGACCTAAAGGGAGATGCCCTAACTGTTGTTCTATACGAGATCAAGGCACAGTGAAAAGAGAAGGCTCAACGCAGTCAAGGAGGGATATCTATCCACAGTTAAGGGTGGCCCTCATTCACTATTAAAGAGGCCCTTATATGCTGTCCTAAGGTGCCCTAATCCACAATATGTTGAGCCCTTAATCATAGCTAAACAATGATCCTATTCCGTAGCAATTGGGCCCTAATACGCAGCTAAGAGGAGGTTCGATACATGGCTAATATAGGCCCTAAATTGAGGCCCTAATCCGCAGCTACAGAAGGCCTAAATACGCTTCCTTATCTGCTTCCCTAGCTGTTGTTTATCTAGCCCTTAATCCGCAGTCAAGAGACCTTACACGCAGTTAAAAGGGAGGCCTTAAACTTCAGTAAAAGAGAACCCTTAGACACAGTCAAGGAGAGACTCTTAACCACAACAAGAAAGGGTCTTATCACTACATGAATAAGCCTGTAAGGACAACATGTTTGCTGTGATAAAATAAGTTGTTTATCGTATGCCTTAAGGACTGTTTGATAAGCCACAGTTATACGATGAAGGAAAGAGTTGAAGTCTGCTCCTTAATGTTGTTGCATTGATGATGTTTATGTAACTACTTTGAGGACATTTACTTCAGAGTTACAATGTGCTAGGCCATAGGCCATAGCATCATAGCAAGGGTCTCTTAGAGTTGCTCTTTTGGGCTGTTTAGTGATTATGAAGGAAGTTTAGGTCTGCCTCAGGTACCCTCATGAGATCAGCAAGCTTATACATGGGTCAGCTGCAAGCATGTAGAATCATGGACAACAGCAGCATGGTAAAGCATGGACAACAACAAGTACAGTGCAACAAGTACATTGGGACAGCAGTAAGCATGGTGCAACAGTGGCACTATGTACAACAATGATAAACACTGGTACAACAGCTGCATGAGGTCTCGGATTGTGATGATGGGTGCAACTTGGCGCAACACGGTGAGCTACAACACATGGACGAGATGCAACACAATGATAGGTGGAGTCACCTTGGAGAATCAGTTGAAGCAGCATGTGTTCAACTGATCTCATGTAGAGATGATCTATTCTCTTATCTAAAAAGTCCAAGTGTTGACTTCTGTTGTAAATGCACTCTCTCTCTCTCTCTGCTGAAATATTAAAGAACATAGAAGAAGAATTGATCAAGGGTTTCCCCACATTGGGGTTTGTCCCTGGCTAGTGCCACATCTTGTGTCCTCTTGTCTTGGCTTGTCTTCTGCGATTTATGTTTATGTTCTATCTGTAGTTTACTTTAATGCTGATGTGATTGTTAATCTGGAAAAGATATTGAGCTAACTGTGAAAATTGAAATAAATTGCTCTAAGCATAGAACATACCTAAAATTAACAGATATCCTTACTCTTGGTGTACAAGAGTCCATAATTGACTATTCCTTGTAAATACCTGAGAACATGTTTGGCTGCTGCCCAGTGTGCCCTCTTCAGTTCCACCATGACCTGACTGAGGGTGTTGAGAGCATAGCAAATGTTTGGCCTAGTATTGACCAGATACATTAGGGACCTTATTAACTGCCTGTATAAGGTGGGATTGGTATCCTTGTCTTCTGATGCATCAATCTTCTTCCAGTTGGTGATCATTGGAGCAACCATGGGTCGACAGTCCTCCATCCTGAATCTCTTCAGGATTACTGTAGCATATCTCCCTTGCCCAAGGAAGATTTATCCCTTTTGTTGCCAAACTTCCAACCCTAGGAAATAATGCATTCATCCCAAATCCTTCATATCAAATTCTGTGGCTAGATTCTTCTTGCATTCCCTGATAAGCCTGGATGATCTTGTCAAAAAGATCTCATCCACATACAATACTAAGATTAGCGGCTCATTCTCTATAACCAGATAGTAGATATTTGGATCTGCATCACTCTTGACAAATCCCATCTTCTGCATGTAGCCATCGATTCGACCATACCATTCTCTAGGTGCCTGTTTTAGCCCATACAAGGCTTTCTTCAACTTGCATACATGAGACTTCTTCTCATGTATCTCCAAGCCCTCTGGTAGTTCAATGTATACCTCTTCTTCCATTACCCCGTTCAGAAAATTCGTTTTGACATCCATCTGATGAATCTCCCATCCCATCTGAGCTGCAAGAGATATGACAGTCCTAATAGACGTATACCTGGCTATTGGGGCGAAGGTCTCCTCGTAGTCAATTCCTTCCTTATGAGCAGACCCCTTAGCCACAAACCTGGCCATGTATTTCTCAACATTGCCATCTACAACGTATTTGATCTTGTAGATCCATATCAAACCTACCACTGATCTGTCGTGAGGCCTTGGCACTACCTCCCAAACATCGTTCACCATTATGAAGTTGTACTCCTCTACCATCGCATCTAGCCAAACCTGATGTTGAGTTGTCTCCTTGAAACTGGTAGGCTCCCCATCCTGAGCTACTAATGCTTGATATCTATCTGGCTATTTTCGCTCCCTCTTATTGTTTCTTGGCGTACCGATGAAGTCCTCTGCATCTCATAGAATCTGACGAAGTTCCCTGGTAGTTCTTCCTCTGCCAGTCGATGCTTCTGTTAGCTCCTCCAACTTGTCCTGAGAATCTTCCTGACTTGAGGAAGAATTTTTTACTTCCGTTGGTTGAAGAGGCTTAACCAGCGGCTCCTCTTTTATTGCTCCTCGGAAGGCATTTCACGAGATTTTCTAAAAGCCCATTCCTCCATGAACTTTACATCTCGTCGAATTACTACCTTCCTGCTCCCTGGAAGGTAGATTTTGGATGCCTTAGCGTTCTCGCTATATCCCACCAGATATCCCTTTTCCGTAGTTTGATCCAGCTTCTTCCTCTTTTCCTCTGATATGTGGCAATCTGCTAAACTCCCAAATATCCTGAAATGACTGATTTCAGGTGTCTTCCCTGTGAAAACTTTCTCTGGAGTAATCTTGCCCAACGCTCGATGAGGAGTCCTATTTAGAAGATAGACTGCTGTGTTGCATGCTTCCGCCCATAGGAATTTTGGCGTATCCTGATAATACATCATGGCCCTAGCTGCTTCTACAATAGTCCTGTTCTTTCTTTTTGCTACTCCATTCTGCTCCGGATTGTAGGGAGCTGTCCACTCTCTTTTGATGCCCTCCTTAGCACAAAAATCAGTGAAGTCCTTATTGACACGCTCTCCACCATTATTTGAGTACAAAACTTATATTTTCTTCCCAGTTAGATTCTCCACTAGAGCCTTGGACTCTTTGAATCGACAGAAAACCTTGTCCTTGGTTGTCAAAAAATAAATCCAAGTTTTCCTTGAGTGGTCATCAATGAATGTAAGGAAATACTCGGCACCACTGAGTGCTTTGACGGACATAGGTCCGCAGATATCTGAGTGTATTAATCCTAGTACACTCTTTGCCCTGTGTTTGCTCCTAGGAAATGCTGCCTTGGCATACTTTCCTAGAGCACATCCTCTACATACATCATCTCGTTCCGTGCTCAGATGCGAAACTCCTGTTACAGTGCTCCTGAGAATTCTCAGAGCTCCATGGTGCAAATGACCCTTTCTTCTGTGCCATAGTTCATTCAAGTCCTTATCTCCATGACTGCCTATTAGTGCCATTGGTGATTCTAGTTATAATCTATACAACCTGTTACTTTTGATCCCGATATGCACTTTCTTTTTCCAGCTTGGGTGTTTGACGTATAACTTCTCTTTGATGAAGTGGACGTCATAGCCCTTGCCTTGAAGTTGCGACACAAAAAGTAAGTTCATCCCCAATATTGGTACATGCAACACATTTGTAGCACGGAACTGTTCTTTCGATTCTGTTTGAAAAACTATAGTACCCTTCCCTACTGGAGTGCACTTTGCCTTGTCCTCCATGGTGATCTGAAAGTTCATCTTCTCTTCTCGATATTCTGAGAAACATTTCCTGATTCCCGTCATATACCACGAGGCTCCACTGTGTATATACCAGTAACCACACTTCTGATGATGTAGAACTAGTTATACAAGCCACTTCTTCTTCCAGCCTGGAAGCCAACATAGATAAATCGAAGTCTCTTTCTCTTGTGCAATCTTCTGAAAATCTGTGCGAGTCCCTTGACGTGGATGCCTTTGCATCGTGGTTTCGACCCATCACTGATTTTCCCTTCCTGTCTTTGATTACTTCGTCTGATACCATGTGAAAATTCTAACACTGCAACATCTGATTTACTTTTCCTACTTATTCTTCAATAAGTTATTTATGAAATTCCTTAAATAAACATTAAAATAAATTCTGCAGCAGATATCACACTATAATACAGAAACAAACACATGTACAAGAATCAACACATTGACACAGATATTTTGGACAATAGTCCCCGGAAAAACCCAATGTGGGAAAACTGGTGCAGCAAGGGAGGATTTTATTATTCAACAATTCTTCAGTACAACAGGGTGCCACGCTGGCTTACCCACAGAGAAATTTTTTTTCTCCAGCACTTCTCCTAGTCCCAGTGTCAGTCTGGCTGACCTCTGCGTCGCTCCCAGACACTCTGCGTCAACCTTGGGCTTCTCTGCGTCACCCATGCAGGCCCTCTAGTGACTGTGCAGAGTCCTGTTGCCTTTGCGTCTGCCTGAAATGCCCTGTGTCTGCCTCTCCTGCCTTAGCGCTAGTCTCCAATGGCTGATCCCTTCTCTCTGTTCCATACTCGCTGCCTCCTGACTACTCACCAGACCACTAGTTCGAATTTCTCAGTGAACCCCGCTCCAGAAATTGAACTGACTGGTCTCCCTCAGTATGTCCTCCAAGTGACCCTCAAGCCTCCTCTTATAGTTTTCTCGATGACACATCAACAACTGAGATTAAGTCCCTAATCAACTACTAAGATTAACGCTGGCTTGATCCATGACTTTTGGACCCTTCTAACACAGTTTTATATTAGTTCACATTAATATTTTATTTTCCCTAGGTTTAGATTTAAGGACTATTAAAAATATTAATTATTTTAATATCTCCCAAACTGTTTAGAATCTGCCCAAACCATTTCTGGGTATTGGAGATCTCATGTGCTTTAGCCTCTCCACCAATTTTTTGTGGCTAGAGCACATCCGATGCTACCCCAAATCAACATGTGCAAGGGGCCATGTAGGGTGATGATGAGGAGGCTGATTTACAGATGGAGAAGCCAATGTTTCCAGAGGCCAAAATTTCCAGGGGGTTGCAATTTGAGATACTATTGAGCTATATTATCTGTGTATTTTCTGAAGTCATATGCTTAGTTAAGGGAGCCCTCATTTCCCTGAGTAATAGAAAAATGAAGGAGAATTGAAATATTTTTCTGTGTTGTGACTGATTTTCTATCTTAAATTTCCACTGCAAATTATTTAAGTTAAATACTGGTGTATTTTTTATTCAGCAGTTCATCAGAAAAATAATTTACTGGTGATTATATATTTTCGGGGCATAAAATAAATTACTGAGAATATTAAGTCAGATCTGGTTTTGGAAAATTAACATCATTTCCAACACTTATGCAACCAATAGGATCATTTGGAATCTAGAGTCTAGACTATACTGAATTCCCAAACTCTTCCTGTAGCTATGACAATCATCCCCAGCAGCTAGACAAAGGGTCTTGCCCTTGATGCAGAACTGATGAATGACAAGGTTCCACCACGCAAATGGCTCCAACTTTACTGTCGTCATGTAGGGGCTAGCAATCTCGCTTGGCAATCAAAGTTTGAAGCCAGATGCTTTGATTCCCTGACAGATAAAAACATTTGGATGATAGAGAATTTAGATTAACGTTCCAATGCAATTGTCTATTACCGTTTAGGAACAATTTACCAATGCTAATGCAAAGATTCTGGAAACAATTCCTTAAATTGGACTCTTGACATTATATTTTCAAATAAAAAGGCCATTTCACCAAGTGTTTTTCACTGTTTTGTAAAGACTCTTCCTGAGTTTGTAAACTTACTTTTCTTAATGCTAATAGATGCTGTCTTATAAACCTATTACTTTGTGCTATAGGTGTTTAACATTTCTTATTATAATAAATTATTGTATAGATTTTTGGGCTCTTTAACTTTAAGGAACATTCTTAAAACATAACTTTCTGTAGTAGATTGTCAACAGTCTGATTTTAAGGATTTTTCCATTGAAATACCAGATTTGTCTTGAAATTTACGTTTGCAAGGATGTTTTCCATGTGTTCCTATGTTTTCGGCTTTTTATGTACCTTAGAGGTATTTTTGTTTGACATAATCTTGTGAATACGTTATAAGAAGTCTTGTATGTCTTTTTATTCAACAGGTTTTGACAGCATTGGCTTTTAAGTACTTTGCTCAAGAAGAAGTAGATTTTGCAGTGATAGAGGTAACATTATATTTTCAACTTGTATAGTTTTTGTTTGTTTTGGAGTGAATAAATGAATAGTAGATAACCTGAGTTATGTAAAGTGACTTCCTATTTTATATGCTTTTCCTTCTGGGTTGCTGTGTTGTAAAATTCACATTCTTCACTATGTTTTTGTAGGTATTTATTTTCTCTATCCAATGAATTATGTTGAAGGCATTGTTGCCTCAAAATCTGGTAAGCCTTGTGAGAGGCCTTACAAGGCAAGAGCCCGACTAAGACACAGCAATGAGGTGGCTGCCACTGTCATCTTGGCACTCCACCTTCTGCTCTATTGTGGAATTTCACCACATGGGAGGCTTCCTGGTATATATCACCTAAAAGGTATTCTAAGTCAATAGGTCGAAGGTGATATAAGTGAAAGGTTTAATCGAGGTGCTTATTTCAATTAGGGCATTATTGTTTATGTCAAGGAACCATGTACCATAATATAAGCCTCGAAAAGAGCACTTGAGGCTTAGGGTTTCAAAATATGATTCAATAAGGGAGCATCTAGGTATACAAGCATAAGGAAAATGTTTACTTCAACGGTGTGATCAACAATAGGGAGTGGTAAACCTTCAACAAGCCCTAAGTTGAAGGCTTGCGTAGAACTAGGGTTACATAAAGTCCTAAATTGCCTAGGGCTGATGACATCAGCCCTAATAAGGCAAATTTTCACCAAGAAAATGATATATTTTGAGTTGGTAAGGTCAATCAAGGTGAAAATATGCCAAATCAGCTCCAATGCTTTAATAGGTCAACTCCTAGTTGAATTTAGCTCTTGCCCGTGCCTAGGGACTTGCTTTGAAGGGCTGAAAAAGTAAGAGAGAAAAAGGGTAAAATTTTTCAAGAGTTTTGACAATCAATGGGATCCCGGTGCCTTTTCCCTACTTGGTTGATGGAGTCTTAGGGATTTAAACTATAGAGATATCAAATTCATGGATGTAAGGAGAAAACCCTAATTTTCCATGCCAAACCCTAGCTATCTTTTTATGACGGAAGAAATTGACTTGAACAATGCTCACTAAGAGGTCCTCTAGGGAGTTCAATGAAAATAGATTAAACATGCAATAATTTACCAAGAATTTCCAATAAAAAATTCTACTTAGACAAGGAACAAGTAGAAACCCTAGCAATATTTCATTACATGTAAAACCATAAAAAATATGCAGTAAATACTCACAAATTTTCCAAGAACATGCCTTCTTTCAATCCTAAAAAGATGTAGCCAACACAAAAACTAGTTTCCAATAGCAAAAATCCACATAAGATACCTCATGTAGTGAAGTGCAATAGGGTAAGTCAAGCTCTTCTAGAGAGGCTGAAATTCACAAATGTGATGATGAACAAATGAATGGAGTGATCGTCCATTTATAGGAGGTCTATCACTTCCATTAATTCAGCTAAAATCCCCTAAACAATCCAACCCAATAGGTCAACAACATAAAATATGCCAATGTTTTCCCACACTTGTGAGCCATAAGCCCTCAATAGGCATGACATCATGCCCTTTTAGGGCTCAAAATGCTCCTAATGTGCAAATGAAGTGGTAGATGAGTCTCCAAGAATCATGATCAACCTCAATTTGAGGATAGGTCCTCAAATGAAGCCTCAAATGATCTCCATGTGTTTAAAAGCCAACTGTGTGTGCCCTAGATCATCTTTGTGGGTGTCATGTAGACAATCTGATGTACTCTCTATAGCATTGGGGCTCCATCAGGTACAACAAGCCCTCCTTAATCATCTTGGGGGATAATCATCCTCATCTGAGCTCTGGATCAAGGCATGCCCATCAAGTAGTGTTAAGTCCAGCTTGAGGGCATGCTGGGTCCACCGGTACATCATCAAGAATCCTCAATGCTAAGCAAGATAAGCTCAACGTTTTTGCATCTGAGGGTGCTCTAGGGTGTCTATCAACTTTCAACATCTTCTAAGTGCCTAATGCTTTGCTGTATAGGGGCAATGTTGCATCTACAAGGTCATCATGCTCTCTGGAAGTTTAGTATGTTCAGGCATCATGTGGAATAAGAATGAAGTAATGTGCCCTCAAGGCTTCAACTGCTCAAAACCACCTCGCAAAACCATCTCAAACTTAAGTGAAAGCAACCCTTCATTAGAGACAATGACCATATATGCATTTAAGTGGACCATACTTAACTGTTAAGGGCATAATGATACTTCAAAACAGGATCACCTACAAATATCTAAGTAGACCAAGTCCCGTAAAAGTATTCCCTACCTTTGTAGGGGCGGCTAGATAATTAACCCTATTAGGTGCTTCCAACCCCTAAGGGGAGGTGGCACTTCCAAGATCAATCCTTCAATCCATAGGCATTAGTGAGAATAGGTGGCGACGTAGGGGAATGATTTCCTGGCCAAGTGCCATGGTTAGGGGACCCACTAATGAGAGTCCAAATCTTGAGTGTATAGATGTAATGCAGGGAGCAATTGTGGAGGCATGAGTCACCCCTTTACTCAACCTACTTTTTCCACCTTGTTACACACCAAATGTGGGTGACCCCATAGGAGAAATGTTTCTCCCATCATCTCTTCCAGCCGGCTAGCCAACAACCCCTGACAACAACTACTAGTCGTTGACAATGTGTCATTCATATATCTGCCCCCTGCATCAATCATGTGTTTTCTCGCCCATTTGGCAAGAGCACATGTTGGAAGGTGGGCTTCCAAACAAAAGGTACTTTATTGATTTTCAGTCGCGTGCTTATGTGTGTTTGTATTTGGGCATTTGACATGGATTATTGGGTAACCAGGAAGGAAGAGGGCTTTTGATCGTGATCTTGTTCCCTCACCTTAAATGGGGGGGGGGTTAATCCTTCGTCCTAGTTTAATGGGACCTCCCCTAATGGCCTAATGGGTATAGGAGGGGCACTACTTGGGAAACCGTGATTGAGATAACGTAATCCCATCTCTCCCTTCTTCGGGTTCAACTAACCATTGGTTCTCTAGGATTTGTCACCATACATCCTCATACCTAGGTAGGGCCTGGAACTTTGCCTTGGGAGGTTGATGCAACTAAAAGAACAAGAAAAGGCATATGATGGTCACAGGTAAAAACAAAAGAAGATCAAAATGCAAAAGATGTTTGGGACATACATATAAGCACTTGGGCAAAATCCCAGCATGAGCTCTACCTCACTCATTATGGCTATCACCTGAGTCCAGACTCTTGAGCACATGTTGTTCTTCATATTATGAGAAGGCGCCCTTGCATGACCTATTAGAAAATCAGGAAGGCAGAAAAAATCTCGTATATGGATAATTACTTGTGATATTCCTATAGACTTATTATCTTCTCTTTATATTCTTCTTTTATATTTGTTTCATTAAGCAATCATCAAATCAAAACATGAAGATCAATGACACTAGATCTAGGCACTCAACTAGGGATAAAAGCCCTCTCTAAGGTAAAATCCAGTCAAACTCTTCCACTAATCAAATTGAGATAGACCAAAAGACCTTAAACCTGATAAAAGACTCTTCTCACTCCACCAAGTCAGCCCTCAAACTGCCCTTTCAGACTCCAAAGATCAACTGCAACAATACTGCATCAAAGACATAATTTTTGCCCAACTACTTCAAAATTTCGTCCTAGTTACTCCACCAATTTCAGCCTAGCTACTCTAGCAATTTCGGCCCAACTACTCCAACAATTTCAACCCTCCTGCAGCTTCAGTGCCTTTGCACGTGTGAGACAAGAGAGAAAAATTCGACTTCTTTTTGCTTGACAAAGGCTTCCTTTTCCTTTGCTAGGTTTCCCTCCTTCTTCCTTGAATTTCACACGCTTTTACTATTTCCAGCTACTGCCGATCGAACTTCTTGGTTGATGCTCCAAATGAGGTTGAATTGCTGCCTTTATATAGAGAATTTGTGAGATTGAATTCCCTTGATGAGGCCGACTTGTCCTTCTTTGAGGCTAAATTGGTGGAGGAGACCTAAAAGACCTATTTTACATTAAAGCAAATTTATTTCTTGATAAATGAAGCCAAAGAAGGGTCTTTTACATCATGACAAAGACTAGGACTCTTGACAAAAACCTAGAAGCCTACAATGGAGGCTTTGACCTAAAAATCATTGAACCAAGCATGAAACCCATGCTATAATAAGTAAATTTCTTTTATAATAAAAATTTCTTTTCTTTCTTTTGACAAATCCATTACATCATGATTCAAGCACAATTATGAAGATCGACACTAGTCACATTTTTCAACAGTCCCTCTTAAGTAGGGAGGTATTCATAATTACATATATACAGAGGTACATGGAAGATCTTAGAATGATATACTCTATGAAGAGTCACAACACACGCAATGCTACAGATTAGATACTTGACTAGGGTACTCTAATTGGGTGGGACTAAGGTGTACAAGGCTAAGGTGGGATTTTGCCGCTCCTAGGACAAACAAGAGAGAGCGCAGACAACCTGACAGATATCAAACAGTGGTAACTCAGTATGTAGAACCTTCCAGCATTCAGGAAGCCACACAACATCTAGTGTGGGTAGATGCCATGGTAGAAGAATACAACTCTTTCATGACGAATGTTGTTTAGGAGGTAGTGCCAAGGCCAAAAGACATGTCATTTGTAGGGGTTCTTGATGGATCTACAAGATCAAGTATGCTATAGACGACATTGTGGAGAAGTACAAGGCTAGGTTCGTGGCAAAGGGGTATGCACAGAAAGAAGGGATAGTTTATGAGGAGACCTTCACCCTAGTTTCCAGATACAATTCTATTTGGTCTGTTATATCCCTAGCAGCTTAGATGGGATGGCAGATTCACCAGATGGACTTACACTTCTATTCGGTCTGTTATATCCCTAGCAGCTTAGATGGGATGGCAGATTCACCAGATGGACGTCAAGACAACATCCTTGAATGGGGTGATAGAAGAAGAGATGTACATTGAACAACTAGAGAACTTCGAGACTCATGAGAGGCACACTCATGTGTGCAGACTAAAGAATGCTCTATAAGGGCTCTATCAGGCTCCCATTGCATGGTATGGTCGGATTGACAGGTACTTGCAGCAGAAGGGATTTGTCAAAAGTGACGAAAATCCCAACCTTTACTATTTGATGGTATAGGGTGAGCCACTCATCCTAGTATTATATGTGGATGATCTCTTCTTGACAGGATCATCAGGGCTCATAGAGGACTGCAAGAGGAACTGGGCAATAGAGTTTGATATGAAGGATTTGGGGTTGATGCATGATTTCCTAGGATTGAAAGTGTGGTAGAAGGATGGGGAGATCTTCCCTGGGCAGGGAAGATACACTACAAATATTCTAAAGAGGTTCAAAATGTAGGATTGTAGACCCATGTCTACCCCATGATCACTAGTTGGAAGAAGATAGATTCATCAGATGACAAGGATGTCGACCCCACCTTGTATAGACAACTTATTTGTCCTCTGATGTATTTGGTCAACACTAGGCCGATATCTGCTTTGTAGTCAATACCCTCTGTTAGTTTATGGTAGAATCGAAGAGGGAACATTGGGAAGTAGCGAGGCATATTTTGAGGTATGTACGCGACACAATCGAGTATAGGTTAAGATATAAATGAGGGGATGACGTTAGACTATGTGGGTTCACAAATGCAAATTGGGTAGGCAATTCAGTGGACAGGAAAATTACCTCTGGGTACTGCTTCAGTGTTGGATCAGGAATGGTTTCTTGGTGTAGCAGGAAGTAGAAGCCAATAGCATTGAGCTCTATAGAAGAAATGTATATGGTAGCAAGCACAACTACGTGCGAAGCTATATAGCTTCGGAAGCTGTTGGTAAGCTTGTTTAGGTAGAGGATGGATGCAACAAGTGTCTATTGTGATAATCAAAGTTGCATCAAGCTTTTTGAGAATCCAATGTTTCATGACAAATCGATACACATAGATCTCAGGTGTTGTTTCATCAGAGATTGTGTGCAGGGTGGAGCAGTCCAACTATAGTTTGTTCCCACAGAAGAGCAGGTTGTGGATATACTCACGAAAGCTCTAGGGAGAGCTAAGTTCGTCTATTTTAGAGAACAAATTGTTAAAATTTCTAAGTTTGACACGTTAGAAATCCCTACTGCATTATCTAGTTTATTTTCTCCTACTTGTTCTTTTTTTTTTTTTTTGATTACAGAGGAATTGGCAACTGGAGCAACCTTGTAACTCGCGTAACACGGGGTCAATTATGATCGCTACCATTATAACCCCTGGGTACTGCGCCTGCCCCTCTCCACAGCTCCGAGCTAGTCCAGGGGATTTGAACTTGTGACCTTTAGTACGGAGCTCACCTTTCTAACGAACTTCACCGCATTGTGATTACCAACTTGCCTATCCCCGTGGGGCTTTCTCCTACTTGTTCTTTCATTAACAAGTTATTTATAAATATAAATACCGAAAATAAACACAAATGCAACCTTAACACATATACAGATCAACAATTGAATAACTGAGACAATCACACAAGGGACACCGTTATTTTTGGATAATCGTCCCCGGAAAAACCCAATGCGGGAAAACCGGTGCAACAGATATGAGGGTTTTATTATTATGCAGTTTTTGAATACAACTAGGGTGCCAGAAATGGCTCACCCAATAGAGAATGCCCTCGACAGAAGTACCTCTCCTCGGAGATAGATATTCCTGCTGATCAGTGAACAGATGATTGATCCCACAAAAATACGCCAACTCCTTAGCTAGACAACGAAATCTGCTCCATGCTTCTCCACTGCTCTACGTCACTCTACTAGGGACTGCGTCACCCTCGCAGCTCCAGTCTGCCCCACGAAATCTCCAGCGCTGCCTCTTGGCATTGTGTCAACTATGCTAGCCTCTACGCAACTACTGATGCCTCTGTGTCAGTCTCTTGGCTCTCTGCGTCAGCCCTCTGGCCCTCTACATCACCCACGCTGGCCTCCTCAGCCTCTGCGTCAGTCCCAACTGCCTCTGCGTCAACCTTCCCAGGCTTTGCGCTATCTCTTTGGCACTATCTTTGCCTCTTTGCTATGTATTCTCGGCCTCGTGCCAAATTGCCCCTCGCTGCAACAAATCACTAGTACGATTCTCTTAGCAAACCCTGCTCTAGAAAATTGAACTGAGTGATCAATTTGGTGTATCTCCAACTGACCCTCAAGCCTCCTCTTATACTTTTCCTGTCGAGTCTTCAACGACCGAGATTAAATCCCTAATAAACGGCTAAGATTTGATTTGGCTTGATCCCCGTCTCTTGGAACCTTCTAACCCAAAATTATATTAGTACACATTAATATTTTAATTTTCCTAAGTTTATACTTAGGACCCTTTAAAAATATTAATTATTTTAATATCTCCTCATTTGCGTAGAATTTCTCAAACGATTTTTGGGTTTTAGAGATCTCATGTGCTTTAGCCTCTCCACCAATTTTCATGGCTAGAGAACCTCTGATGCTACCACAAATCAACACTCCTTCTTAGCGAGGAATGTGCTCTAGTAATGTTTCACCATGGAAACATCACACTGATCTTCTGCATGCATACCTGTGCTGATGCTTGTCCTGCTGCCTCACATCATCTGCACTGTTGCTTCCTGTACTGCTACCCATGACACTACCATTGCCATTGCTACATCCGTACTGCATCTCCCTCTCAATATGCTGCCCATGTTGCCCCTAACACTGCCGCTACTAACTACTGCACTGCAACTCAGTTATTGAGAAGTAGGTAACTGACTTCTCCCAAATACTGACATTCTAGTAAGTTTAGAAACCTCGTGAAACTGCAACTGCCTTTGCTGCTATCCTGTGCTCCCTCTGCTGCCATTGCGCTGCTCCATACACCTCTGTGCCTCTTGCACTGTTGCAACCTCTACTATGCTGCCTCAAATTTCGGTACTCTAGCACTACCTTGTTGCTCCATCACACCTTGCTCCACCCGACACCTATCATCATGCTACTGTCGTTAAGGGCTCCCGTAGCAATATGTGATCACTCATGGGACAATCGTCATCACTCATGGCACAATCGTCATCAGTCTCAACCTCTTTCTTCGCCTTAGCTGGAGCAACCTTTGAATTGGAGGCCTCTCCCTTATTTTTCCTCCTGGGACACTGGGATGCATAATGTCCCAGCTCCCCACAGTGGAAGCACTTCACCTTGGAGATGTCCTTCTTCTTCCTCTTCCCTTGTTGTCCTGCAGATGCTAGAGCCGCATCCTCCTCCTCCTCTTTCTTGATTCGACCTCCCTTGCCACTACTCCCCGCCTTAGTCATCCTCTTAATCTCTTCCTGGCAAAGAGCTGCCCACATCTGCTCCCAACCGGGAAGAGTAGCGCTGCCCAAAATACTTTGGACAAATGTCTCCCACTCCTCGAAGACTGCATTAAGGGTAGTCCTAACCATAAATTCTGGATCCAGTGTAGACCCCACGGAAGTAAGCTGGTCGCGAATCTCCTGCAACCTGAGAAGGAATGCATCTATCTGCTCTCCCTTCTGGATATGATACTACCGCAATTGATTCTCCAATAGCATCTTCTACTGCACGGAAGTGCCCTGATACTAGGTCGTCAAAGTATCCCACATCTCCTTTGCTGTGTTCTTTTCAACAATATGTGATATGACATGATCTTTGACCTCGTCTAGGATCATGCACTTCGCCCTTGCCATTGTATCCTCATACTTCTCATTCTTAGCTAGGTCGATCGGGATATCCATGGTTCTCAAGGCAAAGTCCTTGATGTGATGTTGATCCAGGACTACCGGGATCCTGGCCTTCCAGATGACAAAGTTGGAAGCCCTGTCCAATCTATCTTGATCCCTCAGTCAATTCACTGCCATTTCAACTCCTCTTTTGGACTCCCTCTGTGTTTCGACTTCCCTCCTGGAAATCTCTCTCAAAGTCCTGATTTCCCTCCTGGAAATTCTCTGGCTAACTGTCAAACGCTCCTCTCCAATCCTCCTTGCAATTGCAACTTGGATCTTGGATTTCTTGGCTAGAAATTCGTCAAGGTAGTGACTCCCTCTACCTTGGTTCCGTCTCCTTAGGTACTGTTCTGTTATGACAGAACCAACACCCCACCAGCTTCTCAATCACAATCTGCCCACAACTCCCCAAGCACCGGCAACTGAAGAAACTGAGCCTTTTAGGCTTTGTGCAATCTCGACAACGACAGAATTTGCTCCCCCTGGCCATAGTGTCGATCCTTCCTGGCTGAGAAAGATGAACGGGCACTTCGTAGGTCTGATATGCTCTCTCTGCCTCTGTGCTGACCCTCCTCCTGGCTCAAAATGATGACGCCGACCATTCGCATCATTTCTTCTCGGCTACTTCTACTTAGGAACAACACTGTCTCTCGAGATAGCTGCTACTGCTGCAGATTATTCAGATTACTCCTGGTGCATTTAGTTCTCCTGTGATCTGCAATGTTCTGATACCATGTTGAAATTTCTAAGTTTGACACGTCAAAAATCCCTACTGCATTATCTGGTTTATTTTCTCCTACTTGTTCTTTTCATTAACAAGTTATTTATAAATATAAATACCGAAAATAAACACAAAGGCAACCTTAACACAAATATAGATCAACAACTGAAATATCTGAGACAATCGCACAAGGGACACTGTTATTTTTGGACAATTGTCCCTGGAAAAACCCAATGCGGGAAAACCAGTGCAATAGATATGAGGGTTTTATTATTACGTAGTTTTTGAATACAACTAGGCTCGCAGAAATGGCGCACCCAACAAAGAATGCCCTCGACAGAAGTACCTCTCCTTGGAGATAGATATTCCGGCTGATTATTCACCGGATGATCGATCCCACAAGAACCACGAAAACTCCTTAGCTGGACAGTGAAAGCTTCTCTAAGCATCTCCACTGCTTTGCGTCACTTTGCTAGGGACTGCAGCACCCTCTCAGCGCCAGTCTACCCCACGAAAATCTCCAGCGCTGCCTCTTGGCCCCATGTTAGTTCTGCTAGCCTCCGCGCAGCTACTGATGGCTTTGTGTCAGTCTCTTGGCTCTCTGCATCAGCCCTCTTGCCCTCTGCGTCACCCATGCTGGCCTCCTCAGTGTCTGTGTCAATCCAATTGCCTTTGCGTCAACCTTCCTAGGCTTTGCGCTCTCTCTGGCACTATCTCTGCCTCTCTGCTATGTATTCTCGGCCTCGTGCCGAGTTGCCCCTTACTGCAACAGATCACTGGTTCGATTCTCTCAGCAAACCCCACTCCAGAAAATCGAACTGACTGATCAATTTGGTGTATCTCCAACTGACCCTCAAGCCTCCTCTTATACTTTTCCTGTTGAGTCTTCAACGACCGAGATTAAGTCCCTAATCAATGGTTAAGATTAGATTTGGCTTGATCCTCGTCTCTTGGAACCTTTAACCCAAAATTATATTAATACACATTAATATTTTAATTTTCCTAAGTTTATACATAGGACCCTATTAAAAATATTAATTATTTTAATATCTCCTCATCTGGGTAGAATTTCTCCAAACGGTTTCTGGGTTTTGGAGATCTCATGTGCTTTAGCCTTTCCATCAATTTTCATGGCTAGAGCACATCTGATGCTACTACAAATCAACACAAATGGGTATGGTGGAGAACCTGTTTTAGTAGCAGGGACAAATTACTTTGAATGCTTCTCAGTTGTACTTGTTGCAGTTGCAACAAAAACAGATGAGGAGTTGCACTATAGATGCAGAGTTGACAAGAGTATGGCAGTGTTAGCAACAACACAAATGCAACATCAGAGTTGCGCAGTGGTTGGTGGGCAGCAGTGGCCAAATGTTAACAACGTGACCGAGAATGATACAGAGACAAAGAGTTGTCGTAGGGTGTGCAGCACTAGAACACAGTCCTTGTTAAGAGGGGACTGTTAGTTTTTGTAGCATTGAATGTGTTCTAGTCATGGAACTTGGTGGAGAGGCTAGAATACATTAGGCCTCCAAAACCCAGAAATCATTTCTGGAAATTCTAGCTAGAGATGACTTAATTAGATTATTAACCTATTTTTTAATGTTTCCTAAGTCTAAACTTAGGCCTAAGTCTAAAATTAGGAAAACTGGTTAATTAATCATAATTAGCTAAGTCAAGGTGAGAATTCTCTGGAAAGTCACACAGATTGACAGAAGATTAATCTGGGCCCTTGATTAAGATCTAATCTGCCCCATTGGTGCTCCAACAGAGGATTATAAAAAGAAGTTGATGGAAAACACACGTGGGAATATATGCAGCGACCTAAATAGTTCGATTTTCTAGTGCAGGTTATTCAATAGGAGAAATCGAGTTAGAGGTTCAGTTAGAGGTGGTAGAGGGCAGAGTAGCAAATTTCTGGAGGAGTCTTTAGTTCCAAAAGAGTTAGAAGAGAAAGCCGAAAATATTCCCTAGGAGGTAGCGCAGGGACTGCACAGTGCCTCAAGATAGGCAACTCGATTCATCAAGGGGGGTCGATTAAGCTTCCAGAGGCCGAAAAATTTCCAAGAGGTCAGAGGAATCGCTTCTAGTGGCAACAACAGGGTAGCGTCACATCATAGGTAGTTTCTGGGCAATACGAGTGGGGTCTGCGCAAAAGCAGTGCAAAAGTTTGACATAGGGGGTAGACGTAAAATTGGAAACTAGGGCCAAACTCCATGTAGGTCACCTTATTTATGGCTGCTGATATTTTTCCTAGATTCCTCTCGTTGAGAGGTGTAGGATTGATCTAAAGATCATCTGATTCTGATAAGTATTTATGGAGATATGAATTTATTTTGATTATGGACAAATTGTCAAGGACGACCAGTAAACTTATGTAGGTTCAGAAGCCCAATAGTCATGTCTATTCAACCTCAACGTTTTGCATATAAATACAAAGAGCATTCTCCTCATTTGGACACTTCACTCATACACATCTCTCTCTCTCCTGCGTAGAAAAGAGTCTCTTTCTCTCTTACACGTGTGGCTGAAAGGAAGACATCCTAGGGCAAAGAAGACGTAGAAAAATGACAGCAAGTCATCTTTGACCAGTGTTGACCAGCGTTGACCTTCCAGAAGTGTGGATTGGGTGTGGTTGCCTTTGCTAGGGAGGCCGCAATTTTTGGCACGAAAATTGAGGTGATTTGACCTCTGGTTTGACTAGTATTGACTGCCCTAGTTTAGGGCTGCAGTTGACTTCA